>OY726522.1:82236745-83436745 GCA_963383655.1 Bathymodiolus septemdierum
TAGAAATATACATGACCAGAAGAACATTGATACCTTAGAACATATACATGACCAGAAGAACATTGATACCTTAGAACATATACATGACCAGAAGAACATTGATACCTTAGAAATATACATGACCAGAAGAACATTGATACCTTAGAACATATACATGACCAGAAGAACATTGATACCTTAGAACATATACATGACCAGAAGAACATTGATACCTTAGAACATATACATGACCAGAAAAACATTGATACCTTAGAACATATACATGACCAGAAGAACATTGATACCTTAGAACATATACATGACCAGAAGAACATTGATACCTTAGAACATATACATGACCAGAAGAACATTGATACCTTAGAACATATACATGACCAGAAGAACATTGATACCTTAGAACATATACATGACCAGAAGAACATTGATACCTTAGAACATATACATGACCAGAAGAACATTGATACCTTAGAACATATACATGACCAGAAGAACATTGATACCTTAGAACATATACATGACCAGAAGAACATTGATACCTTAGAACATATACATGACCAGAAGAACATTGATACCTTAGAACATATACATGACCAGAAGAACATTGATACCTTAGAACATATACATGACCAGAAGAACATTGATACCTTAGAACATATACATGACCAGAAGAACATTGATACCTTAGAACATATACATGACCAGAAGAACATTGATACCTTAGAACATATACATGACCAGAAGAAACATTGATACCTTAGAACATATACATGACCAGAAGAACATTGATACCTTAGAACATATACATGACCAGAAGAACATTGATACCTTAGAACATATACATGACCAGAAGAACATTGATACCTTAGAACATATACATGACCAGAAGAACATTGATACCTTAGAACATATACATGACCAGAAGAACATTGATACCTTAGAACATATACATGACCAGAAGAACATTGATACCTTAGAACATATACATGACCAGAAGAACATTGATACCTTAGAACATATACATGACCAGAAGAACATTGATACCTTAGAACATATACATGACCAGAAAAACATTGATACCTTAGAACATATACATGACCAGAAGAACATTGATACCTTAGAACATATACATGACCAGAAGAACATTGATACCTTAGAACATATACATGACCAGAAGAACATTGATACCTTAGAACATATACATGACCAGAAGAAACATTGATACCTTAGAACATATACATGACCAGAAGAACATTGATACCTTAGAACATATACATGACCAGAAGAACATTGATACCTTAGAACATATACATGACCAGAAGAACATTGATACCTTAGAACATATACATGACCAGAAGAACATTGATACCTTAGAACATATACATGACCAGAAGAACATTGATACCTTAGAACATATACATGACCAGAAGAACATTGATACCTTAGAACATATACATGACCAGAAGAACATTGATACCTTAGAACATATACATGACCAGAAAAACATTGATACCTTAGAACATATACATGACCAGAAGAACATTGATACCTTAGAACATATACATGACCAGAAGAACATTGATACCTTAGAACATATACATGACCAGAAGAACATTGATACCTTAGAACATATACATGACCAGAAGAACATTGATACCTTAGAACATATACATGACCAGAAGAACATTGATACCTTAGAACATATACATGACCAGAAGAACATTGATACCTTAGAACATATACATGACCAGAAGAACATTGATACCTTAGAACATATACTGACCAGAAGAACATTGATACCTTAGAACATATACATGACCAGAAAAACATTGATACCTTAGAACATATACATGACCAGAAGAACATTGATACCTTAGAACATATACATGACCAGAAGAACATTGATACCTTAGAACATATACATGACCAGAAAAACATTGATACCTTAGAACATATACATGACCAGAAGAACATTGATACCTTAGAACATATACATGACCAGAAGAACATTGATACCTTAGAAATATACATGACCAGAAAAGAACATTGATACCTTAGAACATATACATGACCAGAAGAACATTGATACCTTAGAACATATACATGACCAGAAAAAACATTGATACCTTAGAACATATACATGACCAGAAGAACATTGATACCTTAGAACATATACATGACCAGAAGAACATTGATACCTTAGAACATATACATGACCAGAAAAAACATTGATACCTTAGAACATATACATGACCAGAAGAACATTGATACCTTAGAACATATACATGACCAGAAGAACATTGATACCTTAGAACATATACATGACCAGAAGAACATTGATACCTTAGAACATATACATGACCAGAAAAAACATTGATACCTTAGAACATATACATGACCAGAAGAACATTGATACCTTAGAACATATACATGACCAGAAGAACATTGATACCTTAGAACATATACATGACCAGAAGAACATTGATACCTTAGAACATATACATGACCAAGAAGAACATTGATACCTTAGAACATATACATGACCAGAAGAACATTGATACCTTAGAACATATACATGACCAGAAGAACATTGATACCTTAGAACATATACATGACCAGAAGAACATTGATACCTTAGAACATATACATGACCAGAAGAACATTGATACCTTAGAACATATACATGACCAGAAGAACATTGATACCTTAGAACATATACATGACCAGAAGAACATTGATACCTTAGAACATATACATGACCAGAAGAACATTGATACCTTAGAACATATACATGACCAGAAGAACATTGATACCTTAGAACATATACATGACCAGAAGAACATTGATACCTTAGAACATATACATGACCAGAAAAAACATTGATACCTTAGAACATATACATGACCAGAAGAACATTGATACCTTAGAACATATACATGACCAGAAAAAACATTGATACCTTAGAACATATACATGACCAGAAGAACATTGATACCTTAGAACATATACATGACCAGAAGAACATTGATACCTTAGAACATATACATGACCAGAAGAACATTGATACCTTAGAACATATACATGACCAGAAGAACATTGATACCTTAGAACATATACATGACCAGAAGAACATTGATACCTTAGAACATATACATGACCAGAAGAACATTGATACCTTAGAACATATACATGACCAGAAGAACATTGATACCTTAGAACATATACATGACCAGAAGAACATTGATACCTTAGAACATATACATGACCAGAAGAACATTGATACCTTAGAACATATACATGACCAGAAGAACATTGATACCTTAGAACATATACATGACCAGAAAAAACATTGATACCTTAGAACATATACATGACCAGAAGAACATTGATACCTTAGAACATATACATGACCAGAAGAACATTGATACCTTAGAACATATACATGACCAGAAGAACATTGATACCTTAGAACATATACATGACCAGAAGAACATTGATACCTTAGAACATATACATGACCAGAAGAACATTGATACCTTAGAACATATACATGACCAGAAGAACATTGATACCTTAGAACATATACATGACCAGAAAAAACATTGATACCTTAGAACATATACATGACCAGAAGAACATTGATACCTTAGAACATATACATGACCAGAAGAACATTGATACCTTAGAACATATACATGACCAGAAGAACATTGATACCTAAGAACATATACATGACCAGAAGAACATTGATACCTAAGAACATATACATGACCAGAAGAACATTGATACCTTAGAACATATACATGACCAGAAAAACATTGATACCTTAGAACATATACATGACCAGAAAAAACATTGATACCTTAGAACATATACATGACCAGAAGAACATTGATACCTTAGAACATATACATGACCAGAAAAAACATTGATACCTTAGAACATATACATGACCAGAAGAACATTGATACCTTAGAACATATACATGACCAGAAGAACATTGATACCTTAGAACATATACATGACCAGAAGAACATTGATACCTTAGAACATATACATGACCAGAAGAACATTGATACCTTAGAACATATACATGACCAGAAGAACATTGATACCTTAGAACATATACATGACCAGAAGAACATTGATACCTTAGAACATATACATGACCAGAAGAACATTGATACCTTAGAACATATACATGACCAGAAGAACATTGATACCTTAGAACATATACATGACCAGAAGAACATTGATACCTTAGAACATATACATGACCAGAAAAAACATTGATACCTTAGAACATATACATGACCAGAAGAACATTGATACCTTAGAACATATACATGACCAGAAGAACATTGATACCTTAGAACATATACATGACCAGAAGAACATTGATACCTTAGAACATATACATGACCAGAAAAAACATTGATACCTTAGAACATATACATGACCAGAAGAACATTGATACCTTAGAACATATACATGACCAGAAGAACATTGATACCTTAGAACATATACATGACCAGAAAAAACATTGATACCTTAGAACATATACATGACCAGAAGAACATTGATACCTTAGAACATATACATGACCAGAAGAACATTGATACCTTAGAACATATACATGACCAGAAGAACATTGATACCTTAGAACATATACATGACCAGAAGAACATTGATACCTAGAACATATACATGACCAGAAAAAACATTGATACCTCAGAACATATACATGACCAGAAGAACATTGATACCTTAGAACATATACATGACCAGAAAAAACATTGATACCTTAGAACATATACATGACCAGAAGAACATTGATACCTTAGAACATATACATGACCAGAAGAACATTGATACCTTAGAACATATACATGACCAGAAGAACATTGATACCTTAGAACATATACATAACCAGAAAAAACATTGATACCTTAGAACATATACATGACCAGAAGAACATTGATACCTTAGAACATATACATGACCAGAAAAAACATTGATACCTTAGAACATATACATGACCAGAAAAACATTGATACCTTAGAACATATACATGACCAGAAGAACATTGATACCTTAGAACATATACATGACCAGAAAAAACATTGATACCTTAGAACATATACATGACCAGAAGAACATTGATACCTTAGAACATATACATGACCAGAAGAACATTGATACCTTAGAACATATACATGACCAGAAGAACATTGATACCTTAGAAATATACATGACCAGAAGAACATTGATACCTTAGAACATATACATGACCAGAAGAACATTGATACCTTAGAAATATACATGACCAGAAGAACATTGATACCTTAGAACATATACATGACCAGAAGAACATTGATACCTAAGAACATATACATGACCAGAAGAACATTGATACCTTAGAACATATACATGACCAGAAAAAACATTGATACCTTAGAACATATACATGACCAGAAGAACATTGATACCTTAGAACATATACATGACCAGAAGAACATTGATACCTTAGAACATATACATGACCAGAAGAACATTGATACCTTAGAACATATACATGACCAGAAGAACATTGATACCTTAGAACATATACATGACCAGAAGAACATTGATACCTTAGAACATATACATGACCAGAAGAACATTGATACCTTAGAACATATACATGACCAGAAAAACATTGATACCTTAGAACATATACATGACCAGAAGAACATTGATACCTTAGAACATATACATGACCAGAAGAACATTGATACCTTAGAACATATACATGACCAGAAGAACATTGATACCTTAGAACATATACATGACCAGAAAAACATTGATACCTTAGAACATATACATGACCAGAAGAACATTGATACCTTAGAACATATACATGACCAGAAGAACATTGATACCTTAGAACATATACATGACCAGAAAAACATTGATACCTTAGAACATATACATGACCAGAAGAACATTGATACCTTAGAACATATACATGACCAGAAGAACATTGATACCTTAGAACATATACATGACCAGAAGAACATTGATACCTTAGAACATATACATGACCAGAAAAAACATTGATACCTTAGAACATATACATGACCAGAAGAACATTGATACCTTAGAACATATACATGACCAGAAGAACATTGATACCTTAGAACATATACATGACCAGAAAAAAACATTGATACCTTAGAACATATACATGACCAGAAGAACATTGATACCTTAGAACATATACATGACCAGAAAAAACATTGATACCTTAGAACATATACATGACCAGAAGAACATTGATACCTTAGAACATATACATGACCAGAAGAACATTGATACTTTAGAACATATACATGACCAGAAGAACATTGATACCTTAGAACATATACATGACCAGAAGAACATTGATACCTTAGAACATATACATGACCAGAAAAAACATTGATACCTTAGAACATATACATGACCAGAAAAACATTGATACCTTAGAACATATACATGACCAGAAGAACATTGATACCTTAGAACATATACATGACCAGAAAAACATTGATACCTTAGAACATATACATGACCAGAAGAACATTGATACCTTAGAACATATACATGACCAGAAGAACATTGATACCTTAGAACATATACATGACCAGAAGAACATTGATACCTTAGAACATATACATGACCAGAAGAACATTGATACCTTAGAACATATACATGACCAGAAGAACATTGATACCTTAGAACATATACATGACCAGAAGAACATTGATACCTTAGAAATATACATGACCAGAAGAACATTGATACCTTAGAACATATACATGACCAGAAGAACATTGATACCTAAGAACATATACATGACCAGAAGAACATTGATACCTTAGAACATATACATGACCAGAAAAAACATTGCTACCTTAGAACATATACATGACCAGAAGAACATTGATACCTTAGAACATATACATGACCAGAAGAACATTGATACCTTAGAACATATACATGACCAGAAGAACATTGATACCTTAGAACATATACATGACCAGAAGAACATTGATACCTTAGAACATATACATGACCAGAAGAACATTGATACCTAAGAACATATACATGACCAGAAGAACATTGATACCTTAGAACATATACATGACCAGAAAAAACATTGATACCTTAGAACATATACATGACCAGAAGAACATTGATACCTTAGAACATATACATGACCAGAAGAACATTGATACCTTAGAACATATACATGACCAGAAGAACATTGATACCTTAGAACATATACATGACCAGAAGAACATTGATACCTTAGAACATATACATGACCAGAAAAAACATTGATACCTTAGAACATATACATGACCAGAAGAACATTGATACCTTAGAACATATACATGACCAGAAGAACATTGATACCTTAGAACATATACATAACCAGAAAAAACATTGATTCCATAGAACATATACATGACCAGAAGAACATTGATACCTTAGAGCATATACATGACCAGAAGAACATTGATACCTTAGAACATATACATGACCAGAAAAAACATTGATACCTTAGAACATATACATGACCAGAAGAACATTGATACCTTAGAACATATACATGACCAGAAGAACATTGATACCTTAGAACATATACATGACCAGAAAAAACATTGATACCTTAGAACATATACATGACCAGAAGAACATTGATACCTTAGAACATATACATGACCAGAAGAACATTGATACCTTAGAACATATACATGACCAGAAGAACATTGATACCTTAGAACATATACATGACCAGAAGAACATTGATACCTTAGAACATATACATGACCAGAAAAAACATTGATACCTTAGAACATATACATGACCAGAAGAACATTGATACCTTAGAACATATACATGACCAGAAGAACATTGATACCTTAGAACATATACATGACCAGAAGAACATTGATACCTTAGAACATATACATGACCAGAAGAACATTGATACCTTAGAACATATACATGACCAGAAGAACATTGATACCTTAGAACATATACATGACCAGAAGAACATTGATACCTTAGAACATATACATGACCAGAAGAACATTGATACCTTAGAACATATACATGACCAGAAAAAACATTGATACCTTAGAACATATACATAACCAGAAAAAACATTGATTCCATAGAACATATACATGACCAGAAGAACATTGATACCTTAGAACATATACATGACCAGAAGAACATTGATACCTTAGAACATATACATGACCAGAAGAACATTGATACCTTAGAACATATACATGACCAGAAGAACATTGATACCTTAGAACATATACATGACCAGAAGAACATTGATACCTTAGAACATATACATGACCAGAAAAAACATTGATACCTTAGAACATATACATGACCAGAAGAACATTGATACCTTAGAACATATACATGACCAGAAGAACATTGATACCTTAGAGCATATACATGACCAGAAGAACATTGATACCTTAGAACATATACATGACCAGAAGAACATTGATACCTTAGAACATATACATGACCAGAAGAAAATTGATACCTTAGAACATATACATGACCAGAAGAACATTGATACCTTAGAACATATACATAGCCAGAAAAAACATTGATACCTTAGAACATATACATGACCAGAAAAACATTGATACCTTAGAACATATACATGACCAGAAAAAACATTGATACCTTAGAACATATACATGACCAGAAGAACATTGATACCTTAGAACATATACATGACCAGAAGAACATTGATACCTTAGAACATATACATAGCCAGAAAAAACATTGATACCTTAGAACATATACATGACCAGAAAAACATTGATACCTTAGAACATATACATGACCAGAAAAACATTGATACCTTAGAACATATACATGACCATTTATCTGTCGTAGTACAAGCACTTCAATAAGAAGTGGCAGGATTAAGCTAATTTTATTGGCCAAAACCTACCCTACTAATGAAATATGTGGTCGTGCAAGAGTTTAATTACTAGTACATGAAAATTAAGTAAATGAATATGGACTGCCATTGAGATTATATGTCATTTAAATATTGAACAAAGAGAAAATGGATAGCTTTGAACATGGCGTTAAGGCAAATCTGATGACCATCATCACAACAATGTAAATAATGATACGAAATTAGACTATTTTTGGCTTACTTATGACCATGCGAAAATCATAACTATGAGACACATATGACTACAATCGTTGTGACCCAGTAACGATGCAGAATACTATAATATACGAAGCCATCTGTTTGATATTATTTCTCAACTCATATGCTATGCTCAAGCTTGCAAATTGTATTCAGATCCTTTACAAGGTCACCGTATTCTGAGAACTAGATTATTAAATGAAGTATTTTAAGAGAATCGTCTCATTATTTTTCAAAATTTGGCAATAAGATTTTGGTTCAAGGTTGACTATTGTTTTACTGTTATGTCTTACGATGGCCTTGTGTTATATCTAATCTTTAAATCATGGTTAAGGCCATCGACTCTCTTTAATATAACTAATATTATACATTTGACAGCTTCTGTGTCACGAAAATTAAATATATTATGCATAATGCTCAAGATTACATTGTTCGTTATGATAACACTGTTCGCCCGGTTATATGTGAGGGTTGGCAGTTTATGATAATGCTGCTCGTCCGGTTATATGTGAGGGTTGGCAGTTTATAATAACTGCTCGTCCAGTTATATGTGAGGGTTGACAGTTTATAATAACGCTGCTCGTCCGGTTATATGTGAGGGTTGGCAGTTTATAATAACGCTGTTCACCCGGTTATATGTGAGGGTTGGCAGTTTATAATAACGCTGTTCACCCGGTTATATGTGAGGGTTGGCAGTTTATAATAACGCTGTTCACCCGGTTATATGTGAGGGTTGGCAGTTTATAATAACGCTGTTCACCCGGTTATATGTGAGGGTTGACAGTTTATAATAACGCTGTTCACCCGGTTATATGCGAGGGTTGACAGTTTATAATAACGCTGTTCGCCCGGTTATATGTGAGGGTTGGCAGTTTATAATAACGCTGCTCGTCCGGTTATATGTGAGGGTTGGCAGTTTATAATAACGCTGCTCGTCCGGTTATATGTGAGGGTTGACAGTTTATAATAACGCTGCTCGTCCGGTTATATGTGAGGGTTGGCAGTTTATAATAACGCTGCTCGTCCGGTTATATGTGAGGGATGACAGTTTATAATAACGCTGCTCGTCCGGTTATATGTGAGGGTTGGCAGTTTATAATAACGCTGTTCGCCCGGTTATATGCGAGGGTTGACAGTTTATAATAACGCTGCTCGCCCGGTTATATGTGAGGGTTGGCAGTTTATAATAACGCTGTTCGTCCGGTTATATGTGAGGGTTGACAGTTTATAATAACGCTGTTCACCCGGTTATATGTGAGGGTTGGCAGTTTATAATAACGCTGTTCACCCGGTTATATGTGAGGGTTGACAGTTTATAATAACGCTGTTCACCCGGTTATATGTGAGGGTTGACAGTTTATAATAACGCTGCTCGTCCGGTTATATGTGAGGGTTGGCAGTTTATAATAACGCTGCTCGTCCGGTTATATGTGAGGGATGACAGTTTATAATAACGCTGCTCGTCCGGTTATATGTGAGGGTTGACAGTTTATAATAACGCTGCTCGTCCGGTTATATGCGAGTGTTGACAGTTTATAATAACGCTGCTCGTCCGGTTATATGTGAGGGATGACAGTTTATAATAACGCTGCTCGCCCGGTTATATGTGAGGGTTGACAGTTTATAATAACGCTGCTCGTCCGGTTATATGTGAGGGTTGACAGTTTATAATAACGCTGCTCGCCCGGTTATATGTGAGGGATGACAGTTTATAATAACGCTGTTCGCCCGGTTATATGTGAGGGTTGACAGTTTATAATAACGCTGTTCACCCGGTTATATGTGAGGGTTGGCAGTTTATAATAACGCTGTTCACCCGGTTATATGTGAGGGTTGGCAGTTTATAATAACGCTGTTCACCCGGTTATATGTGAGGGTTGACAGTTTATAATAACGCTGCTCGTCCGGTTATATGTGAGGGTTGACAGTTTATAATAACGCTGTTCGCCCGGTTATATGTGAGGGTTGGCAGTTTATAATAACGCTGTTCACCCGGTTATATGTGAGGGTTGGCAGTTTATAATAACGCTGTTCACCCGGTTATATGTGAGGGTTGGCAGTTTATAATAACGCTGTTCACCCGGTTATATGTGAGGGTTGGCAGTTTATAATAACGCTGTTCACCCGGTTATATGTGAGGGTTGGCAGTTTATAATAACGCTGTTCACCCGGTTATATGTGAGGGTTGACAGTTTATAATAACGCTGCTCGTCCGGTTATATGTGAGGGTTGACAGTTTATAATAACGCTGTTCGCCCGGTTATATGTGAGGGTTGGCAGTTTATAATAACGCTGTTCACCCGGTTATATGTGAGGGTTGGCAGTTTATAATAACGCTGTTCACCCGGTTATATGTGAGGGTTGGCAGTTTATAATAACGCTGTTCACCCGGTTATATGTGAGGGTTGGCAGTTTATAATAACGCTGTTCACCCGGTTATATGTGAGGGTTGGCAGTTTATAATAACGCTGCTCGTCCGGTTATATGCGAGGGTTGACAGTTTATAATAACGCTGTTCGCCCGGTTATATGCGAGGGTTGGCAGTATATAATAACGCTGCTCGTCCGGTTATATGCGAGGGTTGACAGTTTATAATAACGCTGTTCGCCCGGTTATATGTGAGGGTTGGCAGTTTATAATAACGCTGCTCGTCCGGTTATATGTGAGGGTTGGCAGTTTATAATAACGCTGCTCGTCCGGTTATATGCGAGGGTTGACAGTTGATAATAACGCTGTTCGCCCGGTTATATGCGAGGGTTGGCAGTATATAATAACGCTGCTCGTCCGGTTATATGCGAGGGTTGACAGTTTATAATAACGCTGTTCGCCCGGTTATATGCGAGGGTTGGCAGTATATAATAACGCTGCTCGTCCGGTTATATGCGAGGGTTGACAGTTTATAATAACGCTGTTCGCCCGGTTATATGTGAGGGTTGGCAGTTTATAATAACGCTGCTCGTTCGGTTATATGCGAGGGTTGACAGTTTATAATAACGCTGTTCGCCCGGTTATATGTGAGGGTTGGCAGTATATAATAACGCTGCTCGTCCGGTTATATGCGAGGGTTGACAGTTTATAATAACGCTGTTCGCCCGGTTATATGTGAGGGTTGGCAGTTTATAATAACGCTGCTCGTTCGGTTATATGCGAGGGTTGACAGTTTATAATAACGCTGTTCGCCCGGTTATATGCAAGGGTTGGCAGTATATAATAACGCTGCTCGTTCGGTTATATGCGAGGGTTGACAGTTTATAATAACGCTGCTCGTTCGGTTATATGCGAGGGTTGGCAGTATATAATAACGCTGCTCGTCCGGTTATATGTGAGGGTTGGCAGTTTATAATAACGCTGCTCGTTCGGTTATATGCGAGGGTTGGCAGTTTATAATAACGTTGTTCGCCCGGTTTTATGTGAGGGTTGGCAGTTTATAATAACGCTGTTCACCCGGTTATATGTGAGCGATGGCAGTTTATAATAACACTGTTCGCCCGGTTATATGTGAGGGTTGGCAGTTTATAATAACGCTGTTCGCCCGGTTATATGTGAGGGTTGGCAGTTTATAATAACGCTGCTCGTCCGGTTATATGCGAGGGTTGACAGTTTATAATAACGCTGTTCGCCCGGTTATATGCGAGGGTTGGCAGTATATAATAACACTGTTCGCCCGGTTATATGTGAGGGTTGGCAGTATATAATAACGCAGTTCTCCCGGTTATATGTCAGAGTTGGCAGTTTATAATCACGCTGCTCGTCCGGTTATATGTGAGGGTTGGCAGTTTATATATAATAACGCTGCTCGTCCGGTTATATGTGAGGGTTGGCAGTTTATATATAATAACGCTGCTCGTCAGGTTATATGTGAGGGTTGGCAGTTTATATATAATAACGCTGCTCGTCCGGTTATATGTGAGGGTTGGCAGTTTATAATAACGCTGCTTGTCCGGTTATATGTGAGGGTTGGCAGTTTATAATAACGCTGCTCGTTCGGTTATATGTGAGGGTTGACAGTTTATAATAACCCTGTTCGCCCGGTTATATGTGAAGGTTGGCAGTTTATAATAACGCTGCTCGTCCGGTTATATGTGAGGGTTGGCAATTTATAATAACGCTGCTCGTTCGGTTATATGTGAGGGTTGGCACCCTACTAGCCAAATTACGTTGTCAAAACGTAGTGACAACGTAACTTTTTCGTTGCTACAACGTAAGAATTTTACGTTTTAACTACGCCGATTTGTAGACTCCCCTAAGCGTAACCACTACGTTGTGGTACTACATAGTAAAAGACCTTTCTACAACCAAACGACAACCATGACCATGCAAGGACGTTTACACAACGTAACCACCAACCATCACAAGACCTTTATACGAGGTAATTACAACTAATTAAGGACGTTTACACAACGTAACTACCAACCATCATAGGACCTTTATACGACGTAATTACAACCACCAAAGGACCTTTACATGACGTAATTACAACCACATAGGGTCCGTTAGACAACGTAACTACAACCACCTAGGGACCTTTACACAACGTAACTACGACCACCTAGGGACCTTTATACAATGTAACTACGACCACCTAAAGACTTTTAGACGACGCAACTACAACCATCTCTATATAGTTGTACAACTACAAAAAATGTACAACCCTAAAAGGACTTTTATAGCCAAATTACGTTGTCAAAGCATTGTGACAATGTAATTTGGATAGTAGGGCAACTATAATCACATTAAGACCGTTACACCATGCAACTACCGGTACCAACTACAAAAATGTACATTATTTTTTGTGTATTTAAGGACCTTTTGTGGTGTTCTTAATTTTTTTGAGTTAACTAATAAAATATAAAATTCTAAACATTTATTAATCCAAATTATTGCAAGTTTTACAGATGATGAAACACTCTTTCTACTCTCAGACTCATCCCACCATAATCTATTTTAAAGATGCCAAAATGTTTAGATGTAATTATTATACAAATATGTCAGGTACATGTAATAATAAATATATCAGATTAAAAAACATGTAAAATAAATGTACTAAAAATCTTTATCTTGTGAAAGTTGCATTTGACTAAATTAAAGATGTACAAATGTATATAGATAACATCTATAGAAGTAATGAATAGGTATACATCCAGCGGAGGACCTACATTTTAAGGTCCCTGAACTATTATGTGGGCCCTTTTGCAGCCAGCAAGAATAACCAACAAGGTCAAAAGGGCCATGAACAGGGTGTTGGGGTGGAGTCCTTGACAATGGGCCAAACATTGATCCCTTTCCCACCAGCAAAGAGGTCTGAGTAACGGATGGTATCTTCTTCAATGGTGTTGTTCCATAGGAGATTCTGATAATTGTTTGTTTTTAATTTAACCACTATATCTCAGATTTTTATTAAAATTGCTGTACTGGGTTATAAGCATTTTATGCTAGAAAACAGAAATATCTTAATAAATATGGGAACTGAAGCACTAGTTGCTGGCTAAGGAAACAGCAGAAATACATGTATACATATAAAAATATCACCCTGCTAACAATGGACCAAACTTATAAGAACAACTAGACCTATAAATCTATTCTTTAGTTTAAAATTAAACACTAAAAAATATATAATCGAAAATTACCAAAAACGAAGAAAAATTTGTAGGATCATCAATGCACAGAAAAAAGAATTTTTTCATTCTTTAAATTACTAGAGAGGGATCATTAGGATAAACAGGTGATAGTCTTGATTTTTGGTGTTTGAATGCACAAGCCCGAACTAAGAATTCATATGTCTGTTTGTGGTTCCGATTGGTTCTAACATAAGGACTGAGCTGTCAAACTATTAAGCTGTGCACCAACAAAGGATTCGAGGATCCAACTGCCAAAATGTAGGCTATGAATAGATTCTGGCTAAGTCAAGGAGCCCATACAGCTTGGGATTCAGGTGCAAATTTGGAAATTTTACTAATTGCAGGGACATTTTGAGGCCATATGAAATTGGAATTGGAGCATATTCTAAGGTCAATATTAAGTA
Organism: Bathymodiolus septemdierum; assembly: GCA_963383655.1. Lineage (NCBI taxonomy): Eukaryota > Metazoa > Mollusca > Bivalvia > Mytilida > Modiolidae > Bathymodiolus > Bathymodiolus septemdierum. Next base: position 82,251,991 of record OY726522.1, read on the forward strand.
CTTTAAGCCATTGACATATGATTCTATTACTAAAATAGCCTTATTCTAATAACAAAGACAGTAAAAAAAAACTCCATTCATTTTGTTGAAAAGTTAGTTCATTAAAAAAGTTGTTTCCGGGATATAGCGTAAGCTTCGTTAGTTTCATAATAAAATCTACAAATGTACCAGTGTACACATCCCAATCCTGAGAAAGCTGTAACCCCAAAATATTCTTGTTAATGTATATAAAAATATAACAAAGAACAATAATATTTTAAGCTAAGCAATTCAAAATAAAAATATCAAAACCAATATATCACATCCCCTTACAGAGAAAAAATATAACCCTAATTTTTCTTTCTTTCTTAAAGAAAAAATATATATTATTAAATATGGGGAGAGTCATGATCGCATGGTAGTTGGATTTATAACTACCTATGCAATCAGTGCACATCACCACTAATGTTGTGAGTTGTGAGGGGTAAAATTTGCACAGATAATGTTACCCATATTAAAATCTCCAACAAACTTACCCCTTCCATAAATTATTTCTATTCTAATAGGACATTTACGGTAAATATTTAATCCATATTCCTTAATAGTGTACCCATATTAAAATCTCCAACAAACTTACCCCTTCCATAAATTATTTCTATGACGTGCTGTTTTGGCTTTGTAAACAAAAGGGTATAATAAAACAGCCAAATACGTCATGATCATTAGCGTGTGCAAGTCATAATAAACCGGGGATTTTTATACCCTTTTGTTTACAAGGCCAAAACAGCATGTCATATTAGAATTCAAAATACTGGCATACAAATCATGATTCTCATTCAACCAATCAACTTTCATTCAACATTATACATGTATTATATAATACTATCCTGGGTACTCTGGTTTCTTCTACCTTTATAAACTGCAATATTGTTGAAAGTGGTGTTAAACACTCATAACCTTATAATTAACTCAAACCCACATTATCTCAACCATACTGATACTGATATATATAAATCACAAAACTTGCATACAAAAAAAAACACATACAAATTCTAACATTTGGTCAGCAAAAAAATGAAAGATATAAAAAACAACAAAGTTAAATGAACAATGAAAGGTTTCCTTCAACTATAAAGTTTTTTTTTCTCCATCAAGCATCTGGAAAGCTCCCTTCATTGGTGGATTGGTTCTGAAAAAAATAATATGATATTAATATTTTCAGCTAAATGGAACAACTTTAGGGGTGAAAATATTTTTAGTAACTATTTTGATCATGATCAGAAGCTTGAAATTATTATATTTAGGAGATAACTGTATTGTATTTTAAGCTTTGCGGATGTAAATCGTCGGTTTTACGGTCGCAAAATGAGCTTACCTAGCGACGCATATCGTAGCTAGGTAAACAGATATTTGCGACTGTAAGTGAAGACACATTGTAAAACCTATAATTAATTGATTATAACTCGGAAATATATTGCATGGATATATATTACAGAGCTAAAGAAAGAAATCCAAAAACTGTGACCAAACATATACGTTAAATTTTATTGATAGGACAAATCTAGAAAAGATACATCTTCATTTATGTAAAAAAAAAAAACATGAGAACAGAAGAGAATTAGAAGAGAAATAGTACAAAAAAAGTGCAGTTCAATCATTTAGATCTATTGCAAGACTACAATATTATCAAAATTAATACTTAATTTTAGAAGAAGCATTTGCAGTATGTAAAACATTAGACTCGGAGAGGAACTTACACTTAATACATGTATGCAAGAAACTTATATCTCTAGACTAAAAATTGATTTAAGACAGCACTTATCTTGCAGTTTTTGATATTTGTTGTTGATATAAACATATCCCGTAAAATGTTTTCCATGATCTCATTTCATTAATGAGAAATTACGAAAATCACAAAACCACATATAAATAATCAGTGGGGAGGTGATAAATATCGATCAATCAGTGGTGTGACCTAATTAAATAGCATAATTACCCATGCCCAGTACTTCTCTACTGACCAATATTATCTTCATTTATTACACTTTTATTATTTCTACACTTAATATAGAAAACTTTAAAAAGAAAAGTAGAAATGAACCAAAAAATTAAGTCCATGTTACAAAGCTCTGACAAAGGATCATATTATAATTATTTACTCTTGGGAATTTTAGGCATTTTTTTCTGCAGTTTTTTTATATAACTATATTCCTTATTAATTGATTTCTCAAAATTTCATTACAGGTACAGTTAATTTGTCTTTGGGATGGGATCTCTATCAGATAGGTTGATCTTTTCAAAATGTGTTTATTTTCATTCTATCGTCAACTGTAACTGATGATATTTAACATAAATCTCTTCTTAAGAAATGTTCTGTATTTGAAGTAGATTGCATACATGTAATTAAATGTAACAAGTTCATCTAAAGAACCCTTTGTTTCTGTGATAGCCACACACTGTAAATATGGGAGGAGCTCTATTGGTATAACTTACATGTATAAGTGCATGCATGTATCATTATACATTTATTTTGTAGGCTTTGTGCATGAAGTCTAATTTCTGGTTCATCAATAAATCATCATGGTAGCTTTCGTGATCTGAGTGTAATCCCTATAAAATTGCCTCAGGACTAGATTAGTTCATAGTAAAATGTAAAATATAATGTTGTTGACTTGTCTGGCCTATAGCTAGAAGAACATGAAATTGAATACCTCTGATTAGATGATGGTGAAATTTGCTGTTGTCTAGCTATAGCTATGTGTTGATCGGTCTGACATTACAGGACATGAAGCAGGTGACATCTGTGGCTTCCAATATTACATGGGGCCAGGAATTATTTCGACTGGTTTGCCATATGTTGAAAAGTCACAAGGTCAGCTATGTGCCTATACATGTAACAGCTATAACCTCAAATCCAACTGTACTTGTTTACCACTTTTACAGAAATGAACCAGCTCTGAAATTATAATGAAGAAATTTAAACTATTTTATTCATAGTCTCATTTATATACACAATGTACAGGTATCATCAATGATCATACTGTCTTAACGATAAAAAAAAGAGGCTACTTCCCCCTGCCTCCTAAGTATATACATGTAGCCAGAAATGAGGTACCATTTGATAATTTGCATATCTAAGATGGGGACATCATGGGGATGTCTGCAATTTTCATATGATCTACATTAAAGATATAATTTCTAATTGCATGCATGTTATTTTCTGAACTTGAAAATTATATACCTTTGGCTAAAATCAAGCTAAATAATAAATGAAATAACAATTAAATGTTCGAGGTTCCTGGACAAAATGAAAATCGGATGCATCTAACCTTTATCTGATCTTAAGAGTCTATGTAAAAATGTCTGTAATACAGAGACGTGCCAAAAGTATTCGGTCACTGTGATGTTTTACTATATATTTCATATAAAACCACATTTTTTAAAAACATTATTCCAAAGTCGATTCTTGGTCGATTTTGATGATTTTTTTACCAACAAAAACAGAATTAAATGTAGTTTTACAAAGTGATTTTAGCATAATTTTATAATCTATAATTTTTGAGTTCACAATTTAAACACAAAACAAAATTTTGAACGTCAAAAATACAATACAATGATAGTACATTTGAAGACAAATAATTTAAGTTTGCATTTAAATCATGAATATTTAAAATGTGCTTCCAAAAAATATTTAAAAATAATCACAGAAAATTACATAGTTCTCGCTTCTGACGTTCTGTTGGTAAAAATTTCATCAAAATCGAACAAGTATTGAGTTTGGAATGTTTTGAAAAATTGTGGTTATATACCTGTATGAAGTTTAGCATAAAAATTACAGTGACCAAATACTTGTTGCACGTCTCTGTACATGAAATTGAGACCAATGAGGAAGATAACTTATTTACATTGAGACAAGAAAAAATTAAATAAGTGTAATGGTTATTACTATTATTTTTTTATTCCCCCCCCCCCCCCCCCCCCCCTCCCAATAACCATTTAAATAACATGATATATTAAAAAAAAAATAAAAAATATTGAACTCTGGTGTAGTTCATCACAGGATTGTTGGGTGCTTTGCCTCTTGAGAATGCAATATTATACAGTATTATCTTTGGGTTGTTTAATATTACCTTTACAATGTACAGAGACGTGCCAAAAGTATCCGGTCACTGTAATTTTTTACTATATATTTCATATAAAACCACAATTTTTGAAAACATTATTCCAAAGTCAATTCTTGTTTGATTTTGATGAAATTTTTACCAACAGAACGTCAGAAGCGAGAACGTATGTAATTTTCTGTGAATATTTTTAAATAATTTTTGGGAGCACAGATTTTAAATGTTCATGATTTAAACACAAGCTTAAATTATTTGTCTTCAAATGTACTATCATTGTATTGTATTTTTGACGTTCAAAATTTAGTTTTGTGTTTAAATCGTGAACTCATAAAAATTATAGATTATAAATTTATGCTAAAATTACAGTGTAAAACTACATTTAATTCTGTTTTTGTTGGTAAAAAAATCATCAAAATCGAACAAGAGTCGACTTTGGAATAATGTTTTTAAAAAATGTGGTTTTACATGAAATATATAGTAAAAAATCACAGTGACCGAATACTTTTGGCACGTTTCTGTACCTCATTGCTTTGGTTACTGACATAACTACATTTTTGTACATGTACAAGGCATGTATGATTATAAACTTTTGCTGTAAATTAGTGTAAACCTTTATTGTGTTATTTTATTTTATTTCAATGTTTGAAAATCACTTAAATCACGCTAATCATTGTAACAAATTAATGATGATTTTTCTGTTCTTCCGGGCAATAAAGTATTTGTTTGTTTTTGACACAAAATTTAACAATGAATGACATTTGGCGTCACACTCACAGTATTTTCTTAAATCAATTTGGATTGCTCATTCATAGATGTAATTCTATTGACTAACCTTACTGTATATTTCTACCTTCTAAACTCGAGGTTTTTGTATGTTCGGGACATCAAAGAAATTGTTAAAATTGTCACAAAACACCAAAATGGTTTGAATTTTGGTAGGAATTCAAACTCCGGTGTCCTATAATTATTAGCTACCATAATTATTAGCTACTTTTTGACGTTCGGAACTAGATTTTCGTAAACCACAAAGGTGTTCCAAATGATAGTCATGAAAATTAGCTACCTTAATAATACATTAAAAGTACTATGCCAGTTATTCCCCTTTTACCATGTTTTGATAGATTCTTGGTAATTAGTATTTTTGAACGTAAAAAGGGGGGTGGATGTAGGCGAGGAAATCTATTTAATTAGATAGATTTATCCAAGAAATGGATAGCAAACTCCTATTTATTCATTTACACCAAGGATTTATATATATATATATATATATATAAATCCTTGTTTACATGGAGCAAAATCTGGATGAAAATAAGTTATTTCGATATAAAATATATGATTGATTGATTGATTGATTGATTGATTGGTTGGTGTTTAACGTCCAGCGAGCAATTTTTCAGCTATATTCAGGACGAGAATATTTAAAAATTTAAACGCCACGGGACTCGAAACAAGGAAAGGTGTATGGGTAGGGACGAATAATTTAGCCAGTGCAACAGGTCTCATCATGAGCATACTGGGTTCTTTAACGTGCGAAGAGGATGGCAATCTCTCAACACGGGACCTCGGTTTTATTTACGTCTCGACCGAAGGACGGATTGGTTGTGAATTTATACACCCCGCACAACCGACGGACGCCCCTTCAAGCCGAAGAAGCTCTCGGTCCCATTTCTATACACCGGGGTTCCCGCGGGGTTATATATATATATAATATAAATAAATTCAAGTCTAATAATATTTTTAAAAAATTATATATTTATAGTGACATGGACAAGTTTCTATATATCAATCACCATATTATTTATTTGTACATAATGCATTTTCTGCTTTGCATATATACAAAAATGTGTATATCTATTCCATTTATATGTGTATTATCATAATGTGTAATATTGAATTAATTAATAAACTATGTTTATACTATATCTATTCCAAAGAAATAAGACGCTTAGTTATAACAAGCAATAACGCTCCTGTGGTGAAATAGTTACGAGTACTCGCATCATGTGCGGTAGATCGTGGTTTCGATCAACGATCTGATCAAACCAAAAACTATACAATTTATATTGGCACATGGCGTAAAAGAATAAAGGCAAAGACTAGTCAGTATAATTTCTTCATTACATGGGATAGAAGTCGTGAAGTTTTCCATGAATATAAGTTACCTTGCATCTGTCCAGTGTATGACATAGGTTTCAAAGTGTTATCCATGAAAATAAACTACCTTGCACCGTTCAAACATGAGCATAAGCATCTGAAGCTTGTCCATGAAAATTAGCTACTCGACCTTTCTTCATTGCATGGAATAGGAGTCATGACGTGTTCCATGAAAATAAACTACCTGGCACCATTCAAACATAAGCATAAGCAACAGAAGTTTGCCCATGCAAATTAGCTACCTCGCATTCCTTCGTTTCATGGTCCATGAAAATTAGCTACCTGCCCATGAAAATTAGCTACCTCGCATTCCTTCGTTTCATGGTCCATGAAAATTAGCTACCTGCCCATGAAAATTAGCTACCTCGCATTCCTTCGTTACATTGGATAGGAGTCATGACGTTTTCCATGAAAATAAGCTACCTTACATCTGTTCAATGTATGACACAGGTGTCAAAGTGTTATCCATGAAAATAAACTACCTGGCACCATTCAAACATAAGCATAAGCAACAGAAGTTTGCCCATGAAAATTAGCTACCTCGCATTCCTTCGTTTCATGATCCATGAAAATTAGCTACCTGCCCATGAAAATTAGCTACCTCGCATTCCTTCGTTTCATGGACCATGAAAATTAGCTACCTGCCCATGAAAATTAGCTACCTCTCATTCTTTCGTTTCATGGTCCATGAAAATTAGCTACCTACCCATGAAAATTAGCTACCTCGCATTCCTTCGTTTCATGGTCCATGAAAATTAGCTACCTGCCCATGAAAATTAGCTACCTCGCATTCCTTCGTGTCATGGTCCATGAACATTAGCTACCTGCCCATGAAAATTAGCTACCTCTCATTCCTTCGTTTCATGGTCCATATACGAACCAACCACATAGCTTTATATATAGATTACACTCGAGATCTGAAATAAAATTATTTAGAAATAGTTTTAATGTATTTTCTGGAACTAATGACCATATTTTAATAAAAGATGCATTTTATGCTCCTGATGTGGTCATCTTTAGGGTTTATACTACCTGGAAATCCGAGAATTCTACTATTGCAGGACACGAGAACTGTATGGGAAATATCTTTAAAAATATTTCCTAAAACATTTTTCAAGTTTAAAGTCTTCCCAAAACTGCTCAGATTTGAACAAAATGAATGAAACCTTTATATTTTCCTCTCTTTCAAGTTTGTATTTGTTAAAACAGTGATGTCATTGCACAACATAGTTTTAGTACAGGATTCTATGTAAAATACCTTTGAAAATAAATAAAATATGGATCTCTTGCTTTTCTTAATTGTTCATTGAATGGTCATCTTTCTATACTTCACCTTTTTTGTAACAGATAAGAAAAAGTCTTATAACACGAAATAACAGAAATTTTTTCAGGTTAGAACGCAAATGTTAGCCACAGTAACAATTACAAGCTACTTACTATACTAGCATTTAAAAAAATGATGTAGCTCAAAAATGGGTTCTTTCGCCTCATATTGGGTAGGACCTCATCGTTTTCATAATCCTGGATCCACACTATGTTATAGGAGCAATAAATTGACAGTTGCTTGGTATGTTACATACCTTTTGATGGTTGGTTGGTTTTTGGTGTTTAACTCCACTTTCAGCAATATTTCAGCGATATCATGGCGACCAGTTTTAGTGGTGGAAGAAGCCAGAGTACCCTGAAAGAACCACCGACCAGATTGAAGGAATTTATTTATAAATCAACATATATTTTTTGAAAATATATACATATACATGTACATAATCTTTTGTTTATGTTTCAGGTCCAGTGTGAATCTTGTCATTGGTGGCAGCATTTCCAGTGTACCACCATTCAGAAAACATCCAACGAAGTAAACCAGGAAGACTACCGCTTCATTTGTGACATTTGTTCATTTAAATGATGTACACAAAGGGTTGTGTGAGATGTCATTATTTGGTGTGCATGGTCATCATCAACTCGTGTGAGATATTGTCGTCACTTTGCGTCTGTCATCTGTAAACGCTTGCATTTAAACTTCTCTGAAACCACTTGGTCAATTGGAGTTTGGGAGGAATATGAAATTTACTGCTGGATTTTTTAAATAGATTTGACTTAGTTTTTTGTAGTTTCCGAGATAAAAGTAGTTGAATGAAACCAAATTTGTAGGTAGTTTTTATTCATTAAATTCCTTTGAAAACTTCCTGTCTTAATTATACATACCGGTATCTCCAACCAAATCAAATATAAATTTGTTTGCTTTAAGTTCGATTTAGAAATTTGTTTCCCCTACAAATTGCAGTCTTTTCCATTTAAATCATGTGACAAATTCCTTTTTTGAAGGTTCCCCGCTGATTTGTTGTAACTTTTACTGTTGGAGAGATGTGACAGAATCAAAAATCATATATTTATTTGTTAAATTCGAAATTTATAAAATATTTTTTTAACAAAATCTATACTTTATTGAACATAAACTGTATAAGTGACCAGGTGGGTAATTCAGGCTCAGATAAAATGACCCGCTAATTAAGAAATAAATCATGGAAGCCAGAATGTGTTTTGAGTTTTAACATGGATTGTTGGATATTAGTATTTTATCCCGAGCCAGAGGCGAGGGATAAAATTTACTAATATCCGCCAACCCATGTTAAAACTCAAAACACATTCATGCTTCCATGATTTATTTCGATTCTGATATGTCTAAGATTACAAATACGGTAGTATACTTTGATTGGAAGACGGTAATTCATATGTACGTTTGCGGAAAGTGTCACACACCATTTATGCTGCCAATGGAAAAGTCAGTCATATTCACCGGCACATGTGTGAACGAGATTATACCATCGATAAATCGCTCGTTTGTCTACAAAGCGTAAGAAGGAGTCGTGTTAGAATTTGTGTTGTACTCTGGTATTCATCAAAGCTTTTGAGCAGACGTTGTCTGTAAACTTTTCACATTTTAATCTTCTGCTCTGAAACCCCTTAGCTCAATGAACTGAAGCTTAATAGGAAGCAACTATGCAAGGTTCTCTATAAAGATTTTTCATTTCGTCATGATCCATTAACAAACATGGCCACCATAGGCAATTCTTATTGCTGATTGGTTGATTTCTAAAAAATCTTCACCTCTGAAATCGAATAGCCATAGGCAGTTATTGTTTCTGGTTGGTCAATTTCTAAAAATCTTTGAAACCGCTTGGCCAAATGAATTGAAACTTGGTAGGAAGCATATATGGAAGGTCCTCTATAAAGATTGTTCATTTCGGCTCAATTCGTAGCAAACATGGCCGCCACAGGCAGTTCTTGATGCTGATTGGTCGATTCCTAAAAAAATCTTCTCCTCTGAAACCGCTTGACCAAATGAACCTAATTTGGTAAGAAGCATCTATGAAAGGCCCTCTGTAAAGATTGCTCATTTAGTCCTGATCCCTTAGCAAGCATGGTCGGCACAGGCAATTCTTGTTGCTGATTGGTCGATTCCTAAAACATCTTCTACTCTGAAACTGTTTGGCCAAATGAACCGAAACGTGGTAGGTAGCATCTATGGAAGGCCCTCTATAAAGATTGCTCATTTGGGATCCGTTAACAAACATGGCCAGCATAGGCAATTCGTGTTGCTGATTGGTAGATTCCCTAAAAATCTTCTACTCCGAAACCGCTTGGCCAAATGAACCGAAACGTGGTAGGTAGCATCTATGGAAGGCCCTCTATAAAGATTGCTCATTTTGGATCTGTTAACAAACATGGCCAGCACAGGCAATTCGTGTTGCTGATTGGTCGATTCATAAAAAATCTTCTCAACCTACTGAGCCTCTAGTCTATATATTGTATTGTATTATATGTATGCTAATGTTCCACCATGCCCGTCTGAGTTTTTCAATAAAATCTTTAAGAAATAACTTGTGTTAAGATACTTTGTGTGTGAGATATTATCATGTATATATGGCTGTTATTTAATTATTAAATTGACAAGTATGTGTGATACAAGTATCTGTACTTACAAGACATACCAGCATGATGCAAAATATTTATTTGAGCTATATTCAATGACATTACAGACATTTTCATATGTTGTACCAGCGTCTGGCAATCTACTTTCTAAAGGTTGAGTACATCATCCAAGTGATGAACAGTGCAGTGAAAGATAAATGAGGTGTAGGCAGCTCTTTAAACCTCTCTCCCATCAAGGCCCAGTTTCAATGCAAACGCAAACCTCTAAACATTTATTGATAAAGAATAGAGATACATGTACATAAGAAATTAGGATGCAGGCACCCTAAAGTATTACTGTTATTCCAAGATGTATAAATTTGTAGGCCCTTCTGAAGTTATATCCTCAAAACAGAAAAAAAACAAATAAAATTAGATATTAATCTGTTATCAAAAACAAACCAATCAAAAATATCAAAAAGAAAGACAAAAACCCAACATGAATGCACCTTTTATCAATCTGACTTGGTTCTGTACACATAATTTTCATAAGGGATACAGGTAGCTAATTTACGTGGAAATTTTACATACATTTTGTATCTATCATATTAAACAATGAGTGTATCTTGTTTTCAAAGAAAACATTCAGATAGCTACATTGCTAAAAAGAGGTAATAAAAACGTAGATATCAAATTTAGTGCACATGAACGTTTCTGGAATAACCTTCATCAGGTAGCTCAAGATCAAAAGATTGGAAAGCCAAATAATTTAATAGTTTTGGGAGCACAAAATCTATGGGTATTGATGTTATGTAGGAGTTTCTTTTACACCTGGTAGAGATATTGGGAGTGCTGTTTTTATGATGTGGGTTTTGGTGCAGTCGGGGATGTTGTCTTGTGATTCTACGGTGAATACGGACTGACACTGTTGGGGATGTTGGATTTTTGCTTTGTGTCAGCTGTGCTCGGTCCATCGCTCCTCATTGGTGTGACATCTGTTTTGTCTGTACCTAAGGATTTTATATATAACAGCTTCTTTCATCACATATTGCTTAAGATTTTGACCAAGATATAGTTTTTCTGGTAACTGATTCATGTCGAGCGACGCCGAGAAACTTACACTATAACCGCGGACGTCTAAAACGCTTAGAACGATGTCTGTTTCTGCTCTTTTTAGACAATTTGCCAGTTGTTTTTATTTAACTATAAGACATTGCAGAATAAACACAATATACGTACATTGTCGAAGAAATATAAAAACTGTACGTAACAGCTTTAGTGAGCGATTGTTTTTTAACGCCAACTCAGCAATTTTATAGCTATATCATGGCGAGACCAAGTTAATGAGATGATGATGATGTCCGCTTTTTTCTAGACCAACACGCTTAGTTTTTTTTCATAGTGTTAGCTAACGGAAACAACAGTCCGCGGATATACATGTCACTCCACTCTGACACATTATCCTGATTCCGAAGCAACCAGTTTTTGCTCTTTCTCCTTAATTCTGAGTGCTTAGCATTATAAGCAACAAATACCAGTTGGTAATCTTTGTTTTGAAATATGAATTTGTTTATATACATGTACTCAAAAAGTCGCTTTGTATGTGTCTTCTGCCGAAGGATTGTGAAAGCGCGAAAAGTTGACCGTGCGTTGCGCAATGTATTTTGTATTGTTACTTTATCTATTGTCATTTATGTAGACAACAGGGGCGGATCCAGGGGGACGCGCATTCGCCCCCCCCCCCCCCAAAAATAAGATTTTTTGGCATAAAATAGTGATTTTTCACACGAAATACCCCAAAATTTTTCGCGCCTCCCTCCGCTCGGCGCAATTTTTTAAAATGTGCCCCCCCCCCCTAACTTGAAATCCTGGATCCGCCCCTGGACAATATATGTATCTGCTGAGAAACAGACCAGAAATGCTCACCAAAGACTCTCATCGGTAGTGTAATCGTTAGTGTGCTCGCCTCGAATGCGGTAGATCGTGGGTTCGAGTCCCGATCGGGTCAAACCATGTTCTGTACACATATTTTGCCATCTTCCACATTCTGTTGGAAATTTATGATTTAGGGTTCTATTTTTACAAAATCCAAATAAGAAATTGTCATCAAGAGTGTGCAAATAGTTTCAGTTTCGAATTGAAATTAATCTAATAGCTACCAGTTCTTTAATATTGTAATAAATAAAGTTCCCAACTTTCATTATTAAATATATATGGAACATAATTTTATTTATTTATTGAATTCAGAAGATAGTGTCAATAAGTAAGTAAATGAGATGATTTCTTTATTTCAAGAGGGTAACACGGTTAGCAATAATAAAAGTGTGATTAATAATTATCATATATGATCTTATTAAGTTAAAGAATAATTTGCATAGTTTGAACATCACATAAATATTAAATTCTACCATATATAATCCACCAATCTATTTTTTAATAGCTGTAAAAATGATACATCGCAATGGTAAATTGAAAAAAGATAGTTTGTAACTTAATCACATGCTATACAGCCATACAGGCAGCATTTTGTTTTTCAACTATGAACACCACTAATATCTATTGTTTATTTTATTTTATATTGTGTACAGATCCAGGGGGCGGATCCACGATTTCAAGTTAGGGGGGCGCACTTAAAAAAAATGCGCCGAGCGGATGGAGGCACGAAAATTGTTGGGGTATTACGTGTGAAAAATCACGATTTTACGCCCCCCCCCCCCTCCCCTGGATCCGCCCTTGAGATCTACATGTCTCTCTTGGTCAATCAGTAACTCTTTTCCTGTTTATGTACATGCAGTTTTTCATTTTGTTTCTCCATTGGAAATACACAATCTGTATTTTGGTAAACATATTAAGGGAGACAAATCCTATAAGTTTATGCTACAAGTAGCTAATTTTCATAGGTAGCTAATTATTATGCTCCGCCGTATGAAAATTAGCTACTGGAAATTTGAGGTAGCTAATTTTCATGGGTAGCTAAAAATTTTACGACACCGGAAATAGCAATAACTTTTTTATTATCGAATCGTTGACGGACACACTGAATTTCCGCATTGTATGCTATTATTTGACAAATCTAATAAACGATCCACTCAGCTTGAAACTGCAGTGATCAAAATCTAATTCAAATATGACGAATATTTATGAGGAAAAGTACTTCTAATTTTTGGATAATGGTAATTTTATTGCAAGTAATTAAATCTTGGAGATACATTTGTATATTGCCTTCTTCATCACGTTCTACTAAGTTCAGTGGAAAGAAGAACGATTAACGATCAAGAGGCCACCGATACGATCTTCGTACATGGCGTTTTTATTATGTTTTTATTATGTTTTTTTTATTGCTATTGATATACAACTATAGCCAGTTGTATCATCTAAACGCAAAAATGTAGCTTAATAACAACACAACTTAGCCTCACATTTTTTACTGATGAACCTGGAAATGCAAAAAGTCCTTATCAACCATGCATTTTTAGAATCAGGAGATCAACTACTATCAAATTCAAAGTCATGTCTAGAGAATACTTTCCAATTTGAAAAATTCACTTTTTAATTAAGATCCTTTCCCTTTTCCAGGGAAATACCTTAATGATTGGTGATAAGTACGTACGGTTGTTTGACAACGACTTGCATATAGCGTATTCTGAAATACGTTACCAGGATGTAATAATTACGTTTGAGTTTTTACGTTAGCATCAAGACCATATCCGTACGTAACAAAAGCGTTCAAACTACAGTGTCACAACGATCGACTTGCATATAACGTATTCTGAATACGTTACCAGGACGTAATAATTACGTTTGAGTTTTTACGTTAGCATCAAGGCTATATCCGTACGTAACAAAGACGTTGGAAAGTACGTTGTCACAACGTCTTGGATATAACGTATTCTGAATTAGTTACCAGGACGTACACATTACGTTTGAGCTTTTACGTTAGCATCAAGACCATATCCGTACGCAACAAAAACGTTCAAACTACAGTGTCACAACGACTTGCATATAACGTATTCTGAATACGTTACCAGGACGTAATAATTACGTTCGAGTTTTTACGTTAGCATCAAGGCCATATCTGTACGTAACAAAGACGTTGGAAAGTACGTTGTCACAACGTCTTGGATATAACGTATTCTGAATACGTTACCAGGACGTACACATTACGTTTGAGCTTTACGTTAGCATCAAGACCATATCCGTACGTAACAAAAACGTTGGAACATACGTTGTCACAACGACTTGCATATCACGAATCTAAAATACGTTGTGGCAACGTAATTTTCACGTAAGAAAGCGACCTGACCAAACAGCAACCAAACTGCAACGTTGTGAATACGTAGTGTGCTAGCTGGGCAGTTAATAATAACGCTGCTCGTCCGGTTATATGCGAGGGTTGGCAGTTGATAATAACGCTGCTCGTCCGGTTATATGTGAGGGTTGGCAGTTTATAATAACGCTGCTCGTCCGGTTATATGCGAGGGTTGGCAGTTGATAATAACGCTGCTCGTCCGGTTATATGTCAGAGTTGGCAGTTTATAATAACGCTGCTCGTTCGGTTATATGTGAGGGTTGGCAGTTTATAATAACGCTGCTCGTCCGGTTATATGTGAGGGTTGGCAGTATATAATAACGCTGCTCGTCCGGTTATATGCGAGGGTTGACAGTTTATAATAACGCTGCTCGTCCGGTTATATGCGAGGGTTGGCAGTTGATAATAACGCTGCTCGTTCGGTTATATGTGAGGGTTGGCAGTTTATAATAACACTGCTCGTCCGGTTATATGCGAGGGTTGGCAGTTGATAATAACGCTGCTCGTTCGGTTATATGCGAGGGTTGGCAGTTTATAATAACGTTGTTCGCCCGGTTTTATGTGAGGGTTGGCAGTTTATAATAACGCTGTTCACCCGGTTATATGTGAGCGATGGCAGTTTATAATAACACTGTTCGCCCGGTTATATGTGAGGGTTGGCAGTTTATAATAACGCTGTTCGCCCGGTTATATGTGAGGGTTGGCAGTTTATAATAACGCTGCTCGTCCGGTTATATGCGAGGGTTGACAGTTGATAATAACGCTGCTCGTCCGGTTATATGTGAGGGTTGGCAGTTTATAATAACGCTGCTCGTCCGGTTATATGCGAGGGTTGGCAGTTGATAATAACGCTGCTCGTCCGGTTATATGTCAGAGTTGGCAGTTTATAATAACGCTGCTCGTTCGGTTATATGTGAGGGTTGGCAGTTTATAATAACGCTGCTCGTCCGGTTATATGTGAGGGTTGGCAGTATATAATAACGCTGCTCGTCCGGTTATATGCGAGGGTTGACAGTTTATAATAACGCTGCTCGTCCGGTTATATGCGAGGGTTGGCAGTTGATAATAACGCTGCTCGTTCGGTTATATGTGAGGGTTGGCAGTTTATAATAACACTGCTCGTCCGGTTATATGCGAGGGTTGGCAGTATATAATAACGCTGCTCGTTCGGTTATATGCGAGGGTTGACAGTTTATAATAACGCTGCTCGTTCGGTTATATGCGAGGGTTGGCAGTATATAATAACGCTGCTCGTCCGGTTATATGTGAGGGTTGGCAGTTTATAATAACGCTGCTCGTTCGGTTATATGCGAGGGTTGGCAGTTTATAATAACGTTGTTCGCCCGGTTTTATGTGAGGGTTGGCAGTTTATAATAACGCTGTTCACCCGGTTATATGTGAGCGATGGCAGTTTATAATAACACTGTTCGCCCGGTTATATGTGAGGGTTGGCAGTTTATAATAACGCTGTTCGCCCGGTTATATGTGAGGGTTGGCAGTTTATAATAACGCTGCTCGTCCGGTTATATGCGAGGGTTGACAGTTTATAATAACGCTGTTCGCCCGGTTATATGTGAGGGTTGGCAGTATATAATAACGCAGTTCTCCCGGTTATATGTCAGAGTTGGCAGTTTATAATCACGCTGCTCGTCCGGTTATATGTGAGGGTTGGCAGTTTATATATAATAACGCTGCTCGTCCGGTTATATGTGAGGGTTGGCAGTTTATATATAATAACGCTGCTCGTCAGGTTATATGTGAGGGTTGGCAGTTTATATATAATAACGCTGCTCGTCCGGTTATATGTGAGGGTTGGCAGTTTATAATAACGCTGCTTGTCCGGTTATATGTGAGGGTTGGCAGTTTATAATAACGCTGCTCGTTCGGTTATATGTGAGGGTTGACAGTTTATAATAACCCTGTTCGCCCGGTTATATGTGAAGGTTGGCAGTTTATAATAACGCTGCTCGTCCGGTTATATGTGAGGGTTGGCAATTTATAATAACGCTGCTCGTTCGGTTATATGTGAGGGTTGGCAGTTAATAATAACGCTGCTCGTCCGGTTATATGCGAGGGTTGGCAGTTGATAATAACGCTGCTCGTCCGGTTATATGTGAGGGTTGGCAGTTTATAATAACGCTGCTCGTCCGGTTATATGCGAGGGTTGGCAGTTGATAATAACGCTGCTCGTCCGGTTATATGTCAGAGTTGGCAGTTTATAATAACGCTGCTCGTTCGGTTATATGTGAGGGTTGGCAGTATATAATAACGCTGCTCGTCCGGTTATATGCGAGGGTTGACAGTTTATAATAACGCTGCTCGTCCGGTTATATGCGAGGGTTGGCAGTTGATAATAACGCTGCTCGTTCGGTTATATGTGAGGGTTGGCAGTTTATAATAACACTGCTCGTCCGGTTATATGCGAGGGTTGGCAGTTGATAATAACGCTGCTCGTTCGGTTATATGCGAGGGTTGGCAGTTTATAATAACGTTGTTCGCCCGGTTTTATGTGAGGGTTGGCAGTTTATAATAACGCTGTTCACCCGGTTATATGTGAGCGATGGCAGTTTATAATAACACTGTTCGCCCGGTTATATGTGAGGGTTGGCAGTTTATAATAACGCTGTTCGCCCGGTTATATGTGAGGGTTGGCAGTTTATAATAACGCTGCTCGTCCGGTTATATGCGAGGGTTGACAGTTGATAATAACGCTGCTCGTCCGGTTATATGTGAGGGTTGGCAGTTTATAATAACGCTGCTCGTCCGGTTATATGCGAGGGTTGGCAGTTGATAATAACGCTGCTCGTCCGGTTATATGTCAGAGTTGGCAGTTTATAATAACGCTGCTCGTTCGGTTATATGTGAGGGTTGGCAGTTTATAATAACGCTGCTCGTCCGGTTATATGTGAGGGTTGGCAGTATATAATAACGCTGCTCGTCCGGTTATATGCGAGGGTTGACAGTTTATAATAACGCTGCTCGTCCGGTTATATGCGAGGGTTGGCAGTTGATAATAACGCTGCTCGTTCGGTTATATGTGAGGGTTGGCAGTTTATAATAACACTGCTCGTCCGGTTATATGCGAGGGTTGGCAGTTGATAATAACGCTGCTCGTCCGGTTATATGTGAG
Source organism: Bathymodiolus septemdierum (assembly GCA_963383655.1). Lineage (NCBI taxonomy): Eukaryota > Metazoa > Mollusca > Bivalvia > Mytilida > Modiolidae > Bathymodiolus > Bathymodiolus septemdierum. Next base: position 82,269,596 of record OY726522.1, read on the forward strand.
GGTTGGCAGTTTATAATAACGCTGCTCGTCCGGTTATATGTGAGGGTTGGCAGTTTATAATAACGCTGCTCGTCCGGTTATATGCGAGGGTTGGCAGTTTATAATAACGCTGTTCGCCCGGTTATATGCGAGGGTTGGCAGTATATAATAACGCTGTTCGCCCGGTTATATGTCAGGGTTGGCAGTATATAATAACGCAGTTCGCCCGGCTATATGTGAGGGCTGGCAGTTTATAATAACGCTGCTTGTCCGGTTATATGCGAGTGTTGACAGTTTATAATAACGCTGCTCGTTCGGTTATATGTGAGGGTTGGCAGTATATAATAACGCTGTTCGTCCGGTTATATGTGAGGGTTGGCAGTTTATAATAACGCTGCTCGTCCGGTTATATGCGAGTGTTGACAGTTTATAATAACGCTGCTCGTTCGGTTATATGTGAGGGTTGGCAGTATATAATAACGCTGTTCGTCCGGTTATATGTGAGGGTTGGCAGTATATAATAACGCTGTTCGCCCAGTTTTATGTGAGAGTTGGCAGTTTACTCACATGTGGAAAACATTTACATGACAACATCATTTCACTAAGAGGGAAGATTTGGGCCCAAACAACTAGCGCTTTTTTTAAGTGTATGTATCAAGCCAGGAAAGTGAACCGCCATGAAGATGCGAGTTACGGCTACCTCATCCAACAGTGTTGGTTTTTTTCTTAGCCGTAACACGCATCTTCATGCCGACACACTTTTACAAGCCATTATAGACGTTTATATAAAAATTAAACCAAACAGTGTTAGAATTAGATTTTTGAGCTGTCAAATTTTTTTTGTTCTTCCCTCGACGGGATTTGAACTCACACCATTGATACACTGCAGCACCAACCGCTTAGCCTTATGTCCAGCGCCCTAGATCACTCGACCACATCCGCTCCATATAAACGTATAAAGACTCTATATATATATATATATATATATATATATATATATATATATATATATAAACATCTAAAATGGCTTGTAAAACAACACCAAGCACACAAAACAAAGTGATCAAAAATTAAATACTTTGTTGAATGACAACATTTTTGTCTCACCGAAAGACTTTTTCGATGTACAAAAAAAATGTATAATCAAAGTCTTTACTGCTATTTATAATTAAACACTATAAAGTTGACAAGCAGTGCTATATATGTATATATAGTCAGATATAATGTCTCTCCTAAGCATACAAAAATGTACTTAAAATAGTAAACATAACCAACATGAATTATTTCGTTTTATATCCAGTACCAATCTCTATATATTTAAGAGCTTGTCTATGAGAAAACCATGCAAAATTTAAGATTTCGTCCAGAAGCAAGGTTGGAAAATCAGATTTATATCATATGTGTCCTGAAGGGTAACATGTAGTGACTCCATAAATACCATCAAAAGTGCAAATGGGTCGTTCTATTTTTAGAAATAGTCATTTCTATTTTCATAACAAATTCAAATACCAGAGTAAGCATATTCAAGTGTAAAATTGACCATTTTGAATACAGGGGCGGATCCAGGGGCGGATCCTGGTAACGTATTCAGAATACGCTATATGCAAGACGTTGTGACATCGTACTTTCCAACGTTTTTGTTACGTACGGATATGGTCTTGATGCTAACGTAAAAACTCAAACGTAATTATTACGTCCTGGTAACGTATTCAGAATACGTTATATGCAAGTCGTTGTGACACTGTAGTGTGAACGTTTTTGTTACGTACGGATATGGTCTTGATGCTAACGTAAAAGCTCAAACATATTTTTTACGTCCTGGTAACGTATTCAGAATACGTTATATGCAAGACGTTGTGACAACGTACTTTCCAACGTTTTTGTTACGTACGGATATGGTTTTGATGCTAACGCAAAAACTCAAACGTAATTATTACGTCCTGGTAACGTATTCAGAATACGTTATATGCAAGTCGTTGTGACACTGTAGTTTGAACGTTTTTGTTTCGTACGGATATGGTCTTGATGTTAACGTAAAAGCTGAAACGTAATTTTTACGTCCTGGTAACGTATTTCAGGATATATTGTATATGCCAGTCGTTGTCAGACAACCGTATTTTAATATAAAGATAAATCATTAAGGTATTTCACTGGAAAAGGGAAAGGATCTTAATTAAAAAGTGAATTGTTCAAATTGGAAGGTATTCCCTAGATATGACTTTGAATTTGATAGTAGTTGATCTCCTGATTCCAAAAATGCATGGTTGATAGGGACTTTTTGCATTCCAGGTTCATCAGTAAAAATGTGACTAAGTTGTGTTGTTATTTAGCTACATTCAAAGTTTGCGTTAAGATGATACAACTGGCTATAGTTGTATATCAATAGCAATAAAAAAAAAAAACATAATAAAAACGCCATGTACGAGGATCGAATCGGTGGCAAAGACAAAGACAAAGGTGGCCTCTTGATCGTTAATCGTTCTTCTTTCCACTGAACTTAGTAGAACGTGATGTAGAAGGCAATATATACAAATGTACAGACAATGGACAAAAGTATTCGCATGCTTCCAATTTTCCCTATATATTTCATATAAAACCACAATTTTTCAGAAGCTTATCCTGAAGTCAATTCACACCCGATTTCGATAATTTCTATATCAATAAAAACAGAATTGTATGTAGTTTTACTGTATAATTTCAAAATAATTTTCTATGATAAACATTTTTAAAATATACAAGCTAAACACACAACTGAATTAATTTCTTTCGAAATACAATGCTTTAATAGATAGTACCTTTGTAGAAAAAATATTTACGTTTGTGTTTAAATCATGGCGATTTGAAAAACATGCTTCAAAAAGTTATTTCAAAATTACTACTATAAACTACATATCTTTCTGCTTTCCTTGATGAAATAATGATTAAAATCGGACGTGAATTGATTTCAAGATAATATTTTGAAAAACTGTAGTTTTATATGAAATATATAGGGTAAATTGGAAGCGTGTTACGTAACACCTAAATTTGTTTCTTTTTGTTATTTTTATAACAGACAGGGATAAGATATTCAGTATGTAGAAGGTTTTGCTTTGCAAATGAGTATTATAGTACTTTTTGAACAAATGAAAAGTGGTGATTTTAAAGACAAAAGTGAGAAAATTTCTGACTGATAGAAGGATTTTTTCTGAAAATAATCCACCAATACTGACTGGAACTCACATATTTATATTGAATCAATTACATATAAATACTTGATAAATAATATCTGTGTTGTAGTTGGTGCAAATATAATAAAAGGGGTGAAAAGTGACCGTAAGGAACTCCTTTTTCAATTACCAGAGTAACATATTCCTATAATCACCAAAATATTCTTCATGTTATGCACCACATATACACTTTCCTCTCTAATTATGTAAACTGGCACTTACACTGCATTAGTTTTAGTCTTAATTAACAAATTATTACAAAATTTAAACAAAACATCACTAAAATACCCTTCGTGGTGCCTCATTTTTTACTTAGTTACCTCCCCTGAAATACTCTTCAATGTTTACATTGGAAATGCATGCTTGAATGAAAGGCGGTAAATATGTCATTCCCGATGACCAAGGTTGGCTTAATGTGCTTTTTAGTATAAATCAGAGTGTGTCCCATCACAACATTATGCTTCTACTGCCATATGTGTCCCAGTTGTCCAATGTAACAAGCCAACTCAAAGACATTTACGGCCTAGGTGCCCAACTTCTTGTGATGATCATGATGACATGTGGTATTGACCTCCCCAGAAGATCTTCTTATTCTATATAGAAGTGGAATATTTGCAATAGACACTTCAATAGTAAATTTTCAAACATGTCCAAGACATAGAGATGACTCGGAAGTCTATTGGAAACGACAGAAGAGGACCTACCGATCTCCTCTTCCTGCTAAGACTAGTAGTAGTAGTAGTAGTAGTAAGAGTTATGCGAAATGTTCAAGACTAACAGGCATACAGGCGGGTACCTCGAATTACCGAAATCACCAAATTTTACCGAAATCACCCTAGATATTACCGAAATCACCCTAGATATTACCGAAATCCCCATCAAATCTTCTGAAATACCTTTCAGAAGGAAAGATATAACATTGTGTTAGTGTTTTATGATGGTTTTATACAAATTTCGTTGTGTATGTGCACAGTAGGAATGATTTATCAACAAGCGAACAGGTAGTATCAAAATCAATATGGCGGAAATAAAGGGATGTAACTCTTGTATTTATCAAAGTACTAAAATTCCTCCCATTGATAGTGTGAAATAAGAACATATGAAAATGTTGATATGTGTGACAATTCATGTAAATATTGTATGCATTCCATATATTATAATAATATTTGTTTCACAATTGTTTGTTCAATAAAGCATACCATATATATTTTTTCGTATTATAATGAAAAACAATAAAAAAAAAGTTATTTAAATATTATAGAAAATATACTAAGTACACAAAACACAAGCAATATAGTTACAACGAAAGTTCACAATATTATACTGTTCTGAATTAAGTCCACAAACACAAGCATGATAGTTTCACAAAAGTTCTATATCAAGCTTCACTCTGAATCATCACTGAATGTCTTTTGTTTCTTTATGGTAGTGGATCGCTCGTTTATCTTGCGCTTCCTTTGTCCAATCTTTGTTCCATGGGACCTTGGTTTTATCACCGTCATTTTTCCATCTGTTGAGGTAGCTGTGAGTTTGTCCTTCGGCACAAAATTTCTGAATCGTCGGAAATAACGCTGTCTCTCTTCCTGAGTTTTATTTGTCCATGCGGTTTTTGATACTCTGAATTGTGTGTGACTGTCTGCCACCCGGTATTGTCCTCTGTCCACCAAAGCACGTAATAAGTCCTTGAATTGTGTGTCTATGATCTCATTTAAAGTATTTACTAAGTCCAAAAGTGGTTCTGATTTCCAGTTTATAGCCCGTTTTAAAACATGGTTTAATGACTCACTGTTGTTGTTAGTCCACCCTTTGTCGAAATGTCCCCTCTGTACACCTTCATTCCACTGATTTGTCAGGTTCTGCTTCAATTTGTTATCGAAATAACGATGAAATTTTGATGATAACGCCTTTGCCCTTTCTTCAATCTCACTGCACTTAATTTCAAAACACACTATATCATCAGCATTGATCAAGCCTTCATCTCCGAAAATTTCCTCCAAAAGCGATTCCCTATCGTTCTTATCAATGCAATCGTCTATTAGTTGTTGCTTTACGTTTTGTCTCAAATGTCTTATGCACAGAAAATGACCGGCTTCTGGGAAAGTTGATTTGATGGCATTTACCAAAGCTTTTTCTTCGTCTGATCCAATTGTTAACTGATTTGTACTGGCTCCAAAAAGTTTAATTTTCAAATGATGGAAAAAATGAGTAAAACTATGGAAGTCACTATTGTCATGAATAAAAAGCGGGCCCAAAAATATCGGTGGTTCTTGTGACAACTGAAAAATTAAAAGACATTGTTTTTTAAACAAATTTAATTGAAAACTAAATTATTAACACTCTTGAAGTATTAGAGAAAACGATGGAATTAAGATATATTTGACAAAATTATTTAGTTATTTACAATTTTTAACATGTAATATTTCAAATATAATAGTTACCTGACACTAGTTTATTCAATAATTGAGATTAAGTGGTTAAGGGTTATGGAGTGTTTTATATATTAACTAATATTCTTCTAAGATGGACCATTCCTTCAACTTTGCATTCAAAATTTCCATTAAGTTTCTAAAATAGCTGAAATTCAATTAAGTAAATGTCCCTTCGACAAAATCAAAAGTTATATGCTGTCATTGTTCTGCATCTTGACGTCAATATATGGCTTTAAAATATATGTTATAAATACATGCACATTTATCAATGTTTAAATACCCCAAAAAATACTGACCTTTGCAGTGACTTGGTCTGTTGGAACTGTCCATCTTCATAGCAACATTCCTTACACAAGAATTTCAGATTGGCATCTGCCCAAGCATTAAGAATTTCGGGTTCCATTGGAACACATGTCCTATGTGTCCACTTCTCACACTCACTGCATTGAATTGTGTCATCAAGACACTCTTCTTCACAAACTCCACAAGGATACATTAAACTATTTATTCACTGTTATTCGTTTGCAATTTTTTTGAAAGATGCTTTTTTTTATTTCTTTTTCTTTTTAATATATCTTTCCAAAAAAAACACCAAGCTAAACATCTTTGAAGTATTTTTGAGAAAATATATTTTACATTCAAAAATGTGTGTTTATGCAAAAACATGGGCATCAAACGAAAATTGATTTTAATTACATGTAATTATTTAATTATCTTTCCAAAAAATACACCAAGCTAAACATCTTTGAAATATTTTTGAGAAAATATATTTTACATTCAAAAATGTGTGTTTATACAAAATCATGGGCATCAAATGGAAATAGATTTTAATTCCATGTAATTATTTAATGTTTTATAAAGGAAACTATCATAATTAATCAGTATTAATCTAGTTTCAAAATTATAAAAAAGTTAATCAGTAATAATATATGATAACATAAAGTTAATTAACTTTAACTAACCCAAACATTCATTAAAGCACACAATAGACGAATTGTAATATTAATTGTCAATGCAATGCACAGTGACCATCATTAAGTAAAAAAAATTCTTATTAAATACATAATCATAATGTATATCACTATTACCTATGGTATTTTTAGTACTTTGATAAATATATATGGTATGCTTTATTGAACAAACAATTGTGAAACAAATATTATTATAATATATGGAATGCATACAATATTTACATGAATTGTCACACATATCAACATTTTCATATGTTCTTATTTCACACTATCAATGGGAGGATTTTTAGTACTTTGATAAATACAAGAGTTACATCCCTTTATTTCCGCCATATTGATTTTGATACTACCTGTTCGCTTGTTGATAAATCATTCCTACTGTGCACATACACAACGAAATTTGTATAAAACCATCATAAAACACTAAAACAATGTTATATCTTTCCTTCTGGAAGGAATTTCAGAAGATATGATGGGGATTTCGGTAATATCTAGGGTGATTTCGGTAAAAATACGGTGATTTCGGTAAAATTTGGTGATTTCGGTAATTCGAGGTACCGCATACAGGCATCAACATGTAAAGATTTTTGGCTGATATCCATAACATTTCTTACAGTTGCAGCAGGTAAAAATCTTATCAATTGCTAATCTATATATATTTTAAAAATGGGAAGAATCTAGATCTATATAAAACATTAAAAAAATTAATAACTTCAAAATGATTCTTGATTTGCTTATCATTCCCCTAGGCCTTTTGCCTTTACTGAATATTAAAATTGAAGGGAGTTACTACAACCACACAGAAATGTAAATGTACACAGGACTTGCAGTACAACCTTTTACATGATTTACATAATAACAATAAAGAAAATACATCGTCAGACTAGCTGTAAGCTTGCAACAAGTAAAGCTCCATACAAAACCAACATTTTTCGAAATATTATTATGAAGATATGTATACTATAGACGGCAGTGATCACTGAGCCGTTTTATCATCTTGGTAGATGTATGGTAGGTTATTACTGAACAGATTTTGATGGGGTTTATTTCATCAAATTCTGTATAAATCTAGCTCTCACTTTAGTATCAGTTGTTTTGATCTAGCTCTTATGCTTTTCAAGATATAAGGAACCAAAAGAGAGTCATTTTTTGAAATATCAAATAGAACTATAACGATAACTACCCATGAACCATAACCATATATATTCTGACTCAGTATCATGCGAACAGTTGAAAGCTGTTGATATTATATCCAAAGAAGGTCATGTCTGCCTTACCAGCCCCCTAAACCCCCTCCCCCCCAAAAAAAAAAATAAACAACAACAAACGAAAAATATACAAATATTGTACAACCTTGCGGTACCAGCAATAACACTTCTTGAAATATTTGGGAATCCAGCACATTACTTATCGAATGTCTTTCGGTGTCCAGCTTATTAGTGTGTCAATCGACTCTGTGTCTACACTTGCCTCAATGTTCCGAGTTGACTTGTTGCTGTCTCATTATTTTGTGCTATGCGAAGCTGTTTATTAAAAAGAATCTTCTCCTTACTATGTACTATAAAGAGAACTTTATGTGGAATTCAATAATTGTTACCACTGTCAGATGGATTGCAATAAATCATTTTATTACATAAGGCTCTATTTTACTGTTTTTCTATTGGCCAGAAGCAATACACGTGACATTCCATTTTCTAACATATTGATTAGCAAAAAATTATTTCTGTGCAATAAAAAAAGCATATTGCACTCTCGTGCAAAATCAATGAATGAAATTACGTGGCACGAGAATGCAATGTTTTTTTATTGCACAGAAATTGCTTTTTGCTAATCAATATGTTAGAAAATTTCATAAAATTTCAAAACTTTCAAAATTTTCATAAAATTTCAAAACTTTCAAAAATTTCATAAGATTTCAGAATTTTCAAAAAAATTTAAAATGATAAAATTTTCAAAATTCTTAAAATTATAGTAAAATAGAGCCTTATGTAATAAAACAATTACTACGCTTGAACTTGATCAATATGAGGCTTTATGGAGCAGAGTACAACAATATTGAACTCGGTTTCGCCTTGTTCAATATTGTTGTACTCTGCTCCATAAAACCTCATATTGATCTCGTTCAAGTGTGGTAATTGTATAAAATGATTTAATATTGTATTTTTTTTTTTCAGATTCTGACATTCAGCAGTCATCACAATCTATAGAGGTATTTTCCCAGAGAACCCAAATACTCTGATTGAGAGGAAGACAATATGGCCCAAAAAGAAATATATAATTCTGCAATGAAAACATTTTCCAGACATTTTCCAACACTGAATTCACAGATTAGTTTGCTTTGGGAAAGTCTATCTTAAAGTTCAATGTCATATTATTCGAAAATGATAACAGAAGCTTTTCAAGTTATTCTGAAATATGTTGCACCAGGTCAAGAAGACATAGTTATACAGAATGTTTATAAGAAGTTGTCATTTGCATTTAATGATTCTGAGGAAAAACTTGAAACAATGATTGAAGCACTGAATGAAGCTTATCAACAGCAAAATGACAGGATAAACCAACTCCAAATTTTGTTTCTATTTGCACACTAACTCACAAAGGAAAAATTACTGAAATCAGTACCAGGACTGACTGTGCTTAAAATTGATGCAGAATGAAAACATGCAGCACTGACATCTCTAGGACAAATTTTAAATCCTCCAAAGATCTACCGTCCTTGTCAGTTCAATTCCTTCAATATTGTTCTGTGGATTTTATGAATTATTACACAATAAATGTTCATCATATGTAGATGCCCATGATTTAATTTGATTATAAATTGAGCATTTTAAATTTTGATGTTATGTGAAGAAAACATTAATTTTTCTATTGATTTCTATGCAAATTATCTCCCTTTGATTATATGAAATTTGGTTAAATCTAGAAATTATATTTATTTACTCAACAAATTTTGTTATTTTATGTACATGTTAATGTCAAGAATGTGTATTTATCATTGAACATGTTGAATATGTCATTTTCAAAGCAATTTTATATTTTTGCAAGGATTTTGTTAGGACAATCCTGGCCATACTCCTGTACTACCAAAATCATATGTATTGTCATTTTAAGGATATTGGTATATTTCATGTAGTCATTTTATTTTGTGCTAAGTCCTAACTCAATCATCAGTTGCAAATTGTACACCTTTGGCATAATTCGACAGTAAATACATGTATGAGTAAAGATTGCATTTTCTCTCTCAAATTAGGCAATATTACAAAAAGGGGGGATTTTGATAACTCATATTGCAGATGATATTCAAAAGCAAAGTAAAACATTTTATATGCTATATATTTAGTCTAAGAATATTGCTTAACAACCAATTAAAACAAATTAAAGTGTTACCTTAGTAGATATAGCCATCAGAACATAGCCTATTTTTGCAAATTTGGAAATATTACAAAAAGGGGGGGGGGGGGGGTTTTCGGTAGCTCATATTGCAGATGATATTCAAAAGCAAAGCAAAACAATTTATCTGCAATATATTTAGTCTAAGAATATTGATTAACAACCAAAATAAAACAAATTAAAGTGTTACCTTCAGAGATATAACCCTCAGAACATAGCCTATTTTTTTACAAATTGGGCATTATTACAAAAAGGGGGGATTTCGATAGCTCATATTGCAGATGGTATTCAAAAGCAAAGTAAAACATTTTATATGCTATATATTTAGTCTTAAGAATATTGCTTAACAACCAAAATAAAACAAGTTAAAGTATTACCTTCAGAGATATAGCCCTCAGAACATAGCTTATTTTTTGCAAATTAGGCATTATTACAAAAAGGGAGGATTTCGATAGCTCATATTGCAGATGGTATTCAAAAGCAAAGCAAAACCTTTTATCAGTTATATATTTAGTCTAAGAATATTGCTTAACAACCAAAATAAAACAAATTAAAGCATTACCTTCAGAGATATAGCCCTCAGAACATAGCCTATTTTTGCAATATCGAAAATTTGGAAATTTGCCAAGTTTTTGGAGTTATCTGTCCTTGAATGATAAAGAAAGAGGTCCATTTAAGTATTGAACATATAAAGTTCCTTATACATATATTTCATTACCACTAAGATTATATTAATAATATTGTGTTATAAGTAATAAAATAGGTTTCAAAACAGACCTTTTTTGGCTAGTTTCTTGTCATATTATTGTGAAAATTGTAGAAATATAGGTGGCGCCTCCTATGGTCATGATAATCGAAAATTTGAAAAAAAAGTTGATGCATTTGTAAATGTTGTGTGGTGGTCTACCTGCCAACAAATTTTGAAAAGGATTGGCCAACCTTGCTTCCGGATTGTTTTGCATGGTTTTCTCATAGACAAGCTCTTAAATACCAACGAGTACTACAAAATTATGTTTTTATACTCTGCAAGAACTAGTCATCAAAATTCATTTTCCGTGTAGCGGTTCATTTTTGAAGAAAAAAAAACGAATGCACAAAAGTCAGATTATATTTCCATCACATTAAAAACCTCAATACGAAAGGATAGAGCTAATCTTAACCTTTCCGTGAAGCAGCCCCGGTTTAAATGCAGCCTCATACAAATATATGAATAAATCAACTTTAGGGATTGTAGTTAGTTCTCACTGGAATGTATGTTGCAAAAAATAACGACCCCAAACAAGACACATATGTTTTCGATGAAAAAGTCCAGCACCTTGAAGGGACCGTGATGTTGTGAGCTCGAATCTTGATTAGAGGGAGTTGTACAACATTATGTGATAAAATTTGTCAGTGACTTGCTACAGGTCTGTGGCTTTCTACGGGTCCTCCACCAATAAAACTGACCGCCACGATATAACTGAAATATTTTTGAAAGTGGCGTTAAACACCATCAAACAAACAAACACACAAACGAATACCTTGAAAATGTCAGCAGGGGTTAACAAATCCCCTAGCCCGACGCCCGGGGCTAGTAATTTCCACATTTGGGCTAGCTGAAATAATCAGCTGTATGCCGGACGGGCTAGTAAAAATATATATCAGATATTGACAAACTTGTCAATATTCGCGTATCTACTTATATTCATATATGTTATATGTTGTTTAATCAGCAGCAATGTTTTATTTATTCAACCGCTAGCTTTTTGTCGAAATTGAGAGCAAAGAAGGTAGAAAAACTGCGTATTCTCGTCATAAAACAGCTTCAACAAAGGGATCCCTTCAACAAACGACGGCTTACCGGAAATTTCGAAAATGAAATACCGGAATCGGATTCCGGAACGACTATTTCCGGTTTTGCCGACATGTGACCATAAACACACATATTATTTTGTTTGGCCTTACAGTGACCCGAACTGTGGAAAATAAGTGAAAATAAAACGCAATACCAGATCTGAAAAGAAAGATAGTTAAACTAATATACATTGTACATGTTGTACAAGGGTTCAAGTCTGCAAGTCGGATTCATGAAATCACGGTATTGGCCAGGACTAGTAATATTTGGGAGTATGCTAGCCCTGGGCTAGTGAGGTGGTCCAAGATTTGTTAACCCCTGCAGTCAGCGTCGGATGTTATAATGGTTTACTTCTAACAAAACATAATATACTGACATGTATGGACGTTGGTAATTTTTACTACAGAAACAAAGTTGGACTAATTCCCTTGACAGAAACTTCCGATTATGAAATGCAATATACCTTTAAGCGTTTTGAGAATCCACATCTGATTCATACCACTACTGAAGTAGTTATGTCACACAATTCTGCAGGTGAAATATTACTGTTTATAAAATAGACTACAAGTGGTTTTTGTAAATTATTATCCTGAAATATACCAAAATACCGCCTCTTATATGGTAATTTGGAAGCAATAGAGGGATAGGATATCCATTTCGTCATCTTTGTTAAAAATGCCCCCCCAATTTGATATTGTTTATTGTTATTGTTATTTTAAACATATGTTATTCAAAATAAAGTATACATTTATGCTACAATCCATACAAGATATTATATATAACAGGATTCGGGAACAAGCTAAAATTAAGTTCTACTAATCCGTCTCCTAAATAATATGCACACTTACATAGCAAACAATAAATAATACATTCTACGTGACAATGATGATGAATAAACAGTTAACGGTATATATTGAATGGAATGATATAAAGATAAAGCATTCAATATAAGATAAGTTGTAAAACTCTTACTTTTAAGGATGAATTTCTGTTGATTGTTATCTGTGTGTTTATTATGATAAATATATTTTGTCTTTTGCTATGACCACTTTACTGATTAATAAGGGTAATAACAAAATTACCAAACACCGAGCAATCTTCCAAAGGGAAAGGCAAAACTCATAAGTCAACAAACAGACAAAATCAGTCAACAACCGGAAAACTAGGAAAACCGCAATGGATATTAAAGAAAACAATAATTTCTAATGTCGTGCATTTATTTTGTTGACTAGTAACACATTTAACCCTTGTTGTTGTCAAATTTGCTACTAGTAATACATTTATATACACTGCTTTATGGAACTATTACATCACTGGAACGTTTTGCTTTGATTTTGTGTTGCATGTTTGATCACTAAAATCATCTGTTTTCTTTCCACATTTAACCTTGTTGTGGTCAAATTTGCTACTGAAATACACAACCCTTGCAATCCACACAATATTGTAAAGATGTAATCCAGTAAATCAGATTCTGTTATTGAGCCTAATATATCTATTATCCAGAACATATCAGATAAAACCACGATTCTTGAATAAACCTTTGCGTCGTCATAATGAGACGATTTACGTACATGTCTTACTTCAATTCTGATCCTGCAAATTATATGATGAATAATTTGCACTAGACAGACCAAATTTATTAACAATGAAAAAATCACGGGTCCTGAGAAAAAGATGACATTGGCTGGGTACTTATTTGGGAAACAAACCGATTTACCGCATCCGGACGACAAATAATCAGGACCTAATTGATTAATTCCAACAACTGGGCCAACAAACAAAATTGGAAGTAGTAGACCAATGTCAATGATCACCCGTCTTCTACGGGAAATATCCTCTTCTTGTCGTGTACCTCGTGACGTCATCTGTAAGAGGCTTGACATTATGTAAATCACAGATATAATCATGGAGGAGAATGCAGACAACCAGAGGTAATGAAGAACAACTCCGATAATGTAACACACTTTCCATATAGTGGATGCTCCTGTGCCGAACATAAACAATACGTTTGTAAGTAAAAGTGAGATCGAGAGATTAGTAACCCTATCAATGCTACAATTGACGTGGAGAAACATATAAGAGAGGATTGATAAAACAGAACTAGAACTATTGATTGTCATAGCAACGTCATCATTATAGTGATTTGACTGGACAAAAAGGGTATCATCCACCATTCTAGACACTTCAATAGTTACATCACTGTAAAATGTCTTGGCTGTTTTCGTCGAGATATTACATTGATTTTCACTCAAATGATATTCGAAATCATGCCCATATGTGTTCAAAAATATTCTACGAAGTTTTACTGAATCGTTCTTCAACTCTGATGGTAACTCACGTGTTCTCTTACCATAAATTATTTCATTTGTAGCATCGTCATTGACGGTGATCATGATCTTTCTGTCATAAAACATCTGTTTGATACGATTTATTTCGTTTTTGAATATCTTTTTGAATACTACTATTGTCACTGTAACTTTGGCAACTGTGCCGTTTTCGTTTATGTTTACCTCAAACCCGTTGGTAGTGTCTGTAAATGTTGAGATCACATTTCCCCACATAGATACCATACATATTCTACTGAATTCCACAACAGTGAGCCTTACGCTAGAAATCATATAGTATTCTAAGTTTATTAGAAAATTCTTGTACGTTTCGAGATCTGAACACATCGTTGTCATTTACCTAAAAATATAACAATTTAATTTCTCAATATTTATGTACATATGCTATAGAATGAATTGTATTTGTCATTGTGAGTTTTCATGATGTTTGTTATATTATTTATTTTGGCACACATAAATCATTCTATATCAGATCATGGTGGTCGTCGTTTTGCTCCGATCGTAATATGACATGTCAGCAATTTGTCAAATGGAGAATGATAATAGCATAATCATTAAAGTCTGACATAATTTCGAACTTGTAATCGTTACTATATAACACTAATTGTTGGTTATTATATAATGGACAAAAATAACTTCCGATTCCAAGCACGAATTAGTAAGTGATTCCTTCACGCCATGTGGGTAACGTTTAAACGATATCATAGATAGAATGAAATGATAATGATTATGTTGGATTTTTCATATTTGATGACATGGAGATTTACTCGTGCACATTATTTGGACTAACCAACCAGTATTTGTTCATACTCCTTATTGCTGAGGGATTAGTGAAGATTTAATATATATACATTTATTATATATGATTTGACAAATCTAAGGATCATACCCGCGATCTACCTCACTCGAGTTTAGAATGCTAGCCATAACCTCACAAAAAGATACTCAATGGTCACTATCAATCATGGAAATGGCCACACAGTATTTTCGAACATAGGAATAAACATGAAAGGTACCAAAAAGGTAACCAAGAGGTAATTCAAAATAAAGATAAAACAATCACCAAAAGAAAACGGACAAAAAGAGAAACAATGATTCACTAAACATTTCACAGAAAACTGGGTTGCACAAATGTTGTGTTCTTTTATGTTGTAGACCTCACAAAGTTTTTCACAGTTACAGAACCAAAGTGGTACGTTTGATGGTAGTGCTATATCACATGACCCATAAGATGCGCACACATCCTCTATGATGTTACTATCCAACGTTGAAATATCAGTTTGTACCGTCGGTATCATGGTCATCGCTGTTGTCATGGCATTTGTGTTTTTTTCTAAAATCATCCGTTGTCGTTTTATATTCTTGTGTGTCAGTATGTTCATCGAAGTCTAATGCTGGTGTTTTTGGAGTTTGGTTCGATAATATTATTTTTGGAAATATCATGACGAAGGCAAAAACGAGAACACTCATTGTGACATGGATATTAGATATCCGAGAGTTCCTCATCTTGATTATACAAGCATGTAGAACCATCTGCAATACTGTAGCTGTCTTTTTATATACATATTTACAGCAATATTCTTTTTTATCCCATTTTTATTGCATCAGAAAAACAATCCATTTTGAAAAAAGACACGTGGTTGCTACGATATTAATTTATATAATCTTACATATGTTTTATATTACAATTAATTGAATTGTGCTGATAGTAACTAAGACACGTCATTTATGTTGTAATATGCCTAAAGGTCTTATTTTTTATGTTTTGTGTCTGGATTCTATATCTCGCAAGGCACAACACATAAAGGCTCTTGCCACATGTATTTTGACTTTTGACTGATTATATTAACATTTACCTACATGTTTGTTCTCGCTATGAGTGAGTGCGTGATCGTTGTTTATGGCCAATTCAAAATTTTCTCAGCTGCATGTATGTCATGGCGAGAGCAAGTTAATTGTCAATGAAATGATGAAGAGGTCCGCTTTGTACTAGGCCAACAAGCTGAGTTGAATCTTTATAGTGCTAGCTTACTGAAACAACGCTCTGCGGGTAGATATGTCGCTCCACGCTGACACATTATTCTGAATCAGAGCCAACCATTTCTTGCCCTTTCTCCTTAATACTGCGTGCTTAACGGAGAAGCAGCACATACCAATTTTATAATCTTTGGTTTGACCCGAACAGGGTCCCGAATCCACGATCTACCGAACTCGAGGCGAACCATTACGCCACCGATGCGGTTGTGCTTTCGCAATGTGTTTTATGTATATCTTAATTTTGTTATTAATGTCGGTTGTAAAAGCTCACAGGAGCTTGTATTTTTTATTTATTCATCTACCGACTATGCATAAAGCTTTGAACTTGAACATGACGTCCTTCATTGGCTATATAAATAATACCGTGTTAAAATTCCCAATGTATTTTAATTCGAACATGGTATTATTTATTTACATCATTCCTAAGTGAATTCACATATTCATACAAGACCGAAGTGCATTCAAGCAAAAATGCTCGTATTGTTTCTTTACATCTATCGGCTTTCACTTTTGTAATTTGTCGTCTTCCGATGACGTAGTATACAAGGAACGCTGGTGACATTGACACAGGTATTTTATGATTTTGTGAGTATTTTACTTATTTAAGTTGCTAAAATCAAAATACCATAAAATTGCAGTAACTTAATTGCAACACCGTCTATGTATCTATAACAGAAAACAACAACTGTAAACATGAAGGTTAGTGGTTTTTGTTATGACATTCATTTCCATTACTGACTTCCCCTTAAAAAAATAAATTATATTTTTCTTCTAGAATCGAAATAATTCATGGAAATCATAGTTTGTGTAACGTTTTGACATAAGTATCATTAGTTTCGGTGCATGTTATCGCTGTCGCTCAGGATACCTTTTTATAAACATAATTGTTCCCATGATACAACTACATTCAAACAATGGCTTCCATGATTAATTTCTTAATTAGAGACATCCCCAGTGTTCTAGAAATATCTCATCAACTTCCAAAGTTTTGCTGATATCTCTAAAAGAACTAACTGTCTCTCTAAATGATTTAAATATATCTCTAAAACATTATAAGATATCATTTTAAAGTTCTCTCCAATATGGTTTGTTGGACGTAGTGGTCTTATGGTTGTTGGATTGACAACTACATGTGCAATCAGTGCCTACCATCACTAATGTTGTGAATTCGAATGTCGGTCGTGGCGAGGTGTACTCGACACAACATTATGCGGTAAAGTTTGTCAGTGACTTGCGACAAATCGGTGGTTTTCTCCGAGTCAGCCGGTTTCCTCCACTTATAATATAATCTACAGACTTGTTAAACATTAAAAAGAAATTAGAATTTCATGTTTTTACGGTTTAACAGAGTATGACAGATTCCAAAGATTTTGAAAGAAAAGAGGGAAATCGTCAATACGCATGGGGAACGCTATAAGATGAATCCTGACAAAGCTAAGAAGGTGGATATTGCTGGACATGTCCATAATATTTGGCGAAGAAACTGCTTATACAGTGATTCGTGATATTAAGGTCTGAGGTTTTAAGGTAGCCATCATGAATTGGTTTAACATTAGAAATTGTTTGTTTCACAGATGACTCAAGATATGTTCGCACTGTCATGGTATCTGTCCATCTACTCTATCCCGTTTTCCATATTCACTGGACTTCGACCATTACCCTGAATAACATGACGGGTGCCACGTGAAGAACAGCAACTTCCTATCCATCCAGAGCACCCAATTAGAACTCCTGTTTGGCTGAGTAACATGGCGGGTGCTACATGTAGAACAGCAACTTCCTATCCTCCCAGAGTACCCACTTTGACCTCCCATTTGGGTGAGATTCGTGTTGCACATCTTTAGTTGTGAGTAATTGATCACTTTGACTATTATTTGTCCTATTTGTAATTTTATTTACTTGTCGTATGTCTTTTTATTTTTATGTCTTGGTATCTTCTGCTGTTCTCATGTTTTTAACTTGGTCGTGTACATTTTCGTTATTTTACAATTCAGATTATTCACTTTACGTATATATCTGACCTGGAGATAACTTGTAAACATTTTGACCATAATAGGTTCAATGCAATTATAGTTCTGAAATAGTGTCTGTTTCAAACATATTAATATCGTGCATTTTCTCACTAGATATTATATGTTACCGGTTATATTAATTAATTCCTTCCACGTTGACATCAATTTTATCTCCAGCATTTCTTGCAACAATACAATTTCTGAACACATTAAATCTTACCTTTCAACAACAATGAACGCAGTTCACAATAATGATTTAATTCCACGCTCTGTGTTAATTATTTGGGTACTTTAAAAGAATATTTCTGTATAGAACCAATCATTCGATAATATCCATACGGAGCGAGTAAGTAGGAAGATTTCAAATTACGATTTCTTCACTTGTGTCGTAAACAAGTGATTTTGTTAGCTGAAATGATACACTTCATATATATTTCCTTAGATTTCCACTATATATTTTTTGCGTAAATCAAATGCGCGTTTTATTTTTAACTAGTTAGCATGCACGTTTAAACTCACATCTATCATTTCCCGCCAGTCTTTTGTTTCACCACTAAGTAATGGTGCAACATTAGCCATCCCTGCATTATTAAGGTGTCAAACCAGTAATTCAACCAATCAGAGCTAAGAACATATACAAAAGTAGTCTCTTTTAAAAAAAAGTTCCTTTCACTTTGTTGTATTGTGACAAATACTGAATAGAATGGAATAATTAAATTGATAATTGAAGTTAAATGTATAAAGATTATTTTGAGCCAACATTTGATTGATTTAATTGTATTTTAATATGGATATGGAGGATTTGATGCATGACCTATAAATAGGGAATTTCTGGGGGATGACAGAGCTATTTTTAGAATAGGTATTTTCCATAGCCTGGCACTTCACTGCAAGACTTTAAACATGGCCTGATATTTTGACAGAACGTAGAGGAATCAGGGACGTTTCAGAAAATGTATGGTCTTCGAAAGGTTAAACTTAAGATAAAATGGCCAGGTAGGCTCGAAAAAACACAAATTTAGTAGAAAACCTTAAAGAAATTAATTATAGGTTTCACACCCACAGACATCAACTCCACCCAGATTCTGCTTGATCATCTTGAATATATCAAGTATTTCTTGTTCGTTTCGGAGGTCACATTTCACTGAGATCAGCTCTCCCTTTGCCGATGACAGTTCAGACTTAATTGCCTAAAAAGAGAAATATTTTCTACGAAATCATATGTTAACCTAATATAATAGTCTTGTATGCTGCTGGTGGTAAACGCTATGTTGTGTTCCGTAAAGTGTTCGTGTAGAACGTCTCCATAATGGAAATATAGTATCTTGCATTTTATCAATGCATTTAAAGAAGAGGAGAGTTGAAATAGCGTTAGACAATAATGAGCCATGCAAGCAAGGATGAAGAAAGTACAAGATAGCACCTGCTGATAGTGGTATGTTTATTTACAGACAATTATATGTTATACCCTTAGCCTATCATTAATCATATGTAGACATGTTCTTAATACCAAACCAGAAGAAGAATATTTACTTACAGATGGAGACAGTATGGTTTGCGGCTTAGGGTGGTATCCTATTACCCGATTTAAGTCCATCACATTTATGAAAATCTAATTGTTGATCCTTACTGTTTAAATTTTCTTTTCATAATGATTAGTTTATAGAATTGTTTTGACAAGTTTGAGTTTTATAATTATAAACATTATTTATATCATTTTCAGTTGAAACACATTAAATGTGGTAATCCTATAGAGTAGAGGCGTAAATTGGATAAGTTGTAGACTTAACAATGGTATAGCGGCGTATATTATTAAAGCAATTTTAAAGGTTGTATATTGACAAAACACATGAAATAATATTGTTTATACACAATCAGTAGGACAAAATATGATATAATTATATGAAGTTATACAACATATATGTCAGCGATGCAATACAAAAGTGCATTGAACTTGTCATTCATTCCGGTGGAAATTCATCCATCGAAATTCGGAAAAGTGTCCTGGACGTTCCAAATTGTCGACGTAGTTTTCGTTTCAGGTGCATCTACATATTCTCTCTATTTTGAGTGTGGATATCTGGATTGACAAAGTTGGGATCATGAATAACAGCTTCATGTGTGTAATTTACGCTGTCCATTTGAAAATTGCGAATTTACGCCGCTACTCTATAGTATCACCTTAAGGGCTTGATTATTGATATCTAAATAGCAGAGTTATAGACACCATGACTATCTCTCGATCATGTCATCTTTTGAGGGTCTATACTAATAGGCTCATAGATTATCATGCATTCATCTTCTGACAGCTCTGTGAACAGGCCAACTGAGAGGGGACTCAGACGGGTCGCCGTCCCGGGGCCCATGAGTTTAGGGGACCCACAAGCCAAACAAGGAAAGAAAACGAGGATGTGCCTTGAGAAAGGCAAACAAAATAAAATGTGTACTTTCGTGAATATGTCAATGACAATTTCGTGTAGTGGATATAAAATTCTTCATTCAGAAGTAGCCCCAGGTTTCAGGAAAGAGCCCACTAATGACTTTCATAGGGCCATTTTCTGTTACGGTGTATGGGGTACTGAACCATGTACATATATTTAGTGATTTTCAACTTGTAAATGTATATCAAATGACTCAAATGATGTCTTAGCCCGGCTGCTTGGGCTCCCTTAAGAACAACCATTGACACTGGCATATCTAGGGTTGCAGGTGGTGGGGTCCACAACTTTTTTACCTAAGGGCTCTGAAGTATGTAGGCCTAAGTGATTTGCTATAGACAAATACATACGAAATGGGGACACAGGCTAAGTCCCTAAGAATTACCTCCGAGAGTAGCAGATCGAGGATTGCAGGGGAGGGGCTCATTATTGGTGAGTAGACAGGATCAGACTTTTGTTAAACTCAGTTGATTCGTTCAGGTGAGCCTTTATTTTTTATTTATTTATTAATTTCACTTCGTCCGTCACCACATTGTCATTGTCACACATTGCAACATGCAAATTAAACAAATTATAATCAAGGTATGCTGAGCGGGTCGGTACAAAAGATGTCGAGAGAGAGACTGAGAGAGATAAAAACAAAGGATGACATCTCGGACACGCACAAGTCAACTCACCAATGTAGGCCTACAATAGTTGTTGGTATCAAAGGCAGTTTCTACTAAATTGTGGTATTCATTGATCATGACTGCAGTTTAACATTAAGCTGATTAATATTCTTATGAAGGCAAGTGGGTAAAACGAGTTGCAAAGATTCCTATTGAAAAACTTTTTCCAAAGCCTTAGAATCCTCTCTGAGTAAAATTTGCTGCTGAAATTGTTTTTATTCTCTGCTTTTTCAAATAAAAATGTTGTAGACTTAGACTAAAACGTGTTCTGGGAGTGAGTGTAGAATGAGACTATTGGGTTTAGTTTATAAAAATACATGATATAAGCTACCTTTAATCTTGATAATTCCATAAGTATGCACAATTTATGCAATGCTCATTATAGTGTACTTATTCAGCTGCCTAGGGCATTAAATTAGTGAAGATATGTTGTATATTTGGTTGTCGATAAAACAATTTGACTATTGTTTTTAGATTATAAAAATTCATCTATTAATAAATGTACCAGATCATTATAATTAAGGGTCCAGACAAATAAACAAGTAGAAAGCTGTTTTCTAAATCACAATTCATCTATTCATTTTTGTTGTGCTGATTCCTTGCTTATGACACACCGTTGTGGACTTAGATTGAGTATCATTATTTGGAGAATTGGAAGAGGGGGACCAAGTTTCATGTTGACCTGGGGCCCAAAAATTCTCTTTGCGGCCCTGTCTGTGGACATACTGTATTACATACCTCAATCTTTTCTATACTTCTAGAACAACCAACTATTTTCATTCCATTTTTAACAAGTTGTCTTACGACAGCGGCACCAATACCAACAGATGCTCCAGTTACTAGCGCCGCTCTTCAACCCCACCGATCCATTGTGTCCTTGACCTCTTCTTGGCCTACATCATGAACCGATGTCATAAATAATGAACTGTATTAATTAAAATAAGAAGTCATAACGGATGGTTAAAATTCCGGATAATGTCCTGTCTAATTTAAATAATAATATTTATTTGTTTGCATATCATAGTCTTATTTCATCTCTTGTTCCAAGTCAGATGTGTATGATCAGAGGGTGTGTAGAAAGCCTTTTGAACCGTTTCTTGTTCTATTTTTATTTCGCTTAAACTCCTTTTGTGAGGTTTTACAATTGTTTTGTTATGAGAGAGAGAGAGAGAGAGAGAGAGAGAGAGAGACAGACAGACAGACAGACAGACAGAGAGAGAGAGAGATGGGTAGCTTGAGCCAATGTTAACATAAAAAATCCACATCCCGAACTTGATGTATCTTTCTTTCATTATTTCATTATTTAATTTTTTACCCTTTTGGTTGTGTTATGGTTTATTTTTCTTTAGACAAGCAACAATAATAATTGTGGTAAATTATGTATCCTTAAGTGACCAGCAATTTGATATTCATGTATATACTCTTAATTAGGGGAGGAAGGTGCTAGGAGAGAGGGGGTGGCTTCAACAAGTAAGGATAAGAATAGCAAAGGTCAACATAAAAAACTATACAGGTCCCGACTTTAATATAGTACTAAAAATAGTTGTCTTTCTTTCCTGTTAATTTATCATTATTGCTTTACCACTATTATATTCATTCCCAAGAGAAACACAGCCTAAAAACTTGTGCATGTTTACTGACATTTTGACTTTATATTTCATTCCCTTTATGCATGGATCCTGTTTTCAACTACAGAAATACATGTATTTAAATAATATTTGGTTTCATTTCAATATATGTATACTTTATTCTCTCCTAGCGACGATATTTTCAACATTGTATTGCATTTCCTATCTTTTACAAGGAAGTTCCCATTTTATTTTTAATTTTTAATTCAGTGACATGATCAACATCATTAAGGACGTATGATGTTGCCGTATACATATACGTTTTAACTTGTTAACACTACATAAAGGTTTGCCAAGCTATATATCATCCGAGTATATATAAAGTTATTTATAGAAATTTGAAATTGTTTAAAATATAGAAATACAATATTGTTGGTATGTAAACGTGTATAGATTACAACAATTGTCATTAATAGAAAATAAAATGCAAATGCAGTCAATTAAATGTGTTGTGGTTGGGGATGGGTAAGTAGGTTATAATATCATAATGGAAACTATGTATTAATTATTTTAATTATGTTTTATTACATGATATGTTCAGATATTTTTTTGAAAAATCTTGAAATGAGTAGTCAATTTTGATTATTGTACTTTCTTCATTATTTTTACATTTGACCATTTACATGTAATAGTTTGTCTTATTAGAATGCACCACATTCAAATGCAAGAGCATTTGTTTGAGTTATTAACAATTATATATATTTATGTGATCTACCTTTGTCAAATACATGTCTAATCGCTAGATTGGTCGTTTCGAGTACGGTAGAACGTGAGTGCCAGTCCGTCTATCGAGTCATGTGCGACATGTCAGTAGTGGTGTTTGTGTGACTATGCTGAAGTTGGCGTCACAAATTATATTGTGTTTATATTGTTCTCATGAATGTGAGAAATGTCGTGCCGCTGAACAAGATAGTGTACAAGGCATAGCCTTGCCGCTGAACTTGATAATGGACAAGGTATAACCTTTAAATGTAGATGACTTAAACCATCATATGTATTTGCGTGATTGTGTATACACAGGTAATAATATACAATTACAGCCCTCGGAAGAGGTGAATATCCAAAATTGTCAATCCCACTAGGGTTATTTCCTCGAGGGCTTCAGCAAAAATCATACGTAAGCGAATAATGGAACTGAGGTGCTCGTGAAATAGACTGGACATCCCGATCGTTTTAATAGTTGGGTCGACGAAGCGGACGTCAAAAACGTGTAGGAGCATCAAGCTACAAACATGTCTGCCAGATTTTATTTAATCGTGGAGAGCGACAATTCGAAAAATAAGGAATATTACCCGGACAATGAACCGTGGAAATTTAAAGTCCGTTTCGACACTCCTCTCAACGTGTCTGGGTTTTGGACTATGGCTTTATCCGACGTCCTAATCCGTGATAGCAGTAAAACAACATGCGTGAACAATTTATATGTATATTGCAGTGTAGTTGGAGATTCTATACTCAACGGGAACGACGGGAATCTCTGCTACCTGTACTTCATTTTGTGAAGAGGGGAAACTGGACGCATGCATACAGTACACCGTATCATGTAAGTGTCAACAAATCGGTGATCTTTCAAATGAAATTCTATATAACGAACAGATAATCGGAATACGCATCATTTCTCAAACAACCAGTGACGTTAACACTACACTTTCGTCAATATCCTTTCTCTGCGTGAAAAAGATGATTGTATCCAAGTTATACGTTCCTGACACTTCCAAATGGATTGAATTTTACAAGAACAGTATCCTTCATGAAAAGAAGAGGGGCGCACAGTTTGGTGGATCGAAAGTAGGAGGAGCCAGAACGAACATCATACCCATAGAAGAAAAGATGAAAACTAAGGAACCTCAACGAATGGAGATCAACGACGTACCGGTCAAGATCATATCCCCCTCGCAGGCCGTAGTCGAACAAGCGGAAACTGAGATCAAACGACAAGATTTAAAGAGAAAAACGGAACCTCGTAAATTCCATTACAGCGCTAAACGTCGTAAGGGGAAGACGAAAATAGAAAGGTACAATGAAAAAACCAAGGATATCTTCGATTGATCAAATGGCAATGGTCAACAAGGAATTCTTCGTGGAAGGTATACCTTCCGAACTGTCTTTATTTGACTCACCACCCACTCGTGTTGAGAACATCAAATGGAAAACGTGCTACCGACGTCAACCATTTCCGAAAATTCACCCATCTTGTTTGACATTTCCTGTCAAAATGGCATGGAA
This sequence comes from Bathymodiolus septemdierum, assembly GCA_963383655.1. NCBI lineage: Eukaryota > Metazoa > Mollusca > Bivalvia > Mytilida > Modiolidae > Bathymodiolus > Bathymodiolus septemdierum. Next base: position 82,294,759 of record OY726522.1, read on the forward strand.
TACTTAGATTTGATGAGGAGTCAGATGTATGTGAAAATGAGGGTCAAGCACGAGGATGGCACATGTGAATTTGTTCTTGCAATCCATGTTTTCACAAATAGACGTCAGTACACAAGGGAAAGTTATGTCATCGACCTCTGGTTATTACCCGTACAAAGCCTGCATACAAACTTTATTGAAATATGGATCGGATGCCAAAAATTCGCAACTGACCACACAGATATGTCTTCGTTTCGTATACAGTTCGATTTACTCCTTGAGGAAGGGGGATTGCGAAAATTCTAATATTCGGTGGACCTTTTTCAATTTCATTCCCAATTTGATATAGAGCTGGAGGTTTCTGTAATGACATACGTAGTTGTATTTGTCTTCTAATGTGCACAATAGTCTACGAGTTTGTATCCTTGTTTTCGCGTCAGTAGACGACTTGGTCTTTGGATTTAATTTAGACCATAACTTCCTTCTGAATGGTGATAGTATATTATCTGGTACATATTTCGTCTCTGGTGCCAGGGGATAGTCCGAATGTAAGTCGTGTAAGACTTCAGAGTATTCCAAATCCACCTCTAACATGTATCCTTTGTCAGCATTACCATGAATTGACATTAGATCGAGATTTCAAATTTCCTCTTCCGTCAGAAATCTAAAATCACCAGTGGCAAGTGGCATACACGTAGCGTGTCCGTAGAGGTTGTTGCAGTCCTGATAGATGAGATAGGATGATTCCTTCGAAGGATCCTATTTATCCGGTATGTACTTGTTGTTCGCAGTGGCCAGACAGTTTGAAATCTGTGATATACCATCACGCATTCTGGCCTCTACGAATAGGTACATATCTGGATCAGTGATTAGTTGTAACCTACATTTTGAAACATTTAGAGCGGCGCTCCATGCTAGACGGGGCTAGTGTAAAGGTGTGCCGGATCTAACCCATAGTTGAAAATATATTTATCACGAAACCTCTCGAACACGCATCCCAACTGCAGAACATCTGACTTCAGACACAAATCTTGGTACTGACCCATACTTCTTATATCAAAAGTGTTCCATACCAATTTGGCGTGGTCGTAGTCATCGTAAAAGGCTTCTTTTGGTGGTAGGCTTTGGACGTCAAACTTTGTTTCCTTTTCCATCCATGTATATGGGTAAACGCCCTTGCGGAGAAGTAAGGAACGTTTATCCTCCTATGGATACTCTTTTTCCATAAGTTTAAAGTTGCTTGGGTTTTCGTTAACCTAATCTTCTACCAAACCGGCCAGACTGTAGGGTAGAAACTGGAAACTATCTATAAAGCGTAATTATCCTAACGAAAAGGAGATATATTTCTCCATATTGTTCGGAATTACGTTGATGCGTTTGATTTTAAAAAGACCTATGTCCTTCATGAGGAGGTGGCTATCAAACCCACGAAGGTTGTAAAAGAATACTGGGATGAACGTAGGTTGTTGAAAGTTCAAGTTACAATCAGAACGGGGGGCTCCTCTGAACTTTCCAGATACATGACAATGATCTCGAGCTTTACCGGAGTATTACTGAAGATATCACAACAAATTGTACAGTTGGTAGCATTTTTAAAGTTTATCTCGTCCTTTTGGGTCATTTTCAGAGGCTCAATATTGTCGAATTTCTCTTTTGTACTCTTCCTCTTGGAACAAGTTTTCGAGGAGATGTTTAGCTGCATCCAGTCCCCGATATATAACGGGAGGTTTCGTATATCTGGGATCCAAACTAATCACTTGATACCCATACCCACATGCTTCCTAATTCAGTCATAGTCGTGTTGGACCTCGACGGATCAGACAAACATGTGTCCAACTTTCTAGCAAGTGCCTCGAAATCACAATAAATGACAAAGGGTACACGCATTTGCTTCGAAAGTTCTTCGAATTCAACAATGTTACCATCTCCCTCTGATGGAAACATTAGATGTTGAGCCTCGTGTTTCGAACAAAATGTTAAATGTTTGTCTAAAACTTTCTGCGATGTAAATCCCTGAAAACAGTTCCTACAAAATATGTAATCCCGGCCTTTGCATTTTGTTATGGAAAGCAATGCGCGTTATCTTTCCATGTTAAATACAACAAGTCCACGTTATGAATTTTGTTCCTATGTTTGCTTACATATACCGGGAAGAAGTCGCCATCTTCGTATCCAATGACATTGATACTGACATCATTTTGCATTTCGAATTTGTCTATTTGTCCAGTATGCACCGGATACAATAAACCTTTCATATTCATTTCCTTTGCGAGTGATGTATAGTGTGATACATGGTTTGTATTATTATTTCTAGACACTGGATGAAATGCAGCTAATACTGACCAAAAGAAAGCATTTTTGGTCTTGTTTTTTATGTTAACGATTGATTTACTTCCTTGTAACGCATCCGGTAATGGAAAGTAACTTGAACCTCCTATTGGTATATGTTGCATGGTGTACACTTCCATATGCAATATACGTTTTAGGGTCCATCCGGAGCCTCTAGCGATATACTCATCAAAACATTGAAACGGTGAATCAGCCGCATTAGCATTATTGGATATATTCAAGGGATCTAGGAGACCAAATAGGGTGAGGAGCGACATGGGACAAGAATTCCGAACAAGGAAAGTTCAGGCCGTCTTTAAAGAGAATAGCATCCGCTATTTTTATTCAAGTGAAATGAAGTCAAGCATATCGGAAAGAACAATCAAAACCTTGAAATCTCGAATCACAAGATACATGACATATAAACAAAACTATAGATACATCAACAAATTACAGAATTTTGCAGATAGCTATAATCAGACCAATCATCGAACGATTGAAACAGAACCTGCTAACGTTACCAACCGGAACGAAGAAAGTGTCAGGTTATCTGCATACTTCTCAAAACCTCATAAAGAACAATCTACATCGTGGAGATTTAAGTTTAAAAGTGGATATCACGTGAGGATAAGACATCTAAGAAACGTATTTACAATGGGAATATGATCAGAGATGTACTGGACAGAATTTGGAGAAGCGGTATACCTATATACAGAATTAAGGATTACGACAATGAAGTAATAACAGGAACCTTTTACCAGTCCGAACTGCAGAAAATAAACATAAGTGAGGATCAAATGTGGAAGCTGGAGAAGATTTTGAAAACAAAACGAATGGGGCAGAATAGACAATATTTAGTTAAATGGTTACATTGGCCAAAAAAATTCAATTCGTGGGTAAAAGCCAGTGACATTCAAAATATTTGATGTTTTGAATATATGTAAATCTATTAAAATATTTACTGTCAGTTTCTTAGTAAAACTTACTATACATTATTTGCTTTTGGTTATTTCATGATCTCATAAATTATCATTTGCAGGGCCTGTCGTGGTTTCTTAGTTACTAGAAAAATGACAGACGGCTAAACAAATACATGTACAAGTATAAAACAATCTTGTAAACATTTCCTCAATTAACACACTTACATTTACACAATAATATACATCCTTTTATGAAGTTTGTAAAGCATAATATATTCCTATATGAAGTCTGCTTAAGAACTTAATTCATCGCTTTCCATGCCACATCAAGTATTCTGTCACCATAATTCTTGGCTGGCACTTCCAATAATGAAGTCCGTATGAGCTAAGTCAGAGAGAATTCACCAGTAATAGCGGGCACATATCCATATATAATACTATGCTATCTCTCTGTTAAAGCCGCCATGGTTATCGCCCTATACCGGTTACGCCGAACTCATACGTATGTACTAGCCTCAGACTTAAAATTCTAACTACTTGTACATGTATGAAATTACCTTAAAAAATCCTTGCGTAGATTCCGGGTTGGTACTTTCTGAAATACCTGTCGAAGTTGGCTTGTCGTCGTCGATAAGAATAAGAATTTGTTATTGCCAATTAAGGGCCCATAATGGGCAAACAATTTAATACAATGATTGAAATGATTGGAGACATACATTTAAACACACACAAAAACCATGAAAATATATTTATGTTCAGTGACTGCACGGCCAGATCAGAGCCTATCAAATACCACCATAAATCAATTCATATTTAATATAATATAACATGTATAATAACTATAATAATTCACCTAACCTAATGATATCTATAGGATCAATTGTGTCCTCGCAGCAAAAAACATTCATCTATAAAACTACCTATTTTTTTCAAAACTTGTTCATGTTCATTAGTAAATAGCCAGACAAATTTTGCTGATGTGTCCATGTATCTAAAATTTGGACATAAGTCAATAACTTTATCAAACAATTTAACTCTAATATTTTCATATAAGGGACAGTTGACAACAAAATGTTTTTCATCTTCAATATCTCCCTCAGAACAATTTGTGCATTTTCTTTCTGATCTTATAATGTTCTTATATCTTCCAGTTTCAATATTTAATGGATGAGCATTGACTCTTATCTTACATATAGACTGTCGAATTTTAAAATTATTAATTTGTAAATATTTCTCTTTCCCAAAATGGGTCTTTATGTAAAAGTATGTATCTAATTTACCTCTGTTGCTGCCAATGGCATCTACCCTTTCTCCATTCCAAAAATCAAGAAAACTGTTACACATATTATCTTTTACTTGTTTACACAACTGACCTAATTTGATATTTAAACTCCTGATCTTCAATTCATCAATAATATATAATATGCTCGAATACCATGTATTGATTTTACTAAAATGTAACTCTTTATTACATATAAAAGCATCAAATAGTAAACCTTCCTATTGACCTTCTAATCTGTGACAATATTTTAGCATAGCTAAAATTACAGAGAAATATATAGGATAACGTCCAAGTTCAGACATAACTGCAATATTGGTAGTTTTCCTATTTACACCAAGAATGTATTTTAAATTTTTTTACATGTGATTGCTCTGTATGGCTGGTTGAGAAAAACATTTCAAAACAATAATCATTTTTTTCCTACAACTGGACGAATCAACAGAAAACATACCCCAAATTTCATTCCCATAAGTTAGAATTGGTTTAATGGTATGATCATAAAGATGCAGAAAGGTGTCTATACTGGAATTTGTTGAAGACAAACAATTTTGTAATTTAAAGTATGCCTTCATAGATTTTTTATATAGGTCAAGTTTACATTGATTGAATTTTCCACTGCTTGAAATGGTGAATCCTAAATATCTATATAAGGAAGCGGATCTGATTAAAGTACCGTTAAAATAAATAGGATGTTTCAAACATTTACCTGCTTTGTTAAAAATAACAACATTTGTTTTTGAAAGGTTTACACTTAAACACCAATTTGAACAATATGTGTGTAGCCAGGCCATTCTCTCTTGTAATCCTTCCTGTGTTTCAGAAAAGATAACAATGTCATCGGCATACATTAGACAGTTTACTCTATTGTTGTTAACATTCACTGAACCTGAAGCATTTTTAAAAAATCTTTGGCAAGTCGTTCAAAAATAATTTAAATAAATTTGGCGTAAGGACAACACCTTGTTTAACCACAACAAATGATTTAAAGGTTGGGGTTATTTTATTTTTAATTCTGACACATAATTCACTCTTCCTATACATGTCTTTTATAGTGGAGTAAAGTTTTCCAGAAATACCATATTTAATTAATTTATATCTAATTCCTGCATGAATGACTGTATCAAAAGCTTTTCTTAGGTCTATAAAACATGCAAATAGTTTTCCCCCTTTTCTATTTATATATTTATCATTTAGGGTTTTCAATACAAAAATATGATCCGAGGTTCTGGCCTTTTTTTTGAGAACCCAATTTGACATTTGTTTATTAAATTATTATCAATTAAATACTTGTCTAATCTATTGTTTAATACAGTGTTAACAAGTTTTCCTATACATGCATTTATTGCAATACCACGATAGTGTTCTGGCATGCTTGACTCACCTGATTTGTATATAGGAGATATATATGCTGAGGACCATTGAACTGGGTATAAACTGTTTGAAAATATAAAATTAAATAGTTTTTGGAGTAGTGGAGTGAGAATAGTACAACCTGCTTTAAGCATCTCGCTTGTGATTCCATCCAATCCAGAGGCTTTCCCATTCTTTAGATGGTGTATAGCATCCACAATTTCCTTACTAGTTATTTTATAATCTAATAGGTTAAATTCTTTTAATTCTTCCATTTTAATTAATGTTTCTTCTATATCTTTAACCCGTTGATGATATGACTCATTTACAGTATTTAGATTTGAAAAATAAGTATACCATGAATCAGGTTCAACAAGATTAGTCTTATCGTCATTGTTCGAATCTTTTAAGGAGTTAATCAATTTCCAATATTGTTTAGGGTCAGAGTCCCTTAATCTGTCCAAATCATCTAGAATCGTCTGTTTAAAGTGACGTTTCTTGTATTTACGTAATTTATTATATTCTCTGTAACACTTATAATATGAACCTCTTATTATGGGGTTACAAGGAAATCTAGATAATAACTCTCCTTTTTCTACAAGAGTTTTTCGTTTACTTCTTAAATCATTAAATCATTAAACCACTTACAATTATTTGTTTTTTTCTTAGATATTTTTTTTTAAATATTGTTGCTGATAGAGCAGCTCTATCTAAAATATTCACAATTTCTGAGGTCGGAATATCAGGATCATCAACACCGTCTAGGTTTTTTTCCAAAAAATCTTTTATAGAATAAAGTGTCGTGAAATTTTGCTGCTGATGATGAATCCCAACGATATGCAGTCGAAAAATCTATTAGTTTACATTTGTTATTAGGAACATGTATTGAATATTTTGCTAACAAATTCATGGATAATATACAATGACAGTCTGAATAATTAGGAATAAAATCTGAAACTTTAAAATATAACACACTTGTCAAAAGCTCTTCAGACAAAATAATATAATCAACAACACTAGATCCTGTTGGTTTATGACAGGTATATTTACCAAATAAATCACCAATTACTCTTCCATTTAGTATTCTCATCTTAGTTGTAACACAGAATTCTAGTAATTGTTTACCTCTTGCATCTAACTTATTATCATAATTATTTCTTATTTCTTGTACAATATCACATTCATAATCTTCACTAACTGGTACATGATCTTCATAACTATCATTTTGTATAAAATATGGCTCTGAACCCGACCGTGCATTCAAATCACCACGCAAAATGATGTCACTATTATTCATATATTTACTAACAATATCCCTTTCAATGCTGTCTAATATGTCATTATTTGACTGTTTTGTGTAACTTGAGTTAGATGGTATAGTATAAGCCAAACATAAAAATATATCCTTTGAAAAATAAAAAAACTGCTTATCTAACTTTAACCATTGATAATCTTTGTTGGTGTTCATTAATATGTCCACCCCTGGTGGTAAATTATTTTTAATTAAAATGCCTAACCATCCATAAAATCTTGCATTTGAAGACTTTGATCTACATATTGGATAATATTTAAAATTTTCAATATTGATTTGCGAGTTATAGCCAAGATGAGTTTCTGTCAGTAAAACTATATCATAATCTTTGATCTCTTTGATAAAATTCTCATCTTGGATTTTGTTATATGATTTTGATATCAAGCCTCCCACATTCCAAACACAAAATGACAAATTTGCCCTAGTAAATCTATATGTATTATTCTTTGGCATATTAACTTTTGGTAGAATAAAGTAAAGAAAAGAAAAAAGTAAAAAACAAGAACAAAAACAAAACAATTGCTATAATTCAATAGAGAACTATAATATTTATACAGCAATTATAAGAATAATAAACTCCAAAATTAACTGATGTTCAGTTAAGTGGCCATGGCGCCATGATAATATTGACCTATTCTTTAGGTTTATTACATGTGACCAATTCAAAATATCATCACCTTATACATTATCCTTTGCATAATTAATATCAGGAAAAAAAAAAAAAAAAAATCTTTTCAATGATCAATCAATTGTACACTACATTATTAATTGATAACACATAACAAAAAGAAGAAGTTACTCATATTATGATATTACAATAACTTTTTTTTGTTTTTGTTTTTTTTAATCATTGCGCTTTATAGAATCCACGTCCACGATACTGCTATATGATACAATCCGATCTCAAGGGTGTACAGGTTTGAAATTTGTGCTCATACAAAATTAGGTAAATTGTGTATTGGAGGTAAATACATTATTAATAATTTACAATAATGATTAGAAAACAATAAAAATATACTTTAATTACAATTAAGATATTCCATCATCAATAACATATTTGTAATAACAGCCTTTCATCCCTAACAAATAGAATCGTCCATGATTGAAACAAATACTCTATATCAGTTTGAACATGACCGCCCTGCTAACAAAACGTCATTTAAATTTGTCCTCTCATTTGACCTTTCATAGTTTATATTATTACTGTGAATGAATCTTCAACCATTGTTTTCATATATATATTATTTATCAAACAAAAACGGAAATTTGATAAATGGAACGAGTATTTAGGAAGAATCAAAATGGCCTTATACAGTTTGTTGTGCAATATTCTGCCCCTTCGCATATACACTCACGTGTACAATTTTACGTCACTCAGGTAAGCACGCAGATATACCCATGTGATCTAAAAAATAGTTACTTCTAGACTGTTCTATATCGATCGTATATAATAATATCAATTGACTTCGTCCGCATCATTTTTGGACTTATACCTCGAATTTGATGGCAGGGGTCAAATCAGTACTAAAATTTATAATAAAGTAAAGAAAAGAAAAAAGTAAAAAACAAGAACAAAAACAAAACAATTGCTATAATTCAATAGAGAACTATAATATTTATACAGCAATTATAAGAATAATAAACTCCAAAATTAACTGATGTTCAGTTAAGTGGCCATGGCGCCATGATAATATTGACCTATTCTTTAGGTTTATTACATGTGACCAATTCAAAATATCATCACCTTATACATTATCCTTTGCATAATTAATATCAGGAAAAAAAAAAAAATTTAAAATCATAAATTTTCCAAATATGTGCAGCAATATACCAGCTTCTCCTGCATATGGTGTTTACATCTCGCAATTCATTCGCTATGGAAGGGCCAGTAGCAATTATTCTGATTTCCTGAAACGTCATCTTTATCTGAGAAACAGGCTACTGGATCAGGGCTATTAAAAGATTCGCCTTATTCGATCTCTTAAAAAGTTTATATTCCGATACCAAGATCTTGTCGAAATATATTCCGTCTCTGCAGAAAAGATTATAAACGATTGATTTTCATATAGTGAAAATGTATAAAGATAAGGTGTCAACAAAAATGTCAAAAATATTTGTGTTATCAATGTGTGACGTAAAAGTGTTTTTGACATTTACTTCACTGAGTCTGGCGCTGATTTGACAACTGTTCTACCTGTTTTGTTCAATTATTGTTGTAAATACTGTTATAGTGACAGCGGAAGTTTTGAGCCGTAATGAAAGGGGGAGGTTTGGCGCCTTAATATCAGATTAAACCCACCATTTCTTTAGAAATGCCCGTACCAAGTCAGGGTCATTACGGTTTCCACAGTTTTCCGGTTGTTGACTGATTTTGTCTGTTTATATACTTATGAGTTTTGACTTTCCCTTTGTAAGATTGTACGAAGTTCGGTAATTTTGTTATTACCCTTATTTCATCTTTAAAAGCAGTGTAAAGTTGAACTAATGTCTCTATTCTCTACAGCAATAAGTAAATATTTTAAGGAATTGTAAATAAACAATTTAAACACCGTAAATTAATTAAGCTAATTAAAATTGTAATTAAATTGATAAACATTTAACGATGAGCTTATGGAAGAAAGGTGATATAATTTTAAGTGCAATTATGAAAAGGTTTTATATTAAATAGACGTGGGCGAAAGAATGGTAGTTAAAACGAGATTAAATTAGCCTAATTAATATCGTTCCTCCTATAGTAGTATTAGCTCCCCCAAAAAATATTGCTCCATCGAGCTCTTCATATAACCCAGTGTTAAATTTTATCCTGGTCTAAAAGGGATGACTACTCATGTCTACCCACAGACTGTTGTTTCAGTGAGCAAGCAGTATACAATCTAACTAAGCGTCTCGTGAATGATTGGATCTGAATATTTAAATAGGTGTATATGATGTTAAATTTTTTTTGACTTCCAGTGTCTTCAAAGAACTCTTTCAAAAAGTACATTAAAAATACTTGCATATGTATTTTCCTTATGTCTTATACAATATTTATTTTCAGTGGTGTGGGGAAAACATGCATCCTGATGAGCTATGCTACTAACACATTTACAGCAGAATATGTACCAATAGTGTAAGATCATACTTTTATTTTTTAGAGAAAAAAGAGAGCACACCCCCCCCCTTTTTTTAAGCTTAATTGTTCTTTTTGCACACTTGAAATGTCACAACATAGTACGCGTAAAGCGATATTTCAGATAACTTGTGCATGTACAATTTGATATAACATACTGATGTAAATAATAGCAGTAGAGGGTTAATTTATTCTTTTGGAAAAAACTGAAGACGGGTTAAAACTAGTGACAAACACTGAAATAAAACACGTAATACATGGCGGTTAAATTATATACATGTATCTAAGTTTTTATTACAATAATATTTGTGCATAATCATCTACAATTGGGTACGTCATGCAATGACAATCCTGCACAAGTATACATAAAACTGTCACACAACATATCTAAAGAATGGTTTGGTTGAATTTATGATTTATTATTGTACTTGATAGACCATTATTAAGACTAATAAAATCTACACAGATTAAGGGTACAAATAACATCGACTACTGGTGTCAAAATCTTACACTCAAAGCCACTCTTACCAAGAAGTGTAGCCAGATATATTTTAACAACTCTCAACTTTGCTTTAATAAGAAAACCACCGACCTACCACAAGCAACTGACAAACTTTATCACATAAGGTTGTATCGAGTACACCTTGCCTCAGTGGGATTAGAACGGGATGCACAGGTAGTTGTATTTCGAACTACCATGCGATCACGACCATGACGACCCCTTTTCTATATTACAGCTTTAACTAAGTTTAGTGTATTGTGTTTCAGATTTGACCACTATCAGGCAAATGTTATGATGTTTGACAAATTTATCCAACTATTTATATGGGACACGGCTGGTCAGGAAGACTATGATAGAATCCGTCCATTGACATATCCACTAACAGTAGGTTTGTCTGATATATAATACTGAAGAGATTGGTTCAATATATGACTCAAGTGAGATCTGAAAACCGTAACGCTTTATCGGTGACAAGTGTCGTAGTAGTTATATTATGAAAGAAAAGTTTAAACAGTAATGGTCAACAATTCCACCAATGCTAGCAAAACGAACAACCACCATTCACTTAAAGAAAATACCACACAACCCACCACCACGCATGGCGTTTGGAATTCAGGTCCTGGCTTTGGATATACACAGACATGTGGTGGGATTAAACCGGTTAATTGAAACCCATTCCCCCTTGATAAGGATCTTCGACGGCAATAATCTTAATGAGAACATAGAATGATGAAAATAATAGTAATATTGATATAAATAAAACAATGTATATAATCATGAAATAATCCAAAATAATCAAGGCAGTAAACAGGAAGAATAAAGAAGAATAAAATACAATAGGAGAGAGAGAGAGAGAGAGAGAGATGGAAACAAATGTATAATGTAAGGAAAGTTTGAAGATACCAAAGAGGTAATCAAAAGCCGTAAATCGTAGAAGGACAGACAATACAATGGCCAAAAGAAAAAAGTCAAAAGGACAAACCACGATCTACTAAACATTACATAGAAAACTAAAGATCGAGCAACATGAAACCCACTAAAATCCGGAGGTTAACTCGGATGATCCCGAATGGTAAGCAGTTCCTGCTTCACAGGTTACACCCGTAAATAGATAAGAGGATACGTGCATTGATGTACTCACAAATAAACCGCATATCAACTTTACTCATTTAGATATTGTAGCCAATCCATTCTTTTTTCAGGACGTTTTTCTTCTATGCTTTTCTCTGGGAAGTACAACAAGTTTTGAGAATATAGAACACAAAGTAAGCATAATAAATGACATGTATCCCCCAGTCCTGAACAGTGAACAACAGGTATCACCTACTTCTGAACATCTATTATGTGTTGAAAACGTAGATATCGAATTTAGTGTACATGACCTGTTTCTGGAATAACCTTCATTATGTGCGCTCATAATCAAAAGATTGGAAGGTCAAATAGTTTAAAAGTCTTCAGGAACAAGTAGATGAAAGGGCCTAAACATGATAACTAAAATCAGATAAGGCCACATATGTCCATCGGAGGAAAACATTAGTTTTATTAATAATTACAATATTAAAGGACTGTAAATGTCAATAACAAATATATCTAATATAGATATAATTGTGCTTAACGTCATGGTCACTGCTACAGCAAACTTATTCATGACTGTTTCAATAGTACATAAAATAATAGTTCCGCTGAATGTTTTATTTGTTGTTTTAATTTAAGCTACAAGTTATGTATTCCATTATTTTGAATGATTTCAGTGGTATCCAGAAATTCGACATCATTGTACAGACATACCAACAATACTTGTCGGAACAAAAATGGATCTTCGTGATGATAACGAGAAAGTAAAAAGTAAAAACTCTGATAAAAGACCTGCATTTGTTTCATATGGTGAAGGACTTGCAATGGCAGGCAAAGTCGGTGCTGTTAAATATGTGGAATGTTCAGCAAAAACACAGAAAGGACTAATATCAGTTTTTAATGAAGCAGTAAAGGCAGCGATGATTCCTCCAAAGAAGAAGAAGAGTAGACATTGTCATTTACTGTAACTTATAATACAAGACAATGGTTCATAATCATATACCATTTGTTTTAAGGCATCTCTGTGTGTATGTTACATGTTCATTGGTCTTCATGAATAATTACACTTGGTGCGATGCCGTGGGAAAGGCTGTACCTTCAGGCATTGTGGTGCAATCAACGAATGCATGCCATTAAGTTATTCAGATATGAACACAAATATATATATTTCAACTTGCATATTCATAATGATTTTAACGTTTATTAACCAATTACAGTCAATATGTATCTTATGAATATGATGATGTAATACCTGAACATGTTTTCAAACATGTAAAACATGGACATTTCATTTTGTTTTGTTAAATGAATAAATAATTTAAACACCCTCAATTAATATTAAGTGGTTTGCTCACATATTAGCAATCAGACTTGAATATGCCAATGCACCAGAACTGGAATAACATATGTTTTCCTTAAAGTGCCACATGAGTGTAATTTTTCAAAAGTAAATATTTTATATAGAAATATGTCAAATTATTCTATTAACCCATTGCAAAAGACGCGAATAAAAAATATTGATCACAATCGATAATATCAGCACAGGTGAGTTTTACCTGAAATCATATCTAATTTTATCTGCTTTTCGGTAAGCTTCGGCAACTCCCGGCCGTGACGTCATATCTTGAACCTCACAATATAAACAAAGTATATCGCAACATGCCACGAGGAAATAAAGGTGAAAAAAGCAAAGGTAGTGGAATAAGATGCGTTGCTGCGAACTGTGGAAACACAAATGCTGATGATGTGTCGCTCCATACCTTTCCTAAAGACCCAACACATCTGAAAAAATGGAGCGATTTCGTGAAACTAAAAAGGGGGGCTTGGCCTGGACCTTCAGTGTATTCGGCATTATGCTCCATCCATTTCGAGCCATTTCGAGCCCTCTAGAGAAGAACCAACAGATAATAAGTCATTAGCAGTCCCACTTGCAACACAGCAGGTACATTATTTGTATTTTAATAATATTTCAGCTATATCATGACGACCAGTTTAGTGGTAAAAGAAGCCAGAGTACCCAAAGAGAACCACAGACCATGGGCAAGCAACTGGTAAACTTTATCACTTGCGCTGCGAGTCGAGTGCACCTTTCAAGAAGGCCCCGTAAGTAAGTGTACAAGACCTCACAGACAAAGCAACAATAACCATCTCAGAGCAGGAATACCAAAACAATTAAACATATAACAAACAAAGACAAAGAAATCCATTGAGGAACAGTCGATTTATTTGGGTATGAAATTGAAACACTTTGTAATTATTATGAAATTAATTCATGTTTTCGAATAATAAGAAAAACAATCGATAACAGTAAATACATTTCCATCTTCAGGCTATGTGGAAGCATTGATGAGGACTGTTTTTGGTCTTCGTGCTGTTTCACACATGAATGAGGATGGTGTTCAGCTACCTGTTGAGATTCCTCCACATTTGTGTAGTCAATACGATCGTCCTGATAAAGATGTTGCAATTCAAAACATGTTGAATAGATTCAATCGGAATCCGAATCTACCTGATGGAAACCTGTGTAGTTCTGGTTGTGGTCAGGATATGCAGTCCTAATGGCAGTAACTGCACATGATGGGATGATGACACTAACTTCTTTCCCGAGATACTGCCAACACCTGCGAACAAACTGCCTGTATGCTGTGTAGCGTTGCCTTCTGAAAAAGAACGCACTATCAGTTTTAAGGTCAAAATGTAAAATGAGATATACAGCTGACTGGAAAAAATGAAAACCCAACACCTACCCCAACCTGTACCTTGTGTAAATGAAGTGTCTCACAGTAAAGTCTGTATTTAAAATGACCAAAACACAAGTATAAGGAAATTTGCATATAGCTTAATTCATTATCAAGATTGATTGATTGATTGGTTATAGTTTTATGGCCAAGCCACACATTAAGGTTATATTGAAGTGTGAACATGAATTGGATGACAAAATGAACATTAAATGAAAACAAAAAATTGGATGGTGAGAGGGACACAAGGTAAAACAAACTTTGATTGCCACGGGAAAAAGGGAGAAGTGGTTAAGGACGGGAAACTTAGCCTTCTGTAGAGGTCCCAAGGAGCCTAATTTAATGAAATGTACAATAGGGGTCTTTTGCCTGCATTAAGAGTGGTATTTCTCCACATATCCCATGGTCAGGTTTTCCGTATTATAACCCGACAACCCCAAAAGCAAGGGATACCCCATTCAGTCACCTGGGGAACACACATTGTTGCTTTGTGGGCTGAGCTGAGCACCCGAACCCCAGTTAAACTCTGAGTTATCTAAGTCACCTTTTACCAAAAACCGAGCTCTACTTTGGGCCTATTATTTGTATCACCCAGGACCTGCACAGGGGGGATTCATGATCAGGACATTCATATGAAAATATATTGTTGAGTGTTGTATGACAATCTCTGTAAGGTTTCTACATTTTTCCTGGTGTCCGGATTGATATTTTTCCCATATCTTATATTTTTATTTATTATTTGGAATCCTGTTGTCGGGTAGTTTGGTTATAACTTTTATTCACTTCATATCGTTTTTGCCATATCTCTGGACTGTTTTTAGCTTAATAATATTTTATTGTACATAAACAATAGGATTGGACAGCAAGTTATACCAACTTATATGAAGTCCTCTCCTTACAAATTATACACATGAATTAATGACAGCAAAACAAAACACAGACAATAGACATTTAAAATTTTGACACTGAAAGAAAGTAAGTACAAGTGAAAAAGTGAAAAAGTGAAAAAAAGTGAAAAATTGCTGACATTAGCCCTAAAATCTTTTTGATTGATTTATAAAAGTTCGAACTTTTCCAAATATTTTGGAGTTGACGTCATAACTATACATATCGTTCCCAAAGAGCAAAGTTTCAATATTGATATTGATATCGTCGCTATTACTCAGAAGTGTTCTTCTTTCGTTCAGGTATAAGGGACATTCCAGAAAATAATGTATAGCATCTTCAAAAGAAGCACCGCAATTACATTTAAAATTATTTATTATATGTATTTTTGACAGATCGGCATTGAGCGAGCTGCATTGGTGTCTAAGTCTAGTATGTAATATACTTAGTTTCCGTGGGCCTTCATTATAATACTTTGGGGTTTTATAAATATCAGCTTTCACTCTGTTTTTAAACGAAGATAATGTAGGAGAATTTCTTATTGATATGTCTAGATTGTTCCAAAGCGAAACGGTAGATGGAATAAATGAGCTTGCTGATGTTCTCAGTCTGCATCTGGGTGGAACATAATTCTGATTATTTCTAAGGTTATAACTATTTACATCTGATGTAACTGGAGGTAAACAGTTAAATAAATAAGGAGGGCATAATTTATTATGAATTTTATAAAAAGTAGTTAATTTACGAGTTTCCCGCCGATTGGCTAAAGTTTCCCATCCAGTCTCAAAATATAATGAATCCTTACTAGCAAATTTTGTCAGACCTGTTACAATTCGTGCCGCTTCTAATTGTATTTTTTCTAATTTTTCAATGTCCCGTTCATAACACCCATCCCACACTTCACATGCATATTCTAGTACTGGTCTGATAAATGTAAGATAGATATTTGACAAAGCTTGTTTAGATAAAATAAATTTTAATTTACGAAGAACATTTACTTGTTTTAATGCTGATCTAGCTATGTTTTCAATATGTACAGTCCAGTTTCCATTAGATACAAATGTTACACCCAGATATTTATGATTATCAACAAGTTCAACTGATTCGTCATTAAAACGTATGTTTAATTCAGGAATATTAGTATTATTTGATATTATAAGGGCTTTAGTTTTTTTAGGGTTAAAGTCTACAAGCCATGTTTTTGCCCATTGATCCAATATTTGTAAATCATTATTTATCTCAATTTGCATCAAATCAAAGTTTTTCCCAGAGTATGACAATGAGGTGTCGTCGGCAAACAGTCTCGCCAAATTGCCTAAGTTATCTGTAATGTCATTAATATATAATAAAAATAATAAAGGGCCAAGTACAGATCCTTGGGGTACACCTGCTTTGACAAGACCAGAATCTGATAGTTCATTATTTACAAACACAAATTGCCTTCTACCACTTAAATAATTTTTAAACCAGATCAAAAGGTCGCCCGATATCCCATACGATTTTAATTTCTTAATAAGCCCCTCATGCCAAACTCTGTCAAAAGCTTTTGAAATGTCACAAAATATTAAAATAGTTGACAATCGTTCGTCTAAATTTTGACATACTCTATGATACATTTCTAATAATTGGTATACAGTAGAATGACCACGAATGAATCCTGATTGGTAGGCATACAGAAGAGAATGTTCAAAAATAAAATTAGATGTATACTTATAAACAGCACGTTCCATCACTTTCTCTATACAACTTAATAAAGATATGGGTCTATAATTTGAAGGACTGCTTTTGTCGTCTTTTTTGAAAGCTGGCATAACTCGCGCAATTTTCCATGTTGACGGAAATATGCCTTTCTGCAAAGAAAAGTTAAAAATAATAGCTAAAGGTATACAAATGGTTTCAGAAGTACTCTTTAACATTTGATGGGTGATGCCGTCATCACCACAAGCTTTACCTATTTTCAATGTTTGTAAAATATCTTTAACATCGTGTTCAGTAATATATATATTAGATAATAATGCATCAGTTCTTGATGGTATATCTGGGGGAACATGATTAGTATCATCAACAAATGAAATAGAACAAAAATATTTGGACTGTGATTCATGTAATTATCCCATCGCTTGTTCCTTTAATATTCTACTGTCGTTGTTTTTTAGATGACATACAATTTTGTGAAAGTAACAGTTTTCATTTTTTCCTCTTTTTTTAAAATGAAACTATAACTGACAAAGAATATTCATCAAACAAGATAAAATTACAGCTAGTGATATTATTGTGTAGTGTTTATTTGAGGCAGATGCAAATAAATATGGAAAAAGATCAGCATGATTCTTGCATTTGATTTCAAATACATACATGTGTATACAAATATTCATGAATCTACAATTAAGTATAAAAAGGAATAAATGTACTTCACAACTGCTTTTTATTGCCATCATTTTCATAGTATGAAAATTTAATAAGGTGCTAATTTTAAGTCAGAGGTAACAATATGCGTTAATTACTTATTAATAGTATATGGACACACGTTTTACCATCCATATGTTGAAGGAAATCAGGATAGGAAAAAATATCCATACACAAAGAATGTCATGTCGCTTTAAAATAAAATGATAATTTTTACCCACAAATTTTCATAATATTACATTTTTGACAATTTTGAATAGAAAGGAGTATTTTCATTCAACAATTATGGACCCTTGCAAATATTATACAATTGTGAATACTCATTGTCGAAAATATTATCACGTGTACAAAATGATTTGTGAATGTGTTTTTTATTGTAATATATACAACAATATATTAAAGTGATTTCTTTGTATTCCTCTTGTATTTGAAGATGATGTAAAAATTTGATGAAATCGATTACAGTGGTCAAAGATGAGAAAGTGTTTCAAAATATATTGCATTTCTTCATTTTACATCTTGTCTTAGAAGAAATTTTGCAATTATTTGGAAGTCTATTAAGCGCTTACAGACACAGTTGATCTTAGCTATGTTTGAGAATTGTTCAATTGTTCGAGACTGTTGAGAGCAAAAAAGTGCAAAATCATCTTTGAGGCAGAAAAAAATAATTTTCATGAAAATGTACAATAACTTGCTGTTTTTAGTAGCGACTTGATGTGAATTATCACGATGCAAGAATGGACATTTGTAAATAGTATTATATTATTTATGACTCTACACATATTATTCAATAATTAATGAATGAAATACAAACTGTCTACCACATGTAATTATTTCTGTTGTGCTAATGTTCATTATCTTTTCTGATTCATCCTTATTGACAGCAT
The DNA here is from genome assembly GCA_963383655.1 of Bathymodiolus septemdierum. Lineage (NCBI taxonomy): Eukaryota > Metazoa > Mollusca > Bivalvia > Mytilida > Modiolidae > Bathymodiolus > Bathymodiolus septemdierum. The sequence continues at coordinate 82,313,531 of OY726522.1, forward strand.
GTACTAGTAATCATTGTTGTAGACAGATGACAGGACAACAGCCAACTAACAATTTACATAACAGTGAAACATAGTCAAGATAGTGGCTTAGGTTTAGGTTTATGGTGTTTAATGCCACTTTCAACAATATGTCAGCTATATCGTGTCGGTCAGTTTAATTGGTGAAGGAAACCGGAGAATCCAGAGAAAACCACGAACTTGTCGCATGTCACTGACAAACTTTATCACTTACTGTTGTATCGTGTTCACCTCCCCTGTGTAGGATTCGAACTCACAACATTAGTGGTGATAGACACTGATTGCATATGTAGTTATAAATCCAACTACCATACGATGGTGGTCCCATCAAGATAGTGTATTATATAAGTATAACCTTAAAACTGCTATAAAGATTTTTGGCCCTTTCTTCATCCTTGTGCATTCTTGCAGTAAATTCTGTTTCTACCAGCGCTGGACTTATAGACTGCAATATGAAATGTACATTATATTACTGAAAACATTTTTACAACACAAGTTAAGTTATATGATCACAATGCTTATGTTTAATGTTCAATTCGTATACGAAAAAACATCAAATAATAAATTCATATTCCACTGTATAATATATAAATATAAGAGAAAACCGAAGGGGCAACCAAGAATGGACAATCCAGAGTTACTGGCAACATTGGGTACACAAGACAAAGGACAAAGACAAACAAAACAAAAAAGCTTATCAAAGAAAACTAAAAAGATGAGCAACACGGACCACACCAATACCCGGGGGTGAAACCAGGTGCTCGCGAGGGTAGGGCATTTTCTGTCACTTATAAGACACCCGTCATGCTACTCGTATATTCAAGACGTGCTGGACACCACAATGGCAAGCAAACACACACAGCATAAATAAGACATGAGCTCTCCTACAGACAACTACTTCAAAGAAATATTTTTGCATTTTCATCATGATACTCCATGCTTCATCTAAATGGTGCACTTGATTTGTAATCCTTCAGTTTTTCGCAAGCAATAGTTGAATGTTCATGTCTTAATGCGATGTTTATGTTTATAATGTATCATGATTATAATTATGCTTTGTATGTTTTAACTTTTATCCCAAATTAAGTATGCATTCTATAGATATACAGGATTTTAATCAACAGATAGAACCAATTAGATGCAAAATCTTGTATCATATACTAGTATATATGTGATACAACATGTACGTCAGTCAGTTCTACTTTCTAGACTTTTCATTAGATAGTACGTCAAACATTTGAACACGTGTTATCTGAAGCACTGGTTTCCCAATCCTGAAAAAAACTACGATGGTTGAGAACTAACGACACTGACAAACCAGTTGAATTGTAACCCCCAGCAGCGTAGGATATACTTAGACTACGTTTTAAAATTTATTCTAAAATTAAAAACAGAAAACAAAAATTTCGGAACAGGACAAAGGTAGAAAGGTACAATCTTTGTACACTTGCTAATATATACACACGCATGATTTGTCATTCACATGTCAATATTCAGACGTAATATAAAAAACCAGTCGCATTTAGCGTCTTTGCGCCCGGTAATTTCGAGCTTCCGTTTTGTCTCTATAACTGAAATGTTGTTGAAAGTGGTGTAAACCACCATAATCCTAACTCTAACCTTTATCTCTATAGAATCTCTTGGACAGTCGATAGGGTATGAAATACAAATGTATGTCCTTTGTCTGATTAACACTTGATTATATTATTTGATGTATTGTGCTTTACCTTCAGTAAGCTTAATTTTCCAGGTCTGTAGCTATAGCGTGAATCCTGAATTGTATTACTTTAAAGTAAATGTATCAGCAGTTGATTCATAATATCCTAATTTTGTCATGTTACACTATTGGTCACAATTAAAATGACATATTCTGACAATTCGTACATGTCCATGAAACAAAACAAAACAAAACAAAAACAAAACAAAAAATATATGAAAATACTAGAAAAGAAGTATGCCCCCGCACTTGATAATTATGGATAAAGTTGTTTTGTTAGGAGCAATTTTTCAAAAATGAAGTGTCCCTGTAAGAAACAAATGATGCCCCCGCCTGACTATAGGAAATTATAAACAAGTTAAAAGTTCTTTAACACTATGCATCATGTTCTATCATACTCAACTTGCATACAGATAGTACCTTTAATTTTTCATTCCTGATATGTAAATATAAATGTATTACCTGTTCAATTTTTTGACTTTGATGAAGATTATTACAGAAACGTGTCGTGCATAATGGGGGTGAACAAGGTACCATGCATTCACATTCATGATGAACACGGCAAAATAACATCACAATATTGAGTGATTGTTGTTTAATACCAAGTGAGCAATTTGTCAGATATGCCATGGCAAGTTAGCTTGATAAGATGATGATGTTCACTTTGTACTAGACCAACAGGCTTCCATTTATTTTGCTCTTTCTCTTTAATCCTGTTTGCTAACCGGAGAAGCAACAACAACCAATTGCATAGTCTTTGGTTTGACCGGACCAGGCCTCGAACTCACAATCTACCGTACTCAATACGAGCACGCTCTAACCATTACACCACCGATGCGGTTCGTACAATATTGAAGGACAATATAGAATTAAAATTATTATGTACATTGGAACATTAACTCAAAATTTCTATGGAAAAGACAACATCAATTGACATAAAAAGCCAAATTAAACTAAAAAAAAACAGGCCCTCACATAAAAAGGAAGAGTATTAACTGTATAATGTAAGTCTGATGTAATGATTGATTGACTGATTGTTGTTTAATTTCAAATGAGAAGCAAACATCCACGCTATATTCATGATGAGAACAAGTTCTCAAAAAAATAACAACAATCATATAGGTGACACCGGGATGACCCTACTGTAGGAAATGTAGTTGCATGGACATATAAATAATGATAAATATTGAATAGGGAAGAACAATTCTTCCTTGCAACCAGGCGTAAGGGAAGACTCCTAACAGGTCATTACTCTATTTTCGTTCTTCGAGTTGTCAGAAGATTCGAAGTATATGACCTTTTAAACATTTTGACCATAATAGGTTCAATGCAATTATAGTTCTGAAATAGTGTCTGTTTCAAATATATTTCATTTGTCCATGTTCTCTATAAGAATCTAACATCTTTAGAAATGCCTGTACCAAGTCAGGGTCAATACGGTTTTCACAGTTTTCCGGTTGTTGACTGATTTTGTCTGTTTATATACTTATGAGTTTTGACTCACTTTGTAAGATTTCTCGGAGTTCGGTAATTTTGTTATTACCCTTATTTATGGTACAATACAGTACCTGTTTATCAAAAACAAATGTCCATCATCTGTTCCTTTTTCTCTCATTTGTTTGATGGCCTCTCGAGTACAAATGGACAGAGCTATGATATTCACCTGATAATACAGATACCAAAGTATAACTTAATGGGGAAAAACAATATATATTATATATCAAGGATTTATATTACATCTACTATATAAATCCTTGTATACAATATTATAATAATAATTCATACAGAAAAATAAATGCACCTAATACATATAATTCGACGCGTCCCTTTCATAATGTGACTACATTTTTTTTTACATCTTACTAAAACCTTTATAAATCTCCATGAAGCGATATTCACGACTAACAATTTTGTGGTCGTGAGTTAGACGATTAACATCGTGCATTTCCTCACTAGATATTATAAGTTGCCGGTTATATTAATTAATTCCTTCCACGTTGACATAAATTTTCTCTCCAGCATTTCTTGCAACAATACTATTTCTGAACACATTAAGTCTTACCTTTCAACAACAATGAATGCAGTTCACAATAATGATTTAATTCCACGCTCTGTGTTAATTATTTGGGTACTTTAAAAGAATATTTCTACATAGAACCAATCATTAGATAATATCAATACGGAGCGAATATGTAGGAAGATTTCAAATTACGATTTCGTCACATGTCTCGTTGTAGACAAGTTATTTTGTTAAGCTGAAATCATACGCTACATATATATCTCCATAGATTTTCACTATATATTTTTGCGTAAATACACAAATACGCGGTTTATTTTTTACTAATCAGCATTCACTTTTAAACTCACATCTATCATTTCCCGCCAGTCTTTTGTTTCACCACTAAGTAATGGTGCAGCATTAGCCATCCCTGCATTATTAACACAGACATCAACTCCACCCATATTCTGCTTGATCATCTTGAACATATCAAGTATTTCTTGTTCGTTTCGGAGGTCACATTTCACTAGGATCAGCTCTCCCTTTCCCGATGACAGTTCAGACTTAGTTGCCTAAAAAGAGAAAGATTTTCTACGAAATCATATGTTAACCTAATATAATAGTCTTGTATGCTGCTGGTGATAAGCGCTATGTTGTGTTCCGTAAGGTGTTTGTGTAGAACGTCTCCATAATGGAAATATAATATCTTGCATTTTATCAATGCATTTAATGAAAAGGAGAGTTGAAATAACGTTAGGCAATAATGTCCCGAACTTAGGCGTAATGAGCCATGCAAGCAAGGATGAAGAAAATACAAGATAGCACCTGCTGATAGTGGTATGTTTATTTACAGACAAATATATGTTATACCCTTAGCCTATCATTAATTATATGTAGACATGTTCTTAATACCAAACCAGAAGAAGAATATTTACCTACAGATGGAGACAGTCAGGTTTGCGGCTTAGGGTGGTATCTTATTACCCGATTTAAGTCCATCACATTTATGAAAATCTAATTATTGATCCTTACTGTTTAAACTTTCTTTTCATAATGATTAGTTTATAGGATTGCTTTGACAAGTTTGAGTTTTATAATTATAAATATTATTTATATCATTTTCAGTTGAAACACATTAAGTGTGGTAATCCTATACAGTAGAGGCGTAATTTGGATAAGTTGTAGACTTAACAATGGCATAGCGGCGTAAATTATTAAAGCAATTTTAAAGGTTGTATATTGACAAAACACATGAAATAATATTGTTTATACACAATCAGTAGGACAAAATATGATATAATTATATGCAGTTATACAACATATATGTCAGCGATGCAATACAAAAGTGCATTGAACTTGTCATTCATTCCGGTGGAAGTTCATCCATCGAAATTCGGAGAAGTGCCCTGGACGTTCCAAATTGTCGACGTAGTTTTCGTTTCACGTGCATCCACATATTCTCTCTATTTTGAGTGTGGATATCTGGATTGACAAAGTTGGGATCATGAATGACAGCTTCATGTGTGTAATTTACGCTGTCCATTTGAAAATTGCGAATTTACGCCGCTACTCTATAGTATCACCTTAAGGGCTTGATTATGGATATGTAAATAGCAGAGTTATAGAAACCATGACTATCTCTCGATCATGTCATCTTTTGAGGGTCTATACTTATAGGCTCATAGATTATCATGCATTCATCTTCTGACAGCTCTGTGAACAGGCCAACTGAGAGGGGGGTCAGACGGGTCGCCGTCCCGGGGCCCATGAGTTTAGGGGACCCACAAGCCAAACAAGGAAAGAAAACGAGGATGTGTCTTGAGAAAGGCAAACAAAATAAAATGTGTACTTTCGTGAATATGTGAATGACAATTTCGTGTAGTGGATATAAAATTCTTCATTCAGAAGTAGTCTGAATGAAGAGAGAGAGAGAGAGAGAGAGAGAGAGAGAGAGAGAGAGCGAGAGAGAGAGAGACAGACAGACAGAGAGAGAGAGAGAGATGGGTAGCTTGAGCCAATGTTAACATAAAAAATCCACATCCCGAACTTAATGTATCTTTCTTTCATTATTTCATTATTTAATTTTTTAACATTTTTTTGGTTGTGTTATGGGTTTTTTTTTCTTTAGACAAGCAACAATAATAATTGTGGTAAATTGTGTATCCTTAAGTGACCAGCAATTTGATATTCATGTATATACTCTTAATTAGGGGAGGAAGGTGCTAGGAGAGAGGGGGTGGCTTCAACAAGTAAGGATAAGAATAGCAAAGGTTAACATAAAAAACTATACAGGTCCCGACTTTAACATAGTACTAAAAATAGTTGTCTTTCTTTCCTGTTAATTTATCATTATTGCTTTACCACTATTATATTCATTCCCAAGAGAAACACAGCCTAAAAACTTGTGCATGTTTACTGACATTTTGACTTTATATTTCATTCCCTTTATGCATGGATCCTGTTTTCAACTACAGAAATACATGTATTTAAATAATATTTGGTTTCATTTCAATATATGTATACTTTATTCTCTCCTAGCGACGATATTTTCAACATTGTATTGCATTTCCTATCTTTTACAAGGAAGTTCCCATTTTATTTTTTATTTTTAATTCAGTGACATGATCAACATCATTAAGGAAGTATGATGTTGCCGTATACATATACGTTTTAACTTTTTAACACTACATAAAGGTTTGCCAAGCTATACATCATCCGAGTATATATAAAGTTATTTATAGAAATTTGCAATTGTTTAAAATATAGAAATACAATATTGTTGGTATTTAAACGTGCATAGATTACAACAATTGTCATTAAAAGAAAATAAAATGCAAATGCAGTCAATTAAATGTGTTGTGGTTGGGGATGGGTAAGTAGGTTATAATATCATAAAGGAAACTATGTATTAATTATTTTAATTATGTTTTATTACATGATATCTTCAGATAATTTTTAGAAAAATCTTGAAATGAGTAGTCAATTTTGATTATTGTACTTTCTTCATTATTTTTACATTTGACCATTTACATGTAATAGTTTTGTCTTATTAGAATGCACCACATTCAAATGCAAGAGCATTTGTTTGAGTTATTAACAATTATATATATTTATGTGATCTACCTTTGTCAAATACATGTCTAATCGCTAGATTGGTCGTTTCGAGTACGGTAGAACGTGAGTGCCAGTCCGTCTATCGAGTCATGTGCGACATGTCAGTAGTGGTGTTTGTGTGACTATGCCGAAGTTGGCGTCACAAATTCTATTGTGTTTATATTGTTCTCATGAATGTGAGAAATGTCGTGTCGCTGAACAAGATAGTGTACAAAGTATAGCCTTGCCGCTGAACAAGATAGTGTACAAAGTATAGCCTTACCGCTGAACTTGATAGTGGACAAGGTAAAACCTTTAAATGTAGATGACTTAAACCATCATATTTATTTGCGTGATTGTGTATACACAGGTAATAATATACAATTACAGCCCTCGGAAGAGGTGAATATTCAAAATTGTCAACTCCACTAGGGTTATTTCCTCGAGGGCTTCAGCAAAAATCATACGTAAGCGAATAATGGAACTGAAGTGCTCATGAAATAGACTGGATATCCCGATCGTTTTAATAATTGGGTCGACGAAGCGGACGTCAAAAACGTGTAGGAGCATCAAACTACAAACATGTCTGCCAGATTTTATTTAATCGTGGAGAGTGACAATTCGAAAAATAAGGAATATTACCCGGACAATGAACCGTGGAAATTTAAAGTCCGTTTCGACACTCCTCTCAAATTGTTTGGGTTTTGGACTGTGGCTTTAACCGACGTCCTAATCCGTGATAGCAGTAAAACAACATGCGTGAACAATTTATATGTACATTGCAGTGTAGCTGGAGAGTCTATACTCAACGGGGAACGACGGGAATCTCTGCTACGTGTACTTCATTTTGTGAAGAGGGGAGACTGGACGCATAAATACAGTACACCGTATTATGTGTCAACAAATCGCTGATCTTTGAAATGAAATTCTATATAACGAACAGACAATCGGAATACGCATCATTTCTCAAACAACCAGTGACGTTAACACTACACTTTCGTCAATATCCTTTCTCTGCGTGAAAAAGATGATTGTATCCAAGTTATACGTTCCTGACACTTCCAAATGGATTGAATTTTACAAGAACAGTAACCTTCATCAAAAGAAGAGGGGCGCACAGTTTGGTGGATCGAAAGTAGGAGGAGCCAGAACGAACATCATACCCATAGAAGAAAAGAAGAAAACTAAGGAACCTCAACGAATGGAGATCAACGACGTACCGGTCAAGATCATATCCCCCTCGCTGGCCGTAGTCGAACAAGCGGAAACTGAGATCAAACGACAAGGTTTAAAGAGAAAAACGGAACCTCGTATATTCCATAACAGCGCTAAACGTCGTAAGGGCAAGACGAAAAGAGAAAGGTACAATTAAAAAAACCAAGGATATCTTCGATTGATCAAATGGCAATGGTCAACAAGGAATTCTTCGTGGAAGGTATACCTTCCGAACTGTCTTTATTCGACTTACCACCCACTCAGACGGGTGTTGAGAACATCAAAATGGAAAACGTGCTGCCGACGTCAACCATTTCCGAAAATTAAGCCATCTTGTTTGACATTTCCGGTCAAAATGGCATGGAATACTTAGATTTGATGAGGAGTCAGATGTATGTTAAAATGAGGGTCAAGCACGAGGATGGCACCCGTGAATTTGTTCTTGCAATCCATGTTTTCACAAATCGACGTCAGCATACAAGGGAAAGTTATGTCATCGACCTCTGGTTATTACCCGTACAAAGCCTGCATACAAACTTTATTGAAATATGGATCGGATGCCAAAAATTCACAACTGACCACACAGATATGTCTTCGTTTCGTATACAGTTCGATTTACTCCTTGAGAAAGGGGGATTGCGAAAATTCTAATATTCGGTGGACCTTTTTCAATTTCATTCCCAGTTTGATATAGAGCTGACGGTTTCTGTAATGACATACGTAGTTGTATTTGTCTTCTAATGTGCATAATAGTCTACGAACTTGTACCCTTGTTTTCGCGTTAGTAGACCATAACTTCCTGCTGAATGGTAATAGTATATCATCTGGTACAGATTTCGTCTCTGGTGCCAGGGGATAGTCCGAATGTAAGTCGTGTAAGACTTCAGAGTATTCCAAATCCACCTCTAACATGTATCCTTTGTCAGCATTACCATGAATTGACTTTAGATCGAGATTTCGAATTTCCTCTTCCGTCAGAAATCTAAAATCACCAGTGGGAAGTGGCATACACATAGCGTGTTCGGAGACGTTGTTGCAGTCCTGATAGATGAGATAGGATGATTCCTTCGAAGGATCCTATTCATCCTGTATGTACTTGTTGTTCGCAGTGGCCAGACAGTTTGAAATCTGTGATATACCATCACGCATTCTGGCCTCTACGAATAGGTACATATCTGGATCAGTGATTAGTTGTAACCTACATTTTGAAACTTTTAGAGCGGCGCTCCATGCTAGACCGGTAAAGGTGTGCCAGATCTAACCCATAGTTGAACATATATTCATCACGAAACCTCTCGAACACGCATCCCAACTGCAGAACATCTGACTTCAGACATAAATCATGGTACTGACCCATACTTCTTATATCAAAAGTGTTCCATACCAATTTGGCGTGGTCATAGTCCTCGTTTGAAATATGGTTTTTCGATAAGTCATCGTAAATGGCTTCTTTTGGTGGTAGGCTTAGGACGTCAAACTTTGCTTCCTTGTCCATCCATGTATATGGGTAAACGCCCTTGCGGAGAAGTAAGGAACGTTTATCTTACTATGGATACTCTTTTTTCATAAGTTTAAAGTTGCTTGGGTTTTCGTTAACTAGATCTTCTACCAAACCGGCCAGACTGTAGGGTAGAAACTGGAAATTATCTATAAGGCGTAATGATGCTAACGAAAAGGAGATATATTTCTCCATATTGTTCGGAATTACGTTGATGCGTTTGTTTTTAAAAAGACCTATGCCCTTCATGAGGAGGTGGCTATCAAACCCACGAAGGTTGTGAGAGAATACTGGGATGAACGTAGATAGTTGAAAGTTCAAGTTATAATCCGAACAGGCGGCTCCTCTGAACTTTCCACATACATGGCAATGATCTCGAGCTTTACCGGAAGTATTACTGAAGATATCACCACAAATTGTACAGTTGGTAGCATTTTCAAAGTTTATCTCGTCCTTTTGGGTCATTTTCAGAGGCTCAATATTGTCTAGAATTTCTCTTTTGTACTCTTCCTCTTGGAACAAGTTTTCGAGGAGATGCTTACCAGTCCTCGGTATATAACCGGAGGTTTCGTATATCTGGGATCCAAACTAACCACTTGATACCCATACCCACATGCTTCATAATTCAGTCATAGTCGTGTTGGACCTCGACGGATCAGGCAAACATGTGTCCAACTTTTTAGCAAAGGCCTCGAAATCACAATAAATGACAAAGGGTACACGCATTTGCTTCGAAAGATCTTCAAATTCAACAATGTCACCATCTCCCTCTTATGGAAACATTAGATGTTGAACCTCGTGTTTCGAACAAAATGCTAAATGTTTGTCCAAAACTTTCTGGGATGTAAATCCCTGAAAACAGTTCCTACAAAATTTGTAATCCCAGCCTTTGCATTTTGTTCTCCAAAGCAACTTATTTAAGTTTCGTATGCAACAGTAATATGAGTTATCTTTCCGTGTCAAATACAACAAGTCCACGTTATGAGTTTTGTTCCTATGTTTGCTTACATATACCGGGAAGAAGTCGCCGTCTTCGTATCCAATGACATTGACACTGACATCATTTTGCATTTCGAATTTGTCTATTTGTCCAGTATGCACCGGATACGATAAACCTTTCATATTCATTGTATAAAGATAAGTGGTCAAAAACAAAAATGTCAAAAATATTTTTTCATCAATGTGTGACTTAAAAATGTTTTTGACATTCACTTCACTGAGTTTGTGCTGTTATGACAACTGTTTTACCTGTTTTGTTCAAATATTGTTATAAATACTGTTATAGTGACAGCCGAATACTTTGAGCCGTAATGAAAAGAGGAGGTTTGGCGCTTTAAAATCTGATTCAACCCACCATTTCTTTAGAAATGCCTGTACCAAGTCAGGGTCATTACGGTTTTCACAGTTTTCCGGTTGTTGACTGATTTTGTCTGTTTATATACTTATGAGTTTTGACTTTCCCTTTGTAAGATTGCTCGGAGTTCGGTAATTTTGTTATTACCTTTATTCCTTTGCGAGTGATGTATAGTGTGATACATGGCGCATCCGGTAATGAAAAGTAGCTTGAACCTCATATTGGTCTATGTTGCATGGTGTACACCTCCATATGTAAAATACGTTTTATGGTCCATCCGGAGCCTCTATCGATATACTCATCAAAAGATTGAAACGGTGAATCAGTCGCATTAGCATTATTGGATATATTCAAGGGATCTAGGAGACCAAATAGGGTGAGGAGCGACATGGGACAATAATTCCGATCAAGGAAAGTTCAGACCGTCTTTAAAGAGAATAGCATCCGCTATTTTTATTCAAGGAACGAAATGAAATCAAGCATATCGGAAAGAACAATCAAAACCTTGAAATCTCGAATCGCAAGATACATGAGATATAAACAAAACTATAGATACATCAACAAATTACAGAATTTTGCAGATAGCTATAATCAGACCAATCATCGAACGATTGACACAGAACCTGCTAACGTTACCAACCGGAATGACGAAAGTGTCAGGTTATCTGCATACTTCTCAAAACCTCATAAAGAACAATCTAAATCGTGGAGATTTAAGCTTAAAAGTGGAGATCACGTGAGGATAACACATCTAAGAAACGTATTTACAATGGGAATATGATCAGAGATGTACTGGAAAGAATTTGGAGAACCGGTGTACCTATATAGAGAATTAAGGATTACGACAATGAAGTAATAACAGGAACCTTTTACCAGTCCGAACTGCAGAAAATAAACATAAGTGAGGATCAACTGCGGAAGTTGGAGAAGATTTTGAAAACAAAACGAATGGGGCAGAATAGACAATATTTTGTTAAATGGCTACATTGGCTTAAAAATTTCAATTCGTGGGTAAAAGCCAGGGACATTCAAAATATTTGATGCTTTGAATATATGTATATCTATTAAAATATTTACTGTCAGTTTGTTAATAAAACTTACTATACATTATTTGCTTTTGGTTATTTCATGATCTCATAAATTATCATTTGCAGGGCATGTCGTGGTTTCTTAGTTACTAGAAAAATGACAGACGACTTAACAATGCATGTACAAGTATAACAAAAATCTTGTAAACATTTCTCCAATTACATTTACACAATAAAATACATCCTTATATGAAGTTTGTAAAGCAAAATATATTCCTATATGAAGTCTGCTTAAGAACTTAATTCATGGCTTTCCATGCCTCATCAAGTATTATGTCACCAGAATTCTTGGCTGGCACTTCCAATAATGAAGTCCGTATGAGCTAAGTCAGAGAGAATTCGCCAGTAATAGCGGGGACATATCCATATATAATACTATGCTATCTCTCTGTTAAAGCCGCCATGGTTATCGCCCTATACCGGTTACGCCGAACTCATACGTATGTACTAGCCTCAGATTTAAAATTCTAACTACTTGTACATGTATGAGATTACCTTCAAAAATCCTTGCGTAGATTCCGGGTTTGTACTTTCTCTAATACCTGTCGAAGTTGGGTTGTCGTCGTCTTATATATAGTGCTATATGATACAATCCGATCTCAAGGGTGTACAGGTTTGAATTTTTTTCCCATACAAAATTAGATAAATTGTGTATTGGAGGTAAATACATTATTACTAATCTACAATAATGATTAGAAAACAATAAAAATATACTTTAATTACAATTAAGATATTCCATCATCAATAACATATTTGTAATAACAGCCTTTCATCCCTAAAAAATAGAATCGTCCATGATTGAAAAAAATACTCTATATCAGTTTGAATATGACCGTCCCGCTAACAAAACGTCATTTAAAGTTGTCCTCTCATTTGACCTTTCATAGTTTATATTATTACTGTGAATGAATCTTCAACCATTGTTTTCATATATATATATTATTTATTAAACAAAAACGGAAATTTAATAAATGGAACAAGTATTTAGGAAGAATCAAAATGGCCTTTTACAGTTGGTAGTGCAATATTCTGCCCCTTCGCATATACACTCACGTGTACAATTTTACGTCACTCAGGTAAGCACGCAGGTAAACACATGTGATCTAAAAATAGTTACTTTTAGACTGTTCTATATCGATCGTATATAATAATAATATTTTCTCGCGGTTCGTTTAAGTATAGCGGGAAAATATTGTATTGCCGTTACTGTAGTTTATGAATATTTATAAGATATATAGATTCGACCAATACAATTGGCTGTTTCGTCATCAGGGTATTAGGTGTACTCGCTTAGGTACTTCCCTTTCTAGCCGCCGTGCAAACAGGAAACACTTAAATTTTTTATAAGTGTGATTGTACATAATTTACAATTTGCTTACTATTTAAGGTGAGGTCTGACACCTTATATCCCGAAATAGACTCGAGCATTGGCGTCGGGCACAGGTTTCCATAATGCATTCAAACATTGTTTCATGCGTCGGTTTTTCCTGGATGGCCTTGTCTATTTATGACGGATATTATCACATATATTTTTGTTGTTGAAGAAATGAGGTTATAATTGGTATGAATTATAAATATGCAAATATATACATGCACATTGTAATACTAGATTATGAATAAAGATATCCGGCGTCTATCACGTACGGAAGGCTGTCGGCAAATTGATATTTGCGTTTGTTATTTATTAATATCATTTATAGTATAGATAATACTATCCATTGATCTATTTCTTTCATCTTTAAAAGCAGTGTAAAGTTGAACTAATGTCTCTATACTGTACAGCAATAAGTAAATATGTTAAGGAATTGTAATTAAACAATTTAAACACCGTAAATTAATTAAGCTAATTAAAATTGTAATTAAATTGATAAACATTTAACGATGGGCTTATGGAAGAAAGGTGATATAATTTTAAGTGCAATTATGAATAGGTTTTATATTAAATAGACGTGGGGGAAAAAATGGCAATTAAAACGAGATTAAATTAGCCTAATTAATATAGTTCCTCCTACAGTAGTATTAGCTCCCCCAAAAAATATTCCTCCACCGAGCTCTCCATATAACCCAATGTTAAATTGTATCCTGGTCTAAAAGGGATGACTACTCGTGTCTACCCACAGACTGTTGTTTCAGTGAGCAAGCACTATAAAATCTAACTAAGCGTCCCGTGAATGATTGGATTTGAACATTTAAATAGGTGTATATGATGTTAAGCATTTTTTTTACTTCCAGTGTCTTCAAAGAACTCTTTCAAAAAGTAAATTAAAAATACTTGCATATGTATTTTCCTTATGTCTTGTGCAATATTTATTTTCAGTGGTGTGGGGAAAACATGCATCCTGATGAGCTATACTACTAACACATTTCCAGGAGAATATGTACCAACAGTGTAAGATCACCCTTTTATTTTTCAGAGAAAAAAGAGAGCACCCCCCCCCCCTTTTTTAAGTTTAATTGTTCTTTTTGCACACTTGAAATGTCACAATTTAGTACGCGTAAAACAATATTTCAGATAACTCGTGCATGTACAATTTGATATTGCATACTGATGTAAATAATGTAAAGGGTTAATTTACACTTTTGGAAAAAACTGAAGACGGGTTAAAACTAGTGAAAAAAACTGAAATAAAACACGTAATACATGGAGGTTAAATTATATACATGTATCTAAGTTTTTATTACAAGAATATTTGTACATAATCATCTACAACTGGGTACGTCATGCAATGACAATCCTGCACAAGTATGCATAAAACTGTCACACAACATATCTAAAGAATGGTTTGGTTGAATTTATGATTTATTATTGCACTTGATAAACCATTATTAAGACTAATAAAATCTACACAGATTACGGGTACAAATAAAATCAACTACTGGTGTCAAAATCTAACACTCAAAGCCACTCTTACCAAGAAGTGCAGCCAAATATATTTTAACAACTCTCGACTTTGCTTTAATTTATTTTGATTGATTGGTTGATTGGTGCTTAACGCCAACTTTATCAGTTTTTTCCCCCAGCTTTATCGTGGCGTCTTAATGTATGTAGATATGGTAGCTTTATTATGTAACAGGTATTAATATTTGTCCCATGCTTTAGAAAGAGGAAAACCAAATTGGATACTTGTATACAATATAAATATAACTAAAATTTACAAACATATGACAGCTTATACTGTATGGGGTTTTTTTTCTGGGGGGGGGGGGGGGTTGCTTTTGTTTTCGTTTTGCGACATTATAGTTCACACCTATGTTAAAAAGAACATTTATATTAAACAGGGAAGCAATGATAGCGATCTTACAAACATTTTCTATTTTAGGGCTAGGGCTATGGTGCTTAACGCCACTTCAGCTATATCGCGGCAGTCAGCTTTATTTGTGGAGGAAACCGAAATACACAGAGAAAACCACCGACCTACCACAAGCAACTGACAAACTTTATCACATAAGGTTGTATCGAGTACACCTTACCTGAGTGGGATTAGAACGGGATGCACAGGTAGTTGTATTTCGAACTACCATTGGATCACGACCATGACTACCCCTTTTCTATATTACAGCTTTAACTAAGTCTAGTGTATTGTGTTTCAGATTTGACCACTATCAGGCAAATATCATGATGTTTGACAAATATATCCAACTGTTTCTATGGGACACGGCTGGTCAAGAAGACTATCATACAACCCTTTCATTGACATATCCACTAACAGTAAGTTTGTCTGCTATATAATACAGAAGAGATTGGTTCAATATATGACTCAAGTGAGATCTGAAAACCGTAACGCTTTATTAGTGACAAGTGTCGTAGTAGTTACATTATGAAAGAAAAGTTTAAACAGTAATGGTCAACAATTCCACCAATGTTAACAAAACGAACAACCACCATTCACCTAAAAAAATTACCACACATACCACCACCACGCATGGCGTTTGGAATCCGTGTCCTGGCTTTGGATATGCACAGACATGTGGTGGAATTCGACTGGTTAATGGAAGCCCACCCCCTTGAAAAGGATCTTCGACGACAATAATCTTAATCAGAAAATAGAATGATGAAAATAATAGTAATAATGATGTAAGTAAAACAATGTATATAATCATGAAATAATCCAAAATAATCAAGGCAGTAAACAGAGGAAGAAGAAAGAAGAATAAAATACAATAGGAGAGAGAGAGAGAGATAGATGGAAACAAATGTATAATGTAAGGAAAGTTTGAAGATACCAAAGAAGTAATCAGAAGCCGTAAATCGTAGAAGGACAGACAATACAATGGCCAAAAGAAAAAAGACAAAAGGACAAACCACGATCTACTAAACATTACATAGAAAACTAAAGATCGAGCAACATGAAACCTACTAAAATCCGGGGGTTAACTCGGGTGATCCCGAAGGGTAAGCAGTTCCTGCTTCACAGGTTACACCCGTAAATAGATAAGAGGATAGTGCATTTATGTACTCACAAATAAACCGCATATCAATTTTACTCATTAAGATATTGTAGCCAATCCATTCTTTTTTTCAGGAAGTTTTTCTTGTGTGCTTTTCTCTGGAAAGTACAACAAGTTTTGAGAATATAGAACAGAGAGTAAGCATAATAAATGACAAGCATCCCCCAGTCCTGAACAGTGAACAACAGGTATCACCTACCTCTGAACATCTATTATGTGTTGAAAACGTAGATATCGAATTTAATGTACATGACCTGTTTCTGGGATAACCTTCATTATGTTCGCTCATAATCAAAAGATTGGAAGGTCAAATAGTTTAAAAGTCTTTTGGAACAAGTAGATGAAAGGGCCTAAACATGATAACTAAAATCAGATAAGGCCACATATGCCCATCGGAAGAAAACCTTAGTTTTATTAATAATTACAATATTAAAGGACTGTAAATGTCAATAACACATATATCTAATATAGATATAATTGTGCTTAAAATGAACAATCAATCAATCAAGATGTCATTGCTGTTTCGGATCCATTAAACAGATATTTTTCTTAACGTCATGATCACTGCTACAGCAAACTTATTCATGACTGTTTCAATAGTACATAAAATAATAGTGCAGCTGAATGTTTTACTTGTTGTTTTAATTTAAGCTACAAGTTATATATTTCATTATTTTGAATAATTTCAGTGGTATCCAGACATTCGACATCATTGTCCAGACACACCAACAATACTTGTCGGAACTAAAATGGATCTTCGTGATGATAAAGAGACAGTAAAAAGTGAAAACTCTGATAAAAGACCTGCATTTGTTTCATATAATCAAGGACTTGCAATGGCAGGCAAAGTCGGTGCTTTTAAATATGTGGAATGTTCAGCAAAAACACAGAAAGGACTAAGATCAGTTTTTGATGAAGCAGTAAGGGCAGTGATGATTCCTATTGCTCCAAAGAAGAAGAGTAGAAAATGTCATTTACTGTAACTTATAATACAAGACAATGTTTCATAATCTTATACCATTTGTTTTAAGGCATCTCTGTGTGTATGTTACATGTTCATTGTTCTTCATGAATAATTACACTTGGTGCGATGCCGTGGGAAAGGCTGTACCTTCAGCCATTGTGGTGCAATCAACGAATGCATGCCATTAAGTTATTCAGATATGAACAAAATATATATATTTCAATTTGCATCTTCATAATGATTTTAACGTTTATTAACCAATTACAGTCAATATATATCTTATGATTATGATGATGTAATACCTGAACATGTTTTCAAACATGTAAAACATGGACATTCCATTTTGTTTTGTTGAATGAATAAATAATTCAAACACCCTCAATTAATATTAAGTGGCTTGTTAACATATTAGCAATCAGACTTGAATATGCCAATCCTCCAGAACTGGAATATCATGTGTTTTCCTTAAAGTGCCACATGAGTGTAATTTTTCAAAAGTAAATATTTTATTTAAAAATATGTCAAATTATTCTATTAACCCATTGCAAAAGACGCGAATAAAAAATATTGATCACAATCGATAATATCAGCACAGGGGAATTTTACCTGAAATCATATCTAATTTTATCTGCTTTTCGGTAAGCTTCGGCAACTCCCGGCCGTGACGTCATATCTTGAACCTCACAATATAAGCAAAGTATATCGCAACATGCCATGAGGAAATAAAGGTGAAAAAAGCAAAGGTAGTGGAATAAGATGCGTTGCTGCGAACTGTGGAAACACAAATGCTGATGGTGTGTCGCATCGTACCTTTCATAAAGACCCAACACATCTGAAAAAATGGAGCGATTTCGTCAAACTAAAAAGGGGGGTTGACCTGGACATACAGAGTATTCGGCATTATGCTCCATTCATTTCGAACCTAGTTGCTTTCCTTTTCGAACTATATTCGAAATAGAGCAAATGGGTGTCAGACCAAATAGAGTGACTTTAACCTCTGCTGCATGTCCTACTATCCATGCACCAACACCTATTGAGACAACTACACCCAGTAAATACAGTTCCACACAGTCACTGATCCCTTCAACACCAGCTGCACAATCACATTTAACTACAGAAAACCGGCTACAAATGCTTTCTCCGTCAGAGAACATCCAGTATCAGAATTCTCCCCCAAAGAAAATGAGAAGAGGGTACATGAAAAGGGAGGCAGCCCGAGTAAGTATAAAGTAAAATTGAACTTTCCTGAGGATAGTTCCCCATAAATAAAATTATGAGCGCCATTCAGTGATTTATTTTCTATATATTTGAATAAATAGTTATTACGGTCCTTTTTATTTTCATCTTTTACCGTAGTTTTCATTTCCAAATTTTATAATTATACATATGTAAGGATTAGCAAATTTTACATTTGTTCAAAATAATTTTGCCAGTGGGGCAAGCTTTTTAATTATTTGTTTGAAGATGATACATGTAATTTATTGACAACATTTTTTTTTCTCCATTTCTATTTACTGATTCTGCAATTTTCGTGTATCTTGTTATGGCATATTACAAAATAATACAATGCAACCTAGACTTTTCATTGAAATTGCAGATTATAGAAAGCAACTTTGAGAGTGAATCTGGGACATAAGAGCCCTCTAGAGAAAAACCAACAGGTAATGACTCATTAACAGTCCCACTTGCAACACAGCAGGTACATTATTTGTATTTTAATAATTACAAGATTATGGTTGATTGATTTAGATTTTTGGTGTTTAACGTCACTTTCAGCAATATATTTCAGCTATATCATGACGACCAGTTTTAGTTGTGGAAGAAGCCGGAGTACCCGGGGAGAATCAGCGACCATGGGCAAGCAACTGGTAAACTTTATCATTTGCGGCAGAAAAACAATGTATAACAGTAAATACATTTCCATCTTCAGGTTATGCAGAAACATTGATGAGGACTGTTTTTGGTCTTGGTGCTGTTTCATACATGAAAGAGGATGGTGTTGATCTACCTGTTGAGATTCCTCCATCTTTGTGCAGTCAGTATGATCGTCCCGATAAAGATGTTGCCATTCAAAACATTTTGAGTAGATTCAATCGGAATCCGAATCTACTTGATGGAAACCTGTGTAGTTCTGGTTGTGGTCAGGATATGCAGTCCTAATGGCAGTAACTGCACATGATGGGATGATGACACTAACTTATTTCCCGAGATACTGCCAACACCAGCGAGCAAGCTGTCTGTATGCTGTGTAGCGTTGCCTTCTCAAAAAGAACACACTATCAGTTTTAAAGTCAAAATGTAAAATGAGATTTGCAGCTGACTGGAATAAATGAAAACTCCACACTTACCCATCCTGTACCTTATGTAAATGAAGTGTCTCACAGTAAAGTCTATATTTAAAATGACCAAAACACAAGTATAAGGAAATTTGCATATAGCTTAATTCATTATCAAGATTGATTGATTGATTGGGTATAGTTGTATGGCCAAGCCACATATAAAGGTTATATTGAGGTATGCACATGAATTGGATGACAAAATGAACATTAAATGAAAACGAAAAATTGGATGGTGAGAGAGACACAAGGTAAAACAAATTTTGACTGCCACAGGAAAAGGGAGAAGTGGTTAAGGACGGAAAATTTAGCCTTCTGTAGAGGTCCCAAGGAGCCTAATTTAATGAAATGTACAATAGGGGTCTTTTGCCTGCATTAAGAGTGGTATTTCTCCACATATCCCATGGTCAGGTTTTCCGTATTATAACCCGACAACCCCAAAAGCAAGGGTTACCCCATTCAGTCACCTGGGGAACACACCTTAGTTGCTTTGTGGGCTGAGCTGAGCACCCGAACCCCAGTTCTCTAAGTCACCTTTTACGAAAAGCTGAGCTCTATATTGGGCCTATTCTTTATAACACCCAGGACCTGCACAGGGGGAGGGGGTTCATGATCAGGACATTCATATGAAAATACATCGTTGAGTGTTGTGTCACAATCTCTGTAAGGTTTCAAAAAAAAATTGGTGTCTGGATTTGTATTTTTTCCATATCGCCTATTTTTATTTATTATTTGGAAACCTGTTGTCAGGTAGTTTGGTTATTCCTTTTATTCACTTCATATCGTTTTTGCCATATCTCTAGACTGTGATTCATGTAATTATCCCATCGCTTGTTCCTTTGGTATTCTACTGCCATTGTTCTTTAGATGATATACAATATTGTGAAAGTAACAGTTTTCATTTTTTCCTTTTCTTTAAAAAGAATATTCATCAAACAAGATAAAATTACAGCTAGTGGTATTATTTTTTAGTGTTTATTTGAGGCAGAAGCAAATAAATATGGAAAAAGATAAGCATGGTTCTTGCATTTGGTTTCAAATACATACATGTATATAAAAATGTTCATAAATCTACAGTTAAATATAAAAAGGAATAAATGTACTTCACAACTGCTTTTTATTGCCATCATTTTCATAGTATGAAAATTTAATTAGGTGCTAATTTTGAGTCAGAGGTAACAATATGATTTGACTACTTATTAATATTACATGGACACACGTTTTTCCATCCATATGTTGAAGGAAATCAGGATAAAAAAAAATATCCATACACAAAGAATGTCATGTCGCTTTAAAATAAAATGATAATTTTTACCCACAATTTTTCATAATATTCCATTTTTGACAATTTTGAATAGAAAGGAATATTTTCATTCAACAATTGTGGACCCTTGCAGATATTATACATTTTGGCATCAAATAATAGATAATATTGGTTTATTACACAGAAGTTTTGGATAAATAAACTTGAACCCCCACCAAACACACCCACACAACCGAATTCTGATAATGTCTGATGATTCTTATTTACTGTAATGTATAGTGCAAGAAACGTCAAAAATATACATTTATTGTCAAAAATTTCTCGCCATGAGTTATTCTCAAGGCGTGTGCCATGTTCAGATTATTATCGTCAACAATTTCATGGACATTTTCATCTGATGCACAAGGCTCGAACTGGTAATGGTTAACACGACTGTCATTGTTATCTGGGTCCAACTCATCAAAAGACGAAGAGTGACAAGAAAGGGAAAGATCGCTTTGTTCCGATTCTGAGAGTTCTTCTCGTGCATCTGCCATTCTTTGCTTACATCGGTGTTCAAGTCACGACGTCAACGATCCATATTTGGAATGGCACCGGAAGTTGATGAAACTGTAATCGGAAATCTGCGAGGGTAGGTAAAAATCGATACTTTGATGGACTATTTAAGAAATAATTCTCGGATGCCGGGCTCTATGCTTATTTTAAGATGGGTAGGCATTATATTTATCATTAATTTACACCGAGCGATAGCGAGGTGTAAAATCTTGACAAATATAATGCCTACCCATGTTAAAATAAGCATAGACCCCGACATCCGAGAATTATTTCGATTCTAACAGGGAATTTACGGTAATTTTATGCCTTCAAGCGTACCTAGACAGAGGTTATTTTGGGCGCTGTTACAATTACCTCCCCTCTATTATTTACAAGAATATATAACGCTACAGAAACGTTATAGAAATTGATAACGATGAACAATGAGCTTCATCTGCTTTATGCTCATTTTATGACCATGGTGAATACAAACATAAACATTCTAGAATTGTTTCTTGACATATGACTTTTTCCAGAAAAAAATACTTAAGACAACCATCTATCGACTTTCACTTTTGTAATATTTCGTCATCCGGTGACGTAATATGTAGCTTACAAGGAACGCTGGTGACATTGACACAAGCTGATTACTGATTTATTTTACGATTTTGTGGTCATTTTACTTGTTTAAGTAGCTAAATGCAAAATGCCATCAAATTGGAAAATATCAGTAACTTAATTACATCACCGTCTAGTTATCAATGTAGGAAACGTATGACATGAAGGTTAGTGGATTTTGTTATGTTATGCATTTCCATTATATTTCCTACTAGAATCGAAATAATTCATGGAAGAGATAGTTTGTACAACAAAGGTAACATTATTTTCGTTTAATTTAGTCATTACATTTCTGTAATTCATCGTAGAATGCGAAATTGTCATTCGGGGAGGTAATCGGAACAGCCAAATCATTCGGTATCCATAAGGCCGCATTGATTTACAAAATTATTGTAAATGCCCTATTAGAATCGAAATAATTCTCCCATGTCATGTTTTATGCTCATTTTGTATATTTATTATTTTTATTCTTTTAATTTACCATACATAAAGTGCAAATATGCAAAATACGCTGTCGATTAGATATGCCTTCTGCGCATGTGCTTAGGGTGTTCTGTGTTATTTAGAGCCCTCTATTGTTTTCAAATCTAAAGTAGCACCCCATGTTAGAATGTGAATTTAATTAACATCGAATACATTTATATGTAATGAAAATAGGTTTACTTGTTGATAATAAATCTTCATACAATAAATGATTTTGCACTGGTATGGCACTTTAAAGTGCCATACCAGTGCAAAATCATTTATTGTATGAAGATTTATACAAAATGGGAATGTTTCGTATTATTCAGATTCAGCATATGGTTGATAAAAATATACCAGATAAAGTTTGGCGTAGCACCTGTGCACTTTGAATTATCAGCATACCTGTGCACTTTGAATTATCAGCATACCTGTGCACTTTGAATTATCAGCATTAATGCTGATAATTCAAAATGCACAGGTGCTACGCCAAACTTTATCTGGTATATTTTTATCAACCATATGCTGAATCTGATTAATACGAAACATTCCCATAAGGCTATTTAGACCAGTTTTATCACATAAAGTTGTTGTCCAGTACAATATCCAAATGTTTCCAGGATACTTCTAGTAAGACTAGTTAGATCTAATACGCTTACACGCGGTAACTAGTAAATGGGGAGCAAGCGCGGAGATCTAAAGTTACTTATATTGCTTTATCACATAAAGTTGTTGTCGAATACATCTATCAACAGGATTCAGTGTCATTGAATGAAACTAGTTAAATCGAAGCTAAGAATGGAATACCAACGCTTACACTTATGGTTATTAATGGCTGGCAATTTATCAATCTAATTTCAAGTTATATCTTTGAATTTTGTATACTGTTCCAGATTTCCTATAGAAACCTTAACTCAACATACGACTAAATCTGAATTGACGTATAAATACAGATTTAGTTATTCATCCACAATACATTTGTCATGCCCACTAATCCGGGTTAGGCGTGCGTTTACTCATACACAAGAAGGACTATTTTACTTGAAAACCCTCAATACTGAAGCGTTGGACTGTTCTTACTGACATTTTGAATAGAAGAAAATATAACTAGATATCATTATTGACGGCGGTAAGGAAATCAGCTACATGTTAGAATTATTACAACAATAGTACTTGCTTTATTTGATTGTATATTTATTTGATTTATGCAAATTATATTTATTAAACAGACATTAAATATTCACTTGGATAATATTTGTTTTATGTTCTAATAAATGACATATTGTATTTCTACTGATTATTACTACACTTTGTTATTGAACCCTTCTGAGTATCGGGTATATAAGAGTTTGAAGATATCAAAGACGTAATCAGAATCCACGAATCGAAGAAGAGCAGACGATACAATGGCCAAAGAAAAAGGACAAAAGGAAAAACAATGATCTACCAAACATTACACATAAAACTAACGATCAAGTAACCGGAGCCCCACTGAAAACCGGGAGTGAACTCGTGTGTTCCGGAAGGGTAGGCAATTCCTGCTCTACTAGTGGCACCCAACAAACAATCAGATATACCTCTCTGGAATAACGATCATATGTTATTCTGTTACGGGTTTATCTACCGGAACACCAAAAGCATATTGTGTACTAATATTGCGACATGTTAACAAATTGCTCTAAAATATTCGTACTGCAAACTTATTATCGTTTACTCAAAAATTGCGAGTATTCTCTCTATAAGCTATTGTTCTTAAGATTATCCTATTAAATGATTAAACTGTTACACCTTCAGTTGTTAAGACATGTGTTGATCAGTGTCGAACCTCTTTACGTTTCTCCAAGGTGACACGTTAAGGTCGTGTTATCTAAATTGTAATCTGTTTTATTACCACACCACCTCCTTACCATTACATTTCATTTTACATCCTTTCCTAAAAAAAATTTATTTATCCGTTTTAGAGATATCATGGGCTCGAAAGCTTGATGCCATGCGACATGCTTTCTACTTTATTAATAAACTGTTTTAAAAAATGTTTTCCACGCATACGATTGACGGCTATGATAATATAAAGAACTTCTTACGATATGGACGAGGCCGTAGACCTAGATAAAGATAACAAATATTAAATGGATTTAAAGATTAATACTATTAAAGTGAGGCGATTAGTAGTACAGTTTAAAATAGTATGGTATGTCATTTATTTAAGTGCTAAATAAACGTTAGATATAATACCGAATGTGGCAATCAAAAATGGACAATCCGGAGAAACTGCAAGATAGGGTACACAGAACGAAGAAAAACTAACCGAGATACAACACGATATGTGTTGAACACTACTATTCACAAGCAAACGAAAATAACGTAAATGAGACATGAGCCCTCATACAAACAAATGGAGATAATCTTTAATATTACTGATTATTTTTCATCTTTATTTTAAATGTGTATATATATATAATAACGTAGATATCAAAGGTGTTTAACACCACTTTTAAAAATATTTCAGTTACTACTTTTGTGGCGGAAATTGGAGTACCCAGAGAAATCCACAGATCTGTCGCAAATCACTGACAAACTTTATCACATAATGTTTTATCGAGTACACCTCGCCATGAATGGGGTTCAAACTCACAACTTAAGTGGTGATATGCAACGAATGCACAGGTAGTTGTCATCTGGAACTCCTCGCGCCTTTCCCGAAGTGAAAAAACAAGCTCGGATATGAATAGTATTCTTTGTTCCACGTGACTTATGAAATCACATGATATGACAATGGAGGACCGTCATCCAAGAAACGTGGGATTCAGTCATCAAGGATTCGCATAGGAGAAATTAGGTGATTACATGTTGATATTTATCTGCTAACAGTCTAAGCATGCTGTATTAAGAAGAAACATCAAAGACTGATTGGCTTGAAGTCATGATAATTGATCTAATGTGTGCAAACGCCAAAACTCCATGCTTGTTTGTTTACATATTAGAGGACAAGGTCAATGTCAAATTTTTGATAATTATTAGTTTTATTTATCGATTTTATATTTGTATTGCTTACTTGGCAATAATATAGATAAAATTTTATATGAAATTATTTTATAAAATACTTTAATTTTTTTTTTTGGGAAAGGATTATTTTCTTTTCCTCTTCACAACCCTGGCCGAATAACCAGCATTTTAACGCATATCAATACATTCATATCCGAGCTTGTTTTTTCACTTGGGGAAAGACACGAGGAGTTCCGGATGAGGTAGTTGTAAATTCAACTACCATACGACCACGACGGCTCAAGTTCAGTTAAGCTGAAAGGTAATTGTTTTATTGATATTGATGGAATTTATAATTATCACTGTTTATAAACTTTCTCTTCGTATCAATCAATGAAAATAATTGGTTTGCTGAAAGTATGTTTTTTGTTGGGGTTCATTGGATGGAATTTGTATCTCATGTGAAGTTCCGTCAATTGCAGACACAACGTTAGGCATATCAGAACAATACCCTTTCTTTTGCCACCAGACTGGGATGGTTGACCACTGAAGTTTACGATTACACACTTTCTATAAGTCGACCCATGTTGAATTTAAAACTCTGTCAACAGTTGAAACAGACACCAAAGCATAAATAAATAAATAAATAAATATTGTTATTTATCTTAGTGAATCTCATGATCATCGATGAGCTAAAACAGTTGACGAAGGTGGTCCATTGCTGAGCATGAGCAGTATAAAACTGGTGCTCTTAAAAGAAAACGACAAGTAAAACAAAATGGAAATATGTTACGATAACATTACTATCATTTGAAATATACATATGTATAATATGCATAAAAGTGTAGAAAAGTAGATGAATGGATTTGAATCTGAGGATCCCTAAAATTCACATCACCTTTTCATAGATTATATAAAGTTTCCCCTTTTGCGCCCAAATTAAACTTTTAACTTCTATCAGTTTCATTCTCTTAAATCAAAATGAATATCCATCCGGTGCTTGAAAATGCGTTCTGTCATGTGCATAAGTTATTGTTTGCATGATTGACAGACAATGTTCATCATATTGTTTTCTAGCTTCTGAACAGTTGATCGAGAAAAAAAAAATATTCAAGACAGGCAGCATATAGCCAGTCAATGGGGATTGCAATTAATATTTCGCATGCACAATAGCGACCCCACACCACAAGGTGTGGCAAATAGAAATATTCTTTTGTGGTTTAAATGCGTATTAACTGCATTACATGTAAACTGTATGATTCTGTTTGATAAAATCCTTTAACTAGAACAGGAAGAAAATGTACACTTGAGTGAAATACTTTTGTAATAAGAGATCGTGAACAAATTGTACAAGTATGAAAAAATGTCAAGGTATATTTTAGATGAGGTTGAAACAAGTCACCATTTGATATCAATTCGGTTGTATTTCATTTTGACGATTTAAATTACGGAAGACGATCACAACCATATTTTTTTTTAACAGTTGCAGTTGGTTTTTTTCATAACCTATATAATGAAAAAATATATATCACACTGTCGGAACAGTTCCAACATTCAATAGAAAAATCGTAGAAATATGTAAATTCGATATCCATAGCACACATATAAATGACCCCTCCTGGCTTAGTTCAGGTACTTCAATAAAAAGTGACGGGGTCAAACTAGTATACAGTAGATTTTTCTAAGGCATTTCTCTTATTTAATAAACACAATAGAAAGCGAAAATCGCACGATTTTTGCACGACAATCGGTCAATGGTCGGGCGATCGTCGCCGATAAGGTATCAATAAGCCTAAAAGGGGATATTGTTTTACCATGGGACAGACAGGTTTTGGGAGAATGGAATCATTTATTTTTCTTTACATATGAAATCCGAAATGTTCCATTCAATATCCAGTATTACATAGCTATAAAAATACAGTCCGACAAAAGTTAAGCACCACCTGACTTGTTTCAATAATATATTTTCTAATAATGAACTTATTTCAAATCGGTTTGCTGTTTTCGTTACCTGTACACACATACTTACTTACCTGTGAAACAGGTTATTGGTCGATTTTTATTTATGTGACAGGGTGTGTAAAGTGCCACGTGTACTTTTCAACATTTGTGTTTGCGAGCGAAAGTTGATTTTTTTTGTATGGAGTTTTAAGTTTCATTTTCTATTGGTTTGGTATGGTGCGGCGAAAATTAACCATACCAGAAAGGTGGCAAGCTGTTGGCATGCATAACGGTGGTTTTAGCCATAGAAGGATGGCAGACCACTTCAGGGATAACCATTCCATCATTGTACGACTGATGCAGCGTGTTCGTCAAACGGGGAATGTTACTGACCGTCCACGTGCAGGTAGACCTCGCAAAACGACGCCGAGAGAGAACCGGTTCATATCCAGACGGCCGCGGCAACGGCCGTTCAGTACAGCTGGTTCACTTCGTGGTAGTTTAGCGTTTGGAGGCCACATTAGCACACGCACTGTAATCAGACGCCCCCACCCTCAGGGAATGCGAGCGCGACGACCCATAAAACGTCCACAGTTGATATTACGTCATCGACATGCTCGATTTGACTGGTCACATGATAATTTGGGGTGGACTATTCGCATATGGAGAGGGTCCACTGGTCTGATGAAAGTCAGTTTTTTTTTTGCGCCCTAGCGACGGTCGTGCAAGGGTTTGGCGCCAACGAAACACTTCATTTCAGGACAACCACATTTTGGGCACAACTGCTTTTGGGGGTGGGGGTGTAACTGTCTGGGATTGTTTTTCCTTTGACTGTAAGTTGGACTTGTACGTTCTTGATGGTAATCTGACAGGCCAAATATACCGTGACAATGTGCTCGCTCCACGCGTAGTCCCCCATTTCGACAATCATGCGTTGGCTGACAGGCCAATGTTCATGGACGACAACGCTAGGCCACATAGAGCCCGAATTGTAAAACACTTTTTACAGCAAAAGGCTGTTCAGACAATTCCATGGCCTGCGATGTCGCCAGACATGAACCCTATAGAGCATGTAATGGGACTTTATTGGCCGAAAAATTAACCAACGCAATCCAAAATGTCAAAATATTGACGAATTAAGAACTGCTATCTTACAGGAGTGACAACAGTTCCCCCAAGAACGGCTTAGGCGTCTTGTGCGAGGCATGACGAGGCGTGTTGCAGAACTTCACAATAAACGCGGTGGATATACTCGTTATTGATTTTTATGCATTGCACATGCGCACAATAGATGCATTTAAAAGTTCATAAAATCTGAAGACTCTGCATTTTAATGCAATGTTTAAAACTTCCATCAAAGACAAACTGGTTTTACGTTTTTCCAGCGCCTGTTTTGAATCCCATTTTTGCCACGTCATAGTCACGTCTTTCATGATGATAAATACTTCGTAGATTGGTAATTTTAGAGCCCTTGGTGTAGTCTTTTAAGAAGTGTAAGAAAAATGGTGATATCTATTTTATTGTTTTAACAATATTAATGTAAAAAATATATCGATAAAAATATAGGGTGGTGCTTAACTTTTGTCGGTGTATATTATACTGCTTGATTTTCCTTAGTCAGATTTTTTTTCTCTCCCAAGTCTGGCAAAATTATTTATTTGTGCGAAAATTTAAATCAGAAATATTAACAAAAATAAATAAATACATTTGAAAAGCACCCCTCCTTGAAGTATATCTATAAATAGCGTTTGAGGAAAATATGTATTTTGTATGCAGACTGTAATGCCACTGTGAAACCATTAGTTGGCCAGTGATATTAATTTTTAACTGTTTTAAACACAGAAATGAAAAAAATATATATCTAATCACTTACACTCAATGAACAATTGAAGACAAATGTTGCAATAAGGTCTCCCTCAAAAGATCTTTACGTAAATTAACATTGTTTCGTTATGTTACGGGAAAATACGTTCGTTCGTCAATTATCAAGAAATCTCTATTAATGGAATCCAGTTAGCAAAGTTCGTATTATTAATTGGCAGAACATCATCAATATACCTGGTAGTGAGATTAAAGGCTTAAGCCACTCTACTTTTTCTTGTCTTTGATAAGTTTTTGTATAAACTCAGACTCATAGGAGTATAGAAAAAGCTGGAGAGGAGAGTGACATAGTTTGTTCCCATAGGGATGCCTAGCTATGATTTGTTGAAAAATTTGCCAATCGAACTCGACAAATATATGTTATCGATAAAGAACTCCAATATTTTGATAACTTCATTTTATGTGTAGCACTTTTTACCTTTCGTTTCGTGCTTGACACAATAAGTTAATTCGTGACCCAATACTATAAACTTGTAACGTTGCCACCATTTTTTTAAAGTAAAGTGCGTTGTGAATAATTTACTTTAAAGAGAAAATGAAAGTGTAAAAAGCAAAAAAGTCAAATATTTGGCTAGATGAAATTTTCGAGAATTAAGATTATCCTCTTCTTTCAGTATCCACTTTTGATTGATTGAGTGAGTGAGTGATTGTTGTTTAATGCCAATTCAGCAGTTTTTCAGCTATATTATGGCGAGAACAAGTTAATTATCAATGAGATGATGATGAGGTCCGCTTTATTCTAGACCAACACGCTGAGTTGGATTTTTATAGTGCTAGCTCATTGAAACAACAGCCCGCGGGTAGAAATGTCACTCCATTCGGACACATTATTCTGATTCTGAGCCAACCAATCTTTGCTCGTTCTCCGTAATGCTGCGTGCTTAGCGGAGAAACAATAAATACCAATTTTATAGTCCTTGGTTTGACCCGACTGAGGCTCGAATCCGCACTCGAGGCGAGCACTCAAACCATTTCGCCACCGATGCGGTGCTTTTGATTGATGCTACCACGTGAATATACTTTTTCACAGTATGATAGTAGTCCTCCTTTGACTGCATGCAAAATTTTAGTCATACGTATAGATAGTTCTTTGTTGAACAAGCTTAAATACTGATTCTTCTGAAATTTTGGTATCCATTATAAAGTAGATAATTCACAATTTTCATCATTTATCGGAATATTCAGTGATGACATGAATGACCTGTGATTTGCCTAAATGTCTTCTTTGTCAAAATTAGTATTTTTGTAAGGTTTACCAGAGTTCTTGGAAATATCAGGTTCTTCATATTGCTCGTTTGGCGTTAAACAACAATCACT
Source organism: Bathymodiolus septemdierum (assembly GCA_963383655.1). NCBI lineage: Eukaryota > Metazoa > Mollusca > Bivalvia > Mytilida > Modiolidae > Bathymodiolus > Bathymodiolus septemdierum. The sequence continues at coordinate 82,344,264 of OY726522.1, forward strand.
CACTTCATTACTTATTTACCAAACCTTATTTCTTGTGGTTTTTGAATATTTTTATGATGTTTACCTATTTGAAATTAATTCGTTAGCAATTAGGCGTACAGTGACGTACAATGAAGAACGATGTCATAGAATGCACCCGTCGCAAGGAAAATGAGTGCGTTTACGGCCATATTTTCCTTGCATTGAAAACGTCGATTTCTATTTCATCATATAGTGAGAAAATATTTCACATAATTTAAGGAATTCGTGGAGAAAAAATTATTTTTAACCCCTTTCTTCGAGCGAAAGCATACCACCCACCGATATTTAAACGGCGATTTCCAGTTTCAATGTTCAAATAGGGCACTGTTATTTGATCAGAAATATAACTGACATACCTTTGCAATATTTTTTAAAATTTGTGTTGCTTCGGTTGATCCACTTTCAAAGAATAAATCACGGATAATCATCCAAAAATGTTGAAATTTCTGCAAGCAACTAGCATTACCTGGTCAGACAGCAACTTCCGTTTTTGAAAACTGTCCGGTTATACACTGTGTTTATAGATTTGTGATGGTTGTCCGTAAAAATGTTCTGGAATATATCATCGCATTGGTTGTCGTTAAGAATAAAGTACGGTTAAAAAAGTGTTTAAAAAAACTTCAAATATGACAAAGCTCTATTGTCCAAATAAATCTATCTATTACTTCTTTAAGGTTAATACCAAAATTTCGACCAGTTTTCGACAATCAATGTTAATAAGTTTCTGAATTGATATGACCTCAATATGTACATTATCAATGTCATAGCAGACGATGAAACCAAAATTGGTCTGTATGAGATATATTGTTTAAATGATTAAAGCTTTGTTAAGGTGACAAAAAAATGAATTACGAAAAAATACAATATGAACGTGAAATAATAGATGTGGTACGTAGTTCTTACATTTAAAGATGACATTTTTAGAATCCGATTTCTTGAGATCAGTCATGCAATTTCAGCATCATAATATAACCTCTGACAAATGAAGCGATCAAAGTAATGAGAGATTTTATCACGTGAAACAAACCGTCGAAAACAGGAGACCGTCGAAAATGGGTGACGTTGCGACATTACTATTCGTTCACTTTAATTTCATAATACAGCTTCGGAACATGTTTTTATTCCTGAAATCAATCCACATTGCATATTAAGTCAAATTTATGCTTTGTTTATTGAGCTTTATTACGCTTTGTTTTTTTTGTTTTTTTTGTTTTTTTTAAAGATATGCATTTTAATACAATGATACATACGTTCTGTATTCTGAAAAAAAATTACGTTCAGTGCTTTTCATTACCTGTCTTTGTCGGTCCGCTGTAAGGAATTAGATGCACATATTAACTAACTGTATTTATTTCTGAAAAGCACATATTGTGAATACATTTTGGAGAACATTTTATCGACATTTGAGGTGGGGCCGAATTTGGCCCTTATAGCTCCCAGTCCTTTAGTGTGCACTACGCGTTTCTGGAATAAAGGTCCATCAGGTACGCTCAAATCGAAAGGTTGGAAAGTCAAATAATTTAAAGTTTTGGGAGCAATAGGAGTGACATGTCTTACTCTATTTATTTTTATTTTAATTAAACACGGAAATCCCGCTATGATTAGTGCGCATTTAATAATAAATATTCATGTGCATACATTTTGACAATCTACATAATAAACATCCGTTGTAAATTAAAATACCAGAGGAAATAACTTGTCAATATACAAAATGCAGTCAATTAAGTGTGTTGTAGTTGGAGATGGGTAAGTAGAGTTACAACATTGAATTCTTATAATAGCAAATCATCTTCTAAGATAATAAATGTAATGTGTGACAAATATTAATGTTATGCTGAATAATTATTCTCTTTGTGTATTCATTCGTCTGTATCTGTTTGGTTTTGTTTTTTAAATTGTTTTTGTTATATAATTTAATCTTTCGCTACTTGCAGATGGTCAAAGATTCAATAATATTAGACTTTGCACCTACTTTTTCGAAAACTATTACATCCTAGTATTTGATCTTGTTAGAGGTTGTCGGTCTGTCATGTTTCATTTTGTGAGTTGAGGGGGAAACGTCTAAACACCGCTAAGACCGTCTTAGTGCACTAAGACTCTAAACACTGCCGCTAAGGACATAAAGGAGATAGTTTACTAACACCAAGTACACTAGCACTGCAATACTTTCACAGTAATACTTTATACAGTTTTTGATTAAATAATCATTTTATCTGTTATCCTTGGCACGTGTTGTTAATCCAGAAGAACTCAACCGTGACACTTGAATATACAGTAAATATACTGTGTATTTGAAAATTCATAAGTATATCTGTCTTTTGTATTATTTATGCACCTGTTATAATTTATTATGTAGATAAGAAAATTTTATGTTTTGTTTTGTAAAATAGCTTCAAATAAAGAGTTACCAAGCTCTTACATTTGGCTGACTTTAACTAGGATTGTTTAATACTGTAATCAGTTTTATTCAAACAATCTTATTGTTTATATGTTCGGGGTTGATTGCCAATCAACCAGGTAAAATGGTTAATCAACAGGTAATAAAAGCTGATAGACGACACGTGCCGATTAAATTTGCTATAACTCCCTTTTAGCATAATTGTTTTCCATCAAAATTCATAATTAAGGTTTTGAATAATATATTTTTCATCTAAAGGGATCATTATACACAAAAACAAACATTCGTGTATGTCTTTAATGGCAGTTTTTAGAGTCTTAGTGCACTAAGACGGTCTTAGTGGTGTTTAGACGTACCGAGTTGAGGGTGGCACAATCATACAACTCGTAGTAGGGATCAACCATTTGATTTCAGGAAATGGGTGTCACAGATGCTATATTTGAAGGAGGACTTTACTGATTAAAATACTATATTCCAAAACACATTCGTAGAAGCCGTTACTTTTAAAGATTTGGGAAAAAACATATTAGAATTGTTCATAAAGTTAAATGTAGTCAGAATTTAAATTATGACTATGATGTTTTTGTTTTAATACTGCTGGTCGATTTCTCATACTGAATTTAGTTATATTTTTATATTTCCTTTATTGGAATCGAACATGTTTCAAAATTAATCACTGGGACCGGTAACAATCATTTATATCAGAGTAGTAGTAGAGATATAAGACTGAAAAGAACTGGGGACAATTTGGATCATTTTGTGCAATGATTGTTACAGGCCTGTGAGGTATGAATAAATTCACATTTTTCGATATTATGATACTACTGTAAAACCTGTCTAAACCGAATCCCTTTGGGACTGAAGAATTTCTTAAGCTTAGACAGGTATTTGGTTTACACAGGTTCAAATTACATATACACTTAGTAGATGGGGTTATAAATTCTGTTTGGTTTATGCAGGTTTTGTGCTTACTCAGTGTTCGGTTTAGGCAGGTTTTGTTTTTACTCAGTGTTCGGTGTATACAGGTTTTGTGTTTACTCAGTGTTCGGTTTAGGCAGGTTTTGTGTGTACTCAGTGTTCGGTTTAGACAGTTTCATTGTATTTTGATATTTTTATTTCAGAGCTGTTGGGAAAACATGTATTCTAATGAGTTTTTCCACTGACACATTTCCAGGAGAATACATACCTACAATGTAAGCTTTATATTTACATGAATTTATCTGTGAAGTTTAGTGATGGTAGTCGAATCGAATCAAACATTGCTGATTAGCGTAATTTTTTTAAATATTTTTGAAACATTTACAATTATATAAATTAAAATAGAAATGATTTTAGAGAGAAAGATATTTTTTTTTAATGTTTAATAAGTAGTAACAAATGTTTAACTACGTAGATATGTTGTTTACATTGCCAATCCTCCTTTTTGAGCAATCACAGGTAAATAAAGGTAAATTTGATTCTCTTATTTGTATTTTCTATATAAATGGTCCTTTTCTTTATTTCAATTTTTCTTCATATATATATCTTTTTTTCAAATAAATCACAAAAAATATACTATTTAATTTCTTATTAAATTTGTCCTTTTCTTTATTTCAATTTCTCTTAATATATATTTATATATTTTTTTTAATTACAAAAAGTATTTTATTTCATTTCTCATTACATTTTAATCAAATTTAGCATATAATATTTCACTTATTAATTACTTTAAAAAAAATAAAACCTTCAAGTGGCCCCAACTTAATTGCTAATACAACAATCTATACTATATGTTGTTTTAAGAATGTTGGCGTTCCGGGAACACCACCTTCCAATCGGAAATAGAGTTCCGGATGTTCGCAAGTAGTACATGATTACACAGGCGTCATATTAACTGAACATTTTAATGATGAAATAATACACTTTTCAATGGGTAATCCCATTATTTGATAAAAATTCAATGCATTTTATATTATTTTTTTATCAATCCCTCAAATACTTCAAAACCAATGTGTAGATTGTAAACCAATATCAATCTTGACACATTCTTGTTGAGAGTTTTTGCAATGTAACGTTCTCAAACTTCACCAAAGGTTCAATTGATGTCGATATGGAGGTTCAGATGAAACCTTAACGAACTATAAAGAAACAAAATGGCAGCATCAGAGTTTTTGCAAGACCGTATATTTAATGTTTTTCAAAAAGCATAATTCAAATAAAAACATTTCTGACAACACTATATTTCGAACTCCTCGATATTTTAATAAGTTCTTGATTATAAGGTTAATATTTTACATAAACCCATTCAAATCTATTAGGAAATGGTATCAGCGTAAATGTTCACATCGCAATTAGTTTTACAAAATATATTATGTACCCTTTCTTTTAACAACGTACACTGTTGAAGCATCTGTCTCCTACACTACAGATTGTTCAAAGAGAGAGAGAAAAGTTTGAAGATACCATAGTGGTTATCAGAAGCCGAGAAGTGACGAACGACAAATAATACAATGGTCCAAACAGAATAAAAGGACAAACATACAATTAATGGTTGACAAAGCAATACATAGAAAACTGCCAAATAAATAGATGTTAAAGAAAACCGAAGGACAAAGAATGTAGAATCCAGAGAAATTGGCAACATTGGGTACACAAGACACAGGACGAAGAGAAACAAAACAAAAACAAAATACAGAAAACAAAAAAACAAAAACAAAATACAGAAAACAAAAGATATGAACACACGAAAAAACAGGGGGGACACAGGTGCTCGAGAAGGATATTTGCAAGCAGTTCCTACCTCATATAAGACACCCGCCATGTAGCTCATATAGTTAAGACGTGTTGGAAACCACTCTGCGCCAACAAACACATGTAACATGAAGAAGACATCAGTCCCCTACAAACATGTGGGTTTAAAGACGAACCAAGCATAATTTTTGTGTGGAAATCGTAGCGGACATCAGAACACAGAACTTAATCGTAGATACATATGATAGGACAAATAAGACATGACCCTCCTACAAACACTTGGGATAAAGACGAACCGAACATCGTTTGTATGTGGAAATCGTAGCGGACATCATAACACAGAACTTAATGTGTTCGCAAAGGGTAACCCGTCCCTGTTTCTTATAAGACACCCGTCGTCTTACTCGTATATAAAGTCAATTCCGGTAAAAGTATTGGCAGTGACAGAGGAAAGAAAACATCTACGTAAAAAGTAAAAGATTCAATGTCATTTGAGATATGGACATTTCGTAACGGTCGACCAGATCATGATGACGACCGTAGAATTACCAGAACGGTTATACTTAACGATGATTAATTACTGAGGATATTGACAGCAAGCAAGCTCAATAATAATTCATCATTTCCTTGGCTTCTTGGAAAGTGTTTTGTGATTACAATGAATTCTTTTCATTACCGACATAAGCACGCATAGAAGGTGGTATCATATGCTTGATTGTTTTCATAGACGTATCACAGAAGCATATCAATGTAATCACTACTAAATGTACTTCATAAATTGTGTCCGCAAATGAATTCACTTAGATTTAGAAAAGCAATTAAGCTATAGCTTAATGCACCCCGTTTAAGCAACCTGTCATGCACCATAAATACAAATGAAATATGAATTGTGATTGAAATGTTCAAATATTCAACCATTTGTGCTGGACAACTCGGTCAGCTTAGTCAGTTACTTTTTTGTGTGCTAATATTAGAGTTATATTGTAAACTCGTCCATTGTTTTGAATTTCTACTTAGATTTGACAACTACAAGACAGAAGTTAAAGTAAACGACACATTCGTCCAACTATGTTTATGGGATACAGCAGGTCAGGAAGATTACGATAGAATCCGTCCTTTATCATATCCACAAACAGTAAGTATATGATTAAGATAAAAAAAAATCCTTCCTTTATCATATCCACCAGCAGTAAGTAATTATTAATATAAAATCCTTCCTTTATCATGTCCACACACAATAAGTAATTATGAAGTCAGAATCCGTCCTTTATCATACCCACAAGCAGTAAGTATATAATATAAAATTTTCTAGCAACCATATCTAGAAACAGTAACTAACTATTATGATAGAATCCGCCTATTACGAAATCATAATACAGAAATATGCAGTGTATGAACCCCATCACCGCGCCCCGTTTAAGCATGAAATACATACATAGGGTCCTTCTACATTCAATCAGTTGTATTCTATCTATGACGCCGTAATTTTCACGAGTGTAGATAATTATGCAACTTTAGATGACCTGTTCTTCTACACTAGCAACCTATTTCTATAGCTTTGACGTGTTTTTATTTTTTTGGTTTTGGGGGGGGGAGTGAGGTCTTTCTTTGCTAAAGAGAGTAAGTAACTATGTCAAATGAAATTATTAAGACAAACAGAATACTCAAAATTTCATAATATAAATGTAACTAAGCAATGTGGAAGTGTTTTACCGACTTTTTTTTTAATTACAATTCACACGATACGTAATGATCATTATTCATCATCATTCTGTAATTTGAACTTTATTTGAAATTTTTGTCTCTATTTTCAGGATGTAATTTTACTGTGTTTCTCTCTTGATAAAGCAACAAGTTTTCAAAATATAGAGCAAAAAGTAAGTTAATTACATTATTTGATATTTCAATAAGTCGAACATATAGGTATATTATTTAAGGTACATTTTTTATTACATTCCGAAGGTAGGTCACATGATCATTTGTTTTTGCTTTTTGCTTCTTTTTTTTTGTTTTTGTCTTTTTTTGTCTTTTGTTTTTTGTTTTTTGCTTTTTGTTTGTTTGTTTGTTGTTGTTTGCTTTTTTGTTGTTGTTTTTCTTTTTTGTTTTGTTTTGAGCTTATCATACATCTCAATATTTTCAATTAGATTGTGACTACAAGTCTTACTAGTCATGTGGGGCTAATCGCGGACAGATATATATATAGGGAGTGGATGTGGTCGAGTGGTCTAGGGGGCTGGACGTAAGGCTAAGCGAATGGTGCTGCAGTGTATCAATGGTGTGGGTTCAAATCCCGTCGAGGGAAGAACAAAAATTTGACAGCTCTAAAATCTAATTCTAACCCTGTTTGGTTTAATTTTCAGACGTATATATATATAAAAGGCGGCCGAAAAATTTGAAAGGCTTCTTGTCATCATCAAAATTTGATTTTCATGAATCATCACAATCTGTTAAGAAATGTACCGACAAGAGATGTATGACATGTCCGAGTTTAATAGAAGGAGCCTCGTTCGCATTTAAGAATGGACGGACTTTTACAGTTATGCAAGATATCATGCAAAACTAAGAATCTTGCATACGCAATTATTTGCTCTAATTGTGGAGAATTCTATGTAGGTGAAACCAAAAATGAATGGCGGACCCGAATGACTGTTCATAGACAACACACAAGGCACCAGGACCTTACTATAATAAGAGCTAATGAACATTTCCATGATTGTTCTGGAGGACATTTCAAAATATTCCCGCTGTATAAAGTTAATACAGAGGGTGATTTTTTAAGAAGAAGAAAAGAAACTTTATTAATTAATATTCTTAAACCTTCGTTAAATGATAAATGACTTTAAAGATTTTCGTTAATCTTACAATGACTTTAAAGAATTTTATTAATCTTATAACAACTTTAAAGTTGTTAATTAATTTTATAGGTAATATATTTTACCGCGAACACGTAACATCATAGCCTCCCTTTATATTGTTAACGTCACACTATTGTTAACGTCATATATATACACTTATAAACATTGTACCTGAAGATCTGCAACAGCAGTGAAAACGTTAGTACAAGAATGTTGTGAAAAATCCGTTTTGTTCTTTTTTTAATAATTTCTTTTATATATATATGTAATATTGGTGTATTGACGGTAAATATAGAATTTATGTGGCGAGGCTTAGAAACGGGGGGGGGGGGGGGGAGGGGGGGAGACGAGCTTTTAGCGATTATTTATTCAATTTAATAATAACAAAAAGATAACGGAAACCCCATTGATACCTCAATAGTAGTTCTGGTAAGGGGCATGGCTTAATAGTGTTATTAGGCTAATATAAAGTGTTATTATGACAGGGGTGTGGCTTAATAGCTTTATTAGGCTAATGTGAAAAGTGTTATTATGACAGGGGTGTGGCTTAATAGCTTTATTAGGCCAATGTGAAAAGAGTTACCATGACACTGTCACAATAAAGCAACAGTTTATTTCAACACATTTATTTTATCTAGCAATTGGGTTATTGTTTGTCATAATAAATGGGTTGAAATAAACTGTTGCTTTATTATGACAGTGACATAATAACACTTTTCAAACAAATCAGAGAGAGAGAGAGAGAGAGAGAGAGAGATTTCGTGACGGTTGGTGTTATTGATGGAGAAAAAAGTAGTACCCGGAGAAAACCACCCACCTGTGGCAAGCCATTATCACATAATGTTGTATCGAGCACACCTCGCCCGAGTTGGATTCGAATCCAAATTATGCATTCATTTATATAAGTGTTGTTGGTCTGGACTTTGTTTGGACTTCAAAACCATGCTCACTAAAAGTATACTGACAACCTGTTAATTATTTTGTTGTTCAATATGTCAATTAGAATGATGTTTCACAATGACCAAAATAAACAGTAGTATACAATATTTGTGTTGAGTTTAGACTTTTAGAGTTTAGAATTATTATACAATGTTGATGCTGTTAACTTTCAGTGGTATCCAGAAATTACCTACTATTGTCCATGTGTACCCATTATATTAGTAGGAACGAAAATGGACATTCGAGAAGCTGCCAACAATAAACAATTAGACAAAAGCATGTTTATCTCACATAGCCAGGGAGTTTCATTAGCGAACAAACTTAATGCTGTCAAATATGTGGAATGTTCAGCAAAAACACAAAAAGGACTTAAAGCTGTTTTTGACGAGGCAGTAAAAGCAGTGTTAGTTCCAGCAAAAGCAAAAACAAATAAAGGGAAAGGCAAATTCTGTGATTTGATATAAAATTGTGTGCATATATATACATATATATTCAATGAAGGACATGGTTGTGCATATTATATTGAATAGAAACACTATATTTATCAATAAAACAATACAGAAATAAAAAAAATATATAACTTGTTATTATGATATTGTGTTTTATTGTGACGTATTATATAGTCAATCACCAAATCGATTCATTGCGGACAATGGAAAAATGTGTATTTAGTGTGTGTGGAACAGCGTGACTTCGTTCTTGTTAGTTGTTAAAAAAAAGCACTTTAAATTAAAATTTAAACAAAATTCAAATATAAATTGATAAAAACAATATTGACATATGTATTGGGATAATTTATCCTAGTAAAACATATTTCCCATTTGTTGTAAAATTTTTAATAATATAATGCTCACTTTTTCTTGTGCTCAGTTATTCAAAAATCATATTAGAAGAACTAATGTTACATCACACACACACACACACACACACACACACACACACACAGTTCAATCACATCTTACTTGTATGATATGTGCGATGCTTAGAATAATTTCAAGATACCAAAGTGGTAATCAGAAGCCGTAAATCGAAGAAGAACAGGCAATACAATGGTCAACAGAAGAAGAACAGGTAATACTATGGTCAACAGAAGAAGAACAGGTAATACAATGGTCAACAGAAGAAGAACAGGTAATACTATGGTCAACAGAAGAAGAACAGGTAATACAGTGGTCAACAGAAGAAGAACAGGTAATACTATGGTCAACAGAAAAAGAACAAACAATGATCTAAAAAACACTACACAGTAAACCAGAGATTCAGCAAAGCGAACTCGCTAAAAGGCGAGGATGAACTCGGGTGTTACAAATTTGAGGTTTTTAAATTTGTCATGTATCATTAATTAGTATTTTTAATATCTTTTACATTGGTCAAAGTCATTTACAAGTAACAATGATAACATGATCATTATATTTACTAATTTCTGTAGTGATGTGTTGTGTTGTGTAAATGTTACATTAAAAATGTAAATATTTAATTTAATGCACACGAGGCGTTCAATAATGTATGTTTGTGTCCACCATGGTTTCCACATGAAAAGTTATGATCATGCCGTTATTATACATGCACGACTAGTGCTAAGCATAAAACAAGGGTGTTGACTCGCACTCTTATTCAACAATCATCCGACCAGTACACTTTATATACTGATTGACCGTTTAATGCGAACACGAGCACAAACATCTGACGAATATAAGACGACCACACAAAACAAACTTATTCATTAGGAGTTGTGGTACGTTTTCTGTATGTACAAGGTATGTGGCAATCTCCATAAATACAGGACAAATTAAGGGCAAATTAATACTTTTGTCTTTGATTCATTCTGTACAACTAGAGGACAACTTTATTTATGTCTCACAGAAATAGATAAGAAACGGGGCTAACATGCTTAGTATCTTCAAATACGCTTTGATGTTTTTGGATTTGTTGCCCCTCACCTATGAAAAGGAGGAGAACCTAAGTTTTATTAATAATTACATAATGTTTCTTAATTGTTGTAAAGTTTTGGGAATAAAAACCAGGATTCGCGACAGATGCTTTGTAAGCTTTCACACTTACTGTGCAAATCGAACAAGCCACTGCTCTATGCAAAAATGAGCATATAGGATAATGTATATAATGAGCATCGATAGTTCTACCTTAAAGATACCCTTTCTGTAAACATTATGTGAAATATTGCTGAAAGTGGCGTTAAACACAATAAAGCAATCCCTTCTGTTAAAAAGGACATTAGTCGTCTTAACCTCAGGACGACTCCACTTCAGTAAATTGATAATCAAAAATACATAGCAATTAAACATCTTCCAATAAGATATGTAGAACAATATTTATTTCAATTATCACAATAACTGCCACTATTTCTCGTAATACATCAGTAAAGTACACAACTATGATATATCATTGGTCGTGTTCGGAAACCTTTCACCTTTTTCCTATCAGCTATAACAGTCTCTATTGCTTCATCAATAACTACATTTAACGTCTTTTGCGTTTTTGCTGAGCATTCAACATATTTGATTTTCAATTTGTTCGCCAATTTCAGTCCTTGGTTGTATGATATACATGTAGATTGCTTTTGTGTTGATTTATTTAAGGCGTTTCCGTCTTCGTCTCGAATATCAAGCTTAGTTCCTACTAGCAAGAAAGGTGCATTGCAGCAATGGTAGCTTACTTCAGGAATCCACTGTAAAGATGAAAACATGTATTTAGTAAGCTCAATATTTTCTGTTTTTAACAAATTAGTATGTGAATAGTGAAAGATCACCATGTTTGATGATTGATTAATTGATTGATTTGTGTTGATCACTGACTTTGTTTCGTCATGACATGATTTACAGCTTCTAAATAATTTTAATTTAATTAGTATTAAAAGTATGGCTCGTCTCCCTCAGACAGATGATATTAACCCATTTTCTTTGGAGTGTTCATGATGTTTAACGCCACTTTCAACAATATTTCAGCTATATCGTGGCGGTCAGTTTTATTGCCGGAGGACATCACCAACCTGCCGCATTATCACATAATATAGTATCGAGTACACCTCGCCTGGGCGGGGTTCGAACTCACAGCATTAGTGGTAATAGATTGCATAAGTAGTTATAAATCCAACTACTATACGATCACGACCATGGTGGCCTCATTTTGGAGATCCTGTTTAGATCCTTTGGTTTTCTTGCTCCCAAAACCTTTAATTTATCAGACTTTCCAATATTTTGATGAAGGTTATTCCAATACGCGTCGTGCGCACTTAATTTTATATCTACGTTTATATTGATCCATGTCGTGGCGATAGAATATATTATTTTGATATCTACGTTTTTATTTCGATCACTGGGTCGATACCTCTGCTGCTTGACTATAAGTCCCCGCCTGAAGGTATCATCCGTCCATTAGTCAATGCTTCCCCACTGACATGGTGTATTAGATATGCTTAGTACTGAAATTTACTGTTCCAAAATAATGTAATTGTAATTATTAATAAAACTAAGGTTTTCCTCCCTCATGCATGGCTGGTTTTAACCGATTTTTGTTATCCTGCTTAACTCTTTTATTGATCGCAAAACATTAAATTATTTGGCTTCCAATCTTATGACTTTGAGCGTACCTGATGAAGGTTATTCCAGAAACGGTACTTGGCTAAGGTATGAAGTGGAATAATAAACATATAACAAGACAACTCCATATTGCTGCAATATAGTAAACAGCTGTTTTAAAGCTAAATGTTTGGTCTTTATTATTTGAATGTATTTTTCCTCTAGCATTTACATCTCTGTTTTAATTTGCTTTGATTATATTATGCTTCACTTAATTTGGTTTCGAGTAAAATGAAGAGGATGCCATTATATTAAGTTGAGGGAGGCGCTTCTGTTGCATATTACATCATGCAATGCATTTTTTGCATATTGTTTTACAATTATATTCCATGGTTATTTATTTCCAAGTGATCATAAACAGTTTTGTCATTAGTTGTGCAAGGGACAAAGCTACAAAGGTATAAGTGAAGACCCAATAATATTACTTACTTTTTGCTTTATATTTTGATAACTTGTTTGACTGTTCAAAGAAAAACAAAGAAGGAACACATCCTGAAAATTGTAGACAATTTCATTGTTAATGAATTTCAATTAGTACGTTTTATCATGTTCTTTCAATGACACTCAAATATATTTACCCATCAAACCAGTTGTTCGCCTTCCATACCACACAAAACATATTTGATTATTTGGACTTGTTTACATGTAAAAATCTACAATGTGCAATGATTTAGTATTTATTTAATGTTAATGGTTTAGATACAATTAATTACGAACGAAATTTCATCTGATTCTGTTGTTCCTCATCTCACATTCATCATAATTTCATATTCAATTATGAAGTATGCGTCAAAGTGAGTGCGACACGACCATCTACCACCCAAGCAGATGAGTGGACTTCTAACTGGTAAATAATAACACATGTTAAGGGAATTGCATATGTTTGTCTGAAAGGATTTCATCAAAGACTGTGAAATGTAGAACAAATATAAAAGCGCTTTTCATTTACTTTAATTTGTGTCTAAGTGTAAAGTTGGATGGTCTCTCATGTTCACTTATATCTATATTCAGTCTTATTATCTAACAAATGTGACGATACTATTGGATCCTCGCACATTTATCTTACGAATACAGGACTGAAAATAAATAAATAAATAGTGTCAGACTCAATTAAATTGCTCGACTGCTCTGAACGGTCATATCACGGGCACTGGAACATTCTTAGTGTTAAAATAACGTTTTAATACGCTTAAGTAACTTATAATGATTAGCACAGAAAGGCGATAGAAATATCGTCTGACTTTCGAGCATCAGATAGTATCCACTTGACAAAATATAAAGCATTGTGTGTACCATACACTCACCACGTCATGACTTATATCTGTTGTCGATATATATATATATATGCAAGACCTTTACCGGAATTGTCTATATCAGGAAGACGATTAGTGTCTTATAAGAAGCATGTGAGTTCACCCACGGTTTTTTGTGGGGTTGGTGGTGGTCATTAATTTTCCGGTGTGTGTGTGTGTGTGTGTGTGTGTGTGTGTGTGTGCGTGTGTGCTTGTTTGCGTGCGTGCGTGTGTTTTATTTCTTTTTGTCTTGTTCCTGTGTCTTGTGTACTCAATGTTTCCAGTGTCTCTAGGTTGTTCATTCTGAACTGATCATTCCATTTTTATCTAATACTTAATGGTGTGTTTACCATATATCGGTTCTCGGTAGTAATCTATTCTCGATAGTTTTTCGGGTGTGCAATTTGACACATTTCGCGAAATCGCATGTGTCTTCTGTTCGCTTGGGTTTTACCTACAGAACACCACCTCGCTTGATCAAAGCAAACAATTCACCATGTTACATATTAAGATATGTAAATAAACATAGTTTTCATCTACCCCAAGTTTACGGCCTTTCTCTTATTCCCAAAACTAGACCAATTTCCACATTTTCCCTCAGAAAATCCCCGTTATCAATGTAAACAAAAGGAGAACTGAAATGAAGGTCAAGTACACGCAAGTCATATATAACCGGAAATATAACTGTGAAAAATACTCATCATATATACAAATGCACACTTATCGAGAACAGATGACGTAGTACACAAAATGTCAGAAATTAGCACATATGAAAATCATCGGTTTGGAGTGAAATAGTATTGAGGCATGCATAGGGATAGTATGTAAATGAAGAGAAATGTATGATAAAATAATGTAAGCAAAATTATAGGTCTTTATTGTGCATACAGGAAACTGGACAAACAAGTTTGTTATGTTATCGAGAACTGATAATACCAGGATACATGTCAGGACATTTTTGTGTTCTGTTTACTTATATGTTACAGGGCCATAGTTTGATTTGCGACTATCTATATTACATTATTTGATCAAGTGTGTCAGTGACTTGCGATAGATTGGTGGTTTTCTCCGGTTTGGTCCACAAGTAAAACTGATCGCCACGATATAGCTGAAATATTGCTAAAAGTGACATTAAACATCATAGCATTGTCCCTAACCCCTATAATATGTTCTTAGAACCGGGACAATAATAAAGCTTGCAATAACGATTATAACATATAATACACTTACCGTTTGTGGATATGACAATGGTCTAAGTCTATCATCATCTGGGTGAGTAGCACTATCCCATACACTTACGTGCACAGTTGTATCATTCACATGAACGTCTGCTTCGTAATTTTGGGGGCATAAACTTTCAAACAAAAAACACAATAAGTTGTTTCTTAGTTTTGAGATACACTGTCTGTTAGCTAGCAAGGTCAAATATGTGGGTTAAAGAGTATTACTCTGAGAACAAAACAATCATACCTTATACTTCTAACAAATTTAATATCTATTAGTGATCAATATCTAAAGACATTAATAGTTTCATGGAAGACCAAATTAAATAGGTGACCAATTCGTTGAAATCAAATTTTGAATATCTAAGAGTAATGAAATATCAAATGGAAGATAATTAGAAAGCAAAATAACTATTTAGGTGAGATGAAAACCGTAATCTGATATGGTGTGGCCGGTGGAATTCTTACAAGCAGGATGCAAGTATTTACTAAGCATCCACTAGAAGTTGATTCTCTGTTCTAATGAAAATAGACATTTGACACCAAAAACTTGAAAAAAAAACTAACACCTTCACAGCCTTGAACCTAAGTGAACAGTTTTAATCAGAGGTATTTTTGTTAATTGTAGATAAATTCAAATAATACAGCATGCGTTTACTCCTATCATCCTATTTTTAAAATGTTGTGTTATATTGCTATTCAGACCAGTATCTTGAGGTTTATACTCGTCATCAGATGAAAAATGTCCTGTACATAATGTTGATATCAGGGATGTTACTCCAACACCACTGAAATGGAAAACAAATAACACGTATATTCATCATGCTTTAAAAAAACAAAGTATTCAAAAACATGCATAGAGATATGAATGAAATATTGTGTTTTGTGTTAATTCAAATCACTGAAACTGGTATTCAGAACTACAAGAAGAGTTTGCAGATACCAAAGGGGTAATCAGAAACCGTAAATCGAAGAAGAACAGAAAAATCAATGGCCAAAAGAAAAAGGACAAAAGGACAAACAACGAGCAAACCGGGGGTAAACTCAGGTGCTTCGGAATTGTAAGCAGTTCCTGTTCCTGTTACTGTCGTGTTAATCTAGTTATCAACCCGATGATAGTTTATCTTACTTTATCGGTAATTTGTGTAGTTTTCCTTTGAAGTGTGTCGATTGATAAAGTTTATCTCAACGTACTGGTCGTGATATCAAAATTATTAGGTCAGTCCATATTAGGCATGCGTCAACTACCGCGCATGAATATACGTGTTTTTTAAAAAAGATTGGTTGCGTCATCAAAATCAATAATACGGGAAAAGGTCAATGTCATTTTCGTTACTATCGTAAACAAAGCATTTAGCGTTTGACCATATTATTTCAATAATCAGCATCCCTTAAAACCAAAATGATAGAAAACCAAGAAATAACTACTTTGTAAAGATTGAACATCATTATTTAGGCTTACATTGTATATATACACGGGAAGGTGTAAAACTCGGAAGTGGGAAAACGCGGAAGTAAGCCCAAAATGGGTACTTGAAAGGTCATATCTTGAAAAGTACTCAACCTAGGATAAAAATCGAAACGGATTCTAAAAGCTATTGTTAAGATCTATCTTTTAAAGAAATAAATAATACTTAAAAGTTGACCGGAAGCGTCAAAACTGAGAACGGGCAATGAACAAAATTTTGACTTTGATCTCAAATGTATCAAAATTCAAAGACCCTGGTCAAAAACCGTTTAGATATTCTTAAAGACAATTTTATACTCTATCGGCCGATATAAAATCGTTTTGCTAAAATATTAGATAAAAGCACAATGTTGACCGGAAGCCTACCTTTTCAGAGTTATCCGTCGGCTAATTTTCAACTTTGATTTCAAATTTCTCAAAATTAAATGAACCCGGTCAAAAACCGTTCAAATATCTAATGATGATTTAAAATTGAAATCAATCCAATTATCGTAAAGAGCTTAAAAATTGATACAACACAGCACTGATCAGTAACAGGGAAGACTCAAATAAAACTTATATATTCTGGATATGCAAATATATATACATTTGTTGTACATTCAGAATATTTCAGTGAAACATAATCGATACGGTTTTAGCACAAGTTTTTATGACAAAAATTACTTACCGGTATCATATTCGAACATTATAATTTCCAAAACACACTTAGTAAAGTTAGGGTTTAAAAAGGGGGATAAAATTTTGATATTTTGCAATAATTGTCCAGATTGCAATCATGTTTTCGGCTTGTAGTGCAATTGGTGTGATAACTAGTACTGCAAACCCAGTATACACAGATGGGTCAAATAATAAAAAACACATCTTGCTGCCTCGTTCACTAGTTTTTGAATGAATCTCGCGCCCCAGAACCGAATCACATTTACAAAACCAGATCCATCCGCAAAAAAATTATCCCATCAAAATATCGTTTTAAAGAATCATTTTATTATTTTTTTGAAAATTAATTATAAATTACCGATAAACAGAATATAATTGATTCAACCTGTTTATCAATTCTATGAGCCTGCTCATCTCTGTCATTACTTCTGATTATCTTTGATCTATATTTTAAAAATTACCAATACATTGTTCTAGGCTATTTCAGATTTTGCTTTAAGTAATGGTGTATGAGTTGTAGTCTTCCAATGTCAATATAACAATCCCTATGTGATTTAACATTTTAACTTGTATTAATATGAGTGTTATATTATTACATGTACGTTTTACATTCTATAGTATAAATAACTCCTGAAACTATATATTATAGTACTAGACGTATATTTTTCAATGTCATTATATTACGAATTTTAATGTCAAAAAATTGACTTTTATATTCGTTCTCTAGCAAAGGCCATTGATGTATTTGAAAATTATTACTTTGATGAAACTTCATTATGTTCGTGATGTTTGTATTCTTTTTCTCATCATGAATATACCTGACATTCTGCCTACTTGATGTTAAACATCAATCAATCAACCGTTCTACTGAGGTATGTTATGTGATTCACCGTTACTGTCTACCCTCTTGCTTTAATACAATATAGTATTCTAGAATTCCATCTATCAATGATTAGTGTAATATTAAAGAATAAAATTGTTTTTTTGTAAAGTGAGTACTCAAACTCATGTCGTATGTACTTGATCGCAGGCGAAAATGTATATAACATATCCTTCTTGTATTTTGTATTGAAAGGAGAAAACATAACGCTATGGATATGGCATTGAAAGAGTCAAATCTAGATTATACTGATAACACAGGAGGTGTGGTCTTTACATTGCGAGAGTGGGTGACATGGGACTGGTTTAAAGTTTATATCACCGTAGAATTCTATTTATATTTTATTTCGCTGTGGAAATGAATGGGTTTAATACATTATAAAAGGCCTATCACAAAGTGTCAAGGGAAAAACGTGCAAAAATAGGGACATTTGCAAGTTTAGTTAACAATTAAATTGAAATATAATGTATTGTATTTAAACTACGGAGTTTTCATTATGTTATATCTATATTTGAGGAATTATTCTAAAAAAAAAAAGCTACACTATTCAGACAATTACAAAATATCATATGGCTTCATAATGAAGAGTTGTCTCTTCACAGTATGTTCTAATGGAGATAAACAATACTCACCTATCCCCAACAGCAACACATTTTATAGGTTCCATGCTGCTCAATAATACGTCTTAATTATTGTAAGTATGATTGTTGTTCAGTCAACCGGTAGATGATGGTTTGAACGGATGCAAACGACGACTGTTGAACTCACCTTAAATATATACATGTAACCTCGTCATTTAATGTGTTATTTTTTTATCACACACACACAAGTTTTTTCATTTAAAGTTTCATTCACTATCTCAGTAATGTAGATGTCTACCTGAACACTCCTACCGTAATACAAAGAAGGCTATCATTTATACTAATTCAATATGATATACAACATATATATCATGTATACACTTTGGTAAAGGTCAGTGAGTTAATCTAGTGGGAAAAAATATCTAAAACAACCATCGTCATTCGTTATAAACTCTTGAAAAATTATTTAACTTTCCAATCGTTTGACTTTGAGCGTGCCGGGTGAAGGTTATTCCAGAAATGCGTAGTACGAACTAAATTAGATATCGACGTTTTTATTTGCTTCCAAGAACCTACATTTAGGATGAGTTGTACTTACAATTCTTGTTCAATGACGTTTTACAGGAAATTAGGTTTTTTTTTAAACTTCATTTTGTTTTGTCGTTTTATGATATTCATCAGTATACATTAATAATGCCTTCTATGAAATGTGTTTTGGTTGGAGACGGGTATGTGATTTCATTACCTAATATATTTTTTAAATTACCTTGGTAATATTTCAATGATTAATTAGTTACTTACGATTTTGCTAAGTACCAATGAAGTGCTTGCTGACAATAGTTTATGAATAAAGTATCAAAATAATGTAGAACTGGTGCATAAAAGAGACTTCAGGAAACCTGAACATTTGTCCTTTATTATCAGTGTTCCTTTAGATGCAGGTTTAAACTACATGCATATCCACTGTTCATTTATTACAGAATATGAAATGAAATTGTCCTTTGTATGCAATGATTTGCTATTTATCCTGCAATCAGTATATTTGCTGTACAAATATGCTATGCGAATAATTGTTTGCTTATTCGTACTAGACGAATAAACTTTTCAGCCTACGAATAAACTTTCCTGGTACCCTGTAGCTATGTACAGCGGAGGGCGCAGACAAGTATGAAACTGATACTAATGTAACGCGGACCACGAAGAAGACACCATTGACAACATTTATGAAAGGCGAGGAATGACGCTTGTTTCTGTCCTTTTTGTTTAAATCTGACAAGTTTTCCGACTTTATTGACATTGCAGGATAAACCCAATATACGTACATTGTCGTTAAATATAAAATTAATTTGTACTCGCTGCGAAACAGGCATGAAAAGCTCGCCGAAGGCTCGCTATTCTGTCTGTTTCTAAAGCTCGTACAAATAAATTTTATATTTACCGAAAATGTACGTATATTGTATATATACATGTGCCCTTTACAGCAGGTTTAACTGTATGTGTAAAACGATGGTGTTTGGCCCATCCAAACAAGAGAAAAAGTATTTATGGTAGCAATGTGATATACAACTAATTATCTCATTTTTCACACCAAATAAACACAAAGAACTAACTCCAATATTAATAATGATTACTATGCAACAGGTAATTGGTGTTTTTCAATAAGATTGTGATAAGATGCTAAGTATCTATTAAAGATTAGATTCAACTACACATTTTAAATCCAATTTATTATCATTTAACATATTTTGAGGAACACGTATTTCATAGAGAATTTATTGAGAACATAGTAATAATTTCGATTTCAGGTTGGTAGGGAAAACTTGCCTTCTAATGAGTCATAATAACAACACCTTCGTCAGAGACACAAATAAAAGGTACGTCCTTAAGGGTTTTCCTTCCACAGTCACTAGCAGATTGAACTGCCATCAATTGCAACACAATGTACACTACTAGTCAGATATGTGACATACTGTACTGCCCACATTATAGCTCAGTTATGACAAGTAACATATATTAGGTAACAATTAAAACGTAAATATCTAATTTAGTGCATACGACTAGTTTCTGTAATAACCTTCATAAGGTACTCTCAAAACAACACCATGAAGAGTTTGAAGATACCAAAGGGGTAATCAGAATCCGCAAATCGAAGAAGGCTAGACAACACCATGGCCAAGCGAAAAAGGACAAAAGAACAAACAACGATCTACAAAGCACTACACAGAAAACTAAAGATCGAGCAACACGAACCCCACTAAAAACCGGGGGTGAATTCAGATGCTCCAGAAGGGTAAGCAGTTCCTGCTACACTATTGGCACCCGTCAGGTTACTCTAGTTACAAACCTTGTGATACGTAATGAATGAGGAGAGGACGGGAAGTGATTACGACGAGAGTAGGACACGCCCGTAGTAATTTGTGACATATACGTATATTCAGTATCGGTTAACCAAGTCATGGTGGCGACCATAACTGAGAGATATATACTCCATATACAGGTGCTGCTGGAATGTTGCTATATATAAATGAAAAGAACACAATGGAGAAAATGAAATCATATCCTTTGTCGTAAAGACTTGTTCTTAACCGGCCCTCTCTGTGAGGGTTTATTGACAATGAGTTGTCAACATGCTCTTAATCATAAAATAGATCAATAATGTTTACTACATTTTCAAATACCATAATGTACAAAATACAACAAATACGTTAATATTTCCTCATAGTGATACATTTCTTTAGAAATAATTTGCGTCAGCTTTATAATCTACTTGACAAACCCAACAGTGATAAATCTTTATCATAAATCTTGAGAATATTGTTATTTTTCTAATATAAAATGTATGACGAAGCATACACTATGATATAAATACATGTATGTTAATTATACCATTGTATGTGTTGGTATGATTAAAGGATATAATCAGTCACAACAAACATCAAGGTGAACGAAATCAAAGGATATAATCAGTCACAACAAACATCAAGGTGAACGAAATCAAAGGATATCATCAGTCACAACAAACATCAAGGTGAACGAAATCAAAGGATAAAATCAGTCACAACAAACATCAAGGTGAACGAAATCAAAGGATATTATCAGTCACAACAAACATCAAGGTGAACGAAATCACAATCAGTATTATATTCAAATGGAAACAGTCATAATGGAGTCCCACAATAAAAGTTAAAATATTGTCTTTCTTCTTTTCTTTTTCTTTCTTTCATAATTGCTAATGTTTTATTTTCTTCAAGAGTTGTTGAGGTATGGAGGGATTAATGTTCTCAACTTTATATGTGTATCGATTGATGTGTGAAGAATCTATGTATCACTGAGTACTTGTTATTTTAGCTAGAATATAAAAAATGTACCGTTACAACCCGGAAGTAAACACAACATCACAACATTGTGATGGAGTAATTGTTTCATGGGAACGAATTCACTCATATTCATTCTATTGACACCAGTTTAACAGCAAGCTTCCAGATATCACTCGTACCTTTTATTTCAACAAAATGAATCTTTGAAGTTAAACTACATTTTATATGCCCGCTAAGATGTAAGTAACAATGGTAATGAGTAAATTAATGTTCTAATCTATTTTGTAAACAATAACGTTTACATAAAGGCAATTTTAGAATGAAGATAAAAATGATTTCGAAAGGATAAGTTTCATATAAAATGACGAAAAATAAATACTTTCAATGCTGGTATTCTATCTTCTACACTGCAATGTGTACATGCAAATTTTCCAACATAGTACGCTAGTCTATTTGAAGTTTCACATGATTTTATATTCTGACTTCTAGATGTTCGAACCATTTATGACGGCCAAATTTCTCAAGAATGAAAATAAAAACAGGTTATAATTCAGATGTAATATGCTAATGAAAATATCCATAGATTTTAGAATCAGTGATCCAGGATTTTATCGTTACTATGGAAATCATCTAATAGTATAATTTAACAAGGAAGCGTGATGTAGACTCTTACAATATTATGTTTTAATCTTGAATTATAGATTTGATAATTACCAGACACATGTTAAGATAAACGACGTATATACTGAGTTGTGTTTATGGGACACAGATGGTCAAGAAGATTACGACCGAACCCGTCCATTATCATACCAGAATACGGTAAGAAAATCGTGAATATCAAACTTAGTGTGCACGACACGTTTCTGGAATAACCATCATCTGGTACGCTCAAAGCCAAAATAATTGAAAGTCTTTGGGAGCAAGAAAATCAAAGAACCTGAACAGGATAGTGCAAGTGGACTAATGTCACCCAGAATAGACTGGCTTGAATGTATAAAACAGTAGTGATTGTGAGACATAATGATTCAAAGTAATTCAATATCGATAACTTAGAATTTCCGTTTTAAATTTTCAGTTCAAAATATTAAAGATATCTGGATAGGCAGAGTGTGTCATGAAAATTGATGTTGATGTGTTATGAGAATCAATTTAATAAACAGTGGTGGCCAACAATTATCATCAAAACGAACAGCCACCACTTGCATCAAACCATTAAACACAAAAACAACACCATTTGGCATTGGAAAACCAGGTGCGGTTAAACCGCTTAATGGCATCCCAACCGTTCCCTCTAGATAATTTTCCTCTTAAAAGCAATCACATAAATGAATTACAATGTAGACATGGACAGCACAATAGCAGAGTCAATGAATGCTCGTAGTTAGCTGATTACTGGCTAGGAAGGTATAATTTCTTGGTTACAGACAATTATGCCTAGGTCAAAAAGAATGTGATACAATTCATGCTTCATTTGTTTTTTTCTTTAATTTTGTAGGATGTTTTCCTGATGTGTTTCTCTGTGGACAGTGAAAGAAGTTTTCAAAATATTCAACAGAGAGTGAGTTTATTAGATAAAATAAGGAAACCATATAAATTTATCTGAGTAAAAGCTTGATTTTCGTTAATGTAATAACATTTGATAACTTTGCAAAATCTTGGAAAAGCACGTGTGTGGCATGCCGACACAACTACATTTTTATTTCAAGCAATACATGTGCCTATAATGCTTTTTATTATTCATAAACGTAATAAAATAAATACACACATAAACGCATGCTTATGATGAAGGCCCTTTTATTACAGTATAGTTCAAGGATTTATATCTTATTGCATAGAGTGACATACAACACTTTGTTTTGTAAATAAAAGACATTCGTTCATATAGCGCAATCACTATTTTGAATGTATTCATAGAATATAATTTGTTCTAAGCGGTTCGTACGGAAATTTGCTTTGATAAGTGGAATAGATGATCGTAACTTTTCTGGCTTGGTACAAGCACCTCTATAAAAAAATTGCGGTGTTAAAGAAACGTTGGAGAATTCGGAAGGGGCTATTAAAAAATGGACAATCCAGAGAAACTGGCAACATAGGATATACAAGACGAAGAAAAACAAAACAAAAACACAATACAATATGTGTTGGACACTACTATTCGCAATCAAACACACATATGTAAATAAGTCAGGAGTCCTCCAATAAATGGAGGTAAAAACGAACCGAACATCGTTTTATGCGAAAATCATAACGGACATCACAACACGAAACTTAGAACGTAAAAAGACATAATAGGACAACACAGTTTTATGGGCCCAAAGCTCTCCTCTTAGTGAAAAGATGCGGTCATGCAAGTGCTCCTCACATGTGAGTAAGATACGGTCATGCAAGTGCTTCTCACATGTGAGTAAGATGCCAGTGTCACATTCTAATGTATATGAAATAATAATATCACAAATATTGTGGTATATCATATTGTTCTCACAGTGACGTAAATCATGTAAATACAGCATCGTCTTTATTATAGTGGTATCCAGAAATTCGACAGCACTGTCCGAAAACACCTTTTCTACTAGTGGGAACTAAACTGGATATCCGAGATAGATCAACTACGTGTATCAAGGCTGGTATTGGAGACAAAGCATCTACATTTGTTTCACATAGTCAGGGACAGACATTAGCAAATAAACTTAATGCTGTTAAATATATAGAATGTTCATCACAAATAATTGAAGGAATTCAGGAAGTGTTTGTTGAAGCAGCAAAAGCTGGTCTATATATGACAGAAAATCAGAAAGGGTCGAGAAGCTTGTGTAATATTGTATAAACAACTTGATTTACTAGTTTTTATTCCTTTCATTGGAAAGTGCTGTTGAGCAATGAAATTTGCCGATGTAAATATTTATCGTCATGCAATGTATGTGGTGGAAATTATTAAAACTTTGAAATCAACCCTAATAACAATTGAAATGACATGTTACATATTACAGTACAGACCGATACCAGTCATGGATTTATTTCTATATATCTTATCACCTTTTTACCAGTAGAATCCGTTCATAGAGAAGTCTCGACCATGCCAAGTTATATCTATCAGAAATAAACATTATCATCTTTCGCTATGTATAATTATACATAATACCAATCTTAGTATACTACAAAAATATGGCGTGGTTTATCGTTTGTATGAACTCTAGAATTTGTGTTAATTAAACAGTCATTTGTAAATAAAAAAAATCGAAGAATATATTTTGCATAAATAGTGGATTATTTGACAACACAAATATGAAAACTGCCATTTATTTTACTTTTAACAGACATATAAAGAAGGGAAACATATAATTATCATTGTTTGTCCTTTTGTACGATTTATTTTGCCCATTGCATTGTCTGTCCTTCTGCGAGTTACGGCATCTGATTACTCCTTTGTTCTCGTCAGACCTTTCATATAGGAACACATGCAATAACAGGGTATTACTTTATTAAATAACCTGTTAGTTTACATTTTACTTCAATATTAGAACGCAAACAACTTACCTGTATGTCGTTCATCATATGTTTATATGAGTTTTTTTTTACTGATATAACAAAATGACCATAAATATTGGTATTTATTATTTTCACACAATTACGACTTTTCCTCAACATACATAATATACGTATTTAAGATTTGTCAAGATAAACATCCGTTTATGTTTGTTTTCAAAATGTGTATTGTACAAATTGTATTAAAGATATGGCGACGATAAAATGTGTTGCTGTTGGAGACTGGCAAGTATCTTCTTTACTTCTAAATGATTTAAGTTGACATAAACATATTTATTCATGATAAACTGGTATAATGTTACAATACACACACATTTTTGCTTAAACATGACAGGATTCGGAAACAAGCTAAGCTTATACTAATCGTCTCCTATGAATTATAATTGACTAATATAGCAAACAAGCTATAGAACATGCTACATGACAAATCTAAAAACAACAACAATAGACAGTGGAATAACAAAACAGAAAGATATAAAATTCGTAATACAGATGAAATACAACTTAGAATTATGATGTAAATCTTTTGCTTTTAAAAGAATAAAATTCTGTACCTTGATTTATGTTGATGTTGATAGTCTTGTAAATACATAAACAGTATCAGCCATACAATCAAATCGGATAAATGATACTATATTTACGTTTCCCGGGCTCGGTAAAATTCTCGTTTTTGATTTGCTAGCGACACGTACATACAGAACCGACATACTCATGGCTAACCAATACAAGGGCAAACTTCACGTGCTATTTTACTTTGCTGTTTTAAATGAAAATTGAACTATCTAGTATGTCTAAGATGTCGATTATTTGATTGTGTTATTCTCTTATAATCTATGTCATATTGATATCCACTAATATACATGTATTGCATACTGGTGAGGGAAATATGAAAATGTATTCACCCAAGAGTATCATATTCCCTGCACGCTATTAATGTTTTATTATACCGAATGAAACCAAGAAAACACATACATGTAAAATACTGCTGGCAAGCATATTTTAAGTCCATTGGAACGTTGTCTCAGACATGTAAAAACCACATCCACAACAATAAAGAGATTCAAGATCAATATCCAAGAAAAAACAATCTGGCCAATTAGAAATATGATCCCTTAAACCAACATTTCTACCATTTCGGCAGTGGCCATTGTAACGGTCGCCTGCAAGTGATGCGTTCTGAGTGCCTCTGACGTTTTTCTGTCAAAGAACGATAACTCTGTCGGGAAAACCCGCGAGGCTTCTGAGGGGGTGGAATATGATTTTATTTCACGGAATATGATTGTTGTCCTGTGTGATCACGTGTTCTGATTTTTACCCATCGTCCAATCAAATCTATCTATTTATGGTAATTAATATATGAGGTATAATAATACTTGGCTGTTTGATGACAATATGTGGATTGGCTTCGGCCCATGCTATACAGGAGTGATGCATGGTGGTACAATCAGAATGGCCACCGGTAGACACGGAAATAACTAATATTATACTGGTATCCAGCACGATTTCAATATCACAGGATGCTCATGTATTTTAACAGTAAGACGACAAAACACTACAAAACAACGAAAGACTGAGCAAAGTGAAACGCACTAAGACCTGAAGGGTAAGCAGTGGTTGCTCCACTAGTGACACCCGTCGTGTACATAATCCGCTTTTGTTCACCATTTTAGTTGTTTGTGCTGTCCTATTATGTGTTTTAATGTTCTGAGTTCCATGTTATGGTATCCGTTACGATTTCCTCATGAAAACGATGTTCGGTTCCTCGTTACCTCCAGTAGTTTGTAGAAGAGCTCTTGTCTTATTTACGTTACTAGTATTTGTCTTTGCTTGCGTAAACTGGTGTCCAACACATATTGTGTTGTGTATATGTTTTGTTTGTCTTCGTCTTGTGTACCCTATGTTGCCAGTTTCTCTGGATTGTCCGTTTTTGATTGCCCCTTACGTATTCTGTAACGTTTATTTTGAATCACTTGTCGCAACAGTCCAAAGCAATCGCAGGGAACATATTATAAAGTATTCAATTGTATTGCATAAGAATATTCATTTGACTGATATCATGTTTATATAGTAATTGCACCTTATATAAGAATGCTGGATTCTGATTGGTTAATAGCCGTGATATTTTTTACAAATTCAGGCCTTGCATTGTGAATTTGCAGATTATCATTTTTTAACTTCATGTAGGTGTATTTGCATAAGATTTAACTTCTTTTCATGGTATTTGCAAAATCGTATTTGCCGTTTTTACCCTTCACCGAGGCGCTTGTAACAAATTTGTAAAACGTTATCAGTTTTGCGTTTTATGTAACATCATTCGGTAGAATTAAACAGAAACATCATGTTAGGTCCTGCAAACGACAAGCAAAATGTATTATTTATTTAGCCAGTGTTCTAAATAATATTCGGTGTAATTAAACAGATATATCATGTTTGGGAGGGGTATTTGCGAAAAATACCAGTCTTGACACTAAATTTCCGGCTCGGGAAATTTTTCATCTCTAGACTGGTATTTTTCGCAAATACCCCTCCCAAGCATGATATATCTGTCTAGTATTGATTTTTGATTAAATTATTTTAGTGGTGTAGGAAAAACATGTCTCCTGGTGATATTTTGAACAGGACAATTCCCAGGCGAGTACATACCGTAAGTATAAATATACATACATTGTGCATCTGACTTTTTTTTTATAAATTCACTTCACATAACGGATACAATCACACCTGTATTATGAGGTCATCTTTCGGACAACGAAAAAGTGCTCTTTTATGATAGGTGACCTCTTAAAAGATGCTTAATTCATATGAAATTTTCAATGATTGGACAAGAAATTGGTGACTTTTTAATACAGATGACTGCTTAATAGAGGTGACTTCTTGGGCAGGTTTGACTGTATATATTTATCAGATTATCTCTGATTTTTCCTAGATGAAAATGGGTCATACATGTATTAACAATCCGTGTAAAACATTATGTGATAAAGCTTGCCAGTTACTTGCGGCAGGTCGGTATTTTTCGCCTGGTACTCCGGGTTCTTCCACCAATAAAACTGACCACCACGATATAACTGAAATATTGCTGAAAGTGGCGTTAAACACCATAAACCTAACCCTATATGTATGTTTCTATTTCTATGTCATTTCTATTCGATTATGAATCTGTTCAGACAGTGTGGTATTTTTGTTTTTCATCTTATTAACTAATGTTTTATCCGATCTTTATACGAAAAGACAGCCACTTCAGACTTCAAAGGAAAATACTGTGCAAATAGAAGAGGTCAACATGTTATCGTTTGTTTTCTGTGTTACCATTTCTTCAAATTGAAGCTTTACATATTTTCAGTATTAGATGTAATGCCATTGGTCTATGTTATCGTTTGAATCAAATGTAAATTAAGATGAATGTAGTAAAAATACGTAGGTATCTAATTTGGTGTACACGACGCGCTTTCATGATAACATTCATCAAGTCCCAAATACAAAAATATTAAAATAATTCGTGAGCAAATACATCGAAGGACCAAAATCGGTTACGGTCGCTTATGCCTGATTGAGGTAGAGATTTAGTTCTTTATTTAGGGACTGTAAATTTAGCATAGATATAAATGACACATTTCATTTTAGCATGATATCGCCAGACTGGGAGGTCATTGTCAAGGTGAATGACACAAATGTATCGTTTATACCATGGGATACTGCTAGTCACCAAGATTATGACACGGTTCGACCGTTATCATACCCAGGAACAGTAAGTACAAAGAGATTTGCTTTTAATATATGGGTTACTTCTCATTGAAAACATCAAGTGCCATTGTGTTGTCTGTTCTTCTTCGAAATAAGGTTTCTGATTGCCCCTTTGGTATCTTCAAACTCTTCTTGAATGTGACAATAAGACCAGTAAGAATGAAACTGTTGCTTAACATTTGTGTGGGAGAGTTTTTTGTATCTGTTTTTCTGTTTTTTTTATTCAATTTTGATTACCGATTAAATTCTTTCCAGTTAAATCTTGAAAATTAGTTTGCTGATGTTTCCATTTTAATTTTTTGCACGGAATTCAAACTACCGTGCAAAGTAAGTTTCACACTTATTTTGATACCAAATTCATGAAAGTACCTAAGCCATTTGTCACGTACTATTTAAACGGATAACCAAAAATGATGACCTGGAATCTTAATATTTACAATAACTTGGACATAAGGTGATGCAAATTTAACAAAAGGTGTTAATATCTAAACCGCGTTCAAAAGTTTTCTCGGTGTGACTATTAGAACATTGCTTAATGTAGCCACATTTCAATTTTATGTTCATTTTGATGATGATTTAATGATGGATACAATGCACGGTGCAGAAGAAGTATATTCGTCGAAACACATCCTCTCAATTTCACGTGTGTTATCCTTCTGCATGTTAAATGCATTGTGGTGTTTACTGTCGCATAAAAAGCGCCACTCCATATATGTGATGTATTATTTTTCAATATATTTTATAAACACAGTTTATGCTCAAGCTTTTTGTTTGATGTTTTTATTAATCATTACGATTTCAGCGACTTTTTGGAACATGACGACTGTCATAAATGATGCAGCAGATGTGTTTTTGTGGTGTTATTTTGCTTTAATTCTGTATTTCACTGTTGCTGTTTTGTCATTTCCGCTTTGTGATTTTTATTATGTGTGGCTGCCTTTAATTGATTTTTAACTTGTATCTAAAATATGTGATGCGTATCAGAAAGTTAAGTATTTTCATAATGTTCTCCACATAATATGTTTTCACGCGGGTTAATGTGGTTTATCTCACCAGACATTTAATCAACTTTGAAACACGTATTGTAGTATAAATAATAGACAAGTATGTTGATATGCGAGCAAGCTTTAATGAACATAGATTTTAGCGCTAGAGTGTTAAAGCCCCCTTCAAAAATATTTAAATTATATCGTGTCGGTGGAGGAAACCGGAGTACCCGGAAAAAAACCTACCTGCCGCAAATCACTGACGACTTCACAAAATGTTGCATCGAAGACCATTAGCCCTGAGCGGGATTCTACCTAACAGCTTAAGTGGTGATATGCACTTGTTGCACATGTAGTTGTGAATCCAACTACCATACGATCACGATCCTAAATGTAGATTTTATCATTGAAATTAAAATAGTGTATTAGAAGTTTGAAGAATTCACATCTACAAATTAGTCTGTTATTTGGTATATTGCAGAGCGTTCACATCCTTCAGTATATTCGCACAAAATAATTCCAAACATATCAACTCTATCAGAAATTATTGAATCGTCTTAATGCCACTATTTTTTTATTTTCAGGCTGTGTTCCTGTTATGCTTTTCACTAGAAAACCAAGTAAGCTTTCACAATATAGAACAGAAGGTCAGTTATTATATATTAGAATGGTTAAGGATTATAAGCTAGCACAACAACCGATAGAAATACACCACGTTAGCAATTGTCCCTATAAAACAAATTAATGCGAGCACCAATGTTAAAGTCTTTCCTTGAATTTGGAAACTTAAAAACACATCGAGGACAAATCCATATTGTATATCACTAGATGTTTCCTGGTTGAAGAGTAATAAGGTATTTTTTGTCTCAATTTCAACACCTGATAAAAGTTATTATTAATCCCTGCTTTGTTTTCACTGGCTTATGCAGAAACTAGAAGGGCAATATCAATTATATAACCAAGAGTAATATATGTGGACATCATTTATTTAATTACGTGACTACATGAAGCGTTTGTAGATACCAAAGGGGTCATCAGAATCGAAGAAGGACAGACAACACAATGGTCAAAGGAAAAAGTACAAAAGACAAACAACGGTCTACAAAACATACACATAAAACTACAGATCGAGCAACATGAATCCCTTTAAAACCGGGGGTGAACTCGGGTGCTCCGGAAGGGTAAGTAGTTCCTGCTCCAGTAGTGACACTCGTCGTGTTAATCTAGCTTGTTAATCTAACAAATGATTTAGTGAGTGGATAGATAAAGCTAAATTTAACAGAGTAATGAAATTGGGTTATTATATTAATATTCACTACGATGAAATTAAACACAGCACCATTATCAAAATGCCAAGACAAATATATGACAACATTCTAAACATTACCATTATCAAAAATGCCATGTAAAACACATAACAAAAATAGTTTAGCTTCAAAGAGATAGCAAGCTATTAATCAAGATTGTTTTGTGATTTAGTTTGCTTGTTTAAATTTCAGTGGTATCCAGAAGTTCGTCATCATTGTTCTGACACCCCAGTTCTACTAGTAGGGACCAAGGTAGATATTCGTGAGGAAAATGTTACCACAATGAGGGAACAAACAGAAAACACATCTATATTTATTTCATACAAACAAGGATTGTCATTAGCAAGCAAACTAAGTCTTAAATATGTTGAATAGATTCTGTGATAATTGGTAGAAAAAGTAAACACAGTCTAAAAACCCAACACAAGTGTCGTTTACTATAAATAGTGGGAAGCCATGCCCAATCTACAATGTATCTTGTTATTCCACATGTGAAGCCAGAAGTAATGTGATAATAAGTGGTGATAGTTTTCCTGTATTTATACGAACAAAAGGTTTATCTCCAATGAGGTAATGGTTGCGAGAAGACTGTATGGTGTTGAAATAATATTGATGGATGGATGGATGGATGGATGGATGGATGACATTTAACTTCAGATATTTCATGCGCATTTAGTAAGAGAACAAGTTCAACAAGATCATAAAGGAATACAGAAATTAAGATAAAGGAATACAGAAATTAAGATAAAGGAATACAGAAATTAAGATAAAGGAATACAGCAATTAAGATAAAGGAATACAGCAATTAAGATAAAGGAATACAGAAATTAAGAAGGGATGGGGAATAGGGAAAATTACTTTTGTAAGCCACTGGATAAGTATGTATTGTTACACAAATGCGATTTCGAAATCTATATAATGTACAGGGAGGGTTGCACTCTCTAAACACGTTATCCATTATTATCCATGCTCAAGTTTTCAGTTTTGTGTCCTGACAATTACTGAGAGTGTACACCCTTTCTGTCACAGGAAATTTCACGTATCAATTAACGCACTTAGCAAAATTCCCCCAATTTGTAAATTATGTGAATATTTTCAATCATATATGCTTAAATTTAGAACGATTATCTTCGACATTTCAGCTCCTGTATTCATTTTGTGGTATAGAAACAATAATGATGTTATAATTGTCAAGCAGGAAGTAATTTCCTCCGCTTTGTTCAGGCGAGATAAGTACATTATAATAATATTTGAGGCATTATATAATTAAAAAGTGTATTTCATTTTGATAAGAAATGTTGACCATGCTATTTGACTAATACAATGGACATGTATTACTAGAGAACTTTTGAGCATGTTTAGCCGATTGTATGATTGTTTGAGTGTTATATCTATAAATTTGCGTGTATCAGCAGATTGACAATTTGTCTTTCCATACATAAAGTTCGCATGAGAATTAACCTTTTCAATACCTGTGTTTCCAGTTATTTCAGCAAACAAACTGTTGTCTCTGTCAATACCTACATATTTTACCATTCTTTGCGATTTTAATATAGCCAATGCAATGAGCAATTCATTAGCGGTTTTTATTTTCCTACATTTGAACCAAAAATAATGTATTCATGTGGAGAGAGAGATTATTGTCTGTGAGCCAATCACTACACAGTCTAGTTCTTTGCATAGTTGTTGAGGGATACATTAATACATTTTATGTGAAAGCATAATAGTTTGAGGTGAGATATGATTGTTTGTTTTACTGATATTGGTGTAATTGCTGACCATTGATATCTGATTGTTCTATTGTGTGTTATTGAACAACAAAATATGCTTAAATTAAATTGAATAACTTTTTAAGCGTTTTAAAATTAAATTAGATTACTTTTTAAACGTTTATGTCATGATAATGTCGTCTGTATACAGTAGAAGATTACTATCTGAGTTTATGGACTTGTAGTTAGCATAACAAAGAACGAACGATCATGTCACGAAGTATCTTCACTGCAGTATTCCACAGCTTATGGCTGTAAATTGGATTCTGTCTGTACCATTAACATTTAATCAACAGTTTTCTTCCTGTGAAATAAGATTGAAACAGAAAAAGACCCTGACGGTCGACCGTATTTATTGTTTTAAGTTCTAGCACCTTGTGGTCGAAAAGGTATTTGGATGTTGACGTTTCCGATTTTATATAATCAAAAGGTGAATGAATATAAATAGGCGCTTATACTGCCATTCTGAAATTCATACAAGAAGATGATTTTATCAAATACACTCTATGCTTCCAGTCGTTAGCGTGCTTTTTTTTTTATATTTCATTCGCAAGCATTTAATAGATAAGAAGAGTTTGAAGATATTAAAAGGGTAATCAGAAGTGTTAATTTGTGTAATTATGAGTTTCTGTTGATGTTAGGACTGATGTCTTATTACTCCAAGGTTTATGTAAAATTGTCAAGTCATTTTCATAGAATGAGGTTTTTATACTATAGCAACAATATGATAATTGTATTATAATTATAACTCAAACTGACGATAAGACAATTCTCAATTTTAACCAAGACTTGAGTTTCCTGCGAAAATTCCATTTTTTTTTTATTATTATTGATTTGATTTTTTTTTCTGATATAAATTGTAGCAGTCTACCCGAATGACATTTTTTTACCATTTTAAACTGTAATTATGGAATAAATCCCCATTTCTGTATAAATTTAATTTATACCTCACTTTTGAAACTGGTTTTTTGTTTAATGTTTATTATTTTTATAAATCTGTTTATTTGTTTTCCTGCTCTATCTTTCTCTTTCAAATTATGTATCCAATTATGTGATGATGTGTGTGCACGTGGTGTTCAAGTTGTAAATTACTCGGTGTTCTGTTCCTGTAAAATGAATTGTATAATATTTAACCCTAATGGGTAATAGTATCGAAGACTACAGGGCAGCCATCGGACTATTTCATATACGCATAACGGGAAACCGTAGACCTTTTAATTTAATTTCCTGTATATACTTATCAAGAAATACTACTTACTAATTTTCGATGTACATTTCTCGTCGTCTCGCTCTCTCTACTTCAAAGCCTAAATCCTAATATAGACATTA
This sequence comes from Bathymodiolus septemdierum, assembly GCA_963383655.1. Lineage (NCBI taxonomy): Eukaryota > Metazoa > Mollusca > Bivalvia > Mytilida > Modiolidae > Bathymodiolus > Bathymodiolus septemdierum. Next base: position 82,378,896 of record OY726522.1, read on the forward strand.
TTTTTCTGTTGTTTGTATTACAATATATCCTGATCATTGGTAACGTTGAAGTTAATCCAGGTTCAGAATTAATAAATCATTCAAGTGTTAGTGATAATTCCACTTCAATATGTACATAAATATTCGCAGTGCGCGGAACAAATTAGATTTTCTTAATAATTTCACTGACGAATTTGATATCATTGCTGTAACAGAAACACATTGACATCCAAACATCAGTAATAATGATATTGAGATTGATTCCTTTTCAAAACATATAATCCGTAAAGATCGAAACAATGCAGGCGGGGGTCTTCTGATTTACTTCAAAGATTATATTTCAGCTATCGGTAAAAATGAACTCGAAAATCACATTGATGAATCCATCTGGGTAGAAATACAAGGTAAGGGTACCACGTTTTTATTATGTAGTACATATAGACCTGAATGGACAGACGCCGACTACTGGACACGATTTAATCATGCTATAGGGATGGGTTATCAGATTAATCAAAACATAATACTAACAGGTGACCTGAATTCAGATTTATTTACTTCTCATAACAATAAATTGATTGACACAATGAATTTGTTTAATTTGACGAATGTTATTGAAAAGCCCACGAGAGTTACGGAACACAGCTGTACGCTGCTTGACCCTATTATAATAAGCTATTCTATACATTATTCTTTTTCGGATGTTTTGAAAGTCCCATTTGATATAAGTGATCATGATGCATCAATAATTTTCATAGAATGTCCTAAATTTCAAACCAGATCATTTCAAAGGGAGGTATGGTTATATGAACGAACAGACAATGAAAAATTTGCAAGCAAACTAGATACCGTCGATTGGAATGCATTACTTTCTGACTCTCAGGATGTTGATGAAATGTGTAATACTTTCACCGAGACATTCCTCAGAGTCGCAAGGGAGTGCATTCCAACCAATACGTCACAATACGTAATAGTGATCGACCATGGTTTAATAGTGAACTTAGAAAAGAAATTAGAAAACGAGAACGTATCCGTAAGACAGTAAAAAAATATAGCAAACAATCAGATATCGACAAATACAAGAAACAGAGAAATAGAGTTAATAACTTAAAAAAGATTGCTAAAGAACATTTTGAGCAAAATTTAGACAATATAACCTTAGAAAATATATCAAATCCAAAAACTTACTGGCAAATAATGATGATGTTAATTAAATCGAATAAAGGATGTAGTAATATACCCCCTCTCCAAAATATAATTCAGGATGACGAACTAGAGGAGATAGTTTACGGAGACGAGGAGAAGTGTGAATTACTAAATAAATATTTTAGTTGTATTTCTTCATTGGAAGATGCGAACGTTCCTCTTCCAGATATTGAACTTAAGACCGATAATTATCTACGAGATATAGTCATTACCACAGAGGAGATTGTTGATATTATTAAAATAATAAATCCTAATAAGGCATCGGGGCCAGATATAATGTCACAAAATGTTAAAATTCTGTCCTGAAAAAATAGCAGCCCCTCTCCAAATTATTTTTAATAAATCTCTTCTACAATGTAAATATCCAACCAGCTGGAAGATTGCACATGTGATTGCTATTTTTATAAAAGGTGACAAGTCATTACCGTCTAATTATAGACCTATATCTCTCATAAGTTGTGTTGGAAAAACAATGGAACGAGTTATCTACAAATATGTATTTAACCATCTACAAAGAAACAAGTTAATTTATGAATATCAATCTGGTTTTCTCCCAAAATATTCAACAGTACACTAACTATTAGAAATGTATAACTGCATTTTAAATTCACTGGAAAAAAAAAGAAATTAGCTGTTTTGTATTCTGTGATTTTTCTAAAGCATTTGATAAAGTTTGGCATAAAGGGTTGATACATAAAATTAAATCATACGGTGTGGATAGTAATTTATTAAATTGGTTCTCTAGTTACCTGCAAGATCGACAGCAGAGAGTATTAATAAACAAGTCGTTCGTCTTCTTCACTTTGCAATGTTTCAGCTGGTGTACCCCAAGTATCAGTACTAGGCTCTCTATTATTTATTATGTATATCAACGATATTGCTGAGAATAAAGGTAATAACAAAATTACCGAACTCCGAACAATCTTACAAAGGGAAAGTCAAAACTCATAATTATATAAACAGACAAAATCAGTCAACAACCGGAAAACTGTGAAAACCGTAATGAAGTTAATCTCTCTTACCCGACTTTTCGCAGATGACACTTCCTTCAGCTATTCCAACCGTGATGAATTACATATAAAACCTGTGATTGATCACGATTTGAAAGAGCTGGATGAATGGTCAAAGAAATGGTTGATGACTTTTAATTCAGAAAAAACAGAAATTATGCTATTTTCAAATACGGATATTCCAGAATTCAATTTTACATTTAATGAAAGAATTATTCCTATTACAAATTCTCACAAACATTTGGGAGTTACATTTAGCAGCGATGCTAAATGGAATATACATGTCGAAAATATATTGTTAAGTATTTACAAACACCTGAATGTTCTTCGAAAGTTAAAATATAAACTGCCTCAGAAAAATCTAGAGAAATTATATTTAGTTTATATCAGACCAATTTTTGAATATGCTTGTGAAGTATGGGATAATTGTGGGGTAGGGAATTCTAATAAGCTTGACCATTTGCAACTTGAGGCTGCTAGAATCGCTACTGGTCTTCCAATATTTGCTAGTTCAATTTTAATTTATAAAGAATTAGGCTGGGAATCATTGGCAGAAAGAAAAAAAAGGAAAAAATTACAAATGTTTTATAATATACAAAATAATAATGCACCCATGTATCTTTGTGACTTAATTCCACCATCAATTCAAAGTACAACTGTTTATCCATTGCGTAATGGAAGGGATATTATAATGCCATTTTGTAGACTATCGAATACTTATGATTCATTTATTCCTTCAACTATACGTCAATGGAATAGCTTAGTTCCATATCTTCGAAATGTGGATTCTATTGCAAAATTTAAAGCTGAATTAAGAAAGCGGAAAGATATTAGCCAAGTTCCTAAACATTACGAAATTGGACCTCGAAAACTGAATATTATTTTAACCCAGCTTCGATGTTTTGCTTCTTTTTTGAATTACGATTTGTTCCAAGTAAACATAGTCTCAGATCCGTCTTGTCGTTGTGGTGCCAATCGCGAAGACTCCTATCATTTCTTCTTCGATTGTTCCCATTATTCAAATATAAGACATACCATTGTTTCAAAATCTCAACTAGCTGCCTAATTATTGTGCTTTAGACCTTACACTTTTGACCTGTGGTAATCCTACACTCCCGTATGAACAGAACGAAATTATTTTTAAGCATGTGTTTGAATATATAAAGAGGTCTGAAAGGTTTCTTGTTGTCTAGTTGTTCACCAAAACAACAATCGCACACATCACCACCACTAACCCTCTCTCTCATTTCTTTCTTCATTCTTTGTTTTAGTTCAATCTACACATATTAATGTAAGAAATATTTATATACATGCATGCTCTATCAAATAATGTTGTAATTTATTGCATATAGGAGAAGACTTCATAAGTTTGTTTAACTTGTGTCTTATCCTTTTTGCACATTTGAGCAAATAAAATATGTTTAAGCTAAAAAAAACATCAGAGGTCGCAAATCACAGAAGGACGGACAATACAAAAAGACAAAGCGACAAACAACGATCTACAAAACACTCCACAGAAAACTAAAGATCGAGCAACATGAACCCAACGAAAACTCGGGGGTGAACTCGGGTGCTGCTGGATGTGTTTTTTTTTATCAAATAAATAGTAAATAAATAATAAATTTTGTAACACATAGGATGGTTCATTGTCAAATATCCATGAAATATATACTGTCATAATCTGTCGATCCCTCAAAACTTAATATTAAACAATATTACAAGCAACAACTTCCTGGTAGAGTGTATAATACGGAAGTGACACTATATATAACTTATTACGTATTGCTACCACTTTAATAAAGGAGAATGATCAATGTAAAAGTAGTTGTGGTGGGAGACACCTGAGTGTTTTAACATGTATTTGTGGGTCAAATGACAAAAGGATACTTCCTTGTAATGTTTATCACAAGTAAGATGTGAATGGTGTTTTCCCACTACCAAGGAAACATGCTTGCTGGTATAATATATATTCTTGCGGTCGCCACTGTGACAGTTTGTATCTACGAAAGGCACAGTGTCAATAAGTGCACATGTACAGGGCAACCTGTCTTAACCGAACCGTTTTCGGACCAAATTATGTGTTCGGAATAGACAGGTTGTTGACTTAAAAAAAGATCAAAAAGCAAATATTTATTTCTTAGGGATTTAATTAAGAATTCGATTTATGCAGGATTCCGGCTTATTCAGGGTTCGGTTCAGACAACTTTTACTCTGTTTAAATTCAAGTCAAGTATTATCATGATAGGTTTCAAGTAAACGTTTTTTCATTAACTGCAACATTATTAACATGTAGATCATAGTGTTTGATTGACATATACTATATATTTTTTGTCATGTATTTTTTTCTGTTTTTATTGTTACTTCACGCGTATCTAGATTGAAATAATACGTTTTATTTCACATGTAATAAGTAATCTAGAAAGTCAGTGCCCACAGACTAGAGTCTAAATTACTTTCATCTATCTCTTTAGGACTGTTTTGTACTTTGTTTTGCATTGAATATTCGTCCAAGCTTTGAAAAAGTAAGAAATAAGGTAAGTGTTCGTAATCCATCTAGTATTTGAGTATTGAGAGGTCTCGTCTGGCCTAATTTATAAGCATGAGTGAGATTACCGTTTGGATCTGTAGGTGAACTACCGTATCTCTGTATTTCGATATAACATTATGTGATAAAGTTTGCTGGTGACTTGCGACAGGTTGGTAGTGTTTTCCGGGTACTCCGGTTTTTTCCAGGTACTCCGATTTCCTCAACCAATAAAACTGATCGATATAGCTGAAATATTGTTGAAAATGGCGCTAAACACCAGGGGCCGGTAACAAGAAGCATTCTTATGGCTTAATATACTCTTTAGCTACCCTTATCCTTTACGAGTATGACACGAAGCACTCTTGTACCATTCTTAGAATGATTGATAGCCCTTACCTTTTTGAAAACCGCCACGATTTAAGATGCTCTCTTAGCGCTCTCGTAAACTACTCTTAATAATTCGGGTAACACGAAACCATCTTTATTTTTTGAATCATTATTAAGAACTCTTTGCATAATCTTTAGGCTTTAAGGGTGTATCACTAACAAGTATTTATATCACATATTCTAAGAGTGGTCCTGACTACTCTTAGCAATGGCTTTATATAACGCGTAGTTGTGCTTTGGCTACAAGCAATGGCTTGGGTGACTCGAAAAGCCGAAATACACTGTCATTAGCCGAAATTAGTCCGAGATTCTTCTGCCGTCCGACGGCTTTTTGCTCGACTTGCTGGAGCCGTGGGACGTCAGAGCGCTCTCCATAAGAAAAAAAGCGGATTTGCCGCTCCAACTCTGGGTCGGCATATTTCCACGTTTCGTGGCTATCGGATTTTATTTTCTATCCGAAACCCTTATATAAATCGCTTCACCAATCATTCAAGGCATCTTTGGTGGTTATATTGTTGAGTCCTCGATATTCAAGGCAATACCTGAAGTTCCCATCTTTTTTTCGCACTAATACAGGACAAGCAGCCCAATCTGATGTAGACGGTTGGATAACTCCTTTTTTTAACATTTGATGAAGATTTTTTTTCTCTTCTCCCTCAAAGCTTGAATGGTGTTCGTCGGAGATTATGTCTTACCGGTTTTGAGTTGCCTGTGTCAATTCTATGCTTTATATCACCTGTAAATAGACCTTGATCCATATCGTTCCTAGCAAAAATATCCTGATATTCTTGAGAGCACTGCTCTTCAGACATACCTTTGACAGTTCTTTGATAGATATTTTTAAGGTGGTCAGGTATCCCTAAGCAACAGGAAACCGAATTGACAGAGAATCTGTCATGTCCAGAGTTGTCAATAGTGAGAAATCTTACAGTGTTTTTGGAACCATCTTCAAACATTTTCCGTTCGACTGGAGGTTGTGTTGCATTTCTGGTAGGTGTCAGAAAAGAACTTTCAGGGAGCCTATCAAACCTTGTGGAATTATCAGTTCTAAGCTCAAGACTGTCAGTCTTGCCTTACAAGAAACTGTTAGAGGTGATGCCAGTCTCACTCTTCAAGAAACTGTCAGTTTTTCCTTGCAAAAAACAGTCAATGAAACTGTCAGTCTTACCTTTCAGAAAACTGTCAGTCTTTGATATTAGATCCCTTCCATTTATGACCTCCTTATCCTGAAGATCTCTATCCATAGGCACCACTATTTCTATTTCAGTTCCTACACCTAGTTTATGTCCAGTTTTCGGTGTAATTATTGGTGGAATTGCGCAACATGGTTTTCATGCAATAACTCTGTTTCAGTAGCAGGTTAAGTGTAGGTAATCCTTTGAGATTATATCCTGGTTGTACAGCTAAGTCTTGATCAGGATTTTTGTCCAACTGCACTTTCGCCACCTTCACACTGTTCGGAGGAACAACCACTCTTCTTCCTATGGATACTCTATAAACTGTTGGAGAACACCCATATCTGTTTTTAAGCAAAGTGCTGGAATAGATTCTTGGTTAATTCTAATAGAATAATTAGCCAGATCAATGATAGCATGAAAATGTTCCAAAACATCTATACCTAAAACAATATCATCTGAAATGTCAGCAACAACCAACTTCCATTTTGCTTTTAAGCTGCCCACTTTGACATCTAAGTTACCGGTGTATCTTGCTTCTATCCTTGAACCCATCCCTGCACCTTTCAAAATGATGTCTTGATTCAGTTTAAATGTTGGTCCTAATTGGTGTAATAATGATTTGTTGAGAACTGACACCTGTCCAGCACTATCTACAACCGCTAGAAATTTATTCGAGTTGATAAACATTTCTATGTACAAAGTTTTTGCATCTGTAGGTCAAAAATATATATATATATATATAATTTGTATGATTAATCAAACATATTTATTAGTGATACTGACAAATAATTAAAGACAATCAAAATGTAACTCTAAATCTCGGCTTTGGTCTACTGCCGTACTGTTTTGTTGTGGGGGGGGGGGGGTTGCGGGGAAAAAACATTCGTGAAAAAATACTAAGAAGTCAGGATTCAAGTATACGTCAAGCCTGGGACGAATCACTTCTGACACCAATGTTATATTATGGAATAAATACAATAAATACCTATAGTTGACAGACTATCTATGGCAGACTCCTGTAGCTGGTTGATTACCAGCTGTGGCGTCGAGGGGACGTCTGAGGTCTTCAAAGCCTGGAATCAATCTGCCCAGTTCACAGGTAATCGGTCCCGGAAGTCAGACTAACTTGTAACCGAGTCTGGTACGGATATTTTCTAATTCCGGAACTGTCGATTACTACAGGTGTAATAGGGTTTTTATTGAGAGTCATTTCTAGCCCTGCTGTTGTACAGTTAACATCGAATTTTCTATCTGTCAGAGCCGTCTATCATAAATCCAGAGGAAATCAAATCGAACCTTAAGCAGATAGTTGGTGATGAGATTAAAAAATCTCAAAAAGACTTAATCTCAGCTTGATAATTTATTTTCTTCCCATTTCCAAGTATTTGACAATCAACGGAAAGAGCGCTCGGGGGCGCAGATAAACAGGATTCAAAATGACATTTTAATGGCCGACACGTATAAGTTTCAGAAGAAAAGTTGTGAAGATCAATTCAAATTTAATCAGAAAGTGACATTAACATTGAAAGAAGCAGAAGCCACTTTGGAACCTAGGAACGCAGTAGCTCTGAAAACAAAACAGACAATCTCTGAAGGTCTTGAACTTTTAAATTATAGACAAAAATTCGTGAAAATGGCTGACTTCTGAACATGGGGGGAAAGTTGTGCAAGAGTATACATCTAATCCACTTGCTGAGGACTCCGATGATGACAACAATTTTTATTAGAGCCCAGACACGCGCTGAATGTAAAGTTAAGGCGGAGAAGGCAAAGGAAAAGCGTCCAACCCCTTACTCAAGGCCAGCGGCAACGTCTACAGCTAGTAATCCTAATAACAACACAACACCCAAGTCATCACAGAAGCCTGGTGTCTCCTACAACTGTTTTAAACCTGGACATTGGCAGTGTGAGTGCCTTGAAAAGAGGCTTACTGAGTTAAGGACTATTTTTTTTTATTGAATTATGATTCAACTACACTTGGTAGTAACAATGAGTTATCATCTCTGAATACATTTCACGATAATGTAATCATTGTAGTAATCACGTGCACACATGTGGTCAGTAGTAGTTCAGTCGGGCGTGACGAAATTGATCACACGTCTAGACAAATCGATACACAGGTAAAAATCCTTACACCAGTTGGTAAATTAATAGCAGCAATATACAAATGGAAACTTGCAGGTGCGAGTGATTATATTTTATGCATAGTAGATAAAGGTTTTGATATACCTTTCAAACAAGTTCCTAAAAAGGCATTTTTAAATAATAACAAGTCGTCTAGGGAAAATGTAGACTTTGTAGAGACTGAGATAAGGGTGGTGTTTCAGAGGTTGAAGAAATACCTACAGTAGTTAATCCTTTGACAGTTGCTTTCAGTAGAACTGGAAAGCCACGTTTGGTTTTAGATTGTAGACATATCAATGAATGTATATACCAATTTGAATTTAAATTTGAAGATGGTTCAGTAGCAAGGCAATTATTAAAAAAGGGGAATTTCTTATTTCGATATGATTTAAAGGGAGCTTACCACCATATCGAGATTTTTCAGGAGCATAGGAAGTATCTTGGTTGTTCATGGCTGTTCAAAGGCAAATCTAGATATTTTGTATTTAATGTACTTCCTTTTGGAATTGCTAGTGCAGGACATATATTCACTAAATTGTTGAAAGAGGTCAAATACTGGAGAAATCAAGGTTTAAAGATTATTATGTATCTTGATGATGACTTGGGAGGAGCTAGTGATTGTGAATGGCAGTAGAAAAACAGACCTTCAAACTATTGCGTGTGAATTGCACACATTATGCACAGATCATAATATCAAATTAGCATCTCAGTGGATTCCCCGAGAACAAAATAAAATAGCAGAAAATCTTAGTATATATTCAGACTGCGATGATTGGGGAATTCACAGTGATGTTTTTGAGGAGTTAAATGCTCTTTGGGGTACACATACAGTGGATCGTTTTGCTACATATTATAATAGTAAATGCATCAGATTTAATTCAAAATGCTGATGTAAAGATACTGAGGCAATAAACGCGTTCACACAAAACTGGTCATATGAATGTAACTGGCTAGCAAAGTCATCAGAAAGTTTTGTGAAGATCGTGCTAACGGTACATTGGTAGTTCCGTTATGGAAGTCTGCGCCGTATTGGATGCTATTGTGCGAATCTAACGGTAGATTTAAGTCTTTTATGAAAAGCAAATATTATCTGACAGATAAAAGAGTAATTGTCACAGGTAGAAGTAACAATGGTATGCTTAGCAAATTTCCATTGAAGTTTGCGATGATAGCTTTTAAGATCAGATTTGTTTTATTTTTTCTTATTTCTTAACAGGAATAAAACATGAGCAGTTTGTATGAGAAGCCATAGAGGACAGTGGGATAGATGTAAATCATCTGTTGTACAGCTTAGTTGGAAGTTTGCCTGAACATTTGTTACATGCCTGAAGTGACAGTACTAATACGAAGTATTTTCATAGTTTCCGAAAATGGGAAAAATTTATTACTGAACAACATTTTGTTTCTTTACCTGCTTCACATGTAGCGTTGTATAGAGTACATGTATTAGACTCAGGTTCTACCTATTGTTCAGTCAGCTCAGCAGTATGTTCTATTAAATGGGCACATGAAATGTGTGGCAAATTAGATCATACAAACAGTGCATTTGTCAAGAATGTGGTTGATTCAGCAAAAAGAACGGCCAAATCTCCTGTCAAGAAGAAAGACCCTGTAACTAGTGATGTTTTGATTAAGTTGTGTTCAATGTTTCTAAATGCTAAAGATTTATTGAGAATTAGAGATCTTGCTATGATTTTACTTAGTTTCAGTAGGTTTATACGCTTTAATGAGCTTAGTCAGCTAAGAGGTAATGTCAAATAATATTATTTAATTATTAAGATCAGAAAAAGTAAAACTGTTCAGTATAGAGATGGGGATGAGGTTTTAATTTCGAAGGGTGTTTCCTCAGCATGTTTTTATACTATGTTTCTTAGATATGTGGATTTGTCATCGGATATTTTTTTGCTTCGCCCTTTATATAGGTCTAAGGAGAAGTGTTCTTTAAATAAGAAAGAAAAAAACATTAGTTACACTACAGCTAGGGAATTTATAGTTAGAAGGTTGAAAGTAGTCTCGCCAGAGCTAAGTCTAGGGTTACATTCACTTCGGCCAGGTGGTGCCACTGAAGCAGACAATTCAGATGTGAAGGAAAGGTGTTAGAAACGACAACGGAAGGTGGAAACGTGATTCAAGCAAAGACGGATACGAAACAGATTCTGTTGCCAACAGGATTGAAGTTTCCAAGCATCTAGGTCTTTGATTTTTTTTCATTTAATTTTTATTAGTTTGTCTATTTTTCATACTTGTTCCACTGTAGTATGTAGAAATTTTGTGTAGCCACACTATCTTTGTTGGTCTATATCCAAACAGCGAGCTAGTCGACAAACTTAAATTTGTGTTTTTGTTTTTATTTATTTAGTTATAAATAATAGCAGTTGAAGGTACATGAGTTAGATTCTGTGAAGGGTTATTGGTTATTTGGAGGTAATAATGTACATGAGTCTATAGAGAAGACTCAATAATTTCCGTGTCACGTTAGTCTAACGGGAATTGATTGTCTCCTCGTTTTAGTATTGTAAACTGGGCGTAGGAATTTTAGGCGCCAAACATTATAGGTGTAATAGGGTTTTTATTGAGGTCCTATACTTTCGTTCCGATGACATAGACAAAAGGACATAGCTTTCTACAAAGTGGTTTTTCCTGAGCGGCCACGGGGCATTTGGGGATTGTATATTTTAGATGTTTCAGTTGTATCTGATATGTATTTAAGAAATAATTCATGGAAGTCATATGTATATATTGTTTTTACCACGGGTAGGCCTTTATGTCATGAAGTTTTACCCCGATCGCTAGCGAGGGGTAAAAAGCTGACATAAAGGCTTACCCGTGGTAAAGACAATATATACATATGGCTTTCATGAATTATTTCCATTCTAATATGTAAAAATTGGTAAAATATCATTATAGATTGTCGATGACGTCATACATTACAATGAGTGTAGGTATATATTATTTTTACCACGGGTTTGGACTCAAAGCGTTTGAAGGACGTCATATTAGAATATGAAATATAATTATGATTGTGGATATTACATTTCTGATGTATTTTTGGTTCTTGAAATAATAATATCGGCGGCTCAGAAAAAATACTCAAACAGCGAGCTAGTCGACAACCTTAAGTTTGTGTTTTTGTTTTTATTTATTCAGTTATAAATAATAGTAGTTGAAGGTACATGAGTTAGATTCTGTGAAGGGTTATTGGTTATTTGGTAGTGATAATGTACATGAGTTTATAGAGAAGATTATATGATATTCTTGGCCTCTACTATTTAATGTATTTAATGTGATCCTACTCGGCATGTGTGTAAGCAAACACTTATTTTAAGTCAGATATGATGATTAAAAAGATAGTCGACCATACTATTAACATTTACAAATGATATAATTTGCAATATTTGTCACAAATTTCTATCGCTGATTAATCCAAATACTTCATAGTCAGTGCAAGATTTAGATAAAGATAGGCCCTAGGCTAATCCATTTGAGAGGTCCCTCCCAATTCTCCACCTTCACGACTGGAGGAAGATAGAAGCGAGTTTAATCAATTTCAATAAAGGCAAAGATGATGGGGGGTGTTTTGAAATGCTGCAATATTCTTGAAGGGTTGCTTAGAAAGTACAGTATGTTATGACAGCACAAGTGTGAAAGTCCAATAACAGTGTTAAAAAAATATACACTTTGGCCGGAGGACCCCTAAATTTTGAAGCCCTGTGCTTCAGCCTATCGAGCCTATAGGTAAATCCGGCATTGTTCATAGTTGGTAGCTCATAATAGATTGTACAGTTTTGTGGACGAATAACGATCCACATACATCGATTACACGTATGTTGAATTTATATACGATTAATTAGAATCACGCAAAAAAAGGGGAACACTCGGGTGTCCCTGAATGGTTAGCAGTTCCTTCTATACATGTGACACACATGGTTTATGTAGATTAGGGTTATGGTGTTTAACGCCATTTTAAACAATATTTATATTTCAGTTATTATTATTAGTGTTAATTTCCAACTGGTGTCACCCAATACCTTTATTTGGCTTTAATATTTCTGTTTCTTTGTCAAAGGCAATCATGCTGACCTTAGACCATGTAGGGTAGTCATACACATATCTGTTAGAAGATCAAACAAATGTATGGAAACTACTGAACTCAGTGAATTATAAATTTTGTGAAATAACAATACAAAAACATTTATTTTATCTACACTAACAAATATTTTCTAGCATAATGTCAATTTTAATTCAATAAATATTTGTCTTGTTTACAGTGAATGCCACCGTATGAACAACAATGTTCATATTATGTCTTTTTCAGCACCGTTAATGAGTCACATAATCACTATAAGGGTTTATGGTGTTTAACGCCACTTTCAACAATATTTCAGTTATATCGTGGCGGTCAGCTTTGGTGGAGGAAACGGGAGTACCCCAAGAAAGTCACCGACGTGTCGCATGTCACTGACAAACTTTATCACATAATGTTGTATCGAATACATCTCGTCTGAGCAGGGATCGAACTCACAACATTAGTGGTGATAGCCACTTATTGCACAGGTAGCTGTAAATTGAACTACCATACGATCACGACCACGATGACCCCAAAATCACTAATATATTGTCCTCCAATTTACAACAATCTACAACTTCGATGTGTATGGTCCTGTTTATCCTTACTACAAGGAATTAATACTGCTCTAATTGCTGCGTCAAACACTTCTTTAACATTTACTATAGTTTTTGCGGAACATTCAATATAGTGTTTTGCTTTAATATGTCTAGAAAGCGCAAGTCCTTCTTTATATGAAATAATTTTTTTATTTCCCACTGTTGATTCGTTGTTACTGTTTCTCAGATCCACCTTTGTAGCGATGAGAATTGTTGGTATATTTGGACAGTGATGTTTTACTTCCGGGTACCACTGAAACCAAAAGCAAAAAATAATTTGAATTAATATGTTAATATCGCATTAATTGCAATGCAAATGATATAATAAAAGAAATACCTACAAGGAACAATTAGTTTGAATTGGTCATTCGAATAGGAAAACAAGAAATACTTATTAATATTTTAGTTTTTGTATTTAATTGTCCTTTCCGGTACACTGTGTTTAAAAGAACTGTTGCGAACTTTATTGTAATAGCTGATACACTTGGTATTACCAATGATCGTCTAGATGATTGAAAACAAACCATAACCTACTCATGAAATAAAGTTTTAAAGACATTTGTTTCAAGTGACGTAACCAGACAAAAATATATAATAAGCAACACATCAAGTCCAACTTTCCAAATTACCACATTACCAAATATCAATAACAATCAACTATGTTTAAGGAATGGAAACACAAAATTTCCTGTCAAATAATGAGCAAATGGCCAGATCAAAATTTGGCCCTTGTGCACACATCTATACTTTCATGTAGAATTGATTTAAATCATGTTTTTGTCTTTTCAAACAAATACAATAACTTTCATTTTACCTCAGTCTGAATTGACATGCTTAATATTTCCCATGTGTTTTCGATTAAAATGGTGTATTCACGTTTAGCCACCAATATTTAAGATCCATCATAAATAATGTTATATATTTGTATATAGGTCAGTGTCATAGCTATTGTGTGCTAAGTTTATATCCTTGGTTTGAAATTGTTACAGTTCATCATGTTGGTACTCTTTTTTTTTTCTTTGTTTCACCTTCACCTTTCAATTTTGAAGGTTTCATATCAGTGCCGTCCCTTGACACTACATTACTTTGCTTGCTATGTGTGTTCAACACTACATTACCTTGTTTACTATGTGTGTTCCACACTACATTACCTTGTTTACTATGTGCGTTCAACACTACATTACCTTGTTTTCATTATGTGATTCAACACTACATTACCTTGTTTACTATGTGTGTTCAACACTACATTACCTTGCATGCTATGTGTGTTCAACACTACATTACCTTGCATGTTATGTGTGTTCAACACTGCATTACCTTGTTTACTATGTGTGTTCAACACTACATTACTTTGTTTACTATGTGTGTTCACACTACATTACCTTGTATGTTATGTGTGTTCAACACTACATTACCTTGCATGCTATGTGTGTTCAACACTACATTACCTTGTTTACTATGTGTGTTCAACACTACATTACCTTGTTTACTATGTGTGTTCACACTACATTACCTTGCATGTTATGTGTGTTCAACACTACATTGCCTTGTTTACTATGTGTGTTCAACACTACATTACCTTGTTTACTATGTGTGTTCAACACGACTTGGCTATTTGAGTAATATGGCGAAAGTCTTATAAGAAGTAGGAACTGCTCACACTTCGTCAGCATCTGTGTTCACCTCCGGTTTTGGTGAGGTTCGTGTTGTTTCTATGTTGTGCTTAATTGTTTTCTTTGTCTTTGTTCTGTGTCTCGGGATTTTTCATTCTTGAATACACGTCATGTACTTAGTCTTTTTGCTTTTGCTTCACTTTCATGGTTTTATGTCAGTAATTTTCCTTGATACAACTTGACTTTGTTATTTGGTGTTCGCCTTATAGTTAGTGAGGTTGCGATTTTAATGTAAAATGAAAATTTAAGTAAACTAGTGACTTTCATACCTTAGATCGAATGTTTTCATAACTATCATGGCTATCAACAGCAAAACACAATAGGAACACATCCTATAAAATAAAACAGATCAAAATAAAATCCTATGAAAGAAATATTGTCTAAAGTTAGAAGAACTGGAATCACTCTTTAAACCCAGTCTGGTTTGTTTCTATATGCAAATTATTTTCCTTGTGCTCACGGAAAATGTGCTTGCACAGAGATATGAAATTTCATAATTGAAAATTATTCCCATTTTAATAACAAGTTATTCGTTTCTTGAAAACACATCTGTTTGATTTAATTATAATGCGAGCATGACTAAGGTCGTTGACTAATGACCACAAGCATTTCACTGTTTAGGTGGATTCGTTCCCCGACGTCGACCTCAATGATTAAAAATCGCAATACCGTCAAATTTGTATATCTGTCTCGGCTATTCCATCTAAATGGCCTGTTAGTCACGATAATCATGACAGTTTTTTGAAAGTGACCAAAGACAACATTGATCAAACCCACCCTATAATACGAGCATGCAATTTATCCTGGTGATACTTAGAACTGCAAACTAGTAATTAAATGCTCCTGCATCAAATTCGTGCATACATAAAGATAACCAATGAGGTAAGTCTGACTCTGAACCAAAGATGAGGTCGTGTTTGATAAGTTCAACACTCCATGTATGTCAAATACCCCGTATATTTCGAAACAAGAGTATGAACATTGACGAACTTTCAAAGCCTCTGTGTTCCAATACAACTCCCGATACTTTCATTGAAGCTCAGAAGTTTTTGTTCAAGATAAACATCTATGTTTCATGTTTATGGCTCGTATTGCAGGAATGCAAAGCTGAATTTGTCACTATATTGAAGTCTTTTGAAATCATTAAATGATAAAGACGTGTCATTGATGAATACAAATGAATCATGTACCATGATGACATACACGTTATTCAAGTGTCGAACATAAGGGTAATAACAAAATTACCGAACTCCGAACAATCTTACAAAGGGAAAGTCAAAACTCATAAGTATATAAACAGACAAAATCAGTCAACAACCAGAAAACTGTGAAAACCGTAATGACCCTGACTTGGTACAGGTATTTCTAAAGAAATGGTGGGTTGAATCAGATTTTAAAGCGCCAAACCTCCCGCTTTCATTACGGTTCAAAGGTTCCGGCTATCAATATAACAGTATTTATAACAATACTGAAAAAAATAGGTAAAATAGTTGTCAAAGCAGTACCAAACCCAGTGAAGCAAATGTCAAAAACAATTTTACGTCACATATTGATAAAAAAAAAATTGACATTTTTGTTGACTGCCTTATCTTTATACATTTTCACTATATGAAAATGTATCGTTTATCATCATCTCTGCAGGGGATACATATGAAAGCTACCCACACAATAGATTCGCTAAAACAAAAATATCAGTCTTACAGTTAATGGATACGACAATGGCCGAAATCTATCATAATCTTCTTGTCCGGCGGTATCCCACAAAGCAAGCTGTACTGGTGCTTCATCTATCAACACAACTGTTGTATAGTGGTCAAATCTGTCAATCAAAATATATATTCGTACATAACAAAATAAACTATAAAGAAATATATATGAGCAACAAGGCGGATGTCTTATAAGAAGCAGGAACTTCTTACTCTCTATAAGCACCTGGGTTCACTCCAGGCTGCTGGTTGGGGTCCGTGTTGCTAATCCCTTTAGTTTATTTTGTTGACTTGTGTCCTGTTCGTTTTGGTTATCTTCGTCCTGTGTCTTATTTCCCCAATGTTGTTTGCGTCTCCGTATTCTCCATTCTGTTTTCTCTAACGTTTATTTACAAAACGAAGACAAAATAGAAACTATGGGCTACCCTATGTAAATATTAACTATGGGCTACCCTATGTAAATATAAACTATGGGCTACCTTATGTAAATAGAAACTATGGGCTACCCTATGTAAATGTAAACTATGGGCTATCTATGTAAATATAAACTATGGGCTACCCTATGTAAATATATGCTATGGGCTACTCTATGTAAATATAAACTATGGACTACCATATGTAAATAGAAACTATGGGCTACCCTATGTAAATAGAAACTATGGGCTATCCTATGTAAATAGAAACTATGGGCTACCCTATTTAAATAGAAACTATGGGCTACCCTATGTAAATACAAACTATGGACTACCCTTTGTAGTTCAGTTTTGGCATTACACATCAATATAACTGAATTAATGCTTTATGTGTAGGAGGATGAACGTCACATTATATATCAGTTAAGCAATATAAAATTAATATTTATTATTCATTCATGTAATTTAAATTATATCCGGGAAATACATGCTATTTTTGTGACATGATGAACAAGATTTAGATTATTCAATGTATATATTATATCATAATCCATACTCTAATTCATTTTCTATATTTAACTTTTCATGTTTCTATCACGAAAGATGTTCATCATGTTTCCATCACGAAAAATGTTTTAATCCATTATAATTATTGCATCAGTATAATTTGTCGTGTTAAATGTATGGTATGTATTGCCGTTGGAGATACAGTTATCAAGAGGGGAGGGTTGAGATCCAGTTAACCGGGCTAATCCCAAACCAGGACCTGGGTTTCCAATGTCATATGTCGTGGTGTTTCTTGTGTTCAATGAGTTTAGGTGATATATGGTTGTTCATTTATTAATATTAGTGGAATTGTTAACCTTCACTATTTAAACTTTGTTTTCAAATCTATATAATGATTACACTTTTTAATTTTTTTCCATGAAGAAAATTTTATGGAATTGTACATTTCAAACAATATAGTGACGTCAGTGAAATTAATAAATTTGAATTAATAGACAATTATTCTGGAATAACGTGTTATGTCTATGATACTTACATGGTGGGAATACATTCATCAGGGAAGGAATTAGTAGTATAACTTAAAAGTAGACACGTCTTACCAACAGTTCTGAAAAAAGAAAAGAAATGAGTATAAAGGATAATAATATTATACATATACACTCCATACATACACTGTAGTAAGAAAGCATGAACCGCATCGTGGTCGTGATCACATAGTAGTTGGATTTATAACTACCTATGCAATCAGCGCCTTTCACCACTAACGGCGTGAGTTTGAATCCCGCTCATGGCAAGGTGTACTCCGTACAATATTATGTGATAAAGTTTGTCAGTGACTTGCGGCAGGTCAGTGGTATTTCCCGGGTACTCCGGTTTCTTCAACCAATAAAACTGACCGCCATGATATAGCTGAAATGTAGTTGAAAGTGACGTTAAACACCATTCCCCCATTATGAAATCTATATGATTTGCTACAACCACACACACATACGTCAAATTAGATATCTACGTTTTTATTACTATAACTGGGTTGGTACCTTTGCTTGGTGAACTATTAATACTCCAGGGTATCATCAGCTCAGGAGTCAGTATTTCGTATTGAAATTCATCTTTCCTAGCTAATGTAATTTCATGTGTTATTAAAACTAAGGTTATATGTGAGCTCTACCGATTTTGTCTATCAGGTTTAGGCATTTTAATTTCTTGCTTCCAAAAACGTTTGATTAAATTATTTGGCTTTCCAATTTTTTAGCGTACCTGATGAAGTTTATATATAAAGCATGTCTTGGGCAGTAAAATAGATTTGTATGAACTTTACCTCAAATGAGATCTTTTCATTGGCTATAGTCGGCATTTTAACAACCGATGTGTATGCAGAAAATCTCTTCACTAGGTACGATGAAAATCGAAAGATTGGAAAGCCAAATAACAAAATACGACATTATGTTTGTTCTAGTTTCCCTCTGTGGGAATATTACTGAAGTTTACAAATGTACACTATGAAGCGATAAATGTTAATAAAAATAAATATGGGTACAACTGGTTGTCCCGTATTGGTGACATTACTCAGGTACAATCAGATCATAATTATACATGTCTGGATACTGGTATACTCGGGACTATCAGATGTGTATGCCCTTTTATAAATATATATATATATATATATATATATATATATATATATATATATATATATATATATCTAATGCACGATTAATAGATTGCATAACAGGTAAATTTATAATTTTAATACAGAAGGAAGTTCACATACAACTGGTTTTCCCGTATTGGAGACATTACTCAGGTACAATGAGATCATAATTATACATGTTTGGATACTGGTATACTCTGCTCAATCAGATGTGTATGACCTTTTATAAAGGGAGTGGATGTGGTCGAGTGGTCTAGGACGATGGACGTAAGGCTAAGCGAATGGTGCTGCAGTGTATAAATGGTGTGGGTTCAAATCCCGTCGAGGGAAGAAACAAAATTTGACAGCTCTAAAATCTAATTTTCAGACGTATATATATATATAATGCACGATTAATAGATTGCATAACACGTAATTTTAGAATTTTAATGGTATCAGATTAATAAATTATTGTGGCGTGATCTTTTCATTTTTCTTATAATTCACAATTAGTTAAATTCCTTTCCTTTCAAAAACGCAAAAATATGACACAAAGGTATTGCAAATCGCAAGCCTAAAACAGCATTGGTGGTTAATTTAAGCATATCTTATTGTCAAATATATACAACAGGATTGAAGTTCTCTCCAGTACCATACAAACATAGGTCTGACAGAGAGCATGATGGATAATAAGTATATTTAAACATTTACGATGTAGAAAAAATGATAACAGTTAAGTAAAAAGGGGTGGAGGGAGCTATGTTCCTTCAGTGAATCGCCTACTGTTCTTAATGAATGGATGTACTGCGTTTGATAACAAAATATTTTGAGCCAGGTCTTTATGAGAGTCTCCAAATGATAATGTTCTAATATCTCTCCGAAAATTATGGTGGTGTAAAAAATGAAAGAGAACTGTCCTCTGCTCGATATATAAGTGGCACTTCAAGAGAAAGTGGGAAGCGTCCTCCATGATATATACACACACACATTTCGAATCTTTTATTATATTACATCGAAATATATCATACTTTAGCGAACTACAATTACTACGTAATCTTGAATATAGAATATTGGATATTCTATCCCCAACTAAGAAATGGCCCGGAATTTTTAGAAGTACAACTTTTCTTTTAAGGTTAATTTTAAACATATCATATGTTCTGATATTTCTGGTCTCGTTGTCTAGACTGTTCCAACGATTTATGACAGACGCGATAAACGAAGATTGGTATAACGATAAGCGACATCTTGGAACAGTGTAGTCATTTCTGTTTCGAACAGGGTAGTTGGCAATATCACGCACAAGACGAGGTAATAAATCACACAGATAAGATGGGGCGTGTCCATGGTACATGTTATACATTAAACATAACTTCCTGCTTTCCCGTTGGTGGTTTACTAGTTACATGCGGTAGATCATGGGTTCGTACCACGGTATTGACATTTACTGCTTCTTAAAGAACACAAAATTAAGGAGTAAGTGAAGCAACTGGTTGGTTCGGGGTCAGTATTATGTGGAGCGACATGTCTACCTGTGGATTGTTGTTTCATTGAGATAACATCATGAAAACCGAACGTGTTGGTCTATTCAATGCGAACGACAACATCATATTATCGAAATGTAGCATGTCGCCTTGATATAGCTGAAGAATTAATCACTTGGCGTTAAGCAACAACCACTCGCTCACTCGAAGGACTAAACATATGGATAGTCATGCACATTTCGGGAATTTTTTTTTATAAAACTGCAAAAACATGATGAATACAGGCTATCCTCATAGAAATTCGTCATGTGCATTATGAGCATTTTGGTCATACAGTACGAAAAAATAACTGTCATGTCAATAGCAATATTACGGAGCCCATTTACTGACATGATTATTTTTTTGTTTTCGTTTCCACGAAATATTATTTCGTTTTACCGAATTATTATTTCGTTTTACCGAATTATTATTTCGGTTTTCTTCCCGAAATATTATTTCGGTTTTCTTCGAATTATTATTTCATTTTTTTGCATTAATATTTCGAAAAACGAATTGGCATTTCTTTTAAAATAATTAATATTTTGCTTAACTGAATAAATATTTCGCTTAAATGAAATAATATTTCGAAATAGCAATACGATTAAGCAAAACAATAATAATAAATAAACATATTTCGAAAAAAACAAATAATTATTCGAAAAAAAAAAACCAAAAACTAATTCGCTTAAACGAAAGAATAATTTGAAAAATAACCCCAAAAAAATAATTCATTTAAACGAAATAATTATTCGAAAAAAACGAAAAAATAAAATAAATGTTCATGTCAGTAAATGGGTTCCGTTATAATCGTATATAAGATCTCGCTATTTATTTCTGATCATAAACATTAATACATGTTACTTACCCATCACCAACTACAACACACTTTATATTGTTTAACGTATTCATATCAAGTTTGCAATGAATCAATGCAAAAGTCAATATCTTTATATACAGATATTTAGAAATCTAAATATAATTTTGTTTAAAAATATCAATAAAGAAATATCAAGGGGAAATACCTTTTCGGACCATAAAGATAAAACATTATTTTTAGATGCTAGCCAATTGTTTCACTACGATCGTATGTAATAAAAGTTAAACCAGAAATGCATAATGCGCATTAAATTAGACATCTACGTTTTTATTTCACAGGTTGATAGATCTGCCTTGGGTATCACACGGCCAGTAGTCAGTTATTTCACAGATTGATACATCTGCCTTGGGTATCACACGGCCAGTAGTCAGTTATTTCACAGGTTGATACATCTGCTTTGGGTATCACCCGCGCAGTAGTCAGTTATTTCACAGGTTGATACATCTGCCTTGGGTATCACACGGCCAGTAGTCAGTTATTTCACAGGTTGATACATTTGCCTTGGGCATCACACGGCCAGTAGTCAGTTATTTCACAGGTTGATACATCTGCCTTGGGTATCACCCGCGCAGTAGTCAGTTATTGCACAGGTTGATACATCTGCCTTGGGTATCACCCACCCAGTAGTCAGTTATTTCACAGGTTGATAGATCTGCCTTGGGTATCATACGGCCAGTAGTCAGTTATTTCACAGGTTGATACATCTGCCTTGGGTATCACCCGCCCAGTAGTCAGTTATTTCACAGGTTGATAGATCTGCCATGGGTATCATACGGCCACTAGTCAGTTATTTCACAGGTTGATAGATCTGCCTTGGGTATCATACGGCCAATAGTAAGTTATTTCACAGGTTGATAGATCTGCTTTGTGTATCATACGGCCAGTAGTCAGTTATTTCACAGGTTGATACATCTGCCTTGGGTATCACACGGCCAGTAGTCAGTTATTTCACAGGTTGATACATCTGTCTTGGGTATCACAAGGCCAGTATTCAGTTATTTCACAGGTTGATACATCTGCCTTGGGTATCACAAGGCCAGTAGTCAGTTATTTCACAGGTTGATACATTTGCCTTGGGTATCACAAGGCCAGTAGTCAGTTATTTCACAGGTTGATACATCTGCCTTGAGTATCACAAGGCCAGTAGTCAGTTATTTCACAGGTTGATACATCTGCCTTGGGTATTATCCGCCCAGTAGTCAGTTATTTCACAGGTTGATATATCTGCCTTGGGTATCACACGGCCAGTAGTCAGTTATTTCACAGGTTGATACATCTGCCTTGGGTATCACCCGCGCAGTAGTCAGTTATTTCTCAGGTTGATACATTTGCCTTGGGCATCACACGGCCAGTTATCAGTTATTTCACAGGTTGATACATCTGCCTTTGGGTATCACACGGCCAGTAGTCACAGGTTGATACATCTGACTTGGGTATCCCCGGCCAGTAGTCAGTTATTTCACAGGTTGATACATCTGCCTTGGGTATCACCCGCCCAATAGTCAGTTATATCACCAGTTGATACATCTGCCTTGGGTATCACACGGCCAGTAGTCAGTTATTTCACAGGTTGATACATCTCCCTTGGGCATCACACGGCCAGTAGTCACAGGTTGATGCATCTGCCTTGGGTATCACCCGCCAAGTAGTAAGTTATTTCACAGGTCAGTTGTTCAGCTCTTAAATATTTTATAAAATATATTTATATTATATATATATCACAACTTCTGCTCGGTATGTCTTTATCTCCAGTTGTTTGTAGGAGGGTTCATGTCTTAATTACGTTATTTGTGTTTCTTTGTTCATAGTGGTTTACAACACATATTGTGTTGTGTTTTTGTTTTGGTTTTCTTCGTTGCCAGTTTCTTTGGATTGTCTATTTGTGATTGTCTCTTCGGTATTCTCTGACGTTTAATATGTGTCACGAAGATTACACATAAGGTTCAAGATTATTACTTGGCGTTATTTACGACAACACAGCTCATGCAGTTATATGTGAGGGTTGGAATGTAACTCACATGTAGTGAAAACTGACCTGACCACACCATTTCACTAGAAGGGGAGGCTAGGGACTATGCGCTTTTTCAAATTTATTAAAGTGTTTATGTCAAGCTAGGAAAGTGATCGGTCAGGTCTGTGTGAGGGGTGTCGAATTTTCCTGTTTCTACGATTTTCCTATTCGATTTTGAAACAATTCCGACTGCATGGTTTATCTTGTGAACATAATTTGAATGTGGATTATTTATATGTCGATGTTATTGGTTGGAAGCAAAATCACAGAGAATAACCGAAAGCTATTGAACAGGAATGGAGTTAACAACATCAGAGTTGATAGGTACCGATAGCACCAAGTAGATTTGTATTTATAGTAATTGTTCGATTTACTTGTCATCCCACCATCTGTGTTGTGTATTAGTCCTTATTTGAATTTCATTGGCGTCTTGCGCATTAAATTATATATCTACGTTTGTATTATGAAGATAATTTTGAATACATCAAAGGGCATCAGAAGTAGTAAGTCGAAGAAGAATACAATGACCAAAATAATAAAGACAAACAATGGTCGTCAAAGCATAAACACCGAAAACTAACGATTAAGTAACACGAAACATATTGAAGACCAATGGTGAACTTAGGTGTTTCTGAAGGATAAACAGTTTCTGCACCACTAGTTGCACCCGTATTGTTGCTCCTATTAATTGTCCACTAATAAAGCATGAAGAAAAAGAAGGATTTTGACTACTGCAAGCGGAATAAATGTTAGAGCAAGTGAAGGGACAATCAAGAGACACAGCCACAATTAGTCACAGGACATAAATCAAACACAAACCAACCAAAAAACAACACATCACAGGTCATCTGTGACATATGTTCAGAAACAGTTAACCAAGGCGTGATGGCGACCTTATAACCTCCGAAGTGAATACTGAAATTTACACACTAGCAATCCTTGATCTAGTAGCATTCTTGTTTACAGCAACCCTCTACCAAGGTGATCTAGATAGAACCCACATGATCCGTGATATAATATTAATTGAGAGATATATAATCCAGCTGCAGGTGTTGCTGAAATGTGGGATGTTGAAAAAAATGGAAAGTGCACAATGCGAAAATTGAAATTATCTCTTCTCTTTTACAGAAAAAGTTCGCTCTTAACCAGCTATCACTGTCAACTGATATGTGTAGGTCAAATTATGAAGCAGATGTGGCTGTATATGTGGTGTCTTTTAAATCAAGTTCAATGGGATACATGCTATCAACGTAGCCATGATTTTATTTAATTATTTATTTATCTCACCACTGAAAATTTATAATTCCTACAATTAAGTACCAAATTTATTATAACATATTGGATTAATAAAAATATAACATAGTCATCCTCAATTGTAATACATACACTACCATTTAAGTATATAAAATATTCAGTTCACTATAACCAATTGAATTCGAAACGAATACAAATCGTCCAAATATAGCATAAACTAAATATATTAAACAACATGATAGCCTATTACTATTTGAGGAAATCGTTCAAACATTATACATTCATATATTTGAAATTAGAAGTAAATAAATATACACAACTAATTCGTACCATCGATGTGACAAGGTGACAAAATATATCCTTCGGCAGATGGTGTTTGGTTTACATCAGTCAGTGTTGATACTAAGACATCATATTCCTATTTAGTGAAAGACCTATGTTTTAGGATTTGGCAAAAGATTTTATACTTTTAGGTATCACCAAACAGTATACAAAATTTATCAGTTGTCTATTTTACAAAATTAGTTAAAATGTCTAATATACTATAATATAAGTTTGACATTTAATTTGAATATCAAGAGAGAAAATTAAAATCCTAATGCAAAATATAATTACATGTACATGTTTAAACTTCTCTTATACGGCTCAGGCAATATAATTTCCACTGGTCCGTACCACGACTCTTGGGCAGTCTGTATATCCTCATATTGCCCTCCATATCAGTAACTATTATATAAATATAGAACTATTAATGTTAAATGTGCTGAAAGGGAACTAACTCTAATTAATCATTATATACATGTTGAAATATACACGTAAGGTTTAATTGAGACTTAATCAAAGAATATTCATAAGTCAACAGGTTGGAATAAATGGCCACAGTGCACTAAATAAAGGTAATAACAAAATTACCGAACTCCGAACAATCTTACAAAGGGAAAGTCAAAACTCATAATTATATAAACAGACAAAATCAGTCAACAACCGGAAAACTGTGAAAACCGTAATGACCCTGACTGGTACAGGCATTTCTAAAGAAATGGTGGGTTGAATCAGATTTTAAGGCGCCAAACCTCCCGCTCTCATTACGGTTCAAAGGTTCCGGCTGTCACTGTAACAGTATTTAAATACAGGAACAAAATAGGTAAAATAGTTGTCAAAGCAGTAAAATGACGTGATCTTGCAAGAGTTAACAGAATGCCGAAAAATGTAATATGGACAAATCTGCGCTCAACTGGTAACAGTTGAAGCTTAATATTCCACTTGGTTAAACAAGAGAGAAAAATGGGAAACGTTTTCCAAATACGTCGTCTCATATTCGCATCATCCCTTGGTTGCCAAAATTTCAAGGGAGTGAAGAAACCAATATTTAAGCAAATTTTAGGATTCAAAACTATTTCCAGCGGTAACGCTGTACAGTTTTTACCTAATATGATCCGACGTAGAATAACGAAAGAATCGTGACCCCCAAATCTTGCAAGATCCCGTCACTTGAGCGTGTCTCAACGCGCTCACAAAATAATCCGCCCACCCCCACCCCCCTGGTAAAAAAAAACAACTCGAGTACTATAAATCGAAAAACGAAGAATTATTCAAGCCAATGCCTAATTTGCATTCATTGAGGAGAAAAAAGTGTATGACTGTCAGAGAGAAGAAAATACTCTATAGCTCCCTGGACATTGTGTAGATAAACTGCGTTCTCAGTATCTGACAGATGAGTGCCGTCATGATGATATAGATTAATTTCCGTGGATCTGATATTAGGGTGACGAATTACACATAATCCCTCTTTCAGTGCTGCATTTTTTACAGCTAGTTTGACACGATTTCTAGAACCCTTAACGGCCCTGCCATCCTGTGCTTTATGCCAATATCTTCTCATTAAGATATCGCTCCAAACTATCTTAGTGTAATAAGCATAAGTAACTTGAATTTAATCATATCTGCACTTATGTCATGAATTAATTCTGCGGTTTTGTATACTCAGAATCACCCTGTAATGTATATATATTCCATATGATATAGGACTCAGGGACAATGCTTTCTTCTAGATTTTGAAGAAAATACTATGGTGTTGTGAAAGTTGTATTTGGATTTCCACCAAAACCAAATAATAATTCATCTAATCGGAAATCAAATCGTTAAACTATGCATTTAATAATCATATGCATGCATTGTATAGATATGTGTATAATTAAACAAACAAGTCTAAAGTTCCTTTCTTCTTCATTCATGCGGTCGCATACCCATTAATATAACTATATGTAGGTACTATTAATAGTAAAAATGTATTAGATAAGTGAATTCAGTCTATATGTAACCTCTATTTTCACATAATTTCCAATTTCTATAATTACTTCATGGTTTTTATTGGAAAACACCATTACTAAAATTAGAAAAACAGATGCGGATAATAAAGGGACTTCATGGAAATATTTTCTCGAAAATTTTGTTGATATTGACAGGTAAATAAAAGAGGTATAAATTTCTTTGTAGACAAACATAGTTAACGGATTTTTCGTTGTTGCTTAATGGGGGGGGGGAGAATTGCGGCATTGTCTTTCGACATTGCCAAAACAGATATTGCCCGAGGGGGGGGTTACACGCACAACATCCACAACTCCATGTCGACAACCCCCAAAGAAGAGCTCGGAGACGTGGCTTTCCGAAGTCTATATTGCTCATCATAATTTACCAAGCCCAAGGAGTAACCCCTAGAGGCAGCCATGCGAACTGTATGCATATACTTAAAAAACTCCAAACCCTTGTTAGGAAACTTTTCAAGCATTAAACTGGCATAAATCATAAATGCAGACGACCATACGTGTATATTTTTGATAGGCTGTGTACTTTTACAATTAAAGAATTTCCTCTTAGAGTTATATCCCCTTGTACGTTATTGTCGTTAGCAAGCTCTCGGGCTGATTTAAGCAACAGGTTTAAATTCGTAAATTCCCTTCTCCATGCTTTCTCTTTCATTTTGATAGGGATATGGTATGAAATCGGATCGTAAATGCTAGTAATGGCCTCTGGAGAATTCCTAACAAGTGGGGAGGCATCAGAAGAACAAGACCCCCTTAACAAAGAATTAGAAAGTGATGGGATTGGAAAGTAATGATACGTACCATAATTGTTCTGGGCTACTGATCCATGGACTATAATTTGACTGGGACCGGGATCTTCAACTCTTTCATTGTAGCTGCCTGATGCCGTCTGGGGAAGGGCTGTCGCGTCTTGTATGTTGCGGCCTGTTGACGATGAAGCGATGGCTCGAGCTTGACTTTCCTGAGAATGCGATTGTCCTGATTGTGAAAGACTTAGCGTGGCGGAGCTGGTTCTTGGCTGGCATGGAATCAATCC
This sequence comes from Bathymodiolus septemdierum, assembly GCA_963383655.1. Classification (NCBI taxonomy): domain Eukaryota; kingdom Metazoa; phylum Mollusca; class Bivalvia; order Mytilida; family Modiolidae; genus Bathymodiolus; species Bathymodiolus septemdierum. Next base: position 82,406,923 of record OY726522.1, read on the forward strand.
TGAAAAACCTGGTGTCTCCGAATCTAAGCTAGTCTGTATTTGTCCTGAACTTGAAGGACATGGTTGCGGTTGTAGTAATCTTGGTATGGCTAAGTCGCCTTCTGCTTGAAATTGTCCTGAACTTGAAGGACCTGGTACGACTGAAAACAAAATGGCAAAATTTTATAAAAACAAAGAAAACTTAATAATCATTTCTTTTCTTCTATTTTGGGGGGGGGGGGGGGGGGGGTGATTCCCAAACATGAAATGTTTAAATGAATGAATAAACGTATCTATAGGGGGGAAATGTAAGCTCCTTTACATCTTTTCAAAACAGAAAGTAAAATGCTTTGTAAATATCATTGGGGTTTTTTTCTATTTAAATTGCAATGTGTTATTCTTGGTCATTTTACTCATTTAGAAAACAATACTTCTGTGGTAATACATCATGCATTAAAACGTCTGAGTGATCGCATTGACAATCTTAAGGGGGGAGACTAATTTCTAAGAGTGGATCCAATAACGGAAACCCCATTAAACGATCAAGGGTTCTTAACTATAATGTTAGTACGACATCATCTTAGAGGAAGACGTGGACATGTAAAGGATAGGCTAAGAACGTTCTGTGTTACACCCTTTTGTCAATCTGTTCTTCCCCTTAAATGACGACTTACGACCACTATTATTGAATTTGCTAGTTAACGGCCCCAGAATCCTAACCCTAACCTATGCAAATCCAAATGCAGAACTGTCGGGAGTTCTAATGAAAAGTGAGTCTACAGTAGGTATTCGCATGGGATCTTATAAAGTACCAATATATGCGGTCTTACATCCCTGCTTATCTGAAGTCAACATTGTGATAAGCGATGGAATCTATAAGAGAAATTAAGACAGATAGTAATCCACTTATCATTGTTCTAATTACTTTTTCTAATTGTATGCAACCTAATGAATAAGATCTACAAAATACTAAAGATTGAGCAACACGAACTCCCCTAAACACGTGAGTGAACTCAGCTGCTCCAGGAGGGTATGTAGTTCATGCCCCAACTGAAACATATCGGTATGTGTATGTATTATTATAGAGTGTGCTTGTTGCATAGCGATCAAGAGTAGTAAACAAAGTATCGATTTATTTTTATAATATATTGCCTTTGTGTCAGGTGTGATTTTCTCTCAGAATAAATTACACACATTAAAATGCGACCCTAACAATTTTGTTTTACACAGTTTTACCTGGAACTACATATTCATTGTCCAAATACTCCAGTGATATTAACTGGTAAAATACTCCAGTGATATTAACTGGTACTAAAATGGATTTGAGGGGTGGAAACAGTATACATGAAGACAGAAAAGCACAGAGTAAATGCATCGACATGATATCATATAAAGAAGGATTAGAATTAGCCAATGAAATTAAAGCTGTTACGTATATAGAATATTCAGCAACTTATCTGCGAAGAGTCAATATCGTGATTGATGAGGAAATAAGAACGGTGTTTATACCTTTAACAAGGGGACAGAAAAAGACTCAAAGTTGTATTGCCCTGTAACCAAGTATATTAAACATATAAACGAATCCCACATTATTCAACGATTAAATTAATGTGACTGTGTATAAACGATTGTTGTCTCATTTATCTTACTTGCTTTGTAACTAATGCCTGTAATGTAGTGACCTTTCTGGAAAAATGTTATGTGAAATCATCTGATATTGTGTTCTTTATTTCAGGACTGGGTTGCACAAACCTCAATTAAATTTAAGTCTCAATTAAACCTTACGTGTATATTTCAACATGTAGATAATGATTAATTAGAGTTAGTTCCCTTTCAGCACATTTAGCATTAATAGTTCTATATTTATATAATAGTTACTGATATGGAGGGCAATATGAGGATAAACAGACTGCCCAAGGGTCGTGGTACGGACCAGTGGAAATGATATTGCCTCAGCTGTATAAGAGAAGTTTAAACATGTACATGTAATTATATTTTGCATTAGGATTTAATTTTCTCTCTTGATATTCAAATTAAATGTCAAACTTGTATTATAGTATATTAGACATTTTAACTAATTTTGTAAAATGGACAACTGATAAATTTTGTATACTGTTTGGTGATACCTAAAGGTATAAAATGTTTTGCCAAATCCTAAAACATAGGTCTTTCACTATATAGGAATATGATGGCTTAGTACCAACACTGATTGATGTAAACCAAACACCATCTGTCCAAGGATATATGTTGTCACCTTGTCACATCGATGGTACGAATTAGTTGTGTATATTTATTTACTTCTAATTTCAAATGTATGAATGTATAATGTTTTAACAATTTCCTCAAATAGTAATAGGCTATCATGTTGTTTAATATATTTAGTTCATGCTATATTTGGACGATTTGTATTCGTTTCGAATTCAATTGGTTATAGTGAACTGAATATTTTATATACTTAAATGGTAGTGTATGAATTACAATTGAGGATGATTATGTTATATTTTTATTAATCCAATATGTCATAATAAATTTGGTACTTAATTGTAGGAATTATAAATTTTCAGTGGTGAGATAAATAAATAATAAAATAAAATCATGGCTACGTTGATAGCATGTATCCCATTGAACTTGATTTAAAGAACACCACATATACAGCCACATCTGCTTCATAATTTGACCTACATATATCAATTGACAGTGATAGCTGGTTAAAAGCGAACTTTTTCTGTAAAAGAAAAGAGATAATTTGCATTGTGAACTTTCCATTTTTTTCAACATCCCACATTTCAGCAACACCTGCAGCTGGGTTATATATCTCTCAATTAATATTATATCACAGATCATGTGGGTTCTATCTAGATCACCTTGGTAGAGGGTTGCTGTAAACAAGAATGCTACTAGATCAAGGATTACTAGTGTGTAAATTTCAGTATTCACTTCGGAGGTTATAAGGTCGCCATCATGCCTTGGTTAACTGTTTCTGAATATATGTCACAGATGACCTGTGATGTGTTGTTTTTTGGTTGGTTTGAGTTTGATTTATGTCCTGTGACTAATTGTGGCTGTGTCTCTTGATTGTCCTTTCACTTGCTTTAACATTTATTCCGCTTGCAGTAGTCAAAATCCTTCTTTTTCTTCATGCTTTATTAGTGGAAAATTAATAGGAGCAACAATACTGGTGCAACTAGTGGTGCAGAAACTGTTTATCCTTCAGGAACACCTAAGTTCACCATTGGTCTTCAGTGGGGTTCATGTTACTCAATCGTTAGTTTTTTCGGTGTTTGTGCTCTAACGACCATTGTTTGTCTTTATTATTTTGGTCATTGTATTCTTCTTCGACTTACTGCTTCTGATGCCCTTTGAAGTATTCAAATTATCTTCATAATAAAAAGTAGATATATAATTTAGTGCGCAAGACGCCAATGCAATTCAATTAAGGACTAATACACAACACAGATGGTGGGATGACAAGTAAATCGAACAATTACTATAAATACAAATCTACTTGGTGCTATCGGTACCTATCAACTCTGATGTTGTTAACTCCATTCCTGTTCAATAGCTTTCGGTTATTCTCTGTGATTTTGCTTCCAACCAATAACATCGACATATAAATAATCCACATTCAAATTATGTTCACAAGATAAACCACGCAGTCGGAATTGTTTCAAAATAGAAAAGAAAAATCGTAGAAACAGGAAAATTCGATACCCCTCACACAGACATTACCGGTCACTTTCCTAGCTTGGCAGAAACACTTTAATAAAGTAAAAAAAATCGTGTAGCCCCTAGCCTCCCCTTCTAGTGAAATGATGTGGTCAGGTAAGTTTACACTACATGTGAGTTACATTCCAACCCTCACATATAACTCCATGAGCTATGTTGTTGTAAATAACGCCCGAGTCCCAACCTTGAACCTTATGTGTAATCTTCGTGACATAGATTAAACGTCAGAGAATACCGAAGGGACAATCACAAATAGACAATCCAAAGAAATTGCCAGCATAGGATACACAGGACGAAGAAAAACAAAGCAAAAACATAACGGAATATGCGTTGGAAACCACTATACACAAACAAGCACAAATAACGTAAATAAGACATGAACCCTCCTACAAACAACTGGAGATAAAGACATACCGATCAGAAGTTGTGATATACTAGTATATATAATATAAATATGTTTTATAAACTATTTAAGAGCCGAACAACTGACTACTGGCCTTGTGATACCCAAGGCAGATGTATCAACCTGTGAATTAACTGACTACTGGGCTTGTGATACCCAAGGTAGATGTATCAACCTGTGAAATAACTTACCACTTGGCGGTTGATACCCAAGGCAGATGTATCAACCTGTGACTACTGGCCGTGTGATACCCAAGGCAGATGTATCAACCTGTGAAATAACTGACTACTGGCCGTGTGATACCCAAGGCAGATGTATCAACCTGTGAAATAACTGACTACTGGCCGTGTGATGCCCAAGGCAGATGTATCAACCTGTGAAATAACTGACTACTGACCGTGTGATGCCCAAGGCAGATGTATCAACCTGTGAAATAACTTACTACTGGCCGTGTGATACCCAAGGCATATCTATCAACCTGTGAAATAACTGACTACTGGCCTTGTTATACCCAAGGCAGATGTATCAACCTGTGAAATAACTGACTACTGGCCGTGTGATACCCAAGGCAGATGTATCAACCTGTGAAATAACTGACTACTGGGCGGGTGATACCCGCGGAAGATCTATCAACCTGTGAAATAACTGATTACTGGCCGTGTGATGCCCAACGCAGAGGTATCAACCTGTGAAATAACTGACTACTGGGCGGTTGATACCCAATGCAGATGTATCAACCTGTGAAATAACTGACTACTGGGCGGGTGATACCCAATGCAGATGTATCAACCTGTGAAATAACTGACTACTGGGCGGGTGATACCCAAGGCAGATCTATCAACCTGTGAAATAAGAACGTAGATGTCTAATTTAATGCGCATTATGCGTTTCTGGTTTTACTTTCATTACATACGATCGTAGTGAAACAATTGGCTAACATCTAATAAGGATGTTTTGTCTTGATGGTCCAACAAGGTATTTCCCCTTATTATTTCTTTATTGATATTTTTAAACAAAATTATATTTAGATTTCTAAATATAGGATCCTGTTTTCTGTATATAAAGATATAGACTTTTGTATTGATTCATTGCAAACTTGATATGAATACGTTAAACAATATAAAGTGTGTTGTGGTTGGTGATGGGTAAGTAACATGCATTAATGTTTATGATCAGGAATAAATAGTGAGATCTTATATACGATTATAACGGAGCCCGTTTACTTACATGATAAAAAAAAATGAAATAATAATTTGAAAAAAAAAAGAAATAATAATTCGGTAAAACAAAATAATATTTCGTACAAACGAAATAAAAAAAAACATGTCAGTAAACGGGCTCCGTAATATTGTTATTGACATGACAGTTATTTGTTTGTACTGTATGACCAAAATGCTAATAATGCACATGACGAGTTTCTATGAGGATAGCCTGTATTCATCATGTTTTTCTAGTTTTATAAACTTTTTTTCCCGAAATGTGCATGACTATCCATATGTTTCGTCCTTCGAGTGAGCGAGTGGTTGTTGCTTAACGCCAAGTGATTAATTCTTCAGCTATATCAAGGCGACATGCTACATTTCGATAATATGATGTTGTCGTTCGCATTGAATAGACCAACACGTTCGGTTTTCATAATGTTAACTCAATAAAACAACAGTCCACAGGTAGACATGTCGCTCCACATAATACTGACCCCGAGCCAACCAGTTGCTTCTCTTACTCCTTAATTTTGTGTTCTTAAAGAAGCAGTAAATGTCAATACCGTTGTACGAATCCATGATCTACCGCATGTAACTAGTAAACCACCAACGGGAAAGCAGGAAGTTATGTTTAATGTATAACATGTACCATGGATACGCCCCATCTTATCTGTGTGATTTATTACCTCGTCTTGTTCGTGATGTTACCAACTACCCTGTTCGAAACAGAAATGACTACACTGTTCCAAGATGTCGCTTATCGTTATACCAATCTTCGTTCATCCCGTCTGTCATAAATCTTTGGAACAGTCTAGACAACGAGACCAAAATATCAGAACATATGATATGTTTAAAATTAACCTTAAAAGAAAAGTTGTACTTCTAAAAATTCCGGGCCATTTCTTAGTTGGGGATAGAATATCCAATATTTTATATTCAAGATTACGTAGTACTTGTAGTGCGCTAAAGTGTGATATATTTCGATGTAATATAATACAAGATTCGACATGTGTTTGTGGATATATCATGGAGGACGCTTCCCACTTTCTCTTGAAGTGCCACTTATATATCGAGCAGAGGACAGTTCTCTTTCATTTTTAACACCACCATAATTTTCAGGAGAGACATTAGAACATTATTATTTGGAGACTCTCAAAAAGACCTGGCTCAAAATATTTGTTAACAAACGCAGTACAGATATTCATTAAGAACAGTAGGCGATACACTGAAGGAACATACATCCCCCCACCCCTTTTTACTTAACTGTTATCATTTTTTCTACATCGTAAATGTTTAAATATACTCATTTTTATTCGTCATGCTCTCTGTCAGACCTACATTTGTATGGTGCTGGAGAGAACTTCAATCCTGTTGTATATATTTGAAAATAAAATATGTTTAAATTAACCACCAATGCGGTTTTAGACTTGCAATTTGCAATACCTTTGTGTCATATTTTTGCGTTTTTGAAAGGAAAGGAAATTAACTAATTGTGAATTATAAGAAAAATGAAAAGATCACGCCATAATAATTTATTAATCTGATACCATTAAAATTCTAAAGTTATCTGTAATGTAATCTATTAATCGTGCATTATATATACAATGTATATATATATATATATATCTTCATAGAAGGTCATACACATCTGATAGTCCAGAGAGTACCAGTATCCAGACATGTATAATTATGATCTGATTGTACCTGAGTAATGTCTCCAATCCGGGAAAACCAGTAGTATGTGAACTTCCTTCTGTATTAAAATTCTAAATTTACCTGTTATGCAATCTATTAATAAAGTCCAGAGTTTACCAGTATCCAGACATGTATAATTATGATCTGATTGTACCTGAGTAATGTCTCCAATACGGGAAAACCAGTAGTATGTGAACTTCCTTCTGCATTAAAATTCTAAATTTACCTGTTATGCAATCTATTAATCGTGCATTATATATATATATATATATATATATATATATATATATATTTATAAAAGGTCATACACATCTGATAGTCCAGAGTGTATGAATTTTGTAGCCGATTTGTTATGGCTGTTCCGTTCATTTTACCTACGCCGCTCTTCCGTCGAGAGTTTCGTAGAAAGATATTTTTTTATTAGAATTTTATTTCAAGTTTATTTTGGTTTTGCAGAGTAAATAATTAAAGAATTGGGAATTTTTCATTAAAATATATTTCTTTTGCGTTTCTAAATATCAATTGATCTATATTTTTAAACTTCCGGTGAACAGATATGTGGCTATCAATATAGAAAGGAGGAAAAATCTGACAACCTACCGTTAAAAGGACGAAAAAGGTACTTCCTCTATTTCATTGAAATGATGAAATTCATTTATTATATTTCTAAATATGATACCTAAATGTACCCGTTAGCTAAAGATTACACCATACACTTGTTTGATTTAAAACTTGATATAAACATGCTTAGCATATAATATGCGTTGTGGTTGGTGATGGGTAGATGAAACGTTTAATTTAACATATGAACTTCTGTAATTCCAAGCAAAAACATGTCCATTGAGATCACATTGTTTTATTCGAACTGGAAATTGAAATCTAAAACATATTATTCATATTTTTTTAATGATGTATTGCTGGCACATATCCAACATATGAGATGAGAATGTCGTCAAGATGTGTAAATTATAACTCTATATAATATCAGCCTTAAAATGGGAGACATTACGTGGCTAATTACTATAAACTTCATTCATAACTACGCTTTTAAAAGATTTTCCCATCCTACAACAGATTTTCTGTATACACATCGGTTGTTAAAATGCCGACTATAGCCAATGAAAAGATTTCATTTGAGGTCAAGTTCGTACAAATCTATTTTAGTGCACACGACATGCTTTAAATATAACCTTCATCAGGTACGCTAAAAAATTGGAAAGCCAAATAATTTAATTAAACGTTTTTGGAAGCAAGAAATTAGAATGCCTAAACATGATAGACAAAATCACCTATAACCTTAGTTTTAATAACACATGAAATTACATTAGTTAGGAAAGATGAATTTCAATGCGAAATACTGACTCCTGAGCTGATGATACCCTGGAGTATTAATAGTTCACCAAGCAAAGGTACCAACCCAGTTATAGTAATAAAAACGTAAATATCTAATTTGACGTATGTGTGTGTGGCTGTAGCAATTCATATATATTCCATAATGGGGGAATGGTGTTTAACGTCACTTTCAACTATATTTCAGCTATATCATGGCGGTCAGTTTTATTGGTTGAAGAAACCGGAGTACCCGGGAAATACCACTGACCTGCCGCAAGTCACTGACAAACTTTATCACATAATATTGTACGGAGTACACCTTGCCATGAGCGGGGTTCAAACTCACGCCGTTAGTGGTGAAAGGCGCTGATTGCATAGGTAGTCATAAATCAAACTACTATGTGATCACGACCACGACGCGGTTCATGCTTTCTTACTACAGTGTATGTATGGAGTGTATATGTATAATACTATTATCCTTTATACTCATTTCTTTCCTTTTTTTCAGAACTATTGGTAAGACGTGTCTACTTTTAAGTTATACTACTAATTCCTTCCCTGATGAATGTATTCCCACCATGTAAGTATCACAAACATAACACGTTATTCCAGAATAATTGTCTATTAATTCAAATTTATTAATTTCACTGACGTCACTATATTGTTTGAAATGCACAATTCCATAAAATTTTCTTCAAGTATAAACATAAACAAGTGTAATCATTATATAGATTTGAAAAGAAAGTTTAAATAGTGAAGGTTAACAATTCCACTAATATTAATAAATGAACAACCATATATCACCTAAACTCATTGAACACAAGAAACACCACGGCATATGACATTGAAAACTCAGGTCCTGGTTTGGGACAAGAACACAAATATGGCGCGATTAGCCCGGTTAACTGGATCTCAACTCTCCCCTCTTGATAACTGTATCTCCAACGGCAATACATACCATACTTTTAACACGACAAATTATACTGATGCAATAATTATAATGGATTAAAACATATTTCGTGATGGAAACATGATGAACATCTTTCGTGATAGAAACATGAAAAGTTAAATATAGAAAATACATTAGAGTATGGATTATGATATAATATATGCATTCAATAATCTAAATCTTGTTCATCATGTCACAAAAATAGCATGTATTTCCTGGATATAAAATTAAACGACATGAATGAATAATAAGTATTAATTTTAAATTGCTTAGCTGATATATACTGTGACGTCCATCCACCTACACATAAAGCATTAATTCAGGGTAGCCCATAGTTTCTATTTACATAGGGTAGCCCATAGTTTATATTTACATAGGATAGCCCATAGTTTCTATTTACATAGGGTAGCCCATAGTTTATTTTTACATAGGGTAGCCCATAGTTTCTATTTACATAGGGTAGCCCATACTTTATATTTACATAGGGTAGCCCATAGTTTATATTTACATAGGTTAGCCCATAGTTTATATTTACATAGGGTAGCCCATAGTTTCTATTTACATAGAGTAGCCCATAGTTTCTATTTACATAGGGTAGCCCAGCGTTTCTATTTACATAGGGTAGCCCATAGTTTATATTTACATAGGGTAGCCCATAGTTTCTATTTACATAGGGTAGCCCATAGTTTCTATTTATATAGGGTAGCCCAGTTTCTATTTACATAGGGTAGCCCATAGTTTATATTTACATAGGGTAACCCATAGTTTATATTTACAAAGGGTAGCCCATAGTTCATATTTACATAGGGTAGCCCATAGTTTCTATTTACATAGAGTAGCCCATAGTTTCTATTTACATAGGGTAGCCCAGCGTTTCTATTTACATAGGGTAGCCCATAGTTTATATTTACATAGGGTAGCCCATAGTTTCTATTTACATAGGGTAGCCCATAGTTTCTATTTATATAGGGTAGCCCATAGTTTCTATTTACATAGGGTAGCCCATAGTTTATATTTACATAGGGTAACCCATAGTTTATATTTACAAAGGGTAGCCCATAGTTCATATTTACATAGGGTAGCCCATAGTTTATATTTACAAAGAGTAGCCCATAGTTTATATTTACATAGGGTAACCCATAGTTTATATTTACAAAGGGTAGCCCATAGTTCATATTTACATAGGGTAGCCCATAGTTTATATTTACAAAGAGTAGCCCATAGTTTATATTTACATAGGGTAGCCCATAGTTTATATTTACATAGGGTAGCCCATAGTTTCTATTTACATAGGGTAGCCCTTAGTTTCTATTTACATAGGATAGCCCATAATTTATATTTACATAGGGTAGCCCTTAGTTTCTATTTACATAGGGGAGCCCATAGTTTCCATTTACATAGGGTAGCCCATAGTTTATATTTACATAGGGTAGCTCATAGTTTATATTTACATAGGGTAGCCCATAGTTTATATTTACATAAGGTAGCCCATAGTTTATATTTACATAGGATAGCCCATAATTTATATTTACATAGGGTAGCCCATACTTTCCATTTACATAGGGTAGCCCATAGTTTATATTTACATAGGGTAGCTCATAGTTTATATTTACATAGGGTATCCCATAGTTTATATTTACATAAGGTAGCCCATAGTTTATATTTACATAGGGTAGCCCATAGTTTATATTTACAAAGGGTAGCCCATAGTTTATATTTACATAGGGTAGCCCAGTGTTTATATTTACATAGGGTAGCCCATAGTTTATATTTACATAGGGTAGCCCATAGTTTATATCTACATAGGGTAGCCCATAGTTTATATTTACATAGGGTAGCCGATAGTTTATATTTACAAAGAGTAGCCTTTTGTTTATATTTTGTCTTCGTTGTGTAAATAAGCGTTAGAGAAAACAGAATGGAGAATACGGAAACACAGACAACATTGTGCACATAAGACACAGGATGAAAATAACCAAAACGAACAGGACACAAGTCAACAAAATAGACTAAAGGGATTAGCAACACGGACCCCAACCAGCAGCCTGGAGTGAACCCAGGTGCTTATAGAGAGTAAGAAGTTTTTGCTTCTTATAAGACATCCACCTTGTTGCTCATATGTATTTGGTTATAGTTTATTTTGTTATATACGAATATATATTTTGATTACAGATTTGACCACTTTACAACAGTTGTGTTGGTAGATGAAGCACCAGTACAGCTTGACTTGTGGGATACCGCCGGACAAGAAGATTATGATAGATTTCGGCCATTGTCGTATCCATTAACTGTAAGACTGATATTATTGTTTTAGCGAATCTATTGTGTGGGTAGCTTTCAGGTGTATCCCATGTCCGACACTTGAATAACTTGTATGTCGTCATGGTACATGATTCATTTGTATTTATCAATGACACGTCTTTATCATTTAATGATCTTAAGAGACTTCAATATAGCGACACATTCAGCTTTGCATTCCTGCAATACGAGTCATAAACATGAAACATACATTTTTATCTTGAACAAATACTTCTGAACTTCAATGAAAGTATCGGGAGTTGCATTGGAACAAAAAGAGGCTTTGAAATTTCCTACAATGTTCCTACTCTTTTTTCGAAATATACGGGGTATTTGACATACATGGAGTGTTGAACTTATCAAACACGACCTCATCTTTGGTTCAGAGTCAGACTTTCCTCATAGGTTATCTTTATGTATGCACGAATTAGCTATGGGAGCATTTAATTACTAGTTTGCAGTTCTAAGTATCACCAGGATAAATTGTATGCTCGTATTATAGGGTGGGTTTGATTAATGTTGTCTTTGGTCACTTTAAAAAAAACTGTCATCATTATCGTGACTACCAGACCATTTAGATGGAATAGCCGAGACAGATATACAAATTTGACGGTATTGCAAATTTTAATTATTGAGGTCAACGTCGGGGAACTAATCCGTGGATAAACAGTGAAATGCTTGTGGTCATTAGTCAACGACTTTAGTCATGCTCGCATTATAATTAAATCAAACAGATGTGTTTTCAAGAAACGAATAACTTGTTATTAAAATGGGAATAATTTTCAATTATGAAATTTCATATCGTTGTGCAACCACATTTTCCGTGAGCATAACGAAAATAATTTGCATGTAGAAACAAATCAGACTGGGTTTAAAGAGTGATTCCAGTTCTTCTAACATTAGACAATATTTCTTTCATGGTATTTTATTTTGATCTGTTTTATTTTATAGAATGTGTTCCTGTTGTGTTTTGCTGTTGATAGCCATGATAGTTATGAAAACATTCGATCTAGGGTATGAAAGTCACTAGTTTACTTCAATTTTCATTTTACATTAAAATCGCAACCTCTCTAACTATAAGGAGAGCACCAAGTAACCAAGTCAAGTTGTATCAAGGAAAATTACTGACATAAAACCATGAAAGTGAGGCAAAAGCAAAAAGACTGAGTACATGACATGTAGTCAAGAATGAACAATTCCGAGACACAGAACAAAGACAAAGAAAACAATTAAGCACAACACAGAAACAACACGAACCTCACCAAAACCGGAGGTGAACCCAGGTGCTCGCGAAATGTGAGCAGTTCCTACTTCTTATAATACATTCGTCATATTACTCAAATAGTCAAGTCATGTTGAACACACATAGTAAACAAGGTAACGTAGTGTTGAACACACATAGTAAACAAGGTAATGTAGTGTTGAACACACATAACATGCAAGGTAATGTAGTGTGAACACACATAGTAAACAAGGTAATGTAGTATTGAACACACATAGTAAACAAGGCAATGTAGTGTAGAACACACATAACATGCAAGGTAATGTAATGTGAACACACATAGTAAACAAGGTAATGTAGTGTTGAACACACATAGTAAACAAGGTAATGTAGTGTGAAGGCACTGATATGAAATATTCAAAATTGAAAGTTGAAGCTGAAAAAAGGAAAGAAAAAGAGTACCAACATGATGAACTGTAACAATTTCAAACCAAGGATATAAACTCAGCACACAATAGCTATGACACTGACCTATATACAAATATATAACATTATTTATGATGGATCTTAAATATTGGTGGTTAAACGTGCATAAACAATGTTAATCGAAAACACATGGGAACTATTAAGCGTGACAATTCAGACTGAGGTAAAATGAAATTTATTGTATTTGTTTGAAAAGAGCACAAGGGCCAAATTTTGATCGGGCCATTTGCTTATTATTTGACGGAACATTTTGTGTTTCTATTCCTTAAATACAGTTGATTGTTATTGATATTTGGTAATGTGGTGATTTGGAAAGTTGGATTTGATGTGTTGCTTATTATATATTTTTGTCTGGTTACGTCATTTGAAACACATGTCCTTAAAACTATATTGCATGAGTAGGTTCTGTTTGTTTTTTTACTTTAATCATCTAGACGATCCTTGGTAATACCAAATGTATCAGCTATTACAATAAAGTACCTCGCAACAGTTCTTTTAAACACAATGTACCGGAAAGGACAAATAAATACAAAAACTAAAATATTAATAAGAATTTCTTGTTTTTTTATTCGAATGACCAATTCAAATTAATTGTTCCTTTTAGGTATTTCTTTTATTATATCATTTGCATTGCAATTAATGCGATATTAACATATTAATTTGAATTATTTTTTGCTTTTGGTTTCAGTGGTACCCGGAAGTAAAACATCACTGTCCAAATATACCAATAATTCTCGTCGCTACAAAAGTGGACATGAGAAACACTAACAACGAATCAACAGTGGGAAATACAAAAATTATTTCATATAAAGAAGGACTTGCGCTTTCTAGACATATTCAAGCAAAACACTATATCGAATGTTCCGCAAAAACTGTAGTAAATGTTAAAGAAGTGTTTGAGGCAGCAATTAGAACAGTATTAATTCCTTGTAGTAAGGATAAACAGGACCATAAAAAGCGAAGGTGTAGAGTGTTGTAAATTGGAGGACAATATATTAGTGATTTTGGGGCCATCGTGGTCGTGATCCTATGGTAGTTCGATTTACAACTACCTGTGCAATAAGTGCCTATCACCACTAATGTTGTGAGTTCGATCCCTGCTCAGACGAGGTGCACTCGATACAACATTATGTGATAAAGTTTGTCAGTGGCGTTAAACACCATAAACCCTTATAGTGATTATGTGACTCATTAACTGTGCCAAAAAAGACATAATATGAACAGTGTTGTTCATACGGCGGCATTCACTGTAAACAAGAACAATATTTATTGAATTAAAATTGACATTATGCTAGAAAATATTTGCTAGTGTAGATAAAATAAATGTTTTTGTATTGTTATTTCACAAAGTTTACAATTCACTGAGTCCAGTAGTTTCCATGCCTTTGTTTGATCTTCCAACAGATATTTGTATGACTACCCTACATGGTCTAAGGTCTGCATGATTGCCTTTGACAAAGAAACAGAAATATTAAAGCCAAATAAAGGTATTGGGTGAAACCAGTTGGAAATTAACACTAATAATAATAACTGAAATATAAATATTACTTAAAATGGCGTTAAACACCATAACCCTAACCCTTATAAACCATGTGTGTCGCATGTGTAGAAGGAACTGTTAACCCATCCGGAGCACCCGAGTGTGTCCCTGTTTTTGCGTGATTCTAATTAATAATTAATAAATTCAACATACGTGTAATCGATGTATGTGGATCGTTATTCGTCCACAAAACTGTACAGTCTATTATGAGCTACCAACTATGAACAATGCCGGATTTACCTATAGGCTCGATAGGCTGAAGCACAGGGCTTCAACATGTAGGGGTCCTCCGGCCAAGGTTTTTTCTTAACACTGTTATTGGACTTTCACACTTGTGCTGTCATAACATACTGTACTGTCAAAACAACCCTTCAAGAATATTGCAACCTTTTAGACACCCCTCATCATCTTTGCCTTTATTGAAATTGATTAAACACGCTTCCACCTTCCTCCAGTCCTGAAGGTGGGGAATTGGGAGGGGTCTCACAAATGGATTAGCCTAGGGCCTATCTTTATCTAAATCCGGCACTGACTATGAAGTATTTGGATTTATCAGCGATAGAAATTTGTGACAAATATTGCAAATTATATCATTTGTAAATGTTAATAGTATGGTCGACTATCTTTTTAATCATCATATCTGACTTAAAATAAGTGTTTGCTTACACACATGCCGAATAGGATCACATTAAATACATTAAATAGTAGAGGTCAAGAATATCATATCTCTATAGACTCATGTACATTATCACTACCAAATAACCAATAACCCTTCACAGAATCTAACTCATGTACCTTCAACTACTATTATTTATAACTGAATAAATAAAAACAAAAACACAAACTTAAGGTTGTCGACTAGCTCGCTGTTTGAGTATTTTTTCTGAGCCACCGATATTATTATTTCAAGAACCAAAAATACATCAGAAATGTAATATCCACAATCATAATTATATTTCATAATACATATCAGATACAACTGAAACATCTAAAATATACAACCCCCAAATGCCCCGTGGCCGCCCATGAAAAAACACTTTGTAGAAACCTGTGGCCTTTTGTCTATGCCACCGGAACGAAAGTGTAGAACCTCACTAGTGGGGAGATGAATGTACAATTTCAACAAAGAAAATCAAAAATCAAAATTCGATGTTAACTGTACAAGATCTGGGCTAGAAATGACTCAATAAAAACCCTATTACACCTACAATTTTTGGCGCCAAAAACTCCTACGCCCAGTCTGCAATGCTTAAACGAGAAGACAATCAATTCCCGTTAGACTAACGTGCCACGGAAATTATTGAGTCTTCTCTATAGACTCATGTACATTATCACCACCAAATAACAAATAATCCTTCACAGAATCTAACTCATGTACCTTCAAATACTATTATTTATCACTAAATAAATAAAAACAAAAATACAAATTTAAGTTTGCCGACTAGCTCGCTGTTTGGGTATAGACCAACAAAGATAGTGTGGCTACAAAAAATATCTACATACTACAGTCAAACAAGTATGAAAAATAGACAAACTAATAAAAATTAAATGACAAAAAATCAAAGACCTGGATGCTTGGAAACTTCAATCCTGTTGGCAACAGAATCTGCCACGTATCCGTCTTTGCTTAAATCACTTTTCCACCTTCCGTGTCGTTTCCAACACCTTTCCTTCACATCTGCATTGTCTGCCTCAGTGGCACCACCTGGCCGAAGTGAATGTAACCCTAGATTTAGCTCTGGCGAGACTACTTTCAACCTTCTAACTATACATTCCCTAGCTGTAGTGTAACTAATGGGTTTATTTTTCTTAAATAATTAACACTTCTCCTTAGACCTACATAAAGGGCGAAACAAAAAATATTCGATGACAAATCCACATTTGCCAAATCCACATATCAAAGAAACATAGTATAAAAACATGCTGAGGAAACACCCTTCGAAATTAAAACCTCATCCCCATCTCTATACTGAACAGTTTTACTTTTTCTGATCTTAATAATTAAATAACATTATTTGACATTACCTCTTAGCTGCCTAAGCTCATTAAGGCGTATAAACCTACTGAAACTAAGTAAAATCATAGCAAGATATCTAATTCTCAAACATTGAACACAACTTAATCAAAATATCACGAGTTACAGGGTCTTTCTTCTTGACAGGAGATTTTGCCGTTCTTTTTGCTGAATCAACCGAATTCTTGACAAATGCACTCTCTGTAGGATCTAATTTGCCAAACATTTCATGTACCCATTAAATAGAATATACTGCTGAGCTGACTGAACTATAAGTAGAACCTGAGTCTAATAAATGTACTATATACAACGTTACATGTATAGGTGAAGCAGGTAAAGAAATGTTGTTCAGTAATAAATTTTTCCCATTTTCGGAAACTATAAAAAATACTTCGTATTAGTACTGTCACTTCTGGCATGTAACAAATGTTCAGTAAAACTTCCAACTAAGCTGTACAACGGATGATTTACATCTATCCCACTGTCCTCTATGGCTTCTCATACAAACTGCTCATGTCTTATTCCTGTTAAAACATAAGACAAAATCAACCAAATCTGATCTTAAAAGCTATCATCGCAAACTTCAATGGAAATTTGCTAAGCATACCATTGTTACATCTACCTGTGACAATTAATTTTTTATCTGTCAGATAATGTTTGCTTTTGATAAAAGACTTAAATCTACCGTTAGATTCGTGCAATAACACCCAATTCGGCGCAGACTTCAATAACGGAACTATCAATGTACCGTTAGCACAATCTTCACAAAACTTTCTGATGACTTTGCTAGCCATGCATGGCGGTGGTACTAACCAGTTACATTCATATGATCAGTTTTGTGTGAACGCGTTTATTGCCTCAGTTCCTTTACACCAGCATTTTCAATTAAACTTATGCCTTTGCTATTATAATCTGTTGCAAAACGATCCACTGTATGTGTACCCCAAAGGGCATCTAACTCCTCAAGAACATCCCTGTGAATTCCCCAATCATCGCAGTCTGAATATCTACTAAGATTGTCTGCTATTTTACTTTGTTCTCGGGGAATCCACTGAGATGCCAATTTGATATTATGATCTGCGCATAATGTGTGCAATTCACACGTAATAGTTTGAAAATCTGTTTTTCTACTGCCATTGTTAATTATACTGGTCACATTTTTATTGTCTGTGTTTAATTTTAATGTGCGATTCTCAAGTATATGTACAGAACTTTCAACTAATCTATTTACGGCTTCAATTTCACGCCAAGTTGAACTACTACGTTTCTCTGATTCTGACCAACTACCCGTAACAGTCTGCAAACTATTGCTAGGTACAACTAGACTACAGTCTGTCTGCAAATCTCTAAAGTCACAGACTGACTCTGTGCCTAAGCCATCTTTGGCTGGGATTACATACCCTCTCAGATGCGTAAGCATACGCTTCTAAATCACACAAATCTGACTCTTGCAAGTCTGCACCTTTAATATTTAAGTCATTTACTGACTGCAAACAATGCCTAAGCTCCTCTACAGCTGGAGATGTCAACACAACCAGTGAGTTCCAACTGGCTCTTATCGAAATACAATTATATAGGTTCCTGGTTTTCAGTCTAACCAGCGGACCTAACACAGCCTGCATGGATATAATGTGTCCAATGATACAAGCAACAAACCTGCTTCTAAATAAAATTCTACCTTTGCCAACAAATGTCAGAGTTTTATCTATAAAAGAAAGCAATCTTCCTATTCTTTCATCAGTGATTCTAAGTTTACCACACTCCATGTCCCAAAACAAGCCCTATCACAATAAGATTTTGTTCAGGAAGCCACATGCACTCTTCTTCTGCTATCAAAAACCCAAATTTTGATAAACTGTTTTTGATGTAAAAACTATCTTTTTCTGCAGAATCAAAGTCACTAGCTCCTCCCAAGCCATCATCAAGATACATAATAATCTGTAAACCTTAATTTCTCCGGTATTTGACTACCCTTTTCAACAATTTAGTGAGTATATGTCCAGCACTAGCAATTCCAAAAGGAAGTACATTAAATACAAAATATATAGATTTGCCTTTCTACACCCATGAAAAACCAAGATACTTCCTGTGCTACTGAAAAATCTCGATATGGTGGTAAGCTCCCTTTAAATCATATCGAAATTTAGAAAAAAAACTTTTTGAATAATTTCCTTGCTACTGAACCATCTTTAAAGAGGGAGAGGCGCTAAGGTGCAAAATTGGACCCACATTATATTAAAAAATAATGCTCGACATAGAATAAAAACAATTTACTAATTTGATTGTTAGATAAACAAATTTTCAAAAAATATAACTTTCCGTGAAATTGGGTGCGTTATGACGTCATAATGACATCATTATTAGACGGATAATGCTAAAAATGGACTACAAACGACATATTTAATGTACATTTTAGCTATTTTATATACCTCCACAGTCTTCCACCAACACCAAATTGAGCTGTTTTGAGTATAGAGGGTTAATGATTATATCAAAATATTTTGTTGGTGGGGGATTGTGGAGATTGTTTAATATTAATTTATTTATAACCTCAGCCGGGCCCTTAAAATCAATATTTTCACTCTTCTGATTGTATATACGAGACCATTATATACACAATCTGTACATTTCATAATTCATTTCAAGTAATGAAATTCATCAGTAAATAACTTATGTTTCTGTAAATAATTGTATTTATTTTAAATACAGTTTGTGTACATTGAAACCAAGAGAAAAACTCAGTGCATGCAATCCGGCGTCAATACCATTAAAAGAACTGGGGACTATAAGTGCAATATATGGCTCCATATTTAATGAATCATTATCTTAGAAAATACTTGATTACAATGTGATGTATTATAGACGAGATCATACTTTTGATGTTAAAACTTGCTTCCAACAAACTCGATACGTATTTGACGTCATTGTGACGTCAAGCGCGTTATTTGTTTTCTGTATTTCGTGGAATTTTGCCCGCGATATTTGGACGGTTTTCGAAGAAATTAAGCACCTCCGCAGTCGTGCACCAAAAAAATATTTTACCAGATTATTAAAATGAATAAAACACAAATACTGTTAAAGTATTTTTTTGGTTTCACGAGGTGTTAAATTTCTTGAAAAACGACGGGAAAATGTTCAAATATTCCAAGCGCTTAGATGACGTTTTGATATTTGAGAAGCAATCTTTGCCGTAAAAAACGATAGTATGTCGGCACGTAACAGTTATATACAAATGTAAGATAAAAATAAAATAAACACCACTTCATCCAAAATAGTTTTTTTTCATAAGCCCCCAATTATTGATTATATATTTTCTTCCGGGATACTGAACTAGTTATTACTACAGGGATACGGAGGTAGCCGTTTAATGGTCTATCGATGCTACTTCTAAAATGAAGTAAAATAGTTTGATCCAAAAGGAGTAGATATTTTTTGGGCACAATCCAACAGATAGCTCTCACATTATGACCCAAATGTGTTTTATGTTATGCACTACATACACAAACGTTTGATCCATCATTTGTCAATTGGGGGTTAGGTGGAATTTATGATAATCACTGTTTATAAACTTTCTTTTCATATCAATCAATGAAAAGAATTGGTTTGCTGAAAGTATGTTTTTTTTTGAGGTTCATTGGATGGAATTTGTATCTCATGTGAAGTTCCGTCAATTGCAGACACAACGTTAGGCATATCAGAACAATATCTTTTCTTTTGCCACCAGACTGTGATGGTTGGCCACTGAATTCACATCACATTTTCATAAATTATATAAAGTTTCCCCTTTTGCGCCCAAATTAAACTTTTAACCTCTATCAGTTCCATTCTCTTAAGTCAACCTCCAATGGACAAATGATGGATCAAAAGTTTGTGTATGTAGTGCATTGAAAATGCGTTCTGTCATGTGCATAAGTTATTGTTTGCATGATTGACAGACAATATTCATCATATTGTTTTCTAGCTTCTGAACTGTCGATCGAGAAAAAAATAAAATATTCTAGACAGGCAGCAAATAGCCAGTCAATGGGGTTTGCAATTAATATTAGCGACCCCACACCACAAGGTGTGGGAAATAGAAATATTCTTCTGTGGTTTAAATGCGTATTAACTGCATTACATGTAAACTGTATGATTCTGTTTGATAAAATCCTTTATCTAGAACAGGAACAAAATGTTCACTTGAGTGAAATAGTTTTGTAATAAGAGATCGTGAATGTGATGTACAAGTATTAAAGAATGTCAAGGTATATTTTAAATGAGGTTGAAGCAAGTCACGATTTGATATTAATTCGGTTGTATTTCATTTTGACGATTCAAATTACAGAAGACGATCACAACCATATTGTTTTTGATTGGATTAAAATTATAGCTTTATAATAATGTATAATATCCTATTATTATTAGAATCCTAACATGACTGGGAATTTTACATAAATAAAATAACAAATTGCTTTCTCTATGAAAACGCCGACTTTATGTGAAAGGGACACCAGACAGCTATGAGGAATTTAATAGATCCCTTAGCGCGGGATTTAAAGGACACACTCCTTACACGTAAAAGACAACTTTCAGCAGATTCTGATAGCAACAGTTTATTAGGAATGTTGTTGTTGGTTTGTCACAAAGCAAAATAATATCTACCATCTCCTCTTTTTCTAGTGATAATCAAGACAATCATACATAGACTCATGGCAGCGACACACATTTTACCTACACGATTAATCATATGGTTGTAAGCTTGTTCTCATCATAAATATATATGAAATACTTGATTGTAAAACAATTATCTATCGACAACCACTTTCTATGGGATATCTGATTCCAAGACTTGTTATCAGTTAATCAAACAAACAAAATAATTCTCACAGGGTCCTAGCTAAAATCGTTACACATTAAACATTTTGCTTCACACCATTTCCCAAAATATTTCCATATTATAAAAAAAAAAGCGGTCTTTAAATATTGGACATTTTTTTTATAGATTTGTGATGGTTGTCCGTAAAAATGTACTGGAATATATCATCGCATTGGTTGTCGTTAAGAATAAAGTACGGTTATTACTTCTTTAAGATTAATACCAAAATTTCGACCAGTTTTCGACGATCAATGTTAATAAGTTTCTGAATTGATGTCCCAGTGGACGGATCCAGGGGGGCGCACACGGCTCCCCCCCCCCCCCCCCCCCCTCCTAAAATTGGAAAAAATATGATTTTTAGGCGTAAAATCGTGATTTTTCACCCGAAATACCCCAAAAATGTTCGCGAATCCCTCCGCTCGGCGCAATTTTTTTAAGTCCGCCCCATTAACTTGAAATCCTGGATCCGCCCCTGATATTGACCTCAATATGTACATTATCAATGTCATAGTAGACGATGAATCCAATCTTGGTCTGTATGAGATATATTTTTCAAATGATTAAATCTTTGTTAAGGTGACGAAAAAATTAATTACGAAAAACTACAATTTTAACGTGAAATAATAGATGTGGTACGTAGTTCTTATATTTAAAGATGACATTTTTAGATCAGATTTCATGAGATCATTCATGAAATTTCAGCATCATAATATAACCTCTGACAAATTAAGCGATCAAAATAATGAGAAATGTTATCACGTGAAGCAAACCGTCGAAAACAGGAGACCGTCGAAAATGGGTGACGTTGCGACATTACTATTCGTTCACTTTAATTTCATAATACAGCTTCGGAATATGTTTTCATTCCTGAAATCAATCCACATTGCATATTAAGTCAAATTTATGTTTTGCTTATTGAGTTTTATTATGCTTTGTTTTTGTTTTTGTTTTTTAAAGATATGCATTATAATACAATTGATACGTACGTTCTGTATAATGAAAAACATGACGTTCACTGCTTTTCATTACCTGAATTTGTCGATCCGCTGTGAGGAATTAAATACACATATTAACTAACTGTATTTATTTCTGAAAAGCACATATTGTGAATACATTTTGGAGAAAATTTTATCGACATCTGAGATTTTGGCCCTTATAGCTCCCAGTCCTTTAAATTTAAATTGGTGTATACATTCATTGATATATCTACAATCTAAAACCAAACGTGCTTTCCAGCTCTACTGAAAGCATCTGTCAAAGGATTAACTACTGTAGGTATGTCTTCAACCTCTGAAACACCACCTTTATCTCAGTCTCTACAAAGTCTACATGCTCTCTAGACGACTTGTTATTATTTAAAAATACCTTTCTAGGAACTTGTTTGAAAGGTATACCATAACCTTTATCTACTATGCTTAAAATATAATCACTCGCACCATGACAGTGATGATTTGTCTTCTACGTGCAATATCCTCTTCTTGTCGTGTACCTTGTGACGTCATCTGTAAGAGTCTCGCCATGATGTAGACCACATATATAGTCATGAACGAGAATACAGACAGGAAGAGGTAATGAAAAACAACTCCGATAATTTAACACACTTTCCATATAGTGGATGCACCTATGCCGAACATAAACAATACATTTGCTAGTAATAGTGTGATCGAGAGAATTTCAAGGTTAGAACCGGGAATATTTAAATTAAGTTGGTATTTATCGATTTTGTTTTTAAATCAACAATTGAGTGGCATTAAAAGCGCCGCTGATTTTAACAAACCGCTTACGACGCCCAGCAGTTGGAACGTCACTTAATTCTGGTGGAAACGTATTCACTCGATCAATGTAAATTGTTTCCGTTGTCATATTATCATTTAGAATTATTCTCATCTTTCTTCCTTTAGCATTCTTTTTGATTCTATCTAATTTCATGGACGAAGCACCTCTTCACTATTTTAATTCTCGATCTAACCCATGGCGTTCTCATACAACTGAACCTCAATAATCTTGATCATGTTGGTAAGATTCGCTAGATCATTGACTCATGTTGATAAAAGACTTATCATAATTAATTCACTCTTGGTGTGGTTAAGGGTAGACACCATATACTATTCTAGATCAAGCACTACGTTCGTATTAGTTTCTATGTCTAAACATCTACTACTCTTCTCTACCTAAAACGATAAATAGCCAGCAAATGTAACCATGTGATAAGAGGACGGACACGGGGGCATTATTTTAATGCTTTTATAAATAACAAACATATCCAGCATGTGGAAAATATAGTGACGTTCACGACCTTAACTCTTTACCATTTATGACTTTTTGGTGCAAAATCATGACAAAAACTAAGTTTGAGTTGTAGACACTAGTATGGTGATATCAATGGTGATACATCCTAATGTTAGGTACCAAGGTGAAGACATTAAAGTTGTTTTTGAAAATAAAATGCTATATTGCAGAAAAATCAGAGCTGTTGTTATGGTAACCACGTTCGCATTTACTAAGTAGCAAAAAATACCTATATTTTTTCATCAAACATAAAAAGGTTCCACTATAAACACACTATACATTGTGAAATAGTATACACTTATTGACTGGGTATGAGGGTAATAGCACTTTTATTGTCCCCAAGGTACCAACTATTTTCCGAGGCAACGCCGAGGAAAATAGTTGGTACAGAGGGGATAATTAAAGTACTATTACCCGAATATCAAGTTTATAAGTGTTTTATTATACTGAACAACTGTGCAATTCAAAATTCTAAATTAGGTCCTTTTCTGATGGATTTCTAGTCTACTTTATTAATGCTTTTTAAATCTAATACATTTTCATGTGTGCATTTGAAGAAGAATTTTTTTTTTTCATGCACAAAAAAACATGTGATTGAAGTGCTATTCACCGGCCGGTGAATATTCATTTGTGATATTCACCGGTGAATAGTACTTTTCAGACAAATTGAATGAAACTATGGAAATAGTATTTTTATTGCAATAAAATTTATATAGAAAAAGTATGAGAAGTATAATAATGTGTAATATTAACATTAAATATCTTCTATGATATTTAATTTTCATTCCATACTCATTTGTATTTTGGATTTTCAGCAGAAGTATATTTTTTTCAGTTGCTAAGTAACCTCTACAGCAGCAATTTACGGCCATTTTTTCACCAGTGTTTCTAATAATAATGCAATAATTATTATTATATTAAGAAATAGAATTATACAGGAAAGCTGTTTATCTTTTTATATGTTTGCACTTTTAAGACTCAATTTTTTTATTTATAACCTGTAATTTATTCTTAGCAATCATTTTTACTGCATGGCAACCGTGAGGACGAGATATGATTTTCAGTATTTCATCATACTTCCAAACATGAAATCAATTTCTTTACACAAAAATACATTGAAGAGATATGTTCAGTTTTTATTTAAAGGTAAATTGTGATTGCTAATATTACTTACTAGAATATTGGTATGAAGTTAATGTTCATGTCCAAAAAATAAAAAAATGCTTGCAGTTTTGCTACATCTACAACAAAACTTTCAACAAATCATTGCTAATGAAAAAAATGGAATTTTGTTGTAAATGTGTCGGTCTCTTTTAATATATTTATATAATAAAAAAAATAGGAATTACATACTACCTGTCTTGATCCATAGCAACCATTTCTACTGCATAGCAACCATGGAACTATGTCTGAATTTCAGCATTTCATCACATATTCAGACATAAAATTGATCTAGTGACATATAAATAAAATAAATTCATCTTTTTGTTTAGTTTTCATTTAATTAAATAATTGAGGTCTTAAAAATCACTAATTATAGATAACTGGTACTAGTAATTTACATTAATGATTGAGGCTTTGTGACATCTGAAACTGTCACTTCTTACCTTCAAAATAGGTTATACCTGTAACA
Source organism: Bathymodiolus septemdierum (assembly GCA_963383655.1). Classification (NCBI taxonomy): domain Eukaryota; kingdom Metazoa; phylum Mollusca; class Bivalvia; order Mytilida; family Modiolidae; genus Bathymodiolus; species Bathymodiolus septemdierum. The sequence continues at coordinate 82,432,546 of OY726522.1, forward strand.
TATGCTCCTATACTAGTGATGAAAAGACTACTAACACTAAAAAATATAACTGTTCATAGCTTTGGGGTGGATTTGAACCACCATCTCTGAACTGTAAGTTCAGTGTTTGTCTTTAAGATACCAAAGCTTATATTTTTCCCTTCTTTTTTTGTGCTTTTTCATAATTTTGTGATCTAGTGTTTTTTTTTACAATTTTGTGATCAGAATTTTCTTCATATTTCAAACATGAGTTTTATTTATACTGGACCCACTGTAAGCCTAATTACAGGTAAATTTCATTAATCCCTTCATTAATTACACATTATTCACGTTTCTCTTACAATTTTTTTGTATACCTGTATACCAAAAAATCAAAGGTGGGAGAAACGTGAACACACCTTTCACTTAGTATCTGAGATTTGAAATTGGACGTAAAATTTAATTAGTCATTATATATAAAGCTTAAAATGTAGGTCAATAATAGACAATTTAGGGACGAATGCTATCAAGCTCACAAAAGATGAACAACAATAAAGTAAACAAAAGTATCTGAGAAATTTAACGTTGACACACGACAATGTCTCACCTGCTGATACAATATCTTAATATGCTATCATTATCATGTGAAATGTATTTGTTTACAGTTAGAAAATCAAATTAAATATCAAGTTGTCTCAGTTGTGCCCTTAAAACTTACAACATGATCACTTGACTGTGAAATTGAGGTCAAGGATATAGGCCATCTTCCAGACAGACATGTACACCTCGCTAGGAATATATATACACAGTATCATTGCCCTACCATGTATAGGGACTGAGAAACTGAGCTAAACCTAAAAACTTAACATTGTCACTCAACGTAAAATAGAGATCAAGGTCAAATGATAAGTGGGAGACAGGTACATCATGTCCTTGCGCCTGTCCCAAGTCAGGAGTGCTATGGTCAGTAGTCTATGGATCTTCATTTGACCTTTTAATTAACTCACATAAATTGATATTGTGTGGTGTCCGCCACGAATACACTGTGTGGTTTCGCCAGGGCAATTCAGAGCTCGCTTCATGGTGTGGATTTCCACTGTATTGAAGACCTTGTTTCGATCTCTGGGTCATTTGTTGTTTTGTTGAGAGAGGGTCTTGTGGCTGTCAAAACATACATCTCTTCTCTCCCATATGCTACTTATGCACCAAGTTTGCTATGTCAAAAGATGATTGCTGTATGTGGGTGTTAATGCTGCCGCCGGAAAAGCAATACCTTATGTCTCGACTTCAGCGACTCAATATTCGTCACAGGCGGGACAAAAAAAAACAAAGTCAATGAACGTGAATGTAGGTCAAAGTTATCTTTTTAAGCTATAATAAATAAAATAAAAATGAAAAATGGGAAAGTAAAATAGTTCTTTAGTTGAGTATTATTCTTGAAAAAAATGGCAAAATTTAAAAAAAACAAAGGAACTTAATAATCATTTGCTTTCTTCTATATTTTTTTTTGGGGGGGGGGGGTGATTCCCAAACATGAAATGCTTAAATAAATGAATAAACGTATCTACAGGGGGAAAATGTAAGCTCCTTTACATCTTTTCAAAACAGAAAGTAAAATGCTTTGTAAATATCATTGGGTTTTTTTTCTATTTAAATTGCAATGTTTTATTCTTGGTCATTTTACTCATTTAGAAAACAGTACTTGTGTGGTAATACATCATGCATTAAAACGTCTGAGTGATAGTATGGACAATCTTAAGGGGAGAGACTAATTTCTAAGAGTGGATCCAATAACGGAAACCCCGTAAAACGATTAGGGGTTCTTAATTATAATGTTAGTACGACATCATCTTAGAGGAAGATGTGGACATGTAAAGGATAGGCTAAGAACGTTCTGTGTTACACCCTGTGTTGTCAATCTTAGCATCCCCTTTTCTTCCCCTTAAATGACGACTTACGACCACTATTGAATTTGCTAGTTACCGGCCCCAGAATCTTAACCCTAACCTATGAAAATCCAAATGCAGAACTGTCGGGAGTTCTAATGAAAAGTGAGTCTACAGTAGGTATTCGTATGGGATCTTACAAAGTACCAATATATGCGGTCTTACATCCTGGCTTATCTGAAGTCAACATTGTGATAAAAGATGGAATCTATGAGAGAAATTAAGACAGATAATAATCCACTTATCATTTTTCTAATTACTTTTTCTGATTGTATGCAACCTAATGAATATGATCTACAAAACACTAAATATTGAGCAACACGAATTCCACTAACAACCGTGAGTGAACTCCAGGAAGGTATGTAGTTCATGTCCCAACTGAAACATATCAGTATATGTATGTATTATTATAGAGTGTACTTGTTACATAGCAATCAAGAGTAGTAAAAAAAGTATCGATTTATTTTTATAATATATTGCCTTTGTGTCAGGTGTGATTTTCTCTCAGAATAAATTATACACATTAAAATGCAACCCTATCAATTTTCTTTTACACAGTTTTACCTGGAACTACATCTGCATTGTCCAAATATTCCAGTCATATTAACTGGTACTAAAATGGACTTGAGGGGTGGAAACAGTAGAAATGAAGACAGAAAAGCACAGAGTAAATGCATCGACATGATATCATATAAAGGAGGATTAGAATTAGCCAATGAAATTAAAGCTGTTACGTATATATAATATTCAGCAAAATACCTGCGAAGTCAACATCGTGATTGATGAGGCAATAAGAACAGTGCTAACACCTTTAACAAGGGGACAAGAAAAGACTCAAAGTTGTATTGCCCTGTAACCAAGTATATTAAAAATATAAACGAATCCCACATTAGTTAACGATTAAATTAATGTGACTGTGTATAAACGATTGTTGTCTCATTTATCTTACTTGCTTTGTAACTAATGCCTGTAATGTAGTGACCTTTCTGGAAAAATGTTATGTGAAATCATCTGATATTGTGTTCTTTATTTCAGGACTGGGTTGCACAAACCTCAATTAAATTTAAGTCTCAATTAAACCTTACGTATATATTTAAACCTTACGTGTACATTTACGTCACCAAATATGGTACTGCTTTGACAACTGTTTTACCTATTTTGTTCCTGTATTTAAATACTGTTATAGAGACAGCCGGAACCTTTGAACCGTAATGAGAGCGGGAGGTTTGGCGCCTTGAAATCTGATTCAACCCACCATTTCTTTAGAAATGACTGTACCAAGTCAGGGTCATTAAGGTTTTCACAGTTTTCCGGTTGTTGACTGATTTTGTCTGTTTATATAATTATGAGTTTTGACTTTCCCTTTGTAAGATTGTTCGGAGTTCGGTAATTTTGTTATTACCCTTATCAACATGTAGATAATGAGTAAGTTCCCTTTCAGCACATTTAACATTAATAGTTCTATATTTATATAATAGTTACTGGTATGGAGGGCAATACGAGGATATACAGACTGTCCAAGGGTCGTGGTACGAACCAGTGGAAATGATATTGCTTAAGCCGTATAAGAGAAGTTTAAACATGTACATGTAATTATATTTTGCATTAGGATTTCATTTTCTCTCTTGATATTCAAATTAAATGTCAAACTTGTATCATAGTATATTAGACATTTTAACTAATTTTGTAAAATGGACAACGGACAAGTTTTGTTTACTGTTTGGTGATACCTAAAAGTATAAAATCTTTTGCCAAATCCTAAAACATAGGTCTTTCACTATATAGGAATATGATGGCTTAGTACCAACACTGATTGATGTAAACCAAACACCAACTGTCCAAGGATATATTTTGTCACCTTGTCACATCGATGGTACGAATTAGTTGTGTATATTTATTTACTTCTAATTTAAAATGTATGAATGTATAATGTTTGAACGATTTCCTCAAATAGTAATAGGTTATCATGTTGTTTAATATATTTAGCTCATGCTATATTTGGACGATTTGTATTCGTTTCAAATTCAATTGGTTATAATGAACTGAATATTTTATATACTTAAATGGTAGTGTATGAATTACCATTGAGAATGATTATGTTATATGTTTTATTAATCCAATATGTCATAATAAATTTGGTACTTAATTGTAGGAATTATAAATTTTCAGTGGTGAGATAAATAAATAATAAAATAAAATCATGGCTACGTTGATAGCATGTATCCCATTGAACTTGATTTAAAGGACACCACATATACAGCCACATCTGCTTCATAATTTGACCTACACATATCAGTTGACAGTGACAGCTGGTTAAGAGCGAACTTTTTCTGTAAAAGAGAAGAGATAATTTCAATTTTCGCATTGTGAACTTTCCATTTTTTTCAACATCCCACATTTCAGCAACACCTGCAGCTGGATTATATCTCTCTCAATTAATATTATATCACAGATCATGTGGGTTCTATCTAGATCACCTTGGTAGAGGGTTGCTGTAAACAAGAATGCTACTAGATCAAGGATTGCTAGTGTGTAAATTTTAGTATTCACTTCGGAGGTTATAAGGTCGCCATCATGCCTTGGTTAACTGTTTCTGAATATCTGTCACAGATGACCTGTGATGTGTTGTTTGTTTGCTTGATTTGTCTTTGATTTATGTCCTGTGACTAATTGTGGCTGTGTCTCTTGATTGTCCCTTCACTTTCTCTACCATTTATTCCGCTTGCAGTAGTCAAAATCCTTCTTTTTCTTCATATCTTATTAGTGGAAAATTAATAGGAGCAACAATACGGGTGCAACTAGTGGTGCATAAACTGTTTATCCTTCAGGAACACATAAGTTCACCATTGGTCTTCAGTGGGTTTCGTATTACTCAATCGTTAGTTTTCGGTGTTTATGCTTTGATGACCATTGCTTGTCTTTATTATGTTGGTCATTGTATTCTTCTTCGACTTACTGCTTCTGATGCCCTTTGATATATTCAAAATTTTCTTCATAATAAAAAGTAGATATATAATTTAGTGCGCAAGACGCCAATGAAATTTAACTAAGGACTAATACACAACACAGATGGTGGGATGACAGGTAAATCGAACAATTGCTATAAATACAAATCTACTCGGTGCTATCAGTACCTATCAACTCTGATGTTGTTAACTCGATTCCTGTTCAATGGCATTTGGTTAGTCTCTGTGATTTTGTTTCCAACCAATAACATCGACATATAAATAATCCACATTCAAATTATGATCACAAGATAAACCACGTAGTCGTAATTGTTTCAAAATCGTAGAAACAGGAAAATTCGATACACCTCACTCAGACATGACAGGTCACTTTCCTAGCTTGACACAAACACTTTAATAAATCTAAAAAATCGCATAGTCCCTAGCCTCCATTTCTAGTGAAATGATGTGGTCAGGTCAGTTTACACTACATGTGAGTTACATTCCAGCCCTCACATATAACTGCATGAGCTGTATTGTTGTAAATAACGGTGAGTCCTAATCTTAAACCTTACGTCACACAGATTAAACGTCAGAGAATATCGAAGGGACAATCACAAATAGACAATCCAAAGAAACTGCCAACATAGGTTACACACAGGCGCTTTTGTATAGTCAAAAATATGCTCGCTATGTACCTAAAATACTACAAGGCCGGACTCACTCCTACTACCCCTGTCAATTCAATCGCTATTTCCTCTGTCAAAAAATGTCGATAGGACGCAAATCGCTTACAAATTTGCGTAGTGAAATGATTTTTCTTCAAGGAAAACCCGTTTTTTATATCTTCCTACCATCTACACCCCCATACTGACAGAAAATCCTCAGATTTTGTTGACAATGGACACCTAAGTGGCAGCAAAGCGAAAGTAGGTCACGTGCGACATATTTCCGCCTTTCTGTCGTTCTCGGGTTTTATCATATATAATTACTAAACACTAGAAACATTACAAGGCGCCAAAATATGACTGACAAAATGAATGAAAACTTCAGTGCTTCTTGGTATGCAAATAATACTAAAATTAAGGCATAGGAAATAATTGTATTTAAAAAACATTATAATTATACAGTAACAATACTGATATATAATTACGTTTCCCGAACTTTTCTTTCTGAACTTCTCAGGTATGTTTCGTAAGGCAATGATAAAACCCGAGAACGATCGAAAGGCGGAAATATGTCGCACGTGTCCTACTTTCGCTTTGCTGCCACTTAGGTGTCCATTGTCAACAAAATCTGAGGATTATTTGTCAGTATGGGGGTGTAGATGGTAGGAAGATATAAAAAAACGGGTTATTCTTGAAGAAAAATCATTTCACTACGCAAATTAGTAAGCGATTTGCGTCCTATCGACATTTTGACAGGCGAAATAGCGATTGAAGTGACAGGGGTAGTAGGAATGAGTCCGGCCTTGTGGTATTTTAGGTACATAGCGAGCATATTTTTGACTCTACACAAGCGCCTGTGGTTACACAAGACGAAGAAAAACAAAGCAAAAACACAACACAATATGTGTTGGAAACCACTATACACAAACAAGCAGAAATAACGTAAATAAGACATGAACCTCCTACAAACAACTGGAGATAAAGACATACCGAGCAGAAGTTGTGATATATATATAATATAAATATATTTTATAAACTATTTAAGAGCCGAACAACTGACTACTGGCCGTGTGATACCCAAGGCAGATGTATCAACCTGTGACTATTGGCCGTGTGATACCCAAGGCAGATGTATCAACCTCTGAAATAACTGACTACTGGCCGTGTGATTCCCAAGGCAGATGTATCAACTGGTGAAATATCTGATTACCGGGCGGGTGATACCCAAGGCAGATATATCAACCTTTGAAATAACTGACTACTGGCCGTGTGATATCCAAGGAAGATGTATCAACCTGTGAAATAACTGATTACTGGCCGTATGATGCCCAAGGCAGATATATCAACCTGTGAAATAACTTACTACTGGCCGTATGATGCCCAAGGCAGATGTATCAACCTGTGAAATAACTGACTACTGGCCGTATGATACCCAAGGCAGATGTATCAACCTGTAAAATAACTGACTACTGGCCTTGTGATACCCAAGGCAGATCTATCAACCTGTGAAATAAAAACGTAGATGTGTAATTTAATACGCATTGTGCGTTTCTGGATTAACTTTCATTACATACGATCGTAGTGAAACAATTATCTAACATCTATAAATAATGTTTTATCTTTATGGTCCAAAAAGGTATTTCCCCTTATTATTTCTTTATTGATATTTTTAAACAAAATTATATTCAGATTTCTCAATATAGTATCCTGTTTTCTGTATATAAAGATATAGACTTTTGCATTGATTCATTGCAAACTTGATATGAATACGTTAAACAATATAAAGTGTGTTGTGGTTGGTGATGGGTAAGTAACATGTATTAATGTTTATGATCAGAAATAAATAGCGAGATCTTATATACGATTATAACGGAGCCCGTTTTCGAATAATTATTTCGTTTAAATGAATTTTTTTTTTGGGGGGGGGGGGGGGGGGGTCGAATTATTCTTTCGTTTAAGCGAATTATTTTTTCGTTTTTTTTATTCGAATAATTATTTCGTTTTTCCGAAATGTGTTTTTTTTTTATTATTATTATTTTCTTTAAATGTATTGCTATTTCGAAATAGTATTTCATTTAAACGAAATATTTATTCAGTTAAGCGAAATATTAATTAATTTAAAAGAAATGCTAATTCGTTTTTCGAAATATTAATGCAAAAAAATGAAATAATAATTCGAAAAAAAAAGAAATAATATTTCGGGAAAAAAACCGAAATAATAATTCGGTAAAATAAAATAATATTTCGTACAAACGAAATAAAAAAAATCATGTCAGTAAACGGGCTCCGTAATATTGCTATTGACATGACAGTTATTTGTTTGTACTGTATGACCAAAATGCTCATAATGCACATGACGAGTTTCTATGAGGATAGCCTGTATTCATCATGTTTTTGTAGTTTTATAAACTTTTTTTCCCGAAATTTGCATGACTATCCATATGTTTAGTCCTTCGAGTGAGCGAGTGGTTATTGCTTAACGCCAAGTGATTAATTCGTCAGCTATATCAAGGCGACATGCTACATTTCGATAATATGATGTTGTCGTTCGCATTGAATAGACCAACACGTTCGTTTTCATAATGCTATCTCAATGAAACAACAGTCCACAGGTAGACATGTCGCTCCACATAATACTGAACTCGAGCCAACCAGTTGCTTCTCTTACTCCTTAATTTTGTGTTCTTAAAGAAGCAGTACAGTAAATGCCAATATCGTGGTACGAATCCATGATCTACCGCATGTAACTAGTAAACCACCAACGGGAAAGCAGGAAGTTATGTTTAATGTATAACATGTACCATGGACACGACCCATCTTACCTGTGTGATTTATTACCTCCTCTTGTTCGTGATGTTACCAACTACCCTGTTCGAAACAGAAATGACTACACTGTTCCAAGATGTCGCTTATCGTTATACCAATCTTCGTTCATCCCGTCTGTCATAAATCTTTGGAACAGTCTAGACAACGAGACCAGAAATATCAGAACATATGATATGTTTAAAATTAACCTTAAAAGAAAAGTTGTACTTCTAAAAATTCCGGGCCATTTCTTAGTTGGGGATAGAATATCCAATATTTTATATTCAAGATTACGTAGTACTTGTAGTTCGCTAAAGTATGATATATTTCGATGTAATATAATACAAGATTCGAGATGTGTTTGTGGATATATCATGGAGGACGTTTCTCACTTTCTCTTGAAGTGCCACTTATATATCGAGCAGAGGACAGTTCTCTTTCATTTTTTACACCACCATAATTTTCAGGAGAGATATTAGAACATTATTATTTGGAGACTCTCAAAAAGACCTGGCTCAAAATATTTTGTTATCAAACGCAGTACAGATATTCATTAAGAACAGTAGGCGATTGACTGAAGGAACATACCCCCCCCCCCCCCCCATCCCTTTTTGCTTAACTGTTATCATTTTTTCTACATCGTAAATGTTTAAATATACTCATTATCCGTCATGCTCTCTGTCAGACCTATGTTTGTATGCTACTGGAGAGAACTTCAATCCTGTTGTATATATTTGACAATAAGATATGTTTAAATTAACCATCAATAAGGTTTTAGGCTTGCGATTTGTAATACCTTTGTGTCATATTTTTGCGTTTTTGAAAGGAAAGGAAATTAAGTAATTGTGAATTATAAGAAAAATGAAATTATCACGCCATAATAATTTATTAATCTGATACCATTAAAATTCTAATGTTATCTGTTATGCAATCTATTAATCGTGCATTATATATATATATATATATATATATATATATAAAAGGTCATACACATCTGATAGTCCAGAGTGTACCAGTATCCAGACATGTATAATTATGATCTGATTGTACATGAGTAATGTCACCTATATGGGAAAACCAGTTGTACCCATATTTATTTTTATTAATATTTATCGTTTCATAGTGTACATTTGTAAACTTCAGTAATATTCCCACAGAGGGAAACTAGAACAAACATAATGTCGTATTTTGTTATTTGGCTTTCCAATCTTTCGATTTTCATCGTACCCAGTGAAGAAATTTTCTGTATACACATCGGTTGTACCTAGTGAACGCTAATCCAGAAGCACGTCGTACAATACTAAATTTGATACCTACCTTTTAGATTTAATATGAGACAGGCAACCTGTTTGAAGGACGAAGTCCTAAAATTTCAATAGTACGATGATCCGTACACGTTATTATCTTTTATTTTGAATGAATTTTGTAGCCGATTTGTCATGGCTGTTCCGTTCATTTTACCTACGCCGCTCTTCCGTCGAGAGTTTCGTAGAAAGAGACTTTTCATTGGAATTTTAATTCCAGTTTATTTCGATTTTGCATAGAGTAAATAATTAAAGAATTGGGAATTTTTCATTGAAATATATTTCTTTTGCGCTTCTAAATATCAATTAATCTATTTTTTTAAACTTTAAACTTCGGTGAACAGATATTTGGCTATCAATATAGAAAGGAGGAAAAATCTGACAGCCTACCGTTAAAAGGACTTCGTCCTTTATAATACCCTACAAAAGGTACTTCCTCTATTTCACTGAAATTCATTTATTATATTTCTAAATAAAGGTAATAACAAAATTACCGAACTCCGAACAATCTTACAAAGGGAAAGTCAAAACTCATAATTATATAAACAGACAAAATCAGTCAACAACCGGAAAACTGTGAAAACCGTAATGACCCTGACTTGGTACAGGCATTTCTAAAGAAATGGTGGGTTGAATCAGATTTTAAGGCGCCAAACCTCCCGCTCTCATTACGGTCTAAATATGATACCTAAATGTACACGTTAGCTAAAGATTACACCATATACTTGTTTGATTTAAAAAACTTGATATAAACATGCTTAGCATATAATATGTGTTGTGGTTGGTGATGGGTAGATGAAACGTGTAATTTAGCATATGAACTTCTGTAATTCGAAGCAAAAAAATGTCCATTGAGATCATAGTATTTAATTCGAACTGGAAATTGAAATCTAAAACATATTATTCATATTTTTTTAATGATGTATTGCTGGAACATATCCAACATATGAGATGAGAATGTCGTCAAGATGTGTAAATTATGACTATATATTATCAGCCTTAAAATGGGAGACATTACGTGGCTAATTACTATAAACTTCATTCATAACTACGCCTTTTAAAAGATTTTCCCATCATACAACAGATTTTCTGTATACACATCGGCTGTTAAAATGCCGACTATAGCCAATGAAAAGTTCTCATTTGAGGTCAAGTTCGTACAAATCTATTTTAGTGCACACGACACGCTTTAAATATAACCTTCATCAGGTACGCTAAAAAATTGGAAAGCCAAATAATTTAATTAAACGTTTTTGGAAGCAAGAAATTAGAATGCCTAAACATGATAGACAAAATCGGTAGAGCTCACCTATAACCTTAGTTTTAATAACACATGAAATTGCATTAGTTAGGAAAGATGAATTTCAATACGAAATACTGACTCCTGAGCTGATGATACCCAGGAGTATTAATAGTCCACCAAGCAAAGGTACCAACCCAGTTATAGTAATAAAAACGTAGATATCTAATTTGACGTATGTGTGTGTGGTTGTAGCAAATCATATAGATTTCATAATGGGGGAATGGTGTTTAACGTCACTTTCAACTATATTTCAGCTATATCATGGTGGTCAGTTTTATTGGTTGAAGAAATCGGAGTATCCGGGAAATACCACTGACTTGCCGCAAGTCACTGACAAACTTTATCACATAATATTGTACGGAGTAAACCTTGCCATGAGCGGGGTTCAAACTCACGCCGTTAGTGGTGATAGGCGCTGATTGCATAGGTAGTCATAAATCCAACTACTATGTGATCACGACCACGACGCGGTTCCTGCTTTCTTACTACAGTGTATGTATGGAGTGTATATGTATAATACTATTATCCTTTATACTCATTTCTTTCCGTTTTTTCAGAACTATTGGTAAGACGTGTCTACTTTTAAGTTATACTACTAATTCCTTCCCTGATGAATGTATTCCCACCATGTAAGTACCACAAACATAACACGTTATTCCAGAATAATTGTCTATTAATTCAAATTTATTAATTTCACTGACGTCACTATATTGTTTGAAATGTACAATTCCATAAAATTTTCTTCAAGTAAAAACATAAACAAGTGTAATCATTATATAGATTTGAAAAGAAAGTTTAAATAGTGAAGGTTAACAATTCCACTAATATTAATAAATGAACAACCATATATCACCTAAACTCATTGAACACAAGAAACACCACGGCATATGACATTGAAAACTCAGGTCCTGGTTTGGGACAAGAACACAAATATGGCGCGATTAGCCCGGTTAACTGGATCTCAACTCTCCCCTCTTGATAACTGTATCTCCAACGGCAATACATACCATACTTTTAACACGACAAATTATACTGATGCAATAATTATAATGGATTAAAACATATTTCGTGATGGAAACATGATGAACATCTTTCGTGATAGAAACATGAAAAGTTAAATATAGAAAATACATTAGAGTATGGATTATGATATAATATATGCATTCAATAATCTAAATCTTGTTCATCATGTCACAAAAATAGCATGTATTTCCTGGATATAAAATTAAACGACATGAATGAATAATAAGTATTAATTTTAAATTGCTTAGCTGATATATACTGTGACGTCCATCCACCTACACATAAAGCATTAATTCAGGGTAGCCCATAGTTTCTATTTACATAGGGTAGCCCATAGTTTATATTTACATAGGATAGCCCTTAGTTTCTATTTACATAGGGGAGCCCATAGTTTCCATTTACATAGGGTAGCCCATAGTTTATATTTACATAGGGTAGCTCATAGTTTATATTTACATAGGGTAGCCCATAGTTTATATTTACATAAGGTAGCCCAAAGTTTATATTTACATAGGATAGCCCATAATTTATATTTACATAGGGTAGCCCATAGTTTCCATTTACATAGGGTAACCCATAGTTTATATTTACATAGGGTAGCCCATAGTTTCCATTTACATAGGATAGCCCATAATTTATATTTACATAGGGTAGCCCATAGTTTCCATTTACATAGGGTAGCCCATAGTTTATATTTACATAGGGTAGCTCATAGTTTATATTTACATAGGGTATCCCATAGTTTATATTTACATAAGGTAGCCCATAGTTTATATTTACATAGGGTAGCCCATAGTTTATATTTACAAAGGGTAGCCCATAGTTTATATTTACATAGGGTAGCCCAGTGTTTATGTTTACATAGGGTAGCCCATAGTTTATATTTACATAGGGTAGCCCATAGTTTATATCTACATAGGGTAGCCCATAGTTTATATTTACATAGGGTAGCCGATAGTTTATATTTACAAAGAGTAGCCTTTTGTTGATATTTTGTCTTCGTTGTGTAAATAAGCCTTAGAGAAAACAGATTGGAGAATACGGAAACACAGACAACATTGTGCACATAAGACACAGGATGAAAATAACCAAAACGAACAGGACACAAGTCAACAAAATAGACTAAAGGGATTAGCAACACGGACCCCAACCAGCAGCCTGGAGTGAACCCAGGTGCTTATAGAGAGTAAGAAGTTTCTGCTTCTGATAAGACATCCACCTTGTTGCTCATATGTATTTGTTTATAGTTTATTTTGTTATATACGAATATATATTTTGATTCACAGATTTGACCACTTTACAACAGTTGTGTTGGTAGATGAAGCACCAGTACAGCTTGATTTGTGGGATACCGCCGGACAAGAAGATTATGATAGATTTCGGCCATTGTCGTATCCATTAACTGTAAGACTGATATTATTGTTTTAGCGAATCTATTGTGTGGGTAGCTTTCAGGTGTATCCCATGTCCGACACTTGAATAACTTGTATGTCGTCATGGTACATGATTCATTTGTATTTATCAATGACACGTCTTTATCATTTAATGATCTTAAGAGACTTCAATATAGCGACACATTCAGCTTTGCATTCCTGCAATACGAGTCATAAACATGAAACATAAATTTTTATCTTGAACAAATACTTCTGAACTTCAATGAAAGTATCGGGAGTTGCATTGGAACAAAAAGAGGCTTTGAAATTTCTTACAATGTTCCTACTCTTTTTTCGAAATATAACGGGTATTTGACATACATGGAGTCTTGAACTTATCAAACACGACCTCATCTTTGGTTCAGAGTCAGACTTTCCTCATAGGTTATCTTTATGTATGCACGAATTAGCTATGGGAGCATTTAATTACTAGTTTGCAGTTCTAAGTATCACCAGGATAAATTGTATGCTCGTATTATAGGGTGGGTTTGATTAATGTTGTCTTTGGTCACTTTAAAAAAACTGTCATGATTATCGTGACTACCAGACCATTTAGATGGAATAGCCGAGACAGATATACAAATTTGACGGTATTGCAAATTTTAATTATTGAGGTCGACGTCGGGGAACTAATCCGTGGATAAACAGTGAAATGCTTGTGGTCATTAGTCAACGACTTTAGTCATGCTCGCATTATAATTAAATCAAACAGATGTGTTTTCAAGAAACGAATAACTTGTTATTAAAATGGGAATAATTTTCAATTATGAAATTTCATATCGTTGTGCAACCACATTTTCCGTGAGCATAACGAAAATAATTTGCATGTAGAAACAAATCAGACTGGGTTTAAAGAGTGATTCCAGTTCTTCTAACATTAGACAATATTTCTTTCATGGTATTTTATTTTGATCTGTTTTATTTTATAGAATGTGTTCCTGTTGTGTTTTGCTGTTGATAGCCATGATAGTTATGAAAACATTCGATCTAGGGTATGAAAGTCACTAGTTTACTTCAATTTTCATTTTACATTAAAATCGCAACCTCTCTAACTATAAGGAGAGCACCAAGTAACCAAGTCAAGTTGTATCAAGGAAAATTACTGACATAAAACCATGAAAGTGAAGCAAAAGCAAAAAACTGAGTACATGACATGTAGTCAAGAATGAACAATCCCGAGACACAGAGCAAAGACAAAGAAAACAATTAAGCACAACACAGAAACAACACGAACCTCACCAAAACCGGAGGTGAACCCAGGTGCTCGCGAAATGTGAGCAGTTCCTACTTCTTATAATACATTCGTCATATTACTCAAATAGTCAAGTCATGTTGAACACACATAGTAAACAAGGTAACGTAGTGTTGAACACACATAGTAAACAAGGCAATGTAGTGTTGAACACACATAACATGCAAGGTAATGTAGTGTGAACATACATAGTAAACAAGGTAATGTAGTATTGAACACACATATTAAACAAGGCAATGTAGTGTAGAACACACATAACATGCAAGGTAATGTAATGTGAACACACATAGTAAACAAGGTAATGTAGTGTTGAACACACATAGTAAACAAGGTAATGTAGTGTTGAACACACATAGTAAACAAGGTAATGTAGTGTGAAGGCACTGATATGAAATATTCAAAATTGAAAGTTGAAGCCGAAAAAAGGAAAGAAAAAGAGTACCAACATGATGAACTGTAACAATTTCAAACCAAGGATATAAACTCAGCACACAATAGCTATGACACTGACCTATATACAAATATATAACATTATTTATGATGGATCTTAAATATTGGTGGTTAAACGTGCATAAGCAATGTTAATCGAAAACACATGGGAACTATTAAGCGTGACAATTCAGACTGAGGTAAAATGAAATTTATTGTATTTGTTTGAAAAGAGCACAAGGGCCAAATTTTGATCGGGCCATTTGCTTATTATTTGACGGAACATTTTGTGTTTCTATTCCTTAAACACAGTTGATTGTTATTGATATTTGGTAATGTGGTGATTTGGAAAGTTGGATTTGATGTGTTGCTTATTATATATTTTTGTCTGGTTACGTCATTTGAAACACATGTCCTTAAAACTATATTTCATGAGTAGGTTATGTTTGTTTTTTTACTTTAATCATCTAGACGATCCTTGGTAATACCAAATGTATCAGCTATTACAATAAAGTACCTCGCAACAGTTCTTTTAAACACAATGTACCGGAAAGGACAAATAAATACAAAAACTAAAATATTAATAAGAATTTCTTGTTTTTTTATTCGAATGACCAATTCAAATTAATTGTTCCTTGAAGGTATTTCTTTTATTATATCATTTGCATTGCAATTAATGCGATATTAACATATTAATTTGAATTATTTTTTGCTTTTGGTTTCAGTGGTACCCGGAAGTAAAACATCACTGTCCAAATATACCAATAATTCTCGTCGCTACAAAAGTGGACATGAGAAACACTAACAACGAATCAACAGTGGGAAATGCAAAAATTATTTCATATAAAGAAGGACTTGCGCTTTCTAGACATATTAAAGCAAAACACTATATCGAATGTTCCGCAAAAACTGTAGTAAATGTTAAAGAAGTGTTTGAGGCAGCAATTAGAACAGTATTAATTCCTTGTAGTAAGGATAAACAGGACCATAAAAAGCGAAGGTGTAGAGTGTTGTAAATTGGAGGACAATATATTAGTGATTTTGGGGCCATCGTGGTCGTGATCCTATGGTAGTTCGATTTACAACTACCTGTGCAATAAGTGCCTATCACCACTAATGTTGTGAGTTCGATCCCTGCTCAGACGAGGTGCACTCGATACAACATTATGTGATAAAGTTTGTCAGTGGCGTTAAACACCAGAAACCCTTATAGTGATTATGTGACTCATTAACTGTGCCAAAAAAGACATAATATGAACAGTGTTGTTCATACGGCGGCATTCACTGTAAACAAGAACAATATTTATTGAATTAAAATTGACATTATGCTAGAAAATATTTGCTAGTGTAGATAAAATAAATGTTTTTGTATTGTTATTTCACAAAGTTTACAATTCACTGAGTCCAGTAGTTTCCATGCCTTTGTTTGATCTTCCAACAGATATTTGTATGACTACCCTACATGGTCTAAGGTCTGCATGATTGCCTTTGACAAAGAAACAGAAATATTAAAGCCAAATAAAGGTATTGGGTGAAACCAGTTGGAAATTAACACTAATAATAATAACTGAAATATAAATATTACTTAAAATGGCGTTAAACACCATAACCCTAACCCTTATAAACCATGTGTGTCACATGTGTAGAAGGAACTGTTAACCCATCCGGAGCACCCGAGTGTGTCCCTGTTTTTGCGTGATTCTAATTAATAATTAATAAATTCAACATACGTGTAATCGATGTATGTGGATCGTTATTCGTCCACAAAACTGTACAGTCTATTATGAGCTACCAACTATGAACAATGCCGGATTTACCTATAGGCTCGATAGGCTGAAGCACAGGGCTTCAACATGTAGGGGTCCTCCGGCCAAGGTTTTTTCTTAACACTGTTATTGGACTTTCACACTTGTGCTGTCATAACATACTGTACTGTCAAAACAACCCTTCAAGAATATTGCAACCTTTTAGACACCCCTCATCATCTTTGCCTTTATTGAAATTGATTAAACACGCTTCCATCTTCCTCCAGTCCTGAAGGTGGGGAATTGGGAGGGGTCTCACAAATGGATTAGCCTAGGGCCTATCTTTATCTAAATCCGGCACTGACTATGAAGTATTTGGATTTATCAGCGATAGAGACTTGTGACAAAAATTGCAAATTATATCATTTGTAAATGTTAATAGTATGGTCGGCTATCTTTTTAATCATCATATCTGACTTAAAATAAGTGTTTGCTTACACACATGCCGAGTAGGATCATATTAAATACATTAAATAGTAGAGGCCAAGAATATCATATCTCTATAGACTCATGTACATTATCACTACCAAATAACCAATAACCCTTCACAGAATCTAACTCATGTACCTTCAACTACTATTATTTATAACTGAATAAATAAAAACGAAAACACAAACTTAAGGTTGTCGACTAGCTCGCTGTTTGAGTATTTTTTCTGAGCCACCGATATTATTATTTCAAGAACCAAAAATACATCAGAAATGTAATATCCACAATCATAATTATATTTCATAATACATATCAGATACAACTGAAACATCTAAAATATACAACCCCCAAATGCCCCGTGGCCGCCCATGAAAAAACACTTTGTAGAAACCTGTGTCCTTTTGTCTATGCCACCGGAACGATAGTGTAGAACCTCACTAGTGGGGAGATGAATGTACAATTTCAACAAAGAAAATCAAAAATCAAAATTCGATGTTAACTGTACAAGATCTGGGCTAGAAATGACTCAATAAAAATCCTATTACACCTACAATTTTTGGCGCCAAAAACTCCTACGCCCAGTCTGCAATGCTTAAACGAGAAGACAATCAATTCCCGTTAGACTAACGTGCCACGGAAATTATTGAGTCTTCTCTATAGACTCATGTACATTATCACCACCAAATAACAAATAATCCTTCACAGAATCTAACTCATGTACCTTCAAATACTATTATTTATCACTAAATAAATAAAAACAAAAATACAAATTTAAGTTTGCCGACTAGCTCGCTGTTTGGGTATAGACCAACAAAGATAGTGTGGCTACAAAAAATATCTACATACTACAGTCAAACAAGTATGAAAAATAGACAGACTAATAAAAATTAAATGACAAAAAATCAAAGACCTGGATGCTTGGAAACTTCAATCCTGTTGGCAACAGAATCTGCCACGTATCCGTCTTTGCTTAAATCACTTTTCCACCTTCCGTGTCGTTTCCAACACCTTTCCTTCACATCTGCATTGTCTGCTTCAGTGGCACCACCTGGCCGAAGTGAATGTAACCCTAGATTTAGCTCTGGCGAGACTACTTTCAACCTTCTAACTATACATTCCCTAGCTGTAGTGTAACTAATGGGTTTATTTTTCTTAATTAATTAACACTTCTCCTTAGACCTACATAAAGGGCGAAACAAAAAATATCCGATGACAAATCCACATTTGCCAAATCCACATATCAAAGAAACATAGTATAAAAACATGCTGAGGGAACACCCTTCGAAATCAAAACCTCATCCCCATCTCTATACTGAACAGTTTTACTTTTTCTGATCTTAATAATTAAATAACATTATTTGACATTACCTCTTAGCTGCCTAAGCTCATTAAAGCGTATAAACCTACTGAAACTAAGTAAAATCATAGCAAGATATCTAATTCTCAAACATTGAACACAACTTAATCAAAATATCACGAGTTACAGGGTCTTCTTCTTGACAGGAGATTTTGCCGTTCTTTTTGCTGAATCAACCGAATTCTTGACAAATGCACTCTCTGTAGGATCTAATTTGCCAAACATTTCATGTACCCATTAAATAGAATATACTGCTGAGCTGACTGAACTATAAGTAGAACCTGAGTCTAATAAATGTACTATATACCACGCTTCATGTATAGGTGAAGCAGGTAAAGAAATGTTGTTCAGTAATAAATTTTTCCCATTTTCGGAAATTATAAAAAATACTTCGTATTAGTACTGTCACTTCTGGCATGTAACAAATGTTCAGTAAAACTTCCAACTAAGCAGTACAACGGATGATTTACATCTATCCCACTGTCCTCTATGGCTTCTCATACAAACTGCTCATGTCTTATTCCTGTTAAAACATAAGACAAAATCAACCAAATCTGATCTTAAAAGCTATCATCGCAAACTTCAATGGAAATTTGCTAAGCATACCATTGTTACTTCTACCTGTGACAATTAATTTTTTATCTGTCAGATAATGTTTGCTTTTAATAAAAGACTTAAATCTACCGTTAGATTAGTGCAATAACACCCAATTCGGCGCAGACTTCAATAACGGAACTATCAATGTACCGTTAGCACAATCTTCACAAAACTTTCTGATGACTTTGCTAGCCATGCATGGCGGTGGTACTAACCAGTTACATTCATATGATCAGTTTTGTGTGAACGCGTTTATTGCCTCAGTTCCTTTACACCAGCATTTTCAATTAAACTTATGCATTTGCTATTATAATCTGTTGCAAAACGATCCACTGTATGTGTACCCCAAAGGGCATCTAACTCCTCAAGAACATCCCTGTGAATTCCCCAATCATCGCAGTCTGAATATCTACTAAGATTGTCTGCTATTTTACTTTGTTCTCGGGGAATCCACTGAGATGCCAATTTGATATTATGATCTGCGCATAATGTGTGCAATTCACACGTAATAGTTTGAAAATCTGTTTTTCTACTGCCATTGTTAATTATACTGGTCACATTTTTATTGTCTGTGTTTAATTTTAATGTGCGATTCTCAAGTATATGTACAGAACTTTCAACTAATCTATTTACGGCTTCAATTTCACGCCAAGTTGAACTACTACGTTTCTCTGATTCTGACCAACTACCCGTAACAGTCTGCAAACTATTGCTAGGTACAACTAGACTACAGTCTGTCTGTAAATCTCTAAAGTCACAGACTGACTCTGTGCCTAAGCCATCTTTGGCTGGGATTACATACCCTCTCAGATGCGTCAGCATACGCTTCTAAATCACACAAATCTGACTCTTGCAAGTCTGCACCTTTAATATTTAAGTCATTTACTGACTGCAAACAATGCCTAAGCTCCTCTACAGCTGGAGATGTCAAAACAACCAGTGAGTTCCAACTGGCTCTTATCGAAATACAATTATATAGGTTCCTGGTTTTCAGTCTAACCACCGGACCTAACACAGCCTGCATGGATATAATGTGTCCAATGATACAAGCAACAAACCTGCTTCTAAATAAAATTCTACCTTTGCCAACAAATGTCAGAGTTTTATCTATAAAAGAAAGCAATCTTCCTATTCTTTCATCAGTGATTCTAAGTTTACCACACTCCATGTCCCAAAACAAGCCCTATCACAATAAGATTTTGTTCAGGAAGCCACATGCACTCTTCTTCTGCTATCAAAAACCCAAATTTTGATAAACTGTTTTTGATGTAAAAACTATCTTTTTCTGCAGAATCAAAGTCACTAGCTCCTCCCAAGCCATCATCAAGATACATAATAATCTGTAAACCTTAATTTCTCCGGTATTTGACTACCTCTTTCAACAATTTAGTGAGTATATGTCCAGCACTAGCAATTCCAAAAGGAAGTACATTAAATACAAAATATATAGATTTGCCTTTCTACACCCATGAAAAACCAAGATACTTCCTGTGCTACTGAAAAATCTCGATATGGTGGTAAGCTCCCTTTAGATCATATCGAAATTTAGAAAAAAAACTTTTTGAATAATTTCCTTGCTACTGAACCATCTTTAAAGAGGGAGAGGCGCTAAGGTGCAAAATTGGACCCACATTATATTAAAAAATAATGCTCGACATAGAATAAAAACAATTTACTAATTTGATTGTTAGATAAGCAAATTTTCAAAAAATATAACTTTCCGTGAAATTGGGTGCGCTATGACGTCATAATGACATCATTATTAGACGGATAATGCTAAAAATGGACTACAAACGACATATTTAATGTACATTTTAGCTATTTTATATACCTCCACAGTCTTCCACCAACACCAAATTGAGCAGCTGTTTTGAGCATAGAGGGTTAATGATTATATCAAAATATTTTGTTGGTGGGGGATTGTGGAGATTGTTTAATATTAATTTATTTATAACCTCAGCCGGACCCTTAAAATCAATATTTTCACTCTTCTGATTGTATATACGAGACCATTATATACACAATCTGTACATTTCATAATTCATTTCAAGTAATGAAATTCATCAGTAAATAACTTATGTTTCTGTAAATAATTGTATTTATTTTAAATACAGTTTGTGTACATTGAAACCAAGAGAAAAACTCAGTGCATGCAATCCGGCGTCAATACCATTAAAAGAACTGGGGACTATAAGTGCAATATATGGCTCCATATTTAATGAATCATTATCTTAGAAAATACTTGATTACAGTGTGATGTATTATAGACGAGATCATACTTTTGATGTTAAAACTTGTTTCCAACAAACTCGATACGTATTTGACGTCATTGTGACGTCATGCGCGTTATTTGTTTTCTGTATTTCGTGGAATTTTGCCCGCGATATTTGGACGGTTTTCGAAGAAATTAAGCACCTCCGCAGTCGTGCACCAAAAAAATATTTTACCAGATTATTAAAATGAATAAAACACAAATACTGTTAAAGTATTTTTTTGGTTTCACGAGGTGTTAAATTTCTTGAAAAACGACGGGAAAATGTTCAAATATTCCAAGCGCTTAGATGACGTTTTGATATTTGAGAAGCAATCTTTGCCGTAAAAAACGATAGTATGTCGGCACGTAACAGTTATATACAAATGTAAGATAAAAATAAAATAAACACCACTTCATCCAAAAGAGTTTTTTTTCATAAGCCCCCAATTATTGATTATATATTTTCTTCCGGGATACTGAACTAGTTATTACTACAGGGATACGGAGGTAGCCGTTTAATGGTCTATCGATGCTACTTCTAAAATGAAGTAAAATAGTTTGATCCAAAAGGAGTAGATATTTTTTGGGCACAATCCAACAGATAGCTCTCACATTATGACCCAAATGTGTTTTATGTTATGCACTACATACACACACGTTTGATCCATCATTTGTCAATTGGGGGTTAGGTGGAATTTATGATAATCACTGTTTATAAACTTTCTTTTCATATCAATCAATGAAAAGAATTGGTTTGCTGAAAGTATGTTTTTTGTTGAGGTTCATTGGATGGAATTTGTATCTCATGTGAAGTTCCGTCAATTGCAGACACAACGTTAGGCATATCAGAACAATGTCTTTTCTTTTGCCACCAGACTGTGATGGTTGGCCACTGAATTCACATCACATTTTCATAAATTATATAAAGTTTCCCCTTTTGCGCCCAAATTAAACTTTTAACCTCTATCAGTTCCATTCTCTTAAGTCAACCTCCAATGGACAAATGATGGATCAAAAGTTTGTGTATGTAGTGCATTGAAAATGCGTTCTGTCATGTGCATAAGTTATTGTTTGCATGATTGACAGACAATATTCATCATATTGTTTTCTAGCTTCTGAACTGTTGATCGAGAAAAAAATAAAATATTCTAGACAGGCAGCAAATAGCCAGTCAATGGGGTTTGCAATTAATATTAGCGACCCCACACCACAAGGTGTGGGAAATAGAAATATTCTTCTGTGGTTTAAATGCGTATTAACTGCATTACATGTAAACTGTATGATTCTGTTTGATAAAATCCTTTATCTAGAACAGGAACAAAATGTTCACTTGAGTGAAATAGTTTTGTAATAAGAGATCGTGAATGTGATGTACAAGTATTAAAGAATGTCAAGGTATATTTTAAATGAGGTTGAAGCAAGTCACGATTTGATATTAATTCGGTTGTATTTCATTTTGACGATTCAAATTACAGAAGACGATCACAACCATATTGTTTTTGATTGGATTAAAATTATAGCTTTATAATAATGTATAATATCCTATTATTATTAGAATCCTAACATGACTGGGAATTTTACATAAATAAAATAACAAATTGCTTTCTCTATGAAAACGTCGACTTTATGTGAAAGGGACACCAGACAGCTATGAGGAATTTAATAGATCCCTTAGCGCGG
Organism: Bathymodiolus septemdierum; assembly: GCA_963383655.1. NCBI lineage: Eukaryota > Metazoa > Mollusca > Bivalvia > Mytilida > Modiolidae > Bathymodiolus > Bathymodiolus septemdierum. The sequence goes on from OY726522.1 coordinate 82,455,734, forward strand.
GATTTAAAGGACACACTCCTTACACGTAAAAGACAACTTTCAGCAGATTCTGATAGCAACAGTTTATTAGGAGTGTTGTTGTTGGTTTGTCACAAAGCAAAATAATATCTACCATCTCCTCTTTTTCTAGTGATAATCAAGACAATCATACATAGACTCATGGCAGCGACACACATTTTACCTACACGATTAATCATATGGTTGTAAGCTTGTTCTCATCATAAATATATATGAAATACTTGATTGTAAAACAATTATCTATCGACAACCACTTTCTATGGGATATCTGATTCCAAGACTTGTTATCAGTTAATCAAAAAAACAAAATAATTCTCACAGGGTCCTAGCTAAAATCGTTACACATTAAACATTTTGCTTCACACCATTTCCCAAAATATTTCCATATTATAAAAAAAAAAGCGGTCTTTAAATATTGGACATTTTTTTTATAGATTTGTGATGGTTGTCCGTAAAAATGTACTGGAATATATCATCGCATTGGTTGTCGTTAAGAATAAAGTACGGTTATTACTTCTTTAAGATTAATACCAAAATTTCGACCAGTTTTCGACGATCAATGTTAATAAGTTTCTGAATTGATGTCCCAGTGGACGGATCCAGGGGGCGCACACGGCTCCCCCCCCCCCCCCCCCCCCCCCCCCCCCACCTCCTAAAATTGGAAAAAATATGATTTTTAGGCGTAAAATCGTGATTTTTTCACCCGAAATACCCCAAAAATGTTCGCGAATCCCTCCGCTCGGCGCAATTTTTTTAAGTCCGCCCCATTAACTTGAAATCCTGGATCCGCCCCTGATATTGACCTCAATATGTACATTATCAATGTCATAGTAGACGATGAATCCAATCTTGGTCTGTATGAGATATATTTTTCAAATGATTAAATCTTTGTTAAGGTGACGAAAAAATTAATTACGAAAAACTACAATTTTAACGTGAAATAATAGATGTGGTACGTAGTTCTTATATTTAAAGATGACATTTTTAGATCAGATTTCATGAGATCATTCATGAAATTTCAGCATCATAATATAACCTCTGACAAATTAAGCGATCAAAATAATGAGAAATGTTATCACGTGAAGCAAACCGTCGAAAACAGGAGACCGTCGAAAATGGGTGACGTTGCGACATTACTATTCGTTCACTTTAATTTCATAATACAGCTTCGGAATATGTTTTCATTCCTGAAATCAATCCACATTGCATATTAAGTCAAATTTATGTTTTGCTTATTGAGTTTTATTATGCTTTGTTTTTGTTTTTGTTTTTTAAAGATATGCATTATAATACAATTGATACGTACGTTCTGTATAATGAAAAACATGACGTTCACTGCTTTTCATTACCTGAATTTGTCGATCCGCTGTGAGGAATTAAATACACATATTAACTAACTGTATTTATTTCTGAAAAGCACATATTGTGAATACATTTTGGAGAAAATTTTATCGACATCTGAGATTTTGGCCCTTATAGCTCCCAGTCCTTTAAATTTAAATTGGTGTATACATTCATTGATATATCTACAATCTAAAACCAAACGTACTTTCCAGCTCTACTGAAAGCATCTGTCAAAGGATTAACTACTGTAGGTATGTCTTCAACCTCTGAAACACCACCTTTATCTCAGTCTCTACAAAGTCTACATGCTCTCTAGACGACTTGTTATTATTTAAAAATACCTTTTTAGGAACTTGTTTGAAAGGTATACCATAACCTTTATCTACTATGCTTAAAATATAATCACTCGCACCATGACAGTGATGATTTGTCTTCTACGTGCAATATCCTCTTCTTGTCGTGTACCTTGTGACGTCATCTGTAAGAGTCTCGCCATGATGTAGACCACATATATAGTCATGAACGAGAATACAGACAGGAAGAGGTAATGAAAAACAACTCCGATAATTTAACACACTTTCCATATAGTGGATGCTCCTATGCCGAACATAAACAATACATTTGCTAGTAATAGTGTGATCGAGAGAATTTCAAGGTTAGAACCTGGAATATTTAAATTAAGTTGGTATTTATCGATTTTGTTTTTAAATCAACAATTGAGTGGCATTAAAAGCGCCGCTAATTTTAACAAACCGCTTACGACGCCCAGCAGTTGGAACGTCACTTAATTCTGGTGGAAACGTATTCACTCGATCAATGTAAATTGTTTCCGTTGTCATATTATCATTTAGAATTATTCTCATCTTTCTTCCTTTAGCATTCTTTTTGATTCTATCTAATTTCATGGACGAAGCACCTCTTCACTATTTTAATTCTCGATCTAACCCATGGCGTTCTCATACAACTGAACCTCAATAATCTTGATCATGTTGGTAAGATTCGCTAGATCATTGACTCATGTTGGTAAAAGACTTATCATAATTAATTCACTCTTGGTGTGGTTAAGGGTAGACACCATATACTATTCTAGATCAAGCACTACGTTCGTATTAGTTTCTATGTCTAAACATCTACTACTCTTCTCTACCTAAAACGATAAATAGCCAGCAAATGTAACCATGTGATAAGAGGACGGACACGGGGGCATTATTTTAATGCTTTTATAAATAACAAACATATCCAGCATGTGGAAAATATAGTGACGTTCACGACCTTAACTCTTTACCATTTATGACTTTTTGGTGCAAAATCATGACAAAAACTAAGTTTGAGTTGTAGACACTAGTATGGTGATATCAATGGTGATTCATCCTAATGTTAGGTACCAAGGTGAAGACATTAAAGTTGTTTTTGAAAATAAAATGCTATATTGCAGAAAAATCAGAGCTGTTGTTATGGTAACCACATTCGCATTTACTAAGTAGCAAAAAATACCTATATTTTTTCATCAAACATAAAAAGGTTCCACTATAAACACACTATACATTGTGAAATAGTATACACTTATTGACTGGGTATGAGGGTAATAGCACTTTTATTGTCCCCAAGGTACCAACTATTTTCCGAGGCAACGCCGAGGAAAATAGTTGGTACAGAGGGGATAATTAAAGTACTATTACCCGAATATCAAGTTTATAAGTGTTTTATTATACTGAACAACTGTGCAATTCAAAATTCTAAATTAGGTCCTTTTCTGATGGATTTCTAGTCTACTTTATTAATGCTTTTTAAATCTAATACATTTTCATGTGTGCATTTGAAGAAGAATTTTTTTTTTCATGCACAAAAAAACATGTGATTGAAGTGCTATTCACCGGCCGGTGAATATTCATTTGTGATATTCACCGGTGAATAGTACTTTTCAGACAAATTGGATGAAACTATGGAAATAGTATTTTTATTGCAATAAAATTTATATAGAAAAAGTATGAGAAGTATAATAATGTGTAATATTAACATTAAATATCTTCTATGATATTTAATTTTCATTCCATACTCATTTGGATTTTGGATTTTCAGCAGAACTATATTTTTTTCAGTTGCTAAGTAACCTCTACAGCAGCAATTTACGGTCATTTTTTCACCAGTGTTTCTAATAATAATGAAATAATTATTATCATATTAAGAAATAGAATTATACAGGAAAGCTGTTTATCTTTTTATATGTTTGCACTTTTAAGACTCAATTTTTTTATTTATAACCTGTAATTTATTCTTAGCAATCATTTTTACTGCATGGCAACCGTGAGGACGAGATATGATTTTCAGTATTTCATCATACTTCCAAACATGAAATCAATTTCTTTACACAAAAATACATTGAAGAGATATGTTCAGTTTTTATTTAAAGGTAAATTGTGATTGCTAATATTACTTACTAGAATTTTGGTATGAAGTTAATGTTCATGTCCAAAAATAAAAAAATGCTTGCAGTTTTGCTACATCTACAACAAAACTTTCAACAAATCATTGCTAATGAAAAAAATGGAATTTTGTTGTAAATGTGTCGGTCTCTTTTAATATATTTATATAATAAAAAAATAGGAATTACATACTACCTGTCTTGATCCATAGCAACCATTTCTACTGCATAGCAACCATGGAACTATGTCTGAATTTCAGCATTTCATCACATATTCAGACATAAAATTGATCTAGTGACATATAAATAAAATAAATTCATCTTTTTGTTTAGTTTTCATTTAATTAAATAATTGAGGTCTTAAAAATCACTAATTATAGATAACTGGTACTAGTAATTTACATTAATGATTGAGGCTTTGGGACATCTGAAACTGTCACTTCTTACCTTCAAAATAGGTTATACCTGTAACATATGCTCCTATACTAGTGATGAAAAGACTACTAACACTAACAAATATAACTGTTCATAGCTTTGGGGTGGATTTGAACCACCATCTCTGAACTGTAAGTTCAGTGTTTGTCTTTAAGATACCAAAGCTTATATTTTTCCCTTCTTTTCTTGTGCTTTTTCATAATTTTGTGATCTAGTGTTTTTCTTTACAATTTTGTGATCAGAATTTTCTTCATATTTCAAACATGAGTTTTATTTATACTGGACCCACTGTAAGCCTAATTACAGGTAAATTTCATTAATCCCTTCATTAATTACACATTATTCACGTTTCTCTTACAATTTTTTTGTATACCTGTATACCAAAAAATCAAAGGTGGGAGAAACGTGAACACACCTTTCACTTAGTATCTGAGATTTGAAATTGGACGTAAAATTTAATTAGTCATTATATATAAAGCTTAAAATGTAGGTCAATAATAGACAATTTAGGGACGAATGCTATCAAGCTCACAAAAGATGAACAACAATAAAGTAAACAAAAGTATCTGAGAAATTTAACGTTGACACACGACAATGTCTCACCTGCTGATACAATATCTTAATATGCTATCATTATCATGTGAAATGTATTTGTTTACAGTTAGAAAATCAAATCAAATATCAAGTTGTCTCAGTTGTGCCCTTAAAACTTACAACATGATCACTTGACTGTGAAATTGAGGTCAAGGATATAGGCCATCTTCCAGACAGACATGTACACCTCGCTAGGAATATATATACACAATATCATTGCCCTACCATGTATAGGGACTGAGAAACTGAGCTAAACCTAAAAACTTAACATTGTCACTCAACGTAAAATAGAGATCAAGGTCAAATGATAAGTGGGAGACAGGTACATCATGTCCTTACACCTGTCCCAAGTCAGGAGTGCTATGGTCAGTAGTCTATGGATCTTCATTTGACCTTTTAATTAACTCACATAAATTGATATTGTGTGGTGTCCGCCACGAATACACTGTGTGGTTTCGCCAGGGCAATTCAGAGCTCACTTCATGGTGTGGATTTCCACTGTATTGAAGACCTTGTTTCGATCTCTGGGTCATTTGTTGTTTTGTTGAGAGAGGGTCTTGTGGCTGTCAAAACATACATCTCTTCTCTCCCATATGCTACTTATGCACCAAGTTTGCTATGTCAAAAGATGATTGCTGTATGTGGATGTTAATGCTGCCGCCGGAAAAGCAATACCTTATGTCTCGACTTCAGCGACTCAATATTCGTCACAGGCGGGACAAAAAAAAACAAAGTCAATGAACGTGAATGTAGGTCACAGTTATCTTTTTAAGCTATAATAAATAAAATAAAAATGAAAAATGGGAAAGTAAAATAGTTCTTTAGTTGAGTATTATTCTTGAAAAAAATGGCAAAATTTAAAAAAAACAAAGGAACTTAATAATCATTTGCTTTCTTCTATATTTTTTTTTTTGGGGGGGGGGGTGATTCCCAAACATGAAATGCTTAAATAAATGAATAAACGTATCTACAGGGGGAAAATGTAAGCTCCTTTACATCTTTTCAAAACAGAAAGTAAAATGCTTTGTAAATTTCATTAGGTTTTTTTTCTATTTAAATTGCAATGTTTTATTCTTGGTCATTTTACTCATTTAGAAAACAGTACTTGTGTGGTAATACATCATGCATTAAAACGTCTGAGTGATCGTATGGACAATCTTAAGGGGAGAGACTAATTTCTAAGAGTGGATCCAATAACGGAAACCCCGTAAAACGATTAGGGGTTCTTAACTATAATGTTAGTACGACATCATCTTAGAGGAAGATGTGGACATGTAAAGGATAGGCTAAGAACGTTCTGTGTTACACCCTGTGTTGTCAATCTTAGCATCCCCTTTTCTTCCCCTTAAATGACGACTTACGACCACTATTGAATTTGCTAGTTACCGGCCCCAGAATCTTAACCCTAACCTATGAAAATCCAAATGCAGAACTGTCGGGAGTTCTAATGAAAAGTGAGTCTACAGTAGGTATTCGTATGGGATCTTACAAAGTACCAATATATGCGGTCTTACATCCTGGCTTATCTGAAGTCAACATTGTGATAAAAGATGGAATCTATGAGAGAAATTAAGACAGATAATAATCCACTTATCATTTTTCTAATTACTTTTTCTGATTGTATGCAACCTAATGAATATGATCTACAAAACACTAAATATTGAGCAACACGAATTCCACTAACAACCGTGAGTGAACTCCAGGAAGGTATGTAGTTCATGTCCCAACTGAAACATATCAGTATATGTATGTATTATTATAGAGTGTACTTGTTACATAGCAATCAAGAGTAGTAAAAAAAGTATCGATTTATTTTTATAATATATTGCCTTTGTGTCAGGTGTGATTTTCTCTCAGACTAAATTATACACATTAAAATGCAACCCTATCAATTTTCTTTTACACAGTTTTACCTGGAACTACATCTGCATTGTCCAAATATTCCAGTCATATTAACTGGTACTAAAATGGACTTGAGGGGTGGAAACAGTAGAAATGAAGACAGAAAAGCACAGAGTAAATGCATCGACATGATATCATATAAAGGAGGATTAGAATTAGCCAATGAAATTAAAGCTGTTACGTATATATAATATTCAGCAAAATATCTGCGAAGTCAACATCGTGATTGATGAGGCAATAAGAACAGTGCTAACACCTTTAACAAGGGGACAAAAAAAGACTCAAAGTTGTATTGCCCTGTAACCAAGTATATTAAAAATATAAACGAATCCCACATTAGTTAACGATTAAATTAATGTGACTGTGTATAAACGATTGTTGTCTCATTTATCTTACTTGCTTTGTAACTAATGCCTGTAATGTAGTGACCTTTCTGGAAAAATGTTATGTGAAATCATCTGATATTGTGTTCTTTATTTCAGGACTGGGTTGCACAAACCTCAATTAAATTTAAGTCTCAATTAAACCTTACGTATATATTTAAACCTTACGTGTACATTTACGTCACCGAATATGGTACTGCTTTGACAACTGTTTTACCTATTTTGTTCCTGTATTTAAATACTGTTATAGAGACAGCCAGAACCTTTGAACCGTAATGAGAGCGGGAGGTTTGGCGCCTTGAAATCTGATTCAACCCACCATTTCTTTAGAAATGACTGTACCAAGTCAGGGTCATTAAGGTTTTCACAGTTTTCCGGTTGTTGACTGATTTTGTCTGTTTATATAATTATGAGTTTTGACTTTCCCTTTGTAAGATTGTTCGGAGTTCGGTAATTTTGTTATTACCCTTATCAACATGTAGATAATGATTAATTAGAGTAAGTTCCCTTTCAGCACATTTAACATTAATAGTTCTATATTTATATAATAGTTACTGGTATGGAGGGCAATACGAGGATATACAGACTGTCCAAGGGTCGTGGTACGAACCAGTGGAAATGATATTGCTTAAGCCGTATAAGAGAAGTTTAAACATGTACATGTAATTATATTTTGCATTAGGATTTCATTTTCTCTCTTGATATTCAAATTAAATGTCAAACTTGTATCATAGTATATTAGACATTTTAACTAATTTTGTAAAATGGACAACGGACAAGTTTTGTTTACTGTTTGGTGATACCTAAAAGAATAAAATCTTTAGCCAAATCCTAAAACATAGGTCTTTCACTATATAGGAATATGATGGCTTAGTACCAACACTGATTGATGTAAACCAAACACCAACTGTCCAAGGATATATTTTGTCACCTTGTCACATCGATGGTACGAATTAGTTGTGTATATTTATTTACTTCTAATTTAAAATGTATGAATGTATAATGTTTGAACGATTTCCTCAAATAGTAATAGGTTATCATGTTGTTTAATATATTTAGCTCATGCTATATTTGGACGATTTGTATTCGTTTCAAATTCAATTGGTTATAATGAACTGAATATTTTATATACTTAAATGGTAGTGTATGAATTACAATTGAGGATGATTATGTTATATGTTTTATTAATCCAATATGTCATAATAAATTTGGTACTTAATTGTAGGAATTATAAATTTTCAGTGGTGAGATAAATAAATAATAAAATAAAATCATGGCTACGTTGATAGCATGTATCCCATTGAACTTGATTTAAAGGACACCACATACACAGCCACATCTGCTTCATAATTTGACCTACACATATCAGTTGACAGTGACAGCTGGTTAAGAGCGAACTTTTTCTGTAAAAGAGAAGAGATAATTTCAATTTTCGCATTGTGAACTTTCCATTTTTTTCAACATCCCACATTTCAGCAACACCTGCAGCTGGATTATATCTCTCTCAATTAATATTATATCACAGATCATGTGGGTTCTATCTAGATCACCTTGGTAGAGGGTTGCTGTAAACAAGAATGCTACTAGATCAAGGATTGCTAGTGTGTAAATTTTAGTATTCACTTCGGAGGTTATAAGGTCGCCATCATGCCTTGGTTAACTGTTTCTGAATATCTGTCACAGATGACCTGTGATGTGTTGTTTGTTTGCTTGATTTGTCTTTGATTTATGTCCTGTGACTAATTGTGGCTGTGTCTCTTGATTGTCCCTTCACTTTCTCTACCATTTATTCCGCTTGCAGTAGTCAAAATCCTTCTTTTTCTTCATATCTTATTAGTGGAAAATTAATAGGAGCAACAATACGGGTGCAACTAGTGGCGCATAAACTGTTTATCCTTCAGGAACACATAAGTTCACCATTGGTCTTCAGTGGGTTTCGTATTACTCAATCGTTAGTTTTCGGTGTTTATGCTTTGATGACCATTGCTTGTCTTTATTATGTTGGTCATTGTATTCTTCTTCGACTTACTGCTTCTGATGCCCTTTGATATATTCAAAATTATCTTCATAATAAAAAGTAGATATATAATTTAATGCGCAAGACGCCAATGAAATTTAACTAAGGACTAATACACAACACAGATGGTGGGATGACAGGTAAATCGAACAATTGCTATAAATACAAATCTACTCGGTGCTATCAGTACCTATCAACTCTGATGTTGTTAACTCGATTCCTGTTCAATGGCATTTGGTTAGTCTCTGTGATTTTGTTTCCAACCAATAACATCGACATATAAATAATCCACATTCAAATTATGATCACAAGATAAACCACGTAGTCGTAATTGTTTCAAAATCGTAGAAACAGGAAAATTCGATACACCTCACTCAGACATGACAGGTCACTTTCCTAGCTTGACACAAACACTTTAATAAATCTAAAAAATCGCATAGTCCCTAGCCTCCCTTTCTAGTGAAATGATGTGGTCAGGTCAGTTTACACTACATGTGAGTTACATTCCAGCCCTCACATATAACTGCATGAGCTGTATTGTTGTAAATAACGGTGAGTCCTAATCTTAAACCTTACGTCACACAGATTAAACGTCAGAGAATATCGAAGGGACAATCACAAATAGACAATCCAAAGAAACTGCCAACATAGGTTACACACAGGCGCTTTTGTAGAGTCAAAAATATGCTCGCTATGTACCTAAAATACCACAAGGCCGGACTCACTCCTACTACCCCTGTCACTTCAATCGCTATTTCCTCTGTCAATAAATGTCGATAGGACGCAAATCGCTTACAAATTTGCGTAGTGAAATGATTTTTCTTCAAGGAAAACCCGTTTTTTATATCTTCCTACCATCTACACCCCCATACTGACAGAAAATCCTCAGATTTTGTTGACAATGGACACCTAAGTGGCAGCAAAGCGAAAGTAGGTCACGTGCGACATATTTCCGCCTTTCGGTCGTTCTCGGGTTTTATCATATATAATTACTAAACACTAGAAACATTACAAAGCGCCAAAATATGACTGACAAAATGAATGAAAACTTCAGTGCTTCTTGGTATGCAAATAATACTAAAAATAAGGCATAGGAAATAATTGTATTTAAAAAACATTATAATTATACAGTAACAATACTGATATATAATTACGTTTCCCGAACTTTTCTTTCTGAACTTCTCAGGTATGTTTCGTAAGGCAATGATAAAACCCGAGAACGATCGAAAGGCGGAAATATGTCGCACGTGTCCTACTTTCGCTTTGCTGCCACTTAGGTGTCCATTGTCAACAAAATCTGAGGATTATTTGTCAGTATGGCGGTGTAGATGGTAGGAAGATATAAAAGACGGGTTATTCTTGAAGAAAAATCATTTCACTACGCAAATTAGTAAGCGATTTGCGTCCTATCGACATTTTGACAGGCGACATAGCGATTGAAGTGACAGGGGTAGTAGGAGTGAGTCCGGCCTTGTGGTATTTTAGGTACATAGCGAGCATATTTTTGACTCTACACAAGCGCCTGTGGTTACACAAGACGAAGAAAAACAAAGCAAAAACACAACACAATATGTGTTGGAAACCACTATACACAAACAAGCAGAAATAACGTAAATAAGACATGAACCTCCTACAAACAACTGGAGATAAAGACATACCGAGCAGAAGTTGTGATATATATATAATATAAATATATTTTATAAACTATTTAAGAGCCGAACAACTGACTACTGGCCGTGTGATACCCAAGGCAGATGTATCAACCTGTGACTATTGGCCGTGTGATACCCAAGGCAGATGTATCAACCTCTGAAATAACTGACTACTGGCCGTGTGATTCCCAAGGCAGATGTATCAACTGGTGAAATATCTGATTACCGGGCGGATGATACCCAAGGCAGATATATCAACCTGTGAAATAACTGACTACTGGCCGTGTGATATCCAAGGAAGATGTATCAACCTGTGAAATAACTGATTACTGGCCGTATGATGCCCAAGGCAGATATATCAACCTGTGAAATAACTTACTACTGGCCGTATGATGCCCAAGGCAGATGTATCAACCTGTGAAATAACTGACTACTGGCCGTATGATACCCAAGGCAGATGTATCAACCTGTAAAATAACTGACTACTGGCCTTGTGATACCCAAGGCAGATCTATCAACCTGTGAAATAAAAACGTAGATGTGTAATTTAATACGCATTGTGCGTTTCTGGATTAACTTTCATTACATACGATCGTAGTGAAACAATTATCTAACATCTATAAATAATGTTTTATCTTTATGGTCCAAAAAGGTATTTCCCCTTATTATTTCTTTATTGATATTTTTAAACAAAATTATATTCAGATTTCTCAATATAGTATCCTGTTTTCTGTATATAAAGATATAGACTTTTGCATTGATTCATTGCAAACTTGATATGAATACGTTAAACAATATAAAGTGTGTTGTGGTTGGTGATGGGTAAGTAACATGTATTAATGTTTATGATCAGAAATAAATAGCGAGATCTTATATACGATTATAACGGAGCCCGTTTTCGAATAATTATTTCGTTTAAATGAATTTTTTTTTTGGGGGGGGGGGGGGGTCGAATTATTCTTTCGTTTAAGCGAATTATTTTTTCGTTTTTTTTATTCGAATAATTATTTCGTTTTTCCGAAATGTGTTTTTTTTTTTATTATTATTATTTTCTTTAAATGTATTGCTATTTCGAAATAGTATTTCATTTAAACGAAATATTTATTCAGTTAAGCGAAATATTAATTAATTTAAAAGAAATGCTAATTCGTTTTTCGAAATATTAATGCAAAAAAATGAAATAATAATTCGAAAAAAAAAAGAAATAATATTTCGGGAAAAAAACCGAAATAATAATTCGGTAAAATAAAATAATATTTAGTACAAACGAAATAAAAAAAATCATGTCAGTAAACGAGCTCCGTAATATTGCTATTGACATGACAGTTATTTGTTTGTACTGTATGACCAAAATGCTAATAATGCACATGACGAGTTTCTATGAGGATAGCCTGTATTCATCATGTTTTTGTAGTTTTATAAACTTTTTTTCCCGAAATTTGCATGACTATCCATATGTTTAGTCCTTCGAGTGAGCGAGTGGTTATTGCTTAACGCCAAGTGATTAATTCGTCAGCTATATCAAGGCGACATGCTACATTTCGATAATATGATGCTGTCGTTCGCATTGAATAGACCAACACGTTCGTTTTCATAATGCTATCTCAATGAAACAACAGTCCACAGGTAGACATGTCGCTCCACATAATACTGAACTCGAGCCAACCAGTTGCTTCTCTTACTCCTTAATTTTGTGTTCTTAAAGAAGCAGTACAGTAAATGCCAATACCGTGGTACGAATCCATGATCTACCGCATATAACTAGTAAACCACCAACGGGAAAGCAGGAAGTTATGTTTAATGTATAACATGTACCATGGACACGACCCATCTTACCTGTGTGATTTATTACCTCCTCTTGTTCGTGATGTTACCAACTACCCTGTTCGAAACAGAAATGACTACACTGTTCCAAGATGTCGCTTATCGTTATACCAATCTTCGTTCATCCCGTCTGTCATAAATCTTTGGAACAGTCTAGACAACGAGACCAGAAATATCAGAACATATGATATGTTTAAAATTAACCTTAAAAGAAAAGTTGTACTTCTAAAAATTCCGGGCCATTTCTTAGTTGGGGATAGAATATCCAATATTTTATATTCAAGATTACGTAGTACTTGTAGTTAGCTAAAGTATGATATATTTCGATGTAATATAATACAAGATTCGAGATGTGTTTGTGGATATATCATGGAGGATGCTTCCCACTTTCTCTTGAAGTGCCACTTATATATCGAGCAGAGGACAGTTCTCTTTCATTTTTTACACCACCATAATTTTCAGGAGAGATATTAGAACATTATTATTTGGAGACTCTCAAAAAGACCTGGCTCAAAATATTTTGTTATCAAACGCAGTACAGATATTCATTAAGAACAGTAGGCGATTGACTGAAGGAACATACCTCCCCCCCATCCCTTTTTGCTTAACTGTTATCATTTTTTCTACATCGTAAATGTTTAAATATACTCATTATCCGTCATGCTCTCTGTCAGACCTATGTTTGTATGCTACTGGAGAGAACTTCAATCCTGTTGTATATATTTGACAATAAGATATGTTTAAATTAACCATCAATAAGGTTTTAGGCTTGCGATTTGTAATACCTTTGTGTCATATTTTTGCGTTTTTGAAAGGAAAGGAAATTCAGTAATTGTGAATTATAAGAAAAATGAAATTATCACGCCATAATAATTTATTAATCTGATACCATTAAAATTCTAATGTTATCTGTTATGCAATCTATTAATCGTGCATTATATATATATATATATATATATATATATATATATATATATAAAAGGTCATACACATCTGATAGTCCAGAGTGTACCAGTATCCAGACATGTATAATTATGATCTGATTGTACATGAGTAATGTCACCTATATGGGAAAACCAGTTGTACCCATATTTATTTTTATTAATATTTATCGTTTCATAGTGTACATTTGTAAACTTCAGTAATATTCCCACAGAGGGAAACTAGAACAAACATAATGTCGTATTTTGTTATTTGGCTTTCCAATCTTTCGATTTTCATCGTACCCAGTGAAGAAATTTTCTGTATACACATCGGTTGTACCTAGTGAACGTTAATCCAGAAGCACGTCGTACAATACTAAATTTGATACCTACCTTTTAGATTTAATATGAGACAGGCAACCTGTTTGAAGGACGAAGTCCTAAAATTTCAATAGTACGATGATCCGTACACGTTATTATCTTTTATTTTGAATGAATTTTGTAGCCGATTTGTCATGGCTGTTCCGTTCATTTTACCTACGCCGCTCTTCCGTCGAGAGTTTCGTAGAAAGAGACTTTTCATTGGAATTTTAATTCCAGTTTATTTCGATTTTGCATAGAGTAAATAATTAAAGAATTGGGAATTTTTCATTGAAATATATTTCTTTTGCGCTTCTAAATATCAATTAATCTATTTTTTTAAACTTTAAACTTCGGTGAACAGATATTTGGCTATCAATATAGAAAGGAGGAAAAATCTGACAGCCTACCGTTAAAAGGACTTCGTCCTTTATAATACCCTACAAAAGGTACTTCCTCTATTTCACTGAAATTCATTTATTATATTTCTAAATAAAGGTAATAACAAAATTACCGAACTCCGAACAATCTTACAAAGGGAAAGTCAAAACTCATAATTATATAAACAGACAAAATCAGTCAACAACCGGAAAACTGTGAAAACCGTAATGACCCTGACTTGGTACAGGCATTTCTAAAGAAATGGTGGGTTGAATCAGATTTTAAGGCGCCAAACCTCCCGCTCTCATTACGGTCTAAATATGATACCTAAATGTACACGTTAGCTAAAGATTACACCATATACTTGTTTGATTTAAAAAACTTGATATAAACATGCTTAGCATATAATATGTGTTGTGGTTGGTGATGGGTAGATGAAACGTGTAATTTAGCATATGAACTTCTGTAATTCGAAGCAAAAAAATGTCCATTGAGATCATAGTATTTAATTCGAACTGGAAATTGAAATCTAAAACATATTATTCATATTTTTTTAATGATGTATTGCTGGAACATATCCAACATATGAGATGAGAATGTCGTCAAGATGTGTAAATTATGACTATATATTATCAGCCTTAAAATGGGAGACATTACGTGGCTAATTACTATAAACTTCATTCATAACTACGCCTTTTAAAAGATTTTCCCATCATACAACAGATTTTCTGTATACACATCGGCTGTTAAAATGCCGACTATAGCCAATGAAAAGTTCTCATTTGAGGTCAAGTTCGTACAAATCTATTTTAGTGCACACGACACGCTTTAAATATAACCTTCATCAGGTACGCTAAAAAATTGGAAAGCCAAATAATTTAATTAAACGTTTTTGGAAGCAAGAAATTAGAATGCCTAAACATGATAGACAAAATCGGTAGAGCTCACCTATAACCTTAGTTTTAATAACACATGAAATTGCATTAGTTAGGAAAGATGAATTTCAATACGAAATACTGACTCCTGAGCTGATGATACCCAGGAGTATTAATAGTCCACCAAGCAAAGGTACCAACCCAGTTATAGTAATAAAAACGTAGATATCTAATTTGACGTATGTGTGTGTGGTTGTAGCAAATCATATAGATTTCATAATGGGGGAATGGTGTTTAACGTCACTTTCAACTATATTTCAGCTATATCATGGTGGTCAGTTTTATTGGTTGAAGAAATCGGAGTATCCGGGAAATACCACTGACTTGCGCAAGTCACTGACAAACTTTATCACATAATATTGTACGGAGTAAACCTTGCCATGAGCGGGGTTCAAACTCACGCCGTTAGTGGTGATAGGCGCTGATTGCATAGGTAGTCATAAATCCAACTACTATGTGATCCCGACCACGACGCGGTTCCTGCTTTCTTACTACAGTGTATGTATGGAGTGTATATGTATAATACTATTATCCTTTATACTCATTTCTTTCGGTTTTTTCAGAACTATTGGTAAGACGTGTCTACTTTTAAGTTATACTACTAATTCCTTCCCTGATGAATGTATTCCCACCATGTAAGTATCATAAACATAGCACGTTATTCCAGAATAATTGTCTATTAATTCAAATTTATTAATTTCACTGACGTCACTATATTGTTTGAAATGCACAATTCCATAAAATTTTCTTCAAGTAAAAACATAAACAAGTGTAATCATTATATAGATTTGAAAGAAAGTTTAAATAGTGAAGGTTAACAATTCCACTAATATTAATAAATGAACAACCATATATCACCTAAACTCATTGAACACAAGAAACACCACGGCATATGACATTGAAAACTCAGGTCCTGGTTTGGGACAAGAACACAAATATGGCGCGATTATCCCGGTTAACTGGATCTCAACTCTCCCCTCTTGATAACTGTATCTCCAACGGCAATACATACCATACTTTTAACACGACAAATTATACTGATGCAATAATTATAATGGATTAAAACATATTTCGTGATGGAAACATGATGAACATCTTTCGTGATAGAAACATGAAAAGTTAAATATAGAAAATACATTAGAGTATGGATTATGATATAATATATGCATTCAATAATCTAAATCTTGTTCATCATGTCACAAAAATAGCATGTATTTCCTGGATATAAAATTAAACGACATGAATGAATAATAAGTATTAATTTTAAATTGCTTAGCTGATATATACTGTGACGTCCATCCACCTATACATAAAGCATTAATTCAGGGTAGCCCATAGTTTCTATTTACATAGGGTAGCCCATAGTTTATATTTACATAGGATAGCCCTTAGTTTCTATTTACATAGGGGAGCCCATAGTTTCCATTTACATAGGGTAGCCCATAGTTTATATTTACATAGGGTAGCTCATAGTTTATATTTACATAGGGTAGCCCATAGTTTATATTTACATAAGGTAGCCCAAAGTTTATATTTACATAGGATAGCCCATAATTTATATTTACATAGGGTAGCCCATAGTTTCCATTTACATAGGGTAACCCATAGTTTATATTTACATAGGGTAGCCCATAGTTTCCATTTACATAGGATAGCCCATAATTTATATTTACATAGGGTAGCCCATAGTTTCCATTTACATAGGGTAGCCCATAGTTTATATTTACATAGGGTAGCTCATAGTTTATATTTACATAGGGTATCCCATAGTTTATATTTACATCAGGTAGCCCATAGTTTATATTTACATAGGGTAGCCCATAGTTTATATTTACAAAGGGTAGCCCATAGTTTATATTTACATAGGGTAGCCCAGTGTTTATATTTACATAGGGTAGCCCATAGTTTATATTTACATAGGGTAACCCATAGTTTATATCTACATAGGGTAGCCCATAGTTTATATTTACATAGGGTAGCCGATAGTTTATATTTACAAAGAGTAGCCTTTTGTTTATATTTTGTCTTCGTTGTGTAAATAAGCGTTAGAGAAAACAGAATGGAGAATACGGAAACACAGACAACATTGTGCACATAAGACACAGGATGAAAATAACCAAAACGAACAGGACACAAGTCAACAAAATAGACTAAAGGGATTAGCAACACGGACCCCAACCAGCAGCCTGGAGTGAACCCAGGTGCTTATAGAGAGTAAGAAGTTTCTGCTTCTTATAAGACATCCACCTTGTTGCTCATATGTATTTGTTTATAGTTTATTTTGTTATATACGAATATATATTTTGATTCACAGATTTGACCACTTTACAACAGTTGTGTTGGTAGATGAAGCACCAGTACAGCTTGATTTGTGGGATACCGCCGGACAAGAAGATTATGATAGATTTCGGCCATTGTCGTATCCATTAACTGTAAGACTGATATTATTGTTTTAGCGAATCTATTGTGTGGGTAGCTTTCAGGTGTATCCCATGTCCGACACTTGAATAACTTGTATGTCGTCATGGTACATGATTCATTTGTATTGATCAATGACACGTCTTTATCATTTAATGATCTTAAGAGACTTCAATATAGCGACACATTCAGCTTTGCATTCCTGCAATACGAGTCATAAACATGAAACATAAATTTTTATCTTGAACAAATACTTCTGAACTTCAATGAAAGTATCGGGAGTTGCATTGGAACAAAAAGAGGCTTTGAAATTTCCTACAATGTTCCTACTCTTTTTTCGAAATATAACGGGTATTTGACATACATGGAGTGTTGAACTTATCAAACACGACCTCATCTTTGGTTCAGAGTCAGACTTTCCTCATAGGTTATCTTTATGTATGCACGAATTAGCTATGGGAGCATTTAATTACTAGTTTGCAGTTCTAAGTATCACCAGGATAAATTGTATGCTCGTATTATAGGGTGGGTCTGATTAATGTTGTCTTTGGTCACTTTCAAAAAACTGTCATCATTATCGTGACTACCAGACCATTTAGATGGAATAGCCGAGACAGATATACAAATTTGACGGTATTGCAAATTTTAATTATTGAGGTCGACGTCGGGGAACTAATCCGTGGATAAACAGTGAAATGCTTGTGGTCATTAGTCAACGACTTTAGTCATGCTCGCATTATAATTAAATCAAACAGATGTGTTTTCAAGAAACGAATAACTTGTTATTAAAATGGGAATAATTTTCAATTATGAAATTTCATATCGTTGTGCAACCACATTTTCCGTGAGCATAACGAAAATAATTTGCATGTAGAAACAAATCAGACTGGGTTTAAAGAGTGATTCCAGTTCTTCTAACATTAGACAATATTTCTTTCATGGTATTTTATTTTGATCTGTTTTATTTTATAGAATGTGTTCCTGTTGTGTTTTGCTGTTGATAGCCATGATAGTTATGAAAACATTCGATCTAGGGTATGAAAGTCACTAGTTTACTTCAATTTTCATTTTACATTAAAATCGCAACCTCTCTAACTATAAGGAGAGCACCAAGTAACCAAGTCAAGTTGTATCAAGGAAAATTACTGACATAAAACCATGAAAGTGAAGCAAAAGCAAAAAACTGAGTACATGACATGTAGTCAAGAATGAACAATCCCGAGACACAGAGAGCAAAGACAAAGAAAACAATTAAGCACAACACAGAAACAACACGAACCTCACCAAAACCGGAGGTGAACCCAGGTGCTCGCGAAATGTGAGCAGTTCCTACTTCTTATAATACATTCGTCATATTACTCAAATAGTCAAGTCATGTTGAACACACATAGTAAACAAGGTAACGTAGTGTTGAACACACATAGTAAACAAGGCAATGTAGTGTTGAACACACATAACATGCAAGGTAATGTAGTGTGAACATACATAGTAAACAAGGTAATGTAGTATTGAACACACATAGTAAACAAGGCAATGTAGTGTAGAACACACATAACATGCAAGGTAATGTAATGTGAACACACATAGTAAACAAGGTAATGTAGTGTTGAACACACATAGTAAACAAGGTAATGTAGTGTGAAGGCACTGATATGAAATATTCAAAATTGAAAGTTGAAGCTGAAAAAAGGAAAGAAAAAGAGTACCAACATGATGAACTGTAACAATTTCAAACCAAGGATATAAACTCAGCACACAATAGCTATGACACTGACCTATATACAAATATATAACATTATTTATGATGGATCTTAAATATTGGTGGTTAAACGTGCATAAACAATGTTAATCGAAAACACATGGGAACTATTAAGCGTGACAATTCAGACTGAGGTAAAATGAAATTTATTGTATTTGTTTGAAAAGAGCACAAGGGCCAAATTTTGATCGGGCCATTTGCTTATTATTTGACGGAACATTTTGTGTTTCTATTCCTTAAACACAGTTGATTGTTATTGATATTTGGTAATGTGGTGATTTGGAAAGTTGGATTTGATGTGTTGCTTATTATATATTTTTGTCTGGTTACGTCATTTGAAACACATGTCCTTAAAACTATATTTCATGAGTAGGTTATGTTTGTTTTTTTACTTTAATCATCTAGACGATCCTTGGTAATACCAAATGTATCAGCTATTACAATAAAGTACCTCGCAACAGTTCTTTTAAACACAATGTACCGGAAAGGACAAATAAATACAAAAACTAAAATATTAATAAGAATTTCTTGTTTTTTTATTCGAATGACCAATTCAAATTAATTGTTCCTTGTAGGTATTTCTTTTATTATATCATTTGCATTGCAATTAATGCGATATTAACATATTAATTTGAATTATTTTTTGCTTTTGGTTTCAGTGGTACCCGGAAGTAAAACATCACTGTCCAAATATACCAATAATTCTCGTCGCTACAAAAGTGGACATGAGAAACACTAACAACGAATCAACAGTGGGAAATACAAAAATGATTTCATATAAAGAAGGACTTGCGCTTTCTAGACATATTAAAGCAAAACACTATATCGAATGTTCCGCAAAAACTGTAGTAAATGTTAAAGAAGTGTTTGAGGCAGCAATTAGAACAGTATTAATTCCTTGTAGTAAGGATAAACAGGACCATAAAAAGCGAAGGTGTAGAGTGTTGTAAATTGGAGGACAATATATTAGTGATTTTGGCGCCATCGTGGTCGTGATCCTATGGTAGTTCGATTTACAACTACCTGTGCAATAAGTGCCTATCACCACTAATGTTGTGAGTTCGATCCCTGCTCAGACGAGGTGCACTCGATACAACATTATGTGATAAAGTTTGTCAGTGGCGTTAAACACCATACACCCTTATAGTGATTATGTGACTCATTAACTGTGCCAAAAAAGACATAATATGAACAGTGTTGTTCATACGGCGGCATTCACTGTAAACAAGAACAATATTTATTGAATTAAAATTGACATTATGCTAGAAAATATTTGCTAGTGTAGATAAAATAAATGTTTTTGTATTGTTATTTCACAAAGTTTACAATTCACTGAGTCCAGTAGTTTCCATGCCTTTGTTTGATCTTCCAACAGATATTTGTATGACTACCCTACATGGTCTAAGGTCTGCATGATTGCCTTTGACAAAGAAACAGAAATATTAAAGCCAAATAAAGGTATTGGGTGAAACCAGTTGGAAATTAACACTAATAATAATAACTGAAATATAAATATTACTTAAAATGGCGTTAAACACCATAACCCTAACCCTTATAAACCATGTGTGTCACATGTGTAGAAGGAACTGTTAACCCATCCGGAGCACCCGAGTGTGTCCCTGTTTTTGCGTGATTCTAATTAATAATTAATAAATTCAACATACGTGTAATCGATGTATGTGGATCGTTATTCGTCCACAAAACTGTACAGTCTATTATGAGCTACCAACTATGAACAATGCCGGATTTACCTATAGGCTCGATAGGCTGAAGCACAGGGCTTCAACATGTAGGGGTCCTCCGGCCAAGGTTTTTTCTTAACACTGTTATTGGACTTTCACACTTGTGCTGTCATAACATACTGTACTGTCAAAACAACCCTTCAAGAATATTGCAACCTTTTAGACACCCCTCATCATCTTTGCCTTTATTGAAATTGATTAAACACGCTTCCATCTTCCTCCAGTCCTGAAGGTGGGGAATTGGGAGGGGTCTCACAAATGGATTAGCCTAGGGCCTATCTTTATCTAAATCCGGCACTGACTATGAAGTATTTGGATTTATCAGCGATAGAGACTTGTGACAAAAATTGCAAATTATATCATTTGTAAATGTTAATAGTATGGTCGACTATCTTTTTAATCATCATATCTGACTTAAAATAAGTGTTTGCTTACACACATGCCGAGTAGGATCACATTAAATACATTAAATAGTAGAGGCCACGAATATCATATCTCTATAGACTCATGTACATTATCACTACCAAATAACCAATAACCCTTCACAGAATCTAACTCATGTACCTTCAACTACTATTATTTATAACTGAATAAATAAAAACAAAAACACAAACTTAAGGTTGTCGACTAGCTCGCTGTTTGAGTATTTTTTCTGAGCCACCGATATTATTATTTCAAGAACCAAAAATACATCAGAAATGTAATATCCACAATCATAATTATATTTCATAATGCATATCAGATACAACTGAAACATCTAAAATATACAACCCCCAAATGCCCCGTGGCCGCCCATGAAAAAACACTTTGTAGAAACATGTGTCCTTTTGTCTATGCCACCGGAACGATAGTGTAGAACCTCACTAGTGGGGAGATGAATGTACAATTTCAACAAAGAAAATCAAAAATCAAAATTCGATGTTAACTGTACAAGATCTGGGCTAGAAATGACTCAATAAAAATCCTATTACACCTACAATTTTTGGCGCCAAAAACTCCTACGCCCAGTCTGCAATGCTTAAACGAGAAGACAATCAATTCCCGTTAGACTAACGTGCCACGGAAATTATTGAGTCTTCTCTATAGACTTCATGTACTATTATCACACCAAATAACAAATAATCCTTCACCGAATCTAACTCATGCCTCAAATACTATTATTTTATAAAGATAGTGTGACAAAAATACTACTACAAAAATATCTACATACAAAAGTCAAACAAGTATGAAAAATAGACAAACTAATAAAAATTAAATGACAAAAAATCAAAGACCTGGATGTTTGGAAACTTCAATCCTGTTGGCAACAGAATCTGCCACGTATCCGTCTTTGCTTAAATCACTTTTCCACCTTCCGTGTCGTTTCCAACACCTTTCCTTCACATCTGCATTGTCTGCCTCAGTGGCACCACCTGGCCGAAGTGAATGTAACCCTAGATTTAGCTCTGGCGAGACTACTTTCAACCTTCTAACTATACATTCCCTAGTTGTAGTGTAACTAATGGGTTTATTTTTCTTAATTAATTAACACTTCTCCTTAGACCTACATAAAGGGCGAAACAAAAAATATCCGATGACAAATCCACATTTGCCAAATCCACATATCAAAGAAACATAGTATAAAAACATGCTGAGGAAACACCCTTCGAAATTAAAACCTCATCCCCATCTCTATACTGAACAGTTTTACTTTTTCTGATCTTAATAATTAAATAACATTATTTGACATTACCTCTTAGCTGTCTAAGCTCAATAAAGCGTATAAACCTACTGAAACTAAGTAAAATCATAGCAAGATATCTAATTCTCAAACATTGAACACAACTTAATCAAAATATCACGAGTTACAGGGTCTTTCTTCTTGACAGGAGATTTTGCCGTTCTTTTTGCTGAATCAACCACATTCTTGACAAATGCACTCTCTGTAGGATCTAATTTGCCAAACATTTCATGTACCCATTAAATAGAATATACTGCTGAGCTGACTGAACTATAAGTAGAACCTGAGTCTAATAAATGTACTATATACAACGTTACATGTATAGGTGAAGCAGGTAAAGAAATGTTGTTCAGTAATAAATTTTTCCCATTTTCGGAAACTATAAAAAATACTTCGTATTAGTACTGTCACTTCTGGCATGTAACAAATGTTCAGTAAAACTTCCAACTAAGCTGTACAACGGATGATTTACATCTATCCCACTGTCCTCTATGGCTTCTCATACAAACTGCTCATGTCTTATTCCTGTTAAAACATAAGACAAAATCAACCAAATCTGATCTTAAAAGCTATCATCGCAAACTTCAATGGAAATTTGCTAAGCATACCATTGTTACATCTACCTGTGACAATTAATTTTTTATCTGTCAGGTAATGTTTGCTTTTAATAAAAGACTTAAATCTACCGTTAGATTCGTGCAATAACACCCAATTCGGCGCAGACTTCAATAACGGAACTATCAATGTACCGTTAGCACAATCTTCACAAAACTTTCTGATGACTTTGCTAGCCATGCATGGCGGTGGTACTAACCAGTTACATTCATATGATCAGTTTTGTGTGAACGCGTTTATTGCCTCATTTCCTTTACACCAGCATTTTCAATTAAACTTATGCATTTGCTATTATAATCTGTTGCAAAACGATCCACTGTATGTGTACCCCAAAGGGCATCTAACTCCTCAAGAACATCCCTGTGAATTCCCCAATCATCGCAGTCTGAATATCTACTAAGATTGTCTGCTATTTTACTTTGTTCTCGGGGAATCCACTGAGATGCCAATTTGATATTATGATCTGCGCATAATGTGTGCAATTCACACGTAATAGTTTGAAAATCTGTTTTTCTACTGCCATTGTTAATTATACTGGTCACATTTTTATTGTCTGTGTTTAATTTTAATGTGCGATTCTCAAGTATATGTACAGAACTTTCAACTAATCTATTTACGGCTTCAATTTCACGCCAAGTTGAACTACTACGTTTCTCTGATTCTGACCAACTACCCGTAACAGTCTGCAAACTATTGCTAGGTACAACTAGACTACAGTCTGTCTGCAAATCTCTAAAGTCACAGACTGACTCTGTGCCTAAGCCATCTTTGGCTGGGATTACATACCCTCTCAGATGCGTCAGCATACGCTTCTAAATCACACAAATCTGACTCTTGCAAGTCTGCACCTTTAATATTTAAGTCATTTACTGACTGCAAACAATGCCTAAGCTCCTCTACAGCTGGAGATGTCAAAACAACCAGTGAGTTCCAACTGGCTCTTATCGAAATACAATTATATAGGTTCCTGGTTTTCAGTCTAACCAGCGGACCTAACACAGCCTGCATGGATATAATGTGTCCAATGATACAAGCAACAAACCTGCTTCTAAATAAAATTCTACCTTTGCCAACAAATGTCAGAGTTTTATCTATAAAAGAAAGCAATCTTCCTATTCTTTCATCAGTGATTCTAAGTTTACCACACTCCATGTCCCAAAACAAGCCCTATCACAATAAGATTTTGTTCAGGAAGCCACATGCACTCTTCTTCTGCTATCAAAAACCCAAATTTTGATAAACTGTTTTTGATGTAAAAACTATCTTTTTCTGCAGAATCAAAGTCACTAGCTCCTCCCAAGCCATCATCAAGATACATAATAATCTGTAAACCTTAATTTCTCCGGTATTTGACTACCCCTTTCAACAATTTAGTGAGTATATGTCCAGCACTAGCAATTCCAAAAGGAAGTACATTAAATACAAAATATATAGATTTGCCTTTCTACACCCATGAAAAACCAAGATACTTCCTGTGCTACTGAAAAATCTCGATATGGTGGTAAGCTCCCTTTAAATCATATCGAAATTTAGAAAAAAAACTTTTTGAATAATTTCCTTGCTACTGAACCATCTTTAAAGAGGGAGAGGCGCTAAGGTGCAAAATTGGACCCACATTATATTAAAAAATAATGCTCGACATAGAATAAAAACAATTTACTAATTTGATTGTTAGATAAACAAATTTTCAAAAAATATAACTTTCCGTGAAATTGGGTGCGTTATGACGTCATAATGACATCATTATTAGACGGATAATGCTAAAAATGGACTACAAACGACATATTTAATGTACATTTTAGCTATTTTATATACCTCCACAGTCTTCCACCAACACCAAATTGAGCAGCTGTTTTGAGTATAGAGGGTTAATGATTATATCAAAATATTTTGTTGGTGGGGGATTGTGGAGATTGTTTAATATTAATTTATTTATAACCTCAGCCGGGCCCTTAAAATCAATATTTTCACTCTTCTGATTGTATATACGAGACCATTATATACACAATCTGTACATTTCATAATTCATTTCAAGTAATGAAATTCATCAGTAAATAACTTATGTTTCTGTAAATAATTGTATTTATTTTAAATACAGTTTGTGTACATTGAAACCAAGAGAAAAACTCAGTGCATGCAATCCGGCGTCAATACCATTAAAAGAACTGGGGACTATAAGTGCAATATATGGCTCCATATTTAATGAATCATTATCTTAGAAAATACTTGATTACAATGTGATGTATTATAGACGAGATCATACTTTTGATGTTAAAACTTGCTTCCAACAAACTCGATACGTATTTGACGTCATTGTGACGTCAAGCGCGTTATTTGTTTTCTGTATTTCGTGGAATTTTGCCCGCGATATTTGGACGGTTTTCGAAGAAATTAAGCACCTCCGCAGTCGTGCACCAAAAAAATATTTTACCAGATTATTAAAATGAATAAAACACAAATACTGTTAAAGTATTTTTTTGGTTTCACGAGGTGTTAAATTTCTTGAAAAACGACGGGAAAATGTTCAAATATTCCAAGCGCTTAGATGACGTTTTGATATTTGAGAAGCAATCTTTGCCGTAAAAAACGATAGTATGTCGGCACGTAACAGTTATATACAAATGTAAGATAAAAATAAAATAAACACCACTTCATCCAAAATAGTTTTTTTTCATAAGCCCCCAATTATTGATTATATATTTTCTTCCGGGATACTGAACTAGTTATTACTACAGGGATACGGAGGTAGCCGTTTAATGGTCTATCGATGCTACTTCTAAAATGAAGTAAAATAGTTTGATCCAAAAGGAGTAGATATTTTTTGGGCACAATCCAACAGATAGCTCTCACATTATGACCCAAATGTGTTTTATGTTATGCACTACATACACAAACGTTTGATCCATCATTTGTCAATTGGGGGTTAGGTGGAATTTATGATAATCACTGTTTATAAACTTTCTTTTCATATCAATCAATGAAAAGAATTGGTTTGCTGAAAATATGTTTTTTGTTGAGGTTCATTGGATGGAATTTGTATCTCATGTGAAGTTCCGTCAATTGCAGACACAACGTTAGGCATATCAGAACAATATCTTTTCTTTTGCCACCAGACTGTGATGGTTGGCCACTGAATTCACATCACATTTTCATAAATTATATAAAGTTTCCCCTTTTGCGCCCAAATTAAACTTTTAACCTCTATCAGTTCCATTCTCTTAAGTCAACCTCCAATGGACAAATGATGGATCAAAAGTTTGTGTATGTAGTGCATTGAAAATGCGTTCTGTCATGTGCATAAGTTATTGTTTGCATGATTGACAGACAATATTCATCATATTGTTTTCTAGCTTCTGAACTGTCGATCGAGAAAAAAATAAAATATTCTAGACAGGCAGCAAATAGCCAGTCAATGGGGTTTGCAATTAATATTAGCGACCCCACACCACAAGGTGTGGGAAATAGAAATATTCTTCTGTGGTTTAAATGCGTATTAACTGCATTACATGTAAACTGTATGATTCTGTTTGATAAAATCCTTTATCTAGAACAGGAACAAAATGTTCACTTGAGTGAAATAGTTTTGTAATAAGAGATCGTGAATGTGATGTACAAGTATTAAAGAATGTCAAGGTATATTTTAAATGAGGTTGAAGCAAGTCACGATTTGATATTAATTCGGTTGTATTTCATTTTGACGATTCAAATTACAGAAGACGATCACAACCATATTGTTTTTGATTGGATTAAAATTATAGCTTTATAATAATGTATAATATCCTATTATTATTAGAATCCTAACATGACTGGGAATTTTACATAAATAAAATAACAAATTGCTTTCTCTATGAAAACGCCGACTTTATGTGAAAGGGACACCAGACAGCTATGAGGAATTTAATAGATCCCTTAGCGCGGGATTTAAAGGACACACTCCTTACACGTAAAAGACAACTTTCAGCAGATTCTGATAGCAACAGTTTATTAGGAGTGTTGTTGTTGGTTTGTCACAAAGCAAAATAATATCTACCATCTCCTCTTTTTCTAGTGATAATCAAGACAATCATACATAGACTCATGGCAGCGACACACATTTTACCTACACGATTAATCATATGGTTGTAAGCTTGTTCTCATCATAAATATATATGAAATACTTGATTGTAAAACAATTATCTATCGACAACCACTTTCTATGGGATATCTGATTCCAAGACTTGTTATCAGTTAATCAAAAAAACAAAATAATTCTCACAGGGTCCTAGCTAAAATCGTTACACATTAAACATTTTGCTTCACACCATTTCCCAAAATATTTCCATATTATAAAAAAAAAAGCGGTCTTTAAATATTGGACATTTTTTTTATAGATTTGTGATGGTTGTCCGTAAAAATGTACTGGAATATATCATCGCATTGGTTGTCGTTAAGAATAAAGTACGGTTATTACTTCTTTAAGATTAATACCAAAATTTCGACCAGTTTTCGACGATCAATGTTAATAAGTTTCTGAATTGATGTCCCAGTGGACGGATCCAGGGGGGCGCACACGGCTCCCCCCCCCCCCCTCCTAAAATTGGAAAAAATATGATTTTTAGGCGTAAAATCGTGATTTTTCACCCGAAATACCCCAAAAATGTTCGCGAATCCCTCCGCTCGGCGCAATTTTTTTAAGTCCGCCCCATTAACTTGAAATCCTGGATCCGCCCCTGATATTGACCTCAATATGTACATTATCAATGTCATAGTAGACGATGAATCCAATCTTGGTCTGTATGAGATATATTTTTCAAATGATTAAATCTTTGTTAAGGTGACGAAAAAATTAATTACGAAAAACTACAATTTTAACGTGAAATAATAGATGTGGTACGTAGTTCTTATATTTAAAGATGACATTTTTAGATCAGATTTCATGAGATCATTCATGAAATTTCAGCATCATAATATAACCTCTGACAAATTAAGCGATCAAAATAATGAGAAATGTTATCACGTGAAGCAAACCGTCGAAAACAGGAGACCGTCGAAAATGGGTGACGTTGCGACATTACTATTCGTTCACTTTAATTTCATAATACAGCTTCGGAATATGTTTTCATTCCTGAAATCAATCCACATTGCATATTAAGTCAAATTTATGTTTTGCTTATTGAGTTTTATTATGCTTTGTTTTTGTTTTTGTTTTTTAAAGATATGCATTATAATACAATTGATACGTACGTTCTGTATAATGAAAAACATGACGTTCACTGCTTTTCATTACCTGAATTTGTCGATCCGCTGTGAGGAATTAAATACACATATTAACTAACTGTATTTATTTCTGAAAAGCACATATTGTGAATACATTTTGGAGAAAATTTTATCGACATCTGAGATTTTGGCCCTTATAGCTCCCAGTCCTTTAAATTTAAATTGGTGTATACATTCATTGATATATCTACAATCTAAAACCAAACGTGCTTTCCAGCTCTACTGAAAGCATCTGTCAAAGGATTAACTACTGTAGGTATGTCTTCAACCTCTGAAACACCACCTTTATCTCAGTCTCTACAAAGTCTACATGCTCTCTAGACGACTTGTTATTATTTAAAAATACCTTTTTAGGAACTTGTTTGAAAGGTATACCATAACCTTTATCTACTATGCTTAAAATATAATCACTCGCACCATGACAGTGATGATTTGTCTTCTACGTGCAATATCCTCTTCTTGTCGTGTACCTTGTGACGTCATCTGTAAGAGTCTCGCCATGATGTAGACCACATATATAGTCATGAACGAGAATACAGACAGGAAGAGGTAATGAAAAACAACTCCGATAATTTAACACACTTTCCATATAGTGGATGCACCTATGCCGAACATAAACAATACATTTGCTAGTAATAGTGTGATCGAGAGAATTTCAAGGTTAGAACCGGGAATATTTAAATTAAGTTGGTATTTATCGATTTTGTTTTTAAATCAACAATTGAGTGGCATTAAAAGCGCCGCTAATTTTAACAAACCGCTTACGACGCCCAGCAGTTGGAACGTCACTTAATTCTGGTGGAAACGTATTCACTCGATCAATGTAAATTGTTTCCGTTGTCATATTATCATTTAGAATTATTCTCATCTTTCTTCCTTTAGCATTCTTTTTGATTCTATCTAATTTCATGGACGAAGCACCTCTTCACTATTTTAATTCTCGATCTAACCCATGGCGTTCTCATACAACTGAACCTCAATAATCTTGATCATGTTGGTAAGATTCGCTAGATCATTGACTCATGTTGATAAAAGACTTATCATAATTAATTCACTCTTGGTGTGGTTAAGGGTAGACACCATATACTATTCTAGATCAAGCACTACGTTCGTATTAGTTTCTATGTCTAAACATCTACTACTCTTCTCTACCTAAAACGATAAATAGCCAGCAAATGTAACCATGTGATAAGAGGACGGACACGGGGGCATTATTTTAATGCTTTTATAAATAACAAACATATCCAGCATGTGGAAAATATAGTGACGTTCACGACCTTAACTCTTTACCATTTATGACTTTTTGGTGCAAAATCATGACAAAAACTAAGTTTGAGTTGTAGACACTAGTATGGTGATATCAATGGTGATTCATCCTAATGTTAGGTACCAAGGTGAAGACATTAAAGTTGTTTTTGAAAATAAAATGCTATATTGCAGAAAAATCAGAGCTGTTGTTATGGTAACCACGTTCGCATTTACTAAGTAGCAAAAAATACCTATATTTTTTCATCAAACATAAAAAGGTTCCACTATAAACACACTATACATTGTGAAATAGTATACACTTATTGACTGGGTATGAGGGTAATAGCACTTTTATTGTCCCCAAGGTACCAACTATTTTCCGAGGCAACGCCGAGGAAAATAGTTGGTACAGAGGGGATAATTAAAGTACTATTACCCGAATATCAAGTTTATAAGTGTTTTATTATACTGAACAACTGTGCAATTCAAAATTCTAAATTAGGTCCTTTTCTGATGGATTTCTAGTCTACTTTATTAATGCTTTTTAAATCTAATACATTTTCATGTGTGCATTTGAAGAAGAATTTTTTTTTTCATGCACAAAAAAACATGTGATTGAAGTGCTATTCACCGGCCGGTGAATATTCATTTGTGATATTCACCGGTGAATAGTACTTTTCAGACAAATTGAATGAAACTATGGAAATAGTATTTTTATTGCAATAAAATTTATATAGAAAAAGTATGAGAAGTATAATAATGTGTAATATTAACATTAAATATCTTCTATGATATTTAATTTTCATTCCATACTCATTTGTATTTTGGATTTTCAGCAGAAGTATATTTTTTTCAGTTGCTAAGTAACCTCTACAGCAGCAATTTACGGTCATTTTTCCACCAGTGTTTCTAATAATAATGCAATAATTATTATTATATTAAGAAATAGAATTATACAGGAAAGCTGTTTATCTTTTTATATGTTTGCACTTTTAAGACTCAATTTTTTTATTTATAACCTGTAATTTATTCTTAGCAATCATTTTTACTGCATGGCAACCGTGAGGACGAGATATGATTTTCAGTATTTCATCATACTTCCAAACATGAAATCAATTTCTTTACACAAAAATACATTGAAGAGATATGTTCAGTTTTTATTTAAAGGTAAATTGTGATTGCTAATATTACTTACTAGAATATTGGTATGAAGTTAATGTTCATGTCCAAAAAATAAAAAAATGCTTGCAGTTTTGCTACATCTACAACAAAACTTTCAACAAATCATTGCTAATGAAAAAAATGGAATTTTGTTGTAAATGTGTCGGTCTCTTTTAATATATTTATATAATAAAAAAATAGGAATTACATACTACCTGTCTTGATCCATAGCAACCATTTCTACTGCATAGCAACCATGGAACTATGTCTGAATTTCAGCATTTCATCACATATTCAGACATAAAATTGATCTAGTGACATATAAATAAAATAAATTCATCTTTTTGTTTAGTTTTCATTTAATTAAATAATTGAGGTCTTAAAAATCACTAATTATAGATAACTGGTACTAGTAATTTACATTAATGATTGAGGCTTTGGGACATCTGGAACTGTCACTTCTTACCTTCAAAATAGGTTATACCTGTAACATATGCTCCTATACTAGTGATGAAAAGACTACTAACACTAAAAAATATAACTGTTCATAGCTTTGGGGTGGATTTGAACCACCATCTCTGAACTGTAAGTTCAGTGTTTGTCTTTAAGATACCAAAGCTTATATTTTTCCCTTCTTTTTTTGTGCTTTTTCATAATTTTGTGATCTAGTGTTTTTCTTTACAATTTTGTGATCAGAATTTTCTTCATATTTCAAACATGAGTTTTATTTATACTGGACCCACTGTAAGCCTAATTACAGGTAAATTTCATTAATCCCTTCATTAATTACACATTATTCACGTTTCTCTTACAATTTTTTTGTATACCTGTATACCAAAAAATCAAAGGTGGGAGAAACGTGAACACACCTTTCACTTAGTATCTGAGATTTGAAATTGGACGTAAAATTTAATTAGTCATTATATATAAAGCTTAAAATGTAGGTCAATAATAGACAATTTAGGGACGAATGCTATCAAGCTCACAAAAGATGAACAACAATAAAGTAAACAAAAGTATCTGAGAAATTTAACGTTGACACACGACAATGTCTCACCTGCTGATACAATATCTTAATATGCTATCATTATCATGTGAAATGTATTTGTTTACAGTTAGAAAATCAAATCAAATATCAAGTTGTCTCAGTTGTGCCCTTAAAACTTACAACATGATCACTTGACTGTGAAATTGAGGTCAAGGATATAGGCCATCTTCCAGACAGACATGTACACCTCGCTAGGAATATATATACACAATATCATTGCCCTACCATGTATAGGGACTGAGAAACTGAGCTAAACCTAAAAACTTAACATTGTCACTCAACGTAAAATAGAGATCAAGGTCAAATGATAAGTGGGAGACAGGTACATCATGTCCTTGCACCTGTCCCAAGTCAGGAGTGCTATGGTCAGTAGTCTATGGATCTTCATTTGACCTTTTAATTAACTCACATAAATTGATATTGTGTGGTGTCCGCCACGAATACACTGTGTGGTTTCGCCAGGGCAATTCAGAGCTCACTTCATGGTGTGGATTTCCACTGTATTGAAGACCTTGTTTCGATCTCTGGGTCATTTGTTGTTTTGTTGAGAGAGGGTCTTGTGGCTGTCAAAACATACATCTCTTCTCTCCCATATGCTACTTATGCACCAAGTTTGCTATGTCAAAAGATGATTGCTGTATGTGGATGTTAATGCTGCCGCCGGAAAAGCAATACCTTATGTCTCGACTTCAGCGACTCAATATTCGTCACAGGCGGGACAAAAAAAACCAAAGTCAATGAACGTGAATGTAGGTCAAAGTTATCTTTTTAAGCTATAATAAATAAAATATAAATGAAAAATGGGAAAGTAAAATAGTTCTTTAGTTGAGTATTATTCTTGAAAAAAATGGCAAAATTTAAAAAAAACAAAGGAACTTAATAATCATTTGCTTTCTTCTATATTTTTTTTGGGGGGGGGGGGGGTGATTCCCAAACATGAAATGCTTAAATAAATGAATAAACGTATCTACAGGGGGAAAATGTAAGCTCCTTTACATCTTTTCAAAACAGAAAGTAAAATGCTTTGTAAATTTCATTGGGTTTTTTTTCTATTTAAATTGCAATGTTTTATTCTTAGTCATTTTACTCATTTAGAAAACAGTACTTGTGTGGTAATACATCATGCATTAAAACGTCTGAGTGATCGCATGGACAATCTTAAGGGGAGAGACTAATTTCTAAGAGTGGATCCAATAACGGAAACCCCGTAAAACGATTAGGGGTTCTTAACTATAATGTTAGTATGACATCATCTTAGAGGAAGATGTGGACATGTAAAGGATAGGCTAAGAACGTTCTGTGTTACACCCTGTGTTGTCAATCTTAGCATCCCCTTTTCTTCCCCTTAAATGACGACTTACGACCACTATTGAATTTGCTAGTTACCGGCCCCAGAATCTTAACCCTAACCTATGAAAATCCAAATGCAGAACTGTCGGGAGTTCTAATGAAAAGTGAGTCTACAGTAGGTATTCGTATGGGATCTTACAAAGTACCAATATATGCGGTCTTACATCCTGGCTTATCTGAAGTCAACATTGTGATAAAAAATGGAATCTATGAGAGAAATTAAGACAGATAATAATCCACTTATCATTTTTCTAATTACTTTTTCTGATTGTATGCAACCTAATGAATATGATCTACAAAACACTAAATATTGAGCAACACGAATTCCACTAACAACCGTGAGTGAACTCCAGGAAGGTATGTAGTTCATGTCCCAACTGAAACATATCAGTATATGTATGTATTATTATAGAGTGTACTTGTTACATAGCAATCAAGAGTAGTAAAAAAAGTATCGATTTATTTTTATAATATATTGCCTTTGTGTCAGGTGTGATTTTCTCTCAGACTAAATTATACACATTAAAATGCAACCCTATCAATTTTCTTTTACACAGTTTTACCTGGAACTACATCTGCATTGTCCAAATATTCCAGTCATATTAACTGGTACTAAAATGGACTTGAGGGGTGGAAACAGTAGAAATGAAGACAGAAAAGCACAGAGTAAATGCATCGACATGATATCATATAAAGGAGGATTAGAATTAGCCAATGAAATTAAAGCTGTTACGTATATATAATATTCAGCAAAATATCTGCGAAGTCAACATCGTGATTGATGAGGCAATAAGAACAGTGCTAACACCTTTAACAAGGGGACAAAAAAAGACTCAAAGTTGTATTGCCCTGTAACCAAGTATATTAAAAATATAAACGAATCCCACATTAGTTAACGATTAAATTAATGTGACTGTGTATAAACGATTGTTGTCTCATTTATCTTACTTGCTTTGTAACTAATGCCTGTAATGTAGTGACCTTTCTGGAAAAATGTTATGTGAAATCATCTGATATTGTGTTCTTTATTTCAGGACTGGGTTGCACAAACCTCAATTAAATTTAAGTCTCAATTAAACCTTACGTATATATTTAAACCTTACGTGTACATTTACGTCACCGAATATGGTACTGCTTTGACAACTGTTTTACCTATTTTGTTCCTGTATTTAAATACTGTTATAGAGACAGCCGGAACCTTTGAACCGTAATGAGAGCGGGAGGTTTGGCGCCTTGAAATATGATTCAACCCACCATTTCTTTAGAAATGACTGTACCAAGTCAGGGTCATTAAGGTTTTCACAGTTTTCCGGTTGTTGACTGATTTTGTCTGTTTATATAATTATGAGTTTTGACTTTCCCTTTGTAAGATTGTTCGGAGTTCGGTAATTTTGTTATTACCCTTATCAACATGTAGATAATGATTAATTAGAGTAAGTTCCCTTTCAGCACATTTAACATTAATAGTTCTATATTTATATAATAGTTACTGGTATGGAGGGCAATACGAGGATATACAGACTGTCCAAGGGTCGTGGTACGAACCAGTGGAAATGATATTGCTTAAGCCGTATAAGAGAAGTTTAAACATGTACATGTAATTATATTTTGCATTAGGATTTCATTTTCTCTCTTGATATTCAAATTAAATGTCAAACTTGTATCATAGTATATTAGACATTTTAACTAATTTTGTAAAATGGACAACGGACAAGTTTTGTTTACTGTTTGGTGATACCTAAAAGTATAAAATCTTTTGCCAAATCCTAAAACATAGGTCTTTCACTATATAGGAATATGATGGCTTAGTACCAACACTGATTGATGTAAACCAAACACCAACTGTCCAAGGATATATTTTGTCACCTTGTCACATCGATGGTACGAATTAGTTGTGTATATTTATTTACTTCTAATTTAAAATGTATGAATGTATAATGTTTGAACGATTTCCTCAAATAGTAATAGGTTATCATGTTGTTTAATATATTTAGCTCATGCTATATTTGGACGATTTGTATTCGTTTCGAATTCAATTGGTTATAATGAACTGAATATTTTATATACTTAAATGGTAGTGTATGAATTACCATTGAGGATGATTATGTTATATGTTTTATTAATCCAATATGTCATAATAAATTTGGTACTTAATTGTAGGAATTATAAATTTTCAGTGGTGAGATAAATAAATAATAAAATAAAATCATGGCTACGTTGATAGCATGTATCCCATTGAACTTGATTTAAAGGACACCACATATACAGCCACATCTGCTTCATAATTTGACCTACACATATCAGTTGACAGTGACAGCTGGTTAAGAGCGAACTTTTTCTGTAAAAGAGAAGAGATAATTTCAATTTTCGCATTGTTAACTTTCCATTTTTTTCAACATCCCACATTTCAGCAACACCTGCAGCTGGATTATATCTCTCTCAATTAATATTATATCACAGATCATGTGGGTTCTATCTAGATCACCTTGGTAGAGGGTTGCTGTAAACAAGAATGCTACTAGATCAAGGATTACTAGTGTGTAAATTTTAGTATTCACTTCGGAGGTTATAAGGTCGCCATCATGCCTTGGTTAACTGTTTCTGAATATCTGTCACAGATGACCTGTGATGTGTTGTTTGTTTGCTTGATTTGTCTTTGATTTATGTCCTGTGACTAATTGTGGCTGTGTCTCTTGATTGTCCCTTCACTTTCTCTACCATTTATTCCGCTTGCAGTAGTCAAAATCCTTCTTTTTCTTCATATCTTATTAGTGGAAAATTAATAGGAGCAACAATACGGGTGCAACTAGTGGTGCATAAACTGTTTATCCTTCAGGAACACATAAGTTCACCATTGGTCTTCAGTGGGTTTCGTATTACTCAATCGTTAGTTTTCGGTGTTTATGCTTTGATGACCATTGCTTGTCTTTATTATGTTGGTCATTGTATTCTTCTTCGACTTACTGCTTCTGATGCCCTTTGATATATTCAAAATTATCTTCATAATAAAAAGTAGATATATAATTTAGTGCGCAAGACGCCAATGAAATTTAACTAAGGACTAATACACAACACAGATGGTGGGATGACAGGTAAATCGAACAATTGCTATAAATACAAATCTACTCGGTGCTATCAGTACCTATCAACTCTGATGTTGTTAACTCGATTCCTGTTCAATGGCATTTGGTTAGTCTCTGTGATTTTGTTTCCAACCAATAACATCGACATATAAATAATCCACATTCAAATTATGATCACAAGATAAACCACGTAGTCGTAATTGATTCAAAATCGTAGAAACAGGAAAATTCGATACACCTCACTCAGACATGACAGGTCACTTTCCTAGCTTGACACAAACACTTTAATAAATCTAAAAAATCGCATAGTCCCTAGCCTCCCTTTCTAGTGAAATGATGTGGTCAGGTCAGTTTACACTACATGTGAGTTACATTCCAGCCCTCACATATAACTGCATGAGCTGTATTGTTGTAAATAACGGTGAGTCCTAATCTTAAACCTTACGTCACACAGATTAAACGTCAGAGAATATCGAAGGGACAATCACAAATAGACAATCCAAAGAAACTGCCAACATAGGTTACACACAGGCGCTTTTGTAGAGTCAAAAATATGCTCGCTATGTACCTAAAATACTACAAGGCCGGACTCACTCCTACTACCCCTGTCACTTCAATCGCTATTTCCTCTGTCAAAAAATGTCGATAGGACGCAAATCGCTTACAAATTTGCGTAGTGAAATGATTTTTCTTCAAGGAAAACCCGTTTTTTATATCTTCCTACCATCTACACCCCCATACTGAGAGAAAATCCTCAGATTTTGTTGACAATGGACACCTAAGTGGCAGCAAAGCGAAAGTAGGTCACGTGCGACATATTTCCGCCTTTCGGTCGTTCTCGGGTTTTATCATATATAATTACTAAACACTAGAAACATTACAAGGCGCCAAAATATGACTGACAAAATGAATGAAAACTTCAGTGCTTCTTGGTATGCAAATAATACTAAAAATAAGGCATAGGAAATAATTGTATTTAAAAAACATTATAATTATACAGTAACATTACTGATATATAATTACGTTTCCCGAACTTTTCTTTCTGAACTTCTCAGGTATGTTTCGTAAGGCAATGATAAAACCCGAGAACGATCGAAAGGCGGAAATATGTCTCACGTGTCCTACTTTCGCTTTGCTGCCACTTAGGTGTCCATTGTCAACAAAATCTGAGGATTATTTGTCAGTATGGGGGTGTAGATGGTAGGAAGATATAAAAAACGGGTTATCCTTGAAGAAAAATCATTTCACTACGCAAATTAGTAAGCGATTTGCGTCCTATCGACATTTTGACAGGCGAAATAGCGATTGAAGTGACAGGGGTAGTAGGAGTGAGTCCGGCCTTGTGGTATTTTAGGTACATAGCGAGCATATTTTTGACTCTACACAAGCGCCTGTGGTTACACAAGACGAAGAAAAACAAAGCAAAAACACAACACAATATGTGTTGGAAACCACTATACACAAACAAGCAGAAATAACGTAAATAAGACATGAACCTCCTACAAACAACTGGAGATAAAGACATACCGAGCAGAAGTTGTGATATATATATAATATAAATATATTTTATAAACTATTTAAGAGCCGAACAACTGACTACTGGCCGTGTGATACCCAAGGCAGATGTATCAACCTGTGACTATTGGCCGTGTGATACCCAAGGCAGATGTATCAACCTCTGAAATAACTGACTACTGGCCGTGTGATTCCCAAGGCAGATGTATCAACTGGTGAAATATCTGATTACCGGGCGGGTGATACCCAAGGCAGATATATCAACCTGTGAAATAACTGACTACTGGCCATGTGATATCCAAGGAAGATGTATCAACCTGTGAAATAACTGATTACTGGCCGTATGATGCCCAAGGCAGATATATCAACCTGTGAAATAACTTACTACTGGCCGTATGATGCCCAAGGCAGATGTATCAACCTGTGAAATAACTGACTACTGGTCGTATGATACCCAAGGCAGATGTATCAACCTGTAAAATAACTGACTACTGGCCTTGTGATACCCAAGGCAGATCTATCAACCTGTGAAATAAAAACGTAGATGTGTAATTTAATACGCATTGTGCGTTTCTGGATTAACTTTCATTACATACGATCGTAGTGAAACAATTATCTAACATCTATAAATAATGTTTTATCTTTATGGTCCAAAAAGGTATTTCCCCTTATTATTTCTTTATTGATATTTTTAAACAAAATTATATTCAGATTTCTCAATATAGTATCCTGTTTTCTGTATATAAAGATATAGACTTTTGCATTGATTCATTGCAAACTTGATATGAATACGTTAAACAATATAAAGTGTGTTGTGGTTGGTGATGGGTAAGTAACATGTATTAATGTTTATGATCAGAAATAAATAGCGAGATCTTATATACGATTATAACGGAGCCCGTTTTCGAATAATTATTTCGTTTAAATGATTTTTTTTTTGGGGGGGGGGGGGTCGAATTATTCTTTCGTTTAAGCGAATTATTTTTTCGTTTTTTTTATTCGAATAATTATTTCGTTTTTCCGAAATGTGGTTTTTTTTTATTATTATTATTTTCTTTAAATGTATTGCTATTTCGAAATAGTATTTCATTTAAACGAAATATTTATTCAGTTAAGCGAAATATTAATTAATTTAAAAGAAATGCTAATTCGTTTTTCGAAATATTAATGCAAAAAAATGAAATAATAATTCGAAAAAAACCGAAATAATATTTCGGGAAAAAAACCGAAATAATAATTCGGGAAAAAAACCGAAATAATAATTCGGTAAAATAAAATAATATTTCGTACAAACGAAATAAAAAAAATCATGTCAGTAAACGGGCTCCGTAATATTGCTATTGACATGACAGTTATTTGTTTGTACTGTATGACCAAAATGCTCATAATGCACATGACGAGTTTCTATGAGGATAGCCTGTATTCATCATGTTTTGGTAGTTTTATAAACTTTTTTTCCCGAAATTTGCATGACTATCCATATGTTTAGTCCTTCGAGTGAGCGAGTGGTTATTGCTTAACGCCAAGTGATTAATTCGTCAGCTATATCAAGGCGACATGCTACATTTCGATAATATGATGTTGTCGTTCGCATTGAATAGACCAACACGTTCGTTTTCATAATGCTATCTCAATGAAACAACAGTCCACAGGTAGACATGTCGCTCCAAATAATACTGACCCCGAGCCAACCAGTTGCTTCTCTTACTCCTTAATTTTGTGTTCTTAAAGAAGCAGTAGAGTAAATGCCAATACCGTGGTACGAATCCATGATCTACCGCATGTAACTAGTAAACCACCAACGGGAAAGCAGGAAGTTATGTTTAATGTATAACATGTACCATGGACACAACCCATCTTATCTGTGTGATTTATT
This sequence comes from Bathymodiolus septemdierum, assembly GCA_963383655.1. Lineage (NCBI taxonomy): Eukaryota > Metazoa > Mollusca > Bivalvia > Mytilida > Modiolidae > Bathymodiolus > Bathymodiolus septemdierum. Next base: position 82,495,715 of record OY726522.1, read on the forward strand.
ACCTCCTCTTGTTCGTGATGTTACCAACTACCCTGTTCGAAACAGAAATGACTACACTGTTCCAAGATATCGCTTATCGTTATACCAATCTTCGTTCATCCCGTCTGTCATAAATCTTTGGAACAGTCTAGACAACGAGACCAGAAATATCAGAACATATGATATGTTTAAAATTAACCTTAAAAGAAAAGTTGTACTTCTAAAAATTCCGGGCCATTTCTTAGTTGGGGATAGAATATCCAATATTTTATATTCAAGATTACGTAGTACTTGTAGTTCGCTAAAGTATGATATATTTCGATGTAATATAATACAAGATTCGAGATGTGTTTGTGGATATATCATGGAGGACGTTTCTCACTTTCTCTTGAAGTGCCACTTATATATCGAGCAGAGGACAGTTCTCTTTCATTTTTTACACCACCATAATTTTCAGGAGAGATATTAGAACATTATTATTTGGAGACTCTCAAAAAGACCTGGCTCAAAATATTTTGTTATCAAACGCAGTACAGATATTCATTAAGAACAGTAGGCGATTGACTGAAGGAACATACCTCCCCCCATCCCTTTTTGCTTAACTGTTATAATTTTTTCTACATCGTAAATGTTTAAATATACTCATTATCCGTCATGCTCTCTGTCAGACCTATGTTTGTATGCTACTGGAGAGAACTTCAATCCTGTTGTATATATTTGACAATAAGATATGTTTAAATTAACCATCAATAAGGTTTTAGGCTTGCGATTTGTAATACCTTTGTGTCATATTTTTGCGTTTTTGAAAGGAAAGGAAATTAAGTAATTGTGAATTATAAGAAAAATGAAATTATCACGCCATAATAATTTATTAATCTGATACCATTAAAATTCTAATGTTATCTGTTATGCAATCTATTAATCGTGCATTATATATATATATATATATATATATATATATATAAAAGGTCATACACATCTGATAGTCCAGAGTGTACCAGTATCCAGACATGTATAATTATGATCTGATTGTACCTGAGTAATGTCACCTATATGGGAAAACCAGTTGTACCCATATTTATTTTTATTAATATTTATCGTTTCATAGTGTACATTTGTAAACTTCAGTAATATTCCCACAGAGGGAAACTAGAACAAACATAATGTCGTATTTTGTTATTTGGCTTTCCAATCTTTCGATTTTCATCGTACCCAGTGAAGAGATTTTCTGTATACACATCGGTTGTACCTAGTGAACGTTAATCCAGAAGCACGTCGTACAATACTAAATTTGATACCTACCTTTTAGATTTAATATGAGACAGGCAACCTGTTTGAAGGACGAAGTCCTAAAATTTCAATAATACGATGATCCGTACACGTTATTATCTTTTATTTTGAATGAATTTTGTAGCCGATTGGTCATGGCTGTTCCGTTCATTTTACCTACGCCGCTCTTCCGTCGAGAGTTTCGTAGAAAGAGACTTTTCATTGGAATTTTAATTCCAGTTTATTTCGATTTTGCATAGAGTAAATAATTAAAGAATTGGGAATTTTTCATTGAAATATATTTCTTTTGCGCTTCTAAATATCAATTAATCTATTTTTTTAAACTTTAAACTTCGGTGAACAGATATTTGGCTATCAATATAGAAAGGAGGAAAAATCTGACAGCCTACCGTTAAAAGGACTTCGTCCTTTATAATACCCTACAAAAGGTACTTCCTCTATTTCACTGAAATTCATTTATTATATTTCTAAATATGATACCTAAATGTACACGTTAGCTAAAGATTACACCATATACTTGTTTGATTTAAAAAACTTGATATAAACATGCTTAGCATATAATATGTGTTGTGGTTGGTGATGGGTAGATGAAACGTGTAATTTAGCATATGAACTTCTGTAATTCGAAGCAAAAAAATGTCCATTGAGATCATAGTATTTAATTCGAACTGGAAATTGAAATCTAAAACATATTATTCATATTTTTTTAATGATGTATTGCTGGAACATATCCAACATATGAGATGAGAATGTCGTCAAGATGTGTAAATTATGACTATATATTATCAGCCTTAAAATGGGAGACATTACGTGGCTAATTACTATAAACTTCATTCATAACTACGCCTTTTAAAAGATTTTCCCATCATACAACAGATTTTCTGTATACACATCGGCTGTTAAAATGCCGACTATAGCCAATGAAAAGTTCTCATTTGAGGTCAAGTTCGTACAAATCTATTTTAGTGCACACGACACGCTTTAAATATAACCTTCATCAGGTACGCTAAAAAATTGGAAAGCCAAATAATTTAATTAAACGTTTTTGGCAGCAAGAAATTAGAATGCCTAAACATGATAGACAAAATCGGTAGAGCTCACCTATAACCTTAGTTTTAATAACACATGAAATTGCATTAGTTAGGAAAGATGAATTTCAATACGAAATACTGACTCCTGAGCTGATGATACCCAGGAGTATTAATAGTCCACCAAGCAAAGGTACCAACCCAGTTATAGTAATAAAAACGTAGATATCTAATTTGACGTATGTGTGTGTGGTTGTAGCAAATCATATAGATTTCATAATGGGGGAATGGTGTTTAACGTCACTTTCAACTATATTTCAGCTATATCATGGTGGTCAGTTTTATTGGTTGAAGAAATCGGAGTATCCGGGAAATACCACTGACTTGCCGCAAGTCACTGACAAACTTTATCACATAATATTGTACGGAGTACACCTTGCCATGAGCGGGGTTCAAACTCACGCCGTTAGTGGTGAAAGGCGCTGATTGCATAGGTAGTCATAAATCAAACTACTATGTGATCACGACCACGACGCGGTTCCTGCTTTCTTACTACAGTGTATGTATGGAGTGTATATGTATAATACTATTATTCTTTATACTCATTTCTTTCCGTTTTTTCAGAACTATTGGTAAGACGTGTCTACTTTTAAGTTATACTACTAATTCCTTCCCTGATGAATGTATTCCCACCATGTAAGTATCATAAACATAGCACGTTATTCCAGAATAATTGTCTATTAATTCAAATTTATTAATTTCACTGACGTCACTATATTGTTTGAAATGCACAATTCCATAAAATTTTCTTCAAGTAAACAAATAAACAAGTGTTATTTAATTAAACAACGTTATTAACAAAAAAAACTGCCGGAACGGGCTAATCTGGGTCACGGATCACTGTAATTGGGCGGCTGTATCGAGAAACAGATACGGTGTTGAAAAAACTGTTGATACTCATAAAATATTAATAAATGCAATAAAATTGTATGTTTGTCTTCAAGAAATATCATAGACAACACCATGTGTGAAGTTTTATGACGAAATATCTCCGATTTCTATGTAAATTTACGAGTTGAAGTTGCGGCTGTATGGAGAAACAGATATGGTGTTGAATTAACTGTTGATACTCATAGAATATTGATAAATGCAATAAAATGTTATGTTTGTCTTCAAGAAATATGATAGACAAAATCATGTGTGAAGTTTTATGACGAAATATCTCCGATTTCTATGGAAATTTACGAGTTGAAGTGGGGAAACACCCACAGGTAATTTTAGCGATATATTTTTATCTTGGACAACAAAAATGAACGTCCTGATTGGATGACCGATTTAAAACACACTGACAACGCATGGTAAAAAGATGCATGTAAAAGAAATCTATGTTATATTTATTCATTTGTTTGCTTCTGGAATATTGTTGATCATTGATTTAAACAAGAAAAAAAGGGGAAAAGCGGGGGTGAATTTTATTTGTGAATTTTACAGTTAAATAAATGTTATGTTTCGAAAGATTAAAGAGAAAAATAAAAATTTGTTGCGACTAAAGCTTAAATCACCGTTAAAAATTGAACAAATATCAGTGGTTTTGTAAATGAGATTTATTTTAAATAGAAAATCTGAATTTATTATTTATTAATTTTATTATTAATGATACAATTGTATATCCCTTGTGAGGGGGAGGGGGGTTATGATGAAAATTTGAAATAAATACACAGCACCGGACTTTAAGCAAAAAATAATAATTCAGGATTAGTTTTTTATTAAAAAATCCAGGACCCCTGTGTCCACGATTTTTTCTTTTTTTTTAAGCTAATAATATGAAATATTGACATCCACACTTGCCTTTTGGACAGCACATTTCTGTGTCCACACTTGTTGGAAAATTATAAATGATATAAAAAATGATGGGGCTGTCCAGGATAGTAACTGTATTTCACCTTCGTATAGATTTGAAAATAAAGCTTAAATAGTGATGGTTAACAATTCCACTAATGTTAATAAATGAACAACCATATATCACCTAAACTCATTGAACACAAGAAACACCACGACATATGACATTGGAAACCCAGGTCCTGGTTTGGGATTAGCCCGGTTAACTGGATCTCAACCCTCCCCTCTTGATAACTGTATCTCCAACGGCAATACATACCATACTTTTAACACGACAAATTATACTGATGCAATAATTATAATGGATTAAAACATATTTCGTAATGGAAACATGATGAACATCTTTCGTGATAGAAAAATGAAAAGCTAAATATAGAAAATACATTAGAGTATGAATTATGATATAATATATACATTCAATAATCTAAATCTTGTTCATCATGTCACAAATATAGCATGCATTTCCTGGATATAAAATTAAACGACATGCATGAATAATAAGTATTAATTTTAAATTGTTTAACTGATATATAATGTGACGTTCATCCTCCTACACATAAAGTATTGATTCAGTTATACTTATTTGTAATGCCAAAAGTGAAATACAAAGGGTAGCCCATAGTTTATATTTACAAAGGGTAGCCCATAGTTTATATTTACATAGGGTAGCCCATAGTTTCTATTTACATAGGGTAGACCATAGTTTATATTTACATAGGGTAGCCCATAGCTTATGTTTACATAGGGTAGCCCATAGTTTCTATTTACATGGGGTAGCCCATAGTTTCTATTTACATAGGGTAGCCCATAGTTTCTATTTACATAGGGTAGCCCATAGTTTCTATTTACATAGGGTAGCCCATAGTTTCTATTTACATAGGATAGCCCATAATTTATATTTACATAGGGTAGCCCATGGTTTCTATTTACATAGGGTAGCCCATAGTTTCCATTTACATAGGGTAGCCCATAGTTTATATATACATAGGGTAGCCCATAGTTTATATTTACATAGGATAGTCCATAGTTTATATCTACATAGGATAGCCCATAGTTTCTATTTACATAGGGTAGCCCATAGTTTATATTTACAAAGGATAGCCTATAGTTTATATTTTGTCTTCGTTGTGTAAATAAACGTTAGAGAAAACAGAATGGAGAATACGGAAACACAGACAACATTGGGCACATAAGACACAGGATGAAAATAACCAAAACGAACAGGACACAAGTCAACAAAATAAACTAAAGGGATTAGCAACACGGACCCCAACCAGCAGCCTGGAGTGAACCCAGGTGCTTATAGAGAGTAAGAAGTTTCTGCTTCTTATAAGACATCCGCCTTGTTGCTCATATGTATTTGTTTATAGTTTATTTTGTTATATACGAATATATATTTTGATTCACAGATTTGACCACTTTACAACAGTTGTGTTGGTAGATGAAGCACCAGTACAGCTTGATTTGTGGGATACCGCCGGACAAGAAGATTATGATAAATTTCGGCCATTGTCGTATCCATTAACTGTAAGACTGATATTATTGTTTTAGCGAATCTATTGTGTGGGTAGCTTTCAGATGTATCCCATGTCCGACACTTGAATAACTTGTATGTCGTCATGGTACATGATTCATTTGTATTTATCAATGACACGTCTTTATCATTTAATGATTTTAAAAGACTTCAATATAGTGACGCATTCAGCTTTGCAATCCTGCAATGCGAGTCATAAACATGAAACATAAATTTTTATCTTGAACAAATACTTCTGAACTTCAATGAAAGTATCGGGAGTTGCATTGGAACAAAAAGAGGCTTTGAAAGTTCCTACAATGTTCCCATTCTTTTTTCGAAATATACTGGGTATTTGACATACATGGAGTGTTGAACTTATCAAACACGATCTCATCTTTGGTTCACAGTCAGACTTTCCTCATAGGTTATCTTTATGTATGCACGAATTAGCTATGGGAGCATTTAATTACTAGTTTGCAGTTCTAAGTATCACCAGGATAAATTGTATGCTCATATTATAGGGTGGGTTTGATTAATGTTGTCTTTGGTCACTTTCAAAAAACTGTCATCATTATCGTGACTACCAGACCATTTAGATGGAATAGCCGAGACAGATATACAAATTTGACGGTATTGCGAATTTTAATCACTGAGGTCGACGTCGGGGAACGAATCCACCTAAACAGTGAAATGCTTGTGGTCATTAGTCAACGACCTTAGTCATGCTCGCATTATAATTAAATCAAACAGATGTGTTTTCAAGAAACGAATAACTTGTCATTAAAATGGGAATAATTTTCAATTATGAAATTTCATATCTTTGTGCAACCACATTTTCCGTGAGCACAACGAAACTAATTTGCATGTAGAAACAAATCAGACTGGGTTTAAAGAGTGATTCCAATTCTTCTAACTTTAGACAATATTTCTTTCATACTATTTTATTTTGATCTGTTTTATTTTATAGGATGTGTTCCTATTGTGTTTTGCTGTTGATAACCACGATAGTTATGAAAACATTCGATCTAGGGTATGAAAGTCACTAGTTTACTTCAATTTTCATTTTACATTAAAATCGCATCCTCTCTAACTATAAGGAGAGCACCAAGTAACCAAGTCAAGTTGTATCAAGGAAAATTACTGACATAAAACCATGAATGTGAAGCAAAAGCAAAAAGACTTAGTACATGACGTGTATTCAAGAATGAACAATCCCGAGACACAGAACAAAGACAAAGAAAACAATTAAGCACAACACAGAAACAACACGAACCTCATCAAAATCGGGGGTGAACCCAGGTGCTCGCGAAGTGTGAGCAGTTCCTACTTCTTATAAGACATTCGCCATATTGCTCAAATAGTCAAATCGTGTTGAACACACATAGTAAACAAGGTAATGTAGTGTTGAACACACATAGTAAGCAAGGCAATGTAGTGTTGAACACACATAAAATGCAAGGTAATGTAGTGTGAACACACATAGTAAACAAGGTAATGTAGTGTTGAACACACATAGTAAACAAGGTAATGTAGTGTGAAGGCACTGATATGAAATATTCAAAATTGAAAGTTGAAGCTGAAAAAAAGAAAGAAAAAGATGAACTGTAACAATTTCAAACCAAGGATATAAACTCAGCACACAATAGCTATGACACTGACCTATATACAAATATATAACATTATTTATGATGGATCTTAAATATTGGTGGCCAAGCGTGCATAAACAATTTTAATCGAAAACACATGGGAACTATTAAGCGTGACAATTCAGACTGAGGTAAAATGAAAGTTATTGTATTTGTTTGAAAAGAACACAAGGGCCAAATTTTGATCGGGCCATTTGCTTATTATTTGACGGGACATTTTGTGTTTCTATTCCTTAAGCACAGTTGATTGTTATTGATATTTGGTAATGTGGTAATTTGGAAAGTTGCTTATTATATATTTTTGTCTGGTTACGTCCATTCAAACAAATGTCCTTAAAACTTTATTTCATGAGTAGGTTATGTTTTTTTTTACTTCAATCATCTAGACGATCCTTGGTAATACCAAATGTATCAGTTATTACAATAAAGTACGCAACAGTTCTTTTAAACACGATGTACCGGAAAGGACAATTAAATACAAAAACTAAAATATTAATAAGAATTTCTTGTTTTTCTATTCGAATGACCAATTCAAACTAATTGTTCCTTGTAGGTATTTCTTTAATTATATCATTTGCATTGCAATTAATGCGATATTAACATATTAATTTGAATTATTTTTTGCTTTTGGTTTCAGTGGTACCCGGAAGTAAAAAATCACTGTCCAAATATACCAATAATTCTCGTCGCTACAAAAGTGGACATCAGAAACACTAACAACGAATCAACAGTGGGAAATACAAAAATGATTTCATATAAAGAAGGACTTGCGCTTTCTAAACATATTAAAGCAAAACACTATATCGAATGTTCCGCAAAAACGATAGTAAATGTTAAAGAAGTGTTTGAGGCAGCAATTAGAACAGTATTAAATCCTTGTAGTAAGGATAAACAGGACCATAAAAAGCGAAAGTGTAGCGTGTTGTAAATTGGAGGACAATATATTAGTGAACTTGAGGCCATCGTGGTCGTGATCGTATGGTAGTTCGATTTACAAGCACCTGTGCAATAAGTGCCTATCACCACTAATGTTGTGAGTTCGATCCCTGCTCAGACGAGGTGTATTCGATACAACATTATATGATCAAGTTTGTCAGTGACTTGTGACAGGTCAGTGACTTTCTCCGGGTACTCCCGTTTCCTCCACCAATAAAACTGACCGCCACGATATAACTGAAATATTGTTGAAAGTGGCGTTAAACACCATAAACCCTTATAGACATAATATGAACATTGTTGTTCATATGGTGACATTAACTGTAAACAAGAACAATATTTATTGAGCTAAAATTGACATTATGCTAGAAATTATTTGATAGTATAGAGAAAATAAATGTTTTTGTATTGTTATTTCACAAAGTTTATAATTCACTGAGTCCAGTAGTTTCCATACATTTGTTTGATCTTCCAACATATATTTGTATGACTACCCTACATGGTCTAAGGTCAGCGTGATTGCCTTTGACAAAAAAACAGAAATATTAAAGCTAAATAAAAGTATTATGTGACACCAGTTGGAAATTAACACTAATAAAAAAAACTGAAATATAAATATTGCTTAAAATGGCGTTAAACACCATAACCCTAACCCTTACAAACCATGTCTGTCACATATGTAGAAGGAACTGCTAACCCTTCTGGGGCATCCGAGTGTGCCCCTGTTTTTGTGTGATTCTAATTAATAATTAATATATTCAACATACGTGTAATCGATGTATGTGGATCGTTATTCGTCCACAAAACTGTACAGTCTATTATGAGCTACCAACTATGAGCAATGCCGGATTTACCTATAGGCTCGATAGGCTGAAGCACAGGGCTTCACAATTTAGGGGTCCTCCGGCCAAGGTGTATATTTTTTTAACACTGTTATTGGACTTTCACACTTGTGCTGTCATAGCATACTGTACTCTCTAAACAACTCTTCAAGAATCTTGCAGCATTTTAAACACACCCCATCATAGAGGCCAAGAATATCATATAATCTTCTCTATAGACTCATGTACATTATCACTACCAAATAACCAATAACCCTTCACAGAATCTAACTCATGTACCTTCAACTACTATTATTTATAACTGAATAAATAAAAACACAAACACAAACTTAAGGTTGTCCACTAGCTCGCTGTTTGGGTATTTTTTCTGAACCGCCGATATTATTATTTCAAGAACCAAAAATACATCACAAATGTAATATGCACAATCATAATTATATTTCATAATACATATTAGATACAACCGAAACATCTAAAATATACAACCCCCAAATGCCCCGTGTACGCCCAGAAAAAAATCACTTTGTAGAAATCTGTGTCCTTTTGTCTATGCCATCGGAACGAAAAATCAAAATTCAATGTTAACTGTACAAGAGCGGGGCTAGAAATGACTCATTAGAAACCCTATTACATCTACAATTTTGAAGCAGGTAAAGAAACAAAATTTTGATCAGTAATAAATTGTTCCCATTTTCGGAAACTATAAAAAATACTTCGTATTAGTACTGTCACTTCTGGCATCCAACAGATGTTCAGTAAAACTTCCAACTAAGCTGTACAACGGATGATTTACATCTATCCCACTGTCCTCTATGGCTTCTCATACAAACGGCTCATGTCTTATTCCTGTTAAAAAATATGAAAAAATCAATCAAATCTGATCTTAAAAACTATCATCGCAAACTTCAATGGAAATTTGCTAAACATACCATTGTTACTTCTACCTGTGACAATTAATCTTTTATCTGTCAGGTAATGTTTGCTTTCAATAAAAGACTTAAATCTACAGTTAGATTCGTACAATAGCACCCAATGCGGCGCAGACTTCCATAACGAACCTCCCAATGTACCGTTAGCACGATCTTCACAAAACTATCTGATGACTTTGCTAGCCATGCATGGCGGTGGTACTATCCAGTTACATTCATATGACCAGTTTTGTGTGAACGCGTTTATTGCCTCAATACATTTACACCAGCATTTTGAATTAAATCTGATGCATTTGCTATTATAATCTGTAGCAAAACGATCCACTGTATGTGTACCTCAAAGGGCATCCAACTCCTCAAAAACATCACTGTGAATTCCCCAATCATCGCAGTCTGAATATCTACTAAGATTGTCTGCTATTTTATTTTGTTCTCGGGGAATCCACTGAGATGCCAATTTGATATTATGATCTGCGCATAATGTGTGCAATTCACACGCAATAGTTTGAAAGTCTGTTTTTCTATTGTCATTCTTAATTATACTGGTCACATTTTTATTGTCTGTGTTTAATTTTAATGTGCGATTCTCAAGTATATGTACAGAACTTTCAACTAATCTATTTACGGCTTCAATTTCATGTCAAGTTGAACTACTACGTTTCTCTGATTCTGACCAACTACCCGTAACAGTATGCAAACTATTGCTAGGTACAACTAGACTAGTCTGTCTGTAAATCTCTAGAGTCACAGACTGACTATGTGCCTAAGCCATCTTTGGCTGGGATTACATACCCTCCAAAACCTATCTCAGATGCGTCAGCATACGCTTCCAAGTCACACAAATCTGACTCTTGCAAGTCTGCACCTTTAATATTTAAGTCATTTACTGACTGCAACGAATACCTAAGCTCCTCTACAGCTGGAGCTGTCAAAGCAACCAGTGAGTTCCAACTGGCTCTTAGCAAAATACAATTATATAGGTTCCTGGGTTTCAGTCTAACCAGCGGACCTAACACAGCCTGCATGGATTCATTTGGCCCACGATACAAGCTACAAACCTGTTTCTAAATAAAACTCTATCTTTGCCAACAAATGTCAAAGCTTTATCTATAATAGAAAGCAATCTTCCTATTCTTTCATCAGTGATTCTAAGTTTACCACACTCCATGTCCCAAACAAACCCTATCCAAGTAAGATTTTGTTCAGGAAGCCACATGCACTCTTCTTCTGCTATCAAAAACCCAAATTCTGATAACCTGTTTTTGATGTAAAAACTACATTTTTCTGCAGAATCAAAATCACTAGCTCCTCCCAAGCCATCATCAAGATACATAATCATCTTTAAACCTTAATTTCTCCAGTATTTGACTACCTCTTTCAACAATTTAGTGAATACATGTCCTGCACTAGCAATTCCAAAAGGAAGTACATAAAATACAAAATATCTAGATTTGCCTTTGTACACCCATGAAAAACCAAGATACTTCCTGTGCTCCTGAAAAATCTCGATATGGTGGTAAGATCCCTATAAATCATATCGAAATAACAAATCCCCCATTTTGAATAATTGCCTTGCTACTGAACCATCTTCAAATTTAAATTTAAATTGGTGTATATATTCATTGATATGTCTACAATCTAAAACCAAACGTGGCTTTCCAGTTCTACTGAAAGCAACTGTCAAAGGATTAACTACTGTAGGTATTTCTTCAACCTTTGAAACACCACCCTTATCTCAGTCTCTACAAAGTCTACATTTTCCCTAGACGACTTGTTGTTATTTAAAAATGCCTTTTTATGAACTTGTTTGAAAGGTATACCATAACCTTTATCTACTATGCTTAAAATATAATCACTCCCACCTGCAAGTTTCCATTTGTGTATTGCTTCTCTTAATTTACCAACTGGTGTAAGGATTTTTACCTGTGTATCGATTTGTCTAGACGTGTGATCAATTTCTTCACGCCTGTCTGAACTACTACTACTGACAATATGCGTGCACGTGAAAATAACTCATTGTTACTATCAAGTGTAGTTGAATCATAATTCAATAAAAAAAAATAGTCCTTAACGTAGTAAGCCTCTTTTCTAGGCACTCATACTGCCAATGTCCAGGTTTAAAACAGTTGTAGGAGACACCAGGCTTCTGTGATGACTTGGGTGTTGTGTTGTTATTAGGATTACTAGCTGTAGACGTTGCCGCTGGCCTTGAGTAAGGGGCTGGACGCTTTTCCTTTGCCTTCTCCGCCTTACCTTTACATTCAGCGCGTGTCTGGGCTCTAATAAAAATTGTTGTCATCATCGGAGTCCTCAGCAAGTGGATTAGATGTATACTCTTGCACAATGTTCCCCCCATGTTCAGAAGTCAGCCATTTTCACGAATTTTTGTCTATAATTTAAAAGTTCAATACCTTCAGAGATTTTCTATTTTGTTTTCAGAGCTCCTGCGTCCCTAGGTTCCAAAGTGACTTCTGCTTCTTTCAATGTTAATGTCACTTTCTGATTAAATTTGAATTGATCTTCACAACTTTTTTTTCTGAAACTTATAGGTGTCGGCCATTAAAATGTAATTTTGAATCCTGTTTATCTGCGCCCCCGAGCGCTCTTTCTGTTGATTGTCAAATACTTGGAAACGGGGAGAAAATAAATTATCCAGCTGAGATAAAAAGTCATTTTGAGATTTTTTAATCTCATCACCAACTATCTGCTTAACGTTCGATTCGATTTCCTCTGGATTCATGATTGACGCTCTGACAGATAGAAAATTCGATGTTAACTGTACAAGATCAGGGCTAAAAATGACTCTCAATAAAAACCCTATTACACCTGTAGTAATCGACACTTCCGGAATTAGAAAATATCCGTACCAGACTCGGTTACAAGTTAGTCTGACTTCCGGAACCGATTATCTGTGAACTGGGCAGATTGATTCCAGGCTTCGAAAACTTCAGACGTCCCCTTGACGCCACAGCTGGTAATCAACCAGCTACTGGAGTCTGCCATCGATAGTCTGTCAACTATAGGTATTTATTGTATTTATTCCATAATATAGCATTGGTGTCAGAAGTGATTCGTCCCAGGTTTGACGTATACCTGAGTCCTGATGTCTTAGTATTTTTTCACGGATTTTTTTTTCCCGCAAAAAAAAAAAAAAAACAACAAAACAGTACGGCAGTAGACCAAAACCGAGATTTAGAGTTACATTTTGATTATCTTTAATTTTTGTCAGTATCACTGATAAATATTTTTGATTAATCCTAAAACAATTATATATATGTATAAATATTTTTTTGTTGACGTTTTCTGTGTCAGTTTCACTGACATTCTGTACTCAACATTGTTATAGTGTCAGTATTTTTTTTTTTTATTATATCTATATTACACCTGTGAACAATTTACCTCTGGGTGCCAGGAAACCTCAAAGGTTTACAAATATTTACAATGAACAATATAATTAAATAAATAAATACTGGTACAGTTGTAGTAAGAATACAATACCATAAGCAAATAAATCATATTTTATCTCTCATATTCAATTTATAAACATACATTTTTACACAGTAAACAATAAAAGGAATTATTAATACAACTAAATTCATAATGTATCCAATAATAGCTGTAATTTCCTAATATTATATAAGTTTCGAACTTCTGGGTTCTTAATCATCATTTGTATATTACTTCTGAGTTCATTTTTTGAGATTTGTGATAACTATTGCTTCCCTGTAAGTACTTTTATTATATTTTATATAATTTCTTGTTTTCCAAATTACCCATTTTAATATACAAATTACTAAATTCATTAAAAGTAGGTTTTCAGTTATTTCTCCCTCATACACCCCAATGATTAAGTTTTCCTCAACAAGTACTATATTTTTTTTCAAAAATGCTATTAAAAATGTGCTTTAATTCCTCTAAGACATGTTTAATTTTATGACACCTGTAAAACAAATGCATAAGGGACTCTATTTCATTTTTACAAAAATGACATTGACCATTTGATTTTCCCATTTTTTGTAATCTATATTCTGAATAGATAATGTTATGCAAACATTTCCATTGGAACTGGATAATGCTTTGTTTACATTTAATCTTGTTCAGTATATACCAAATTGATATCCAGTTAAATTTCTTTTCATAAATTGTATCCCATTTGAATTGACATTTTGGCGTAATTGGTTTACGTATTTCTTTTTGGATATTCTTCAGTTTCAGCTCTTTTGGAACAATGATTTTATTATTATGATTTCTAATATTCAAATTACTATCTATTTTTAAACCTAATGATTTTTTTATCTTTTCGTTATCATCGGATTTTAATTTCTTAACAAAATTTTCTGGTATTGATTTTTTTATTTTTGCCCATTCTGATATCCAGTTCCTTTTATCATCCAGTCTATTAAATATAGTCTGATTATCAACAAAGGTATTATTGTTTTTATCCCATATATCGTTTATTTTAAGTATATTATTTCTCAAAAACGATTGAAAAAAAGTGGATTTCTATTAAATTTGATCTCAGAGTTACCAAATATGTTTTTATCTAAAATGTCATTTTTAGACTCCGTAGAACATGACCCCAAAAATTTTTTCCATGCTTGTATAGCGTCTTGATAGTATTTTGGAATGGATGCAATATCTAAACCTTTAATATCGGAGCATTTACAAAGAAAAAAATCAACTCCAAATCTGTAACAGATTTGATAGAATGGAATGGGGGTGGTTAAATTATGTTATGGAATGTAACCAGTGTTTACCTATCGCATTCCATGAGTCCATCTCACTGTTGATTATTTTGTATACAAATTTTATCTGTTAATCATTCCCATCCCCCCTTCATTAATATTTAAGCAACATACGTTTCTTTCTATTTGGTTTGGTTTATTGTCCCAAAGAAATTTCCAAATCAAATCATTCACCTCTTTTTTATATTTCTCTGGTATCCCCCTCATTTCAGTTTCAAATCCCATTTGAGCTAACAGAAAATTTTTAACGATTAAAGTTTTTCCCTTAAAGGTTAAATTTCTGGTTTTCCAAACCTGAGTGCAGCTTTTCATTTTATTTATAATTTTTTTCCAAATGTCATCAGTGTCTATATTGTACCCGTGAAAAACACCTAAAGTCTTTATATTATCTGAAATCCATGATATGTTAGTTAATCTGGGTCGTTTCCTTCTTAATCTACCAATAAATAATCCTTTTGTTTTTTCATAATTTATCTTAGAGCCGGATGCCTTTTCACATTTCGAAAGAATTAAAAAGGATTGTTCAACAGATTCTTCGTTTTTGTTTAAGAGTTGCGTGTCGTCTGCAAACATGCATATTTTTGCTTCCTTTACGGGCTGCCCCTCACAGTCGGGTAGTTTGATACCATGTATTTCCGGAGTGTTTCGGATAGCACAAGCCATCGGCTCTGCCTGAATAATGTACAAAATCGGTGCAGCAGGACATCCTTGTCTGGCTGAACGCGATATTGCGAAAAAATTTGATATGAAACCATTTGTTTTTATACAGGTTTTTCCCTTTTTAAATAACATATAAACCCATTCACGAAATTTCAGTCCAAAATTAAAACATTCCATAACATAATTTAACCACCCCCATTCCATTCTATCAAATGCTTTTTGCTGATCAACAAAAATAATTACACCTTCCTCAGCTTCATTATCTACAAATTCTATAATATCATCAATCATACGATTATTTTCGCTAATATTTCTCCCTGCTACGAATCCTTTTTGATCCGTATGAATAATTTTGTTTAATACTGGCATCATGCGATTTGCTAAAAGTTTTGATATGATTTTATAATCACTATTTAATAATGTTATTGGACGCCTGTTACGTATGTTATCTCTATCCCCCCCTTTATGGAGTAGTGTCAACATTCCTCGACACTGGGAATCACATATTTCAAATTTATCAAAAATTTCTAGTAATACTTCATATAAATCTTCCTTTATTGTATCCCAATATATCTGATAAAATTCATTTATAATCCCGTCTAATCCAGGTGATTTGTATTGTTTCATCGAAAAAATTATTTTCTTAATTTCATTAATTGTCAAGTCTTTTTCTAAATCTTCACTTTCGTCGCATGTTAATTTTCTATCCATATGAGTAACCAGTTCCTCTGCTACATTTTTATCCCACCCTTCTGTTGAAAATAGATTTGCGTAAAAATGTATCTGTTCATCTAGTATTTCGTCGATATCATATTTTAAATTACCATCTAAACCCCTGATTTTTTACCATAATTTATTTTCCCCATTTTTTCTCTCTAGATTAAAAAAATATTTAGTTGATTGTTCCCCCTTCTCGTACCAGTCAACTTTAGCTCTTAACCTTGCGGCGTCAGTTTTATTTTCATAATGTGAGTGTATTTGGTTTTCTAAGTCTGCTAACTCTTCTAATTGTTGCCTGGAGGGTTCAGATATATCCTTTAATGTCTCTAATTTATTTTCTAGAGCCTTTATCTTGTCGTCAGTAGTGTTTACCTTTTTAGACGCTTCTATAGTTATCGATTTAATCTTAATTTTGGCTATGTCCCACCATTCCCTCAAATTTGAAAAAGATTTCTTTTCTAATTTCCAATATACCCACCAATTTGTAAACACTTGTCGAAAATAATCAGATCTAATTGTATGCAAATTCATTATCCAGGTACCAGACCCTCTAGTGATATCGCATACGTTTAATTTCATAATTTTAATATCATGATCACTGAACGGACAATGAATTATTTTAATGTTAATGATATGACAGGAAAGTTCTTCACTGATCAATATTAAGTCTATACGTGATTTAGAATTACCTCTTCTAAACGTGTATTTTTTCACTGACGGATTTTTTTCTCTCCAAATATCGATTAGATTATTTTTCGTCATAATAGTCTTAAGTTCTTTTCCCCCCGTATCATCATAATTACGAGAAGGATAACGATCTATTTCCTTATCTAAAACACAATTAAAATCGCCAGTGAGTATATGCATTTTTTCAGTAAGACTCCCATCCGTCACATATGGATCAATATCTCTAATAAAAGTTTTTCTAACCCCACTATCATTTGGACAATACACGTTTGTTATTATATAAGTTTTATTTTCGTATTTTAGTTCACATGACAATATACGCCCAAAATCATCGGAACTAATTTCTTTAACAGTAGCATCAATATCATATAATAAAACCCCCACCCCTCGCGATGCCCTTACTCCACAATTCCAACTACTTTCGCATCCACCAGAACTTTTCCACAAGTTTTGCCATGATTCTATTTCAGAAAATGTACAGTGCGTCTCTTGAACACATATTACATTGATTTTTTTACTAATCAACCAATCAAAAAAAGTTCTACGTTTTTATCATCTCTCAGCTCATTTATATTTATAGTTGCAATAGAAATTGACATGACATAAATAAATAAAGTGTAATATTATGATCTAAAGCCTCATGCGATAGAAAAAAATAACATATATATAGATATATATCGCTTAATTCCACGATTTTACGATTTTTCATTTGTATGGAACAAACAACAATAACATGTATCTTACAATAAATCATATAGTGGGAGAATATGTATATATATAGTGTCAGTATTACTGACATTATTGTATTTTTTCATTTGATAACCATCAAATTTCCTAATTTGTCAGTATCACTGATATTTTTGGAAACATTATGTCCGAACCAATTAATATAAAAAAGGCAAACCTCACTCAGTTGAAAACCATAAAGGGGATTGGTGATGCCAAGGCGCAGGCAATAATTAGAACAAGAGAACAAAAAGGCCCCCTTAATTCAGCGAATGTCTTCGAGATAACATATATTTCAAGTACAACTTGGTCAAGCTTACTTGAAGACAACCTTACATTTGGTGCAGAGTTGTCAGAAGAAGATTTGAGTAGTGTAGTACTAATGCTTCGAGATAAGATCTCGGGTTTACAAAAAGAACGCAATAGTTTGGCTGACAGATTTAATCTACAAGTGGAGAAGGCTAAGGAACAGACGTTTCGTCGCTATCGGATTTTATTTTCTATCCGAAACCCTTATATAAATCGCTTCACCAATCATTGTTCTATTCATTCATAACCATCTTACCCTCAGAAAGTGGTGTTACACTTGTGTACAGCACGATTGTCACATAGACCCTATCATTTCGCCATGTCAGTTTATTTTTCAGCCATTAAACGTGATCTCGCGATACTAACTGAATGATGACTGCAACGCATTGCATGATGGGAGCTACTTAATGCAGCGCGTCAAATTATTTGCATACGTAAACAACATACAAATAACATGGAAGACGATATAAAGCGTATACTGCAGGACAAACAGTTCCATTTACAACTCAAATCAGAGCAGCAGGAAATAATACAAAATGTGTTGGAAAGAAAAGATTCCATGGCAGTGCTACCCACGGGCTTCGGAAAGAGCATGTGTTACGAGTGAAAACCGTGCTGTACTCGAGTGTAACACCACTTTCTGAGGGTAAGATGGTTATGAATGAATAGAAACATGATTGGTGAAGCTATTTATATAAGGGTTGCGGATAGAAAATAAAATCCGATAGCCAAGAAACGTGGAAATATGCCGACTCAGAGTTGAAGCGGCAAATCCGCTTTTTTCCTTGTGGAGAGCGCTCTGACGTCCCACGGCTCCAACAAGTCGAATAAAAAGCCGTCGGACGGCAGAGGAATCTCGGACTAATTTCGGCTAATGACAGTGTATTTCGGCTTTTCGAGTCACCCACGCCATTGCTTGTAGCCAAAGTACAACTACGCTGTGTATAAATCCACTGCTAAGAGTAGTCAGGACTATGCAAAGAGTTCTTAATAATGTTTCAAAAAATAAAGATGGTTTCGTGTTACCCGAATTATTAAGAGTAATTTACGAGAACACTAAGAGAGCATCTTAAATCGTGGCGGTTTTCAAAAAGGTAAGGGCTGTCAATCATTCTAAGAATGGTGCAAGAGTGCTTCTTGTTACACTCGTAAAGGATAAGGGTAGCTACAGAGTATCTTAAGCCCTAAGCATGCTTCTTGTTACCGGCCCCTGTTGTTTAGTGCCATTTTCAACAATATTTCAGCTATATCGGTCAGTTTTATTGGTAGAGAAAACCGGAGTACCTGGAGAAAACCGGAGTACCCGGAGAACGCCACCGACCTGTCGCAAGTCACTAACAAACTTTATCACATAATGTTATATAGGAATACAGAGATACGCTAATTCACCTACAGATCCAAATGGTAATCTCACTCATGGTTATAAATTAGGCCAGACGAGACGTCTCAATACTCAAACACTAGATGGATTACGAACACTTACCATATTTCGTACATTTTCAAAGCTTGGACGAATATTCAATGCAAAACAAAGTACAAAACAGTCCTAAAGAGATAGATGAAAGTAATTTAGACTCTAGTCTGTGGGCACTGACTTTCTAGATTACTTATTACATGTGAAATAAAACGTATTATTTCAATCTAGATACGCGTGAAGTAACAATAAAAACAGAAAAAAATACATGACAAAAAAAAATATATAGTATATGTCAATCAAACACTATGATCTACATGTTAATAATGTTGTAGTTAATGAAAACACTTTTACTTGAAACATATCATGATAATACTTGACTTGAAATTAAACACAGTAAAAGTTGTCTAAACCGAACCCTGAATAAGCCGGAATCCTGCATAAATCGAATTCTTAATAAAATCCCAAAGAAATAAATATTTGCTTTTTGATCTTTTTTTTAAGTCAACAACCTGTCTATTCCAAACACATAATTTGGCCCCAAAACGGTTCGGTTAAGACAGGTTGCCCTGTACATGTGCATTTATTGACACTGTGCCTTTCGTAGA
Organism: Bathymodiolus septemdierum; assembly: GCA_963383655.1. NCBI lineage: Eukaryota > Metazoa > Mollusca > Bivalvia > Mytilida > Modiolidae > Bathymodiolus > Bathymodiolus septemdierum. The sequence continues at coordinate 82,515,649 of OY726522.1, forward strand.
TACAAACTGTCATCAGTACGTACAGTTTTGGGATATGCTAATGGTCGAAGCCTATCGTATTCTGTATTACCAACAGTATCCCACAGAGAAAGCGACACACAGCTATCACCAACAATGAGATTTAAGTTATTAGTATCCATTCTACAAGTTAAAGAATGCACGTGTTAGACGACATGTGCCGAAATTGAACTATGTTATTAGTTGGATGATACATGTAAGTAGTTTTTTGCAAATGTCCCAACAATGTCTATTTATTAACATGTTGACTAAATGTTTAAAACTGCCATAGCCTTGCTTGAATAATCTACTTGTTATTTCTATGTAATTATGTACTTGGATACACAATAAAGCACACAATACGTCTATAATATTAATTTGTATACAATTATAATACTTACAATGGTACAAATAAATGGCTGTCTGGTCTAAGCTCTTTATTAATGTACGCGTTTATTAATGTTGTCTTGCCAACACCTCTGAAATTAAAAACAATCAATTATGAAGGAATGTTTAAGAAATACTTGAAGATACCAAAGACAGATAATCAGAAGCGTAAATCGAAGAAGGACATAAAACACAATGGCCAAGAGAAAAATAAACACCAAAGGTCAAGCAATGATCTAGAAAAACGCTACACAGAAAACTAAAGATTGAACAATTCTAACGACACTTCAAACCTAGGATGAACTTGGAAGGGGAGGAAGATGCTGCTACACTAGTGGCATCTGTCGTGTTACTCATGTGGCAAACCCGATGATAAGCCATGAATGAGGAAAAGGCTGGACTGTGATTTAGACTAAAGGATATATCAGTTAGTGACACAAATAATCACTAACGTTAACCATGTCACAGTGGCGACCGCAAGAATATATATTACACCAGCAAGCATGTTCCCCTGGTGGTGGGAAAACACCATTCACACCTTACTTGTGATAAACATTACAAGGAAGTATACTTTTGTCATTTGAGCCACAAATACATGTTAAAACACTCAGGTGTCTCCCACCACAACTACTTTTACATTGATCATTCTCCTTTATTAAAGTGGTAGCAATACGTAATAAGTTATATATAAGTATCACTTCCGTATTATACACTCTATCAGGAAGTTCTTGCTTGTAATATTGTTTAATATTAAGCTTTGAGGGATCGACAGATTATGACAGTATATATTTCATGGATATTTGACAATGAACCATCCTATATGTTGCAAAATTCATTATTTATTTACTATTTATTTGATAAAAAAAAAAACACATTCAGGAGCACCCGAGTTCACCCCCGGGTTTTCGTTGGGTTCATGTTGTTCGATCTTTAGTTTTCTGTGGAGTGTTTTGTAGATCGTTCTTTGTCGCTTTGTCTTTTTGTTTTGTCCGTTCTTCTGTGATTTGCGACTTCTGATTACCCTTTTGATATCTTCAAACTCTTCTTATCTATTAGATGCTTGCGAATGAAATATAGAAAAAAAAGTACGCTAACGACTGGAAGCATAGAGTGTATTTGATAAAATCTTCTTCTTGTATGAATTTCAGAATGGCAGTATAAGCGCCTATTTATATTCATTCACTTTTTAATTATATAAAATCGGAAACGTCAACATCCAAATGCCTTTTCGACCACAATGTGCTAGAACTTAAATAAATCAATACGGTCGACCATCAGGTTCTTTTTCTGTTTCAATCATGTCCCAAGCAAGCTCTATCCAAGTAAGATTTTGTTCAGGAAGAAAAATGTACTTTCCTTCTGCTATCAAAAACCCAAATTCTGATAAACTGTTTTTGATGTAAAAACTATCTTTTTCTGCCAAATCAAAGTCACTAGCTCCTCCCAAGCCATCATCAAGATACATAGTAATCTTTAAACCTTAATTTCACCAGTATTTGACTACCTCTTTCAACAATTTAGTGAATATATGTCCAGCCCTAGCAATTCCAAAAGGAAGTACATAAAATACAAAATATCTAGATTTGCCTTTGTACACCCATGAAAAACCAAGATACTTCCTGTGCTCCTGAAAAATCTCGATATGGTGGTAAGCTCCCTATAAATCATATCGAAATAAAAAAAATCCCCTTTTTGAATAATTGCCTTGCTACTGAACCATCTTCAAATTTAAATTTAAATTGGTGTATACATTCATTGATATATCTACAATCTAAAACCAAACGTGGCTTTCCAGCTCTACTGAAAGCAACTGTCAAAGGATTAACTACTGTAGGTATTTCTTCAACCTCTAAAACACCACCCTTATCTCAGTCTCTACAGTCTACATTTTCTCTAGACGACTTGTTATTATTTAAAAATACCTTTTTAGGAACTTGTTTGAAAGGTATACCATAACCTTTATCTACTATGCTTAAAATATAATCACTCGCACCATGACAGTGATGACTTGTCTTCTACGTGCAATATCCTCTTCTTGTCGTGTACCTTGTGACGTCATCTGTAAGAGTCTCGCCATGATGTAGATCACAGATATAGTCATGAAGGCGAATACAGACAGCAAGAGGTAATGAAGAACAACTCCGATAATGTAACACACTTTCCATATAGTGGATGCTCCTATGCCGAACATAAACAATACATTTGCTAGTAAAAAGTGTGATCGAGAGATTTTCAAGGTTAGAACCGGGAATATTTAAATTAAGTTGGTATTTTCTATTATAAACTAGTAAATCTATCAATGCTGCAATTGACATGTAGAAACAAAGATAAGTGAGAATTGGTAGAACAGAGCCAGAACTGTTGGTTTTCATTGCAATGTTGCCGTGATTACAGTGAATGGACTGAACGAAAAGGGTATTTCTGTCGTTCTGGACACTTCAATAGTGTCGTCACCGCAAAATGTGTGGATCTTGTGCTTTGAAATATCGATTATGTTTTTAATCAACAATTTGGTGGCATTAAAAGCGCCGCTAATTTTAAAAAACCGTTTACGACGCCCAGCAGTTGGTACGTCACTTCATTCTGGTGGAAACGTAGTCACTCGATCAATGTAAATTGTTTCCGTTGTCATATTATCATTTAGAATTATCCTCATCTTTCTTGCTTTAACATTCTTTTTGATTCTATCTAATTCATGGACGAAGCACCTCTTCACTATTTTAATTCTCGATCTAACCCATGGCGTTCTCATACAACTGAACCTCAATAATCTTGATCATGTTGGTAAGATTCGCTAGATCATTGACTCATGTTGATAAAAGACTTATCATAATTAATTCACTCTTGGTGTGGTTAAGGGTAGACACCATACACTATTCTAGATCAAGCACTACGTTCGTATTAGTTTCTATGTCTAAACATCTACTACTCTTCTCTACCTAAAACGATAAATAGCCAGCAAATGTTAACTATGTGATAAGAGGACGGACATGGGGGCATCATTTTAATGCTTTTATAAATAACAAACATATCCAGCATGTGGAAAATATAGTGACGTTCACGACCTTAACTCTTTACTATTTATGACTTTTTGGTGCAAAATCATGACAAAAACTAAGTTTGAGTTGTAGACACTAGTATGGTGATATCAATGATGATCCATCCTAATGTTAGGTACCAAACTGAAGGCATTAAAGTTGTTTTGAAAATAAAATGCTATATTGCAGAAAAATCAAGAGCTGTTGCTATGGTAACCACATTCGCATTTACTAAGTAGCAAAAAATACCTATATTTGTTCATCAAACAGGTTCCACTATAAACACACTATACATTGTGAAATAGTATACACTTATGGACTGGGTATGAGGGTAATAGCACTTTTATTGTCCCCAAGGTACCAGAGGGGACAATTAAAGTGTTATTACCCGAATATTAAGTCTATAAGTGTTTTATTATACTGAACAACTGTGCAATTCAAAATTCTAAATTAGGTCCTTTTCTGATGGATTTCTAGTCTATTTTATTAATGCTTTTTAAAACTAATACATTTTCATGTGTGCATTTGAAGAAGAAATTAATTTTGTTTAAAACACAAAAATCCATGTGATCAAAGTGCTATTCACCGGCCGGTGAATAGTCATTTGTGCTATTCACCGGTGAGTAGTATTTTCCAGACAAATTGAATGAAACTATGGAAATAGTATTTTTATTGCAATAAAATTTATATAGAAAAAAGTATGAGAAGTATAATGTGTAATATTAACATTAAATATCTTCTATGATATTTAATTTTTATTCCATACTCATTTGTATTTTGGATTTTCAGCAGAAGTATATTTTTTTCGGTTGCTAAGTAACCTCTACAGCAGCAATTTACGGTGCGTGTTTTCACCAGTGTTTCTAATAATAATGGAATAATTATTATTATATTAAGAAATAGAATTATACAGGAAAGCTGTCTATCTTTTTATATTTTTGCACTTTCAAGAGTGAAAAAAATATTTATGACCTGTAATTTATTCTTTGCAACCATTTTTACTGCATGGCAACCGTGAGGACGAGATATGATTTTCAGTATTTCATCATATTTTCAAACAGGAAATCAATTTCTTTACACAAAAATACATTTAAGAGATATGTTCAGTTTTTATTTAAAGGTAGATTGTGATTGCTAATATTACTTACTAGAATATTGGTAAGACGTTAATGTTCATATCCAAAAAATTAAAAAATGCTTGCAGTTTTGCTACATCTACAACAAAACTTTCTACAAATCATTTCTAATGAAAAAATAGAACTTTGCTGTAAATGTGTCGGTCTCTTTTAATATATTTTTATAATAAAAAAAAATGGGAATTATATACTACCTGTCTTGATCCATAGCAACCATTTCTTCTGCATAGCAACCTTTTCTACTGCATAGCAACCATAGAACTATGTCTGAATTTCAGCATTTCATCACATATTCAGACATAAAATTGATCTAGTGACATATAAATAAAATAAATTCATCTTTTTGTTTAGTTTTCATTTAATGAAATAATTGAGATCTTTAAATTCACTAATTATAGATAACTGGTACTAGTAATTTACATTAATGATTGAGGCTTTGTGACATCTGAAACTGCCACTTCTTACCTTCAAAAATATGTTATACCTATGCTCCTATACTAGTGATAAAAAGACTACTAACATTAAAAAAAACTGTTCTTAGCTTTGGAGTGGATTTCAACCACCATCTCTGAACTGGAAGTTCAGTGTTTGTCTTTAAGCTACCAAAGCTTATATTTTTTTCTTTTCTTATTTTTTTTTTGCTTTTTCATAATTTTGTGATCTAGTGTTTTTTTGTTTGGTTTTTTATTTTTTTTTTACAATTTTGTGATCAGATTTTTTTTTCATATGCTCATTTTTTCTATTATTTCCTTTTGACTAATTCTTTATAACTAACTGCTTGATTTCATTCTCTTTTTTTTTCGTGCTTATAACTGCTGACTTGATATCAACATGGTTTTTTTACATCTTTTTTCATTTTTTTTTTTTTTTTTTTTTTTTGCTTTTTCTTTGATTTTGTTACGAGTTACACTGAAAAAAAATTGCTTCAGCTAAAACAAGCATTACATACAGATTTACTAAAATTTAACATAACTTAATGATATTTATTCCTTCCATTTTCTTTTACCCAAGCCCTCACTCTAGCACCTTCTGTACTGTGCCATTTAGTAAAGCAACCTGTCGGGTGAAAAACAAAGATTCACATTACAATTTCCAAAATGGAACAATGTTTTACAATGTGTTTCTAAGAGTTCATTTAACTTGGCATGAGCATAACAAAAAGTACATCTTAGTCTCTTGGAGTTTTCATTAAAAGATGGAATGCAAGTAGATTTAAGATCAGATTGTTTTACACCAGAATCAAGACCTAATAAAGATTTTACAAGAGATTCTCTGAATTCCAACTGACCAAAATGTACAGGTAAATTATCAAACTTTTGTGGATTTTCTTTTTTAAATTCCTGGAAAACAATAAATGCATTTACAATCATAATATCAATAGAATGGGAAAATAAAACTTTCCACCAATGAAACTTTGACTTTATATAACATGGATATCGTGATAAATACTGGTTGGACATTCCTTCATTATAACATCTAACACAATTTGGATGCTTAACACACTGTTTCTTCCAACCTGTTCTACAAATTTGTCTTCTCTCTGCCATCTGAAATCTCCTCGACTTGCAATTTTCTCCCATCCATCTTTTTTTTTAAACTGTAGGCATAGCAGAACTATTGCTACGAACTGCACCAATTACATAAACCTGCTTTTTAAATAAATCATTAACCAAATTGTGTGTTGTATAAAAACTATCCATGAACAGTCTATATCCCTGAATAAAAATTTCAGGAAGTAAATTCAAAACAACAGCATATGATAAACCTTTTGAAATATCAGTAATCTCAGTTCTTTTTTTCCCCAAATAGACAAAGAAAATTGAGGTATACCCAGTGATAGCATCAGCTAACACCCAAAGCTTTATACCACATTTTACAGGTTTGTCGTTCATAAACTGTCTTATACAACTGCTATTTCCTCATATGGCTGGAAAATATCTTGGGAACTCTTCTAACATGGTCAATTAATGGCTGCAATCTGGTCAACTTATCATCTAAATCAAGTAAAAATACAAGCATCTGAAACAGAACTACTTATCACATTGTTATAAAGCTGATAAGCTATGGCTAGCAATATTAACTAATAGTACATACACTGCCATTCATCTCGGCAATTAACTACAGTTCAATGTCATACATGAAAATTAAATTTGTTCTATAATTAATATTTCTTGTTTTTGTTGTTGTAAAAGGCCTTTTTCCCTTTGTTCAGTTTGTTCTTGTATGACTCTAGTGCACCTCTGCCCCGACAAGACATGCAAGCTAAAGTTTGGTAACAAAAATAAAGCAATGATTTGCAGTTGCATACATTTGTACAACAGTATTAGAAAAGGTGTTGTGAAGAATGAACTTCAGGCAGAAAAATTATACCAGCATCAGAATAGTGCTAGATAAACACAATGAAAAAAAACGACTAAAATTTATAAATATATTTTACCTTTATCAACATCAGGTAATGGTGTAATCTGCAAAATGCCAAGATGGCCTTGAATCTCAGTGATGTCATACATGATGAAATAGGGTTGAATCTATACAGGGGATCTGTACTCCAATAGCAACCTAGAGAACTTAGCTTCATGAAAGACATATAGAATTTAACACCGGAAATCTCCGACACCCAAGGGTAAGATTTCAATCGTTCGCTGACGAGGCTCGCCGAGTCAGCGAACGATTGAAATCTTACCCTCGGGTGTCGGAGATTTCCCTGTCTTGCACTGTTTGCCGGTGTTTGATTTTATTTCTCACTTTTATCAGCTGTTTTTAGTTTCGTGTTTGTTTATGTACTTTTAGCAGACGATCATGTAAACAATGTGAGTTATTTCCCCTTCATGTCAATCATGTGTAAGATTATTATGTAATAATATGGCTGATTGTTAGGATTTGCGTGTTTATAAAAGATTGAAAACTTATATACAGTGAATTGTTTATTTTAAAAAGGAAATGCATGGAGAATTGGGTTGGCAGTTGACATAAACTGTACAGCATGCATTTGCCGGTAAAACGCACGTGATTTTTTTTGTCTTGCACTAGTGCAAGATAAGAAAATCTCACATCGCTAAAAATAGGAACTGGTCTGTCTCAAAAGTGAGAAATATAAATTAATATACAAAATGTATCAATAAATCTACAAATAAAAAATGAAACTAAGTGCTATATATGTATATAATTAATGGTTGTATTTGAGACAAAAGCATACATCTTGCCTACATTCTTTCTAATTTTGGAAAGAAGAGCATTTAACTTCTTCAAGCAAGGTGGATCAAACTACCGAATATGCACATTTCATATGATAGTAATCAAGCATGCATAATTTTTAGGACTTCACAATTAAAATGTACGAGGAGACGTGCATGCAAACTTTTATGACGGATGGACAGACAGACAGGAAGAAAACAGGAGAAGGGAGACAATCCAACATAAAAAAGGTCAAACATATCTGTTTTCAGGATTATTGAAATGTCATTTAAAAATCAGTTATCAAGCAAACAAAATCTTTGGACAAAGTCTTGATTTGTAACAATAGACACATGTTACCTTTTTGTGTGTGAATATCAAAACCATGTATGGTATTTGTTTCAAATCAGTATTGCTTTTCATTTCATATTATTCTACATACTTAATTGGGATAAGAAATGTCTCTATGAATAGCTGATGACATGATTTAAAAATAATTAAATAAACGGTATTTTTTCTTATAAAAGCAGTAGACATGTATTTCATTTACTTCTCCATCTCAGCTTCAGTTACTCTTTCCCATGTACCATCAAATCTTGCATATGACTTGAAGTTGCCATTTCTTATAGGAAATGCTGCATGCTGATTTGTTGCAATACAGAGTGATGTTGCAAGCATGCTGGTCAGAAAAAGTATAAAAAAAAGTTGATGGGAGTATTCAAAGACTTCAGTGTTTGTCTAAAAAATAAAAACATTAATATCAATAAAACTGACAAGTGAAAAGCAGGAGATCCAGATATACATGTAAAATCATAACACAATTCATATTTCACAAATATATTTGATCAGAGCTTTGACCCTTGTTTTTCATTCTGCATTTATTTTGAAGCTTTCAACAGTGAGACAAACTCACACTTCTCCACAAGTGGAAAACACCTCCAACCCAGCAAAGGTTAAAAAACAACAAAGTCTATTAATGTCATCCTGATGTTAAGTTTTTATCAGAACATCAACAATCAGTGAATAATCTTCTTAGAAGGTTCATTACAGTCAAAGGACACTTACAAGCATTTGCCGTCAGCTAATATCTTTTTTAATTCTTTTTTATCAACTACAAGTAAAGTAAATAATATAATTATTATTCACTCCTAGTGTTGTTTACTTTTATTGATGTAAAAATCATTCATATTATGGAATTAAGCTTGCAAATAAGTCTGTGTAACAATAGGAACACTGTATTTCCTTACATTTAAGGTTTCTCCTAGCTGTTTGTAACAATAGTATTTTGCATATGAGTGTCATAGAGAAAATTTTAATGAGCAAAATTATTTACAACAATTCAAAATAAATAATACCGTGATAGTCTTCCAAGATGTATTCCAGGCTTTCTTCCTGGTCTGAACTGTACTGTCCTTGGATCTGGTGCACCCTCATCCTTAACATTGTCATCCTTCCAGTAGACACTGGTAGGTGTAGGTTCACCCATACTTGACGTACTTTCCAATGAAGACTGTGATGACCTGTAGAGGAAATAATACAAACTTTAATATGAAACATATACCTTCAGGATATCAAGTCAATTTTTCACATGACTTAATGCAGAGAGAAATGAACAGTTAATCTGGAGATGTTAAGCTTTCCAAATATGTACAACACTTCATATCAAAAATGTAATGTAATTCCCGCTATGTCCCTACTTTTTCAGCATGGCAATGAAAGAAACGTAGTTTTCGATATAACTGAAGAGATATATATTGAACCCCTAAAAACTACAAACGACATTTTGAGAAAAAGTAAATCGATGGAAGTTTCAGTTTTATTCAGGGATTCGTTCTATGTACTTTTTTCCCAGTTTTTTCTTCTTATCAAAAATGTAATGTAATTCCCGCTATGTCCCTACTTTTTCAGTATGGCAATGGAAAAAATGCTTATGACCCATATACGAACGGTAAAAAGTAAAATTTGTTGTAAAGTAAATGATGTCTTTAATTAATGTTTCTCATAATCATAATTATAATAAAGTAATTTGTCTGACAACAGTTATGCTTTTTCTAGGACAAAGTTACGGTCATAATAAAAAGAGTTAATTTGTGTAAGACTAGGATACATTAACTTCAGGTGCTACGTGTTTGTGAATCTATGGATGTACTGACCGAAACATGAAACAAAAGGTCTCTCTTCAGAAGGCACACAATTATAGTTTCTATACATGTAATAAATCCCTCCTAATAAACTAAAAACTGGGTTTATAAACAACTTACATAAAGGATTATCATTTTCGGAGAGTCTTGACATACATGACAGTAATTCTGTTCCAACTTGGAGGAAGGAGTTCATGATCTGCACGGCTGAAAAACGAAACTCATTTTTGGTATTCGTGCCAACTTTGTGAAGTTTTCAAATTCTTCGTCGTTCATTTTAAGATTATAAAATTTTATATCAAACCCGGTAGAATCATTAACATTGTGACAAAGAGCACAATATTTGTTCTTGAAGAACGGGTGTTATTTGCTCTACTGTTGTACCCTGACTACATTGCTCCTTCATGATTTCATTATCATGGTCATCAAGGCAGACAGCGATTGCAAAGAAACCTCTGAAGGCATTATTTTCATTACTCAAAGTTTGACATTCACACTGTGACTTAACCACATCATTGTTGGTTCTGTAATGGTCGAGACAACAGGAATTATAGTCCTCACATTGAGTATCACAGCTACAGCACCATAACTTTTTTTCTGGTGGTATTTCACAAGATCCGTCCTGAAAACAATGCTCGTCAAGAGCCATGTTGTTATTCGACGTTGGAGTGACAATCTGTACCTCTTGTGTCATCGTCGACATGTAGTTTGTACTGTTGGTAAAGTCTAAATCTGCCGTTTGAGTTTGTTCCTCATATGATTTACTAAAACCGGAAGTAGATATTTTTGAACAACCGTTCGAACAGTCCGAAAACACTCATTGTGGAGAAGATAAACAAAGATTGTGAATGCTTCATTGTTTTAACATCTGTATTAGTACATTCTGAAATATTTTTGATATCAAGAGGTTTTATATATAGTTTTAAACGTAAATAACAAATTACTTGATATCAAATAGCAAACATTGAAATTAAGAAGCATTAATTCCTGTGTTGTCGTATTCCTGCTATTCCACATACGTTTTAATTTGTTGAAATCGAGCAGACTTAATTATATTTTGTTAACTATTATATTGCTGTCAATTTAATTAAGATAGTTCATACCATATCCTCTTTGTATAGTAATTCTTCACTTAATGTATTAAAATGGTGATAAGAACATTAGAAGTTGTTTTTTAATGTTGATCGTGTTTACGTTCTATTCCCTGTATGTTCTATTTAGTATGTTGAGTTTGTTTTTTCCATTTATTTACTGTATGCCTGATTTAAATATGCATAATAACAAGTAATATTTTGAAATATAAATTGATGCCCGCGAGAGCTTACAAAATGGGATGGAGGCGTGGTCCACTGAGCTTTTCCCCAGTTGCATGCTGAATACATCTTTACATATTAAGACAATAAATTAATAATGTGCTTAGTGTGCAAAAAAATTTCATTTATCCATATTTCACATTTAATAAGAACATTATACAATCATCTTTTGTTTCCCCTTTTGATATTTTCTGCCAATCGCATCGGTGGTGCAATGGTAACGTTCTCGACTCTAGTACTGTAGATCGTGTTATCGAATCCTGATTGGGTCAAACCAAAGACTGTGAATTTGGAATCTGTTGCTCCTTCGCTAAGCACACAGCACTAAGAAGTAAGAGCAAATACTGGTTGTCCTGGAATCATAATAATTAGCCCGAATGGAGCGACATGTCTACCCTTGTTTTTTTTTTGTTTTTTTTTTTTTACAAAATAAGATTTGTCCCTTCCTACGACAAAGTATTCGTATCTACGTTTACCATTCTTTTTTATGAAACGCAGTTGGACTAATTATTTCAATCTGTCATTTAACTTTGAGTGGGGAATTGCTGTGTAGAGGGTAGAGAAGTCAAATTTATAAATGTTATTGCAGAATGAGAGGGACATTGTTTGCATGTACTCTAACAGATCTTTGGAGTTCTTAAGAATCCACATCTGTTTTACATCACCCCTTGACTATCTAGTGTCACATAAACTCTGAAGCTCGGTTTTGACCGCTGATAGAATAGACGTTAATAATTTGGAAAGAGGCTTCGTAGATCATTTGGCAGACCCAGCAATATAACGGTATTTGTAAGGACACTTGTGTAATGTAGGAATCCAGTTGAATGACGGTATATCCAGTTCTTCATCTTTGGTAGAAATTATTACCATTTTCTTCGATTATAATATTAAAAGTGGACTTCAGACCTTTCATCTATAACTGGTGTTGTAATTATGTGTGATATGTTCGTGTTTTCGTAAGGGAATACATGTAGCTAATTTGTAATTGATTTGATTTGATTTGATTTTTGGTGTTTAACGCCACTTTCAGCAATACATTTGTGATTGGCCTACAACATAACATAACATGCATACTGAAAAGTGTTATTGACCGCATAGAGACTTCAAAACAAATGAGTGTTATGTTACTGCATGAGTTTTATATTACTTTATAGCTAGTTGTATATTTGTACGTAATACATACGGTAGTCAGAGGCGGATTTAGATGGGGGCGTGCGGGCCGTGCGCCCCCCTCCCCCCTAAAATTCGCAAAGCATATGTTATACAACGTTAATTATAAGCAGTTCAACAAGCAACTTTTTCCGTGACCTGTAAGTCAAAATGAATAGTAATGATATTAGGAGTAAATTTGGGATATCATTCTATAAAGCTCTACCCATTGATAAATGATCAGTATAATGTCCGTCCGGATGAAGCTTTTCGTTTCGCCGTTGGTTCATTCATTGAAAACGTATGATTCGTTCTTGTTTATAGACAAACAAAGGCGAATATGTTAACATTAATGCTGCATGAAACGATTCTGATCATCTAATTTAGTTACGTTAGCTAATCAGAAATCAACAACAAGTTCATGTATTGACAATTTCCGCTTTTGTTTGTCTATAAACAAGAACGGTCGAATCATACGTTTTCAATGAATGAATCAAACGACGAAAAGAAAAGCTCCATCCGGACGGGCAGTATTAACTAGAACCACCCGAAAGGATAAGCACCGAAAGTACAGGCCAATTAGTGAAATGAGGAATGCGTTAAAACTAAACCAATAGTTCTTTGAAAGGTTAAAATATCGTGATCGACCAGTCATGAGTTGAACAATTCGCATCACGGTTGCTAAAGAAAAGTTTTACTTTAGGTTCTTATAATCTGACAAAAACATACTGTTAACAATTATCCGACAAAATTAAGACTCAAAGTCAAGTTATTTTGGTTTGATAAAAATGGTGTGGTTGGTTCAAAATTGTCGTTCAAATAAATGTCTGTAATTCCTCAAACCTCCAGAGCTTCCAGGGGGCTTCGCCGCCTGGGCCCCTCGCCTACTCACGCCCCCCCCCCTAACCACAAATCCTGGATCCGCCCCTGGTAATGCATGTGTAACCTTTATATTCGTATATATATTTATACATCCTCGTGGTTTTCCCAAATGAAACGGAAGTATGTTAAATGGTTATTGAGTATGGAAATGTAAGAGCTAATTTCATTCAGGAAAACCATTTTTAAAATGTTGTCTTTGAAGATTGTTGCTGTGGGGGATTGGTAAGTTTTTTATTTTAATATCAACAACCACATTGTAAAGCTACAATTGACCAGTATATATGTTAGTGCTTTGTGTTGTACATAAACACATATTTACATCTTTTCCTTCATGTCCATATCGTTGTGCATGGTTTTATTCTTTATTTTATTTTTTATTTTTTAAACATGGCATACACAACACAAAGAAAAGGTATTTGATGTTCCACACTCATTTTTCTAAATTTATATTTGTTGACACTTGTATAAATTTGTCGGTTAATGCATGTCAGTTTAAATATTATGGTTGATTGCCAAAGCGTATCTTGCGTATTGTAACTTTTCTCATAATCACATAATGGTTGATTACTGATAAAAAAATAGTTTCATTATTTACATATGATTTTTTTTCTGTTTTTAATGAAGCAACATAGGAAAACGATGCTTACTGAGATCATATGCAGAGAGGAAATTTCCAAATGACGACATTAAGAATACGTCGTAAGTGTTTTTAATGTTATTAAGTACAAACAGAGCCTCCAAGGGAAATTTTGTAAGGCGGAACAAGACTGCTTTGGGGCCCCGGAGACAGGCTGAGACTTCTCTCAAAATTGAAGATTTGAGTTCCAATAAAACCACTGGTAAACTTTTATAAATGCTTTATTTCCTGTGCAGCAGAATGTCCTAATAATACATCTAAATAAACTAACAATAGTTGAAAATACAAAAAAATATGAAAAAATCTAAATAAAATGTCCATGGCTAAGGCTAAGGGGCCCTTCAGCAATTCACGGGCCCCTTCTTGGCTTTCCGGGCCCCGGACCGATGTACCGGATGAACCCCCCTCTCATAGGCCCTGAGCACAATATATCACAATAAACCGTCCACGAGGGTACTATGGGATATAGATATAGGATCTAGTTATCCGATGCGAGGAACCCCTCAGGACGGAACGATTGCTAGTTGTGGAAATACACAACTAGCTCTTAGAACGAGACATATATGGGTTTCTCTTGAATGGGGAATGTTACATCTTTGTATTTTTCTATTAGCAAGTACCAAGTCTTTGAGACACATTTTTGTTGTAATATTTTTTTTTATTCGTGTTCCCTGTCAGAGGAATGGTTCTTGTTGTAACAGTTGATTATATTGGTAGACATTACTCTGTAATTTCATTTTCATCAATTTTATATTCAATTACAAGACAAGCAATGTTATGGTTATATCTACGTTCTGATAATTTTCAGTCGGTGATGATAATGCTTTCGACAAGACAAAAAAAAATAAAAAAAAATAAAAATATGGTTTACTATTATAGTCATTAGTCTAAAAGGCTATTATTAAAACCATATACACTTACACGTTATTCACTTAGCTTTATTTCCTGGACAATGATCTGTTTTCTGTAAAACTGGTGAAAGAGGAAGCTGCATCCGGTGTAGTCCTTTATTGTTTTCATTATTATTATTACTACAAGTGTGGACACAGAAAAGTGCTGTCCAAAAGGCAAGTGTGGATGTCAATATTTCATATTATTAACTTTAAAAAAAAAAATCATGGACACAGGGGTCCTGGATTTTTTCAATAAAAAACTAATCCTGGATTATTATTTTTGCTTAAAGTCCGGTCCTGTGTTTTTATTTCAAATTTTCATCATAGCCCCCCTCCCCCTCCCAAGGGATATAAAATTAATAAACTATTGATCTGAGTAACCTTGCTAAACCATGCGGAGTCAGTTTGTTTTAAATCGGTCATCCAATCAGGACGCTCATTATTCTTGTCCAAGATAAAAATACATCGCTAAAATTACCTGTGGGGGTTTCCCCACTTCAACTCGTAAATTTCCATAGAAATCGGAGATATTTCGTCATAAAACTTCACACATGGTTTTGTCTATCATATTTCTTGAAGCCAAACATAAAATTTTATTGCATTTATCAATATTTTATGAGTATCAACAGTTTTTTCAACACCGTATCTGTTTCCCGATTACCAATGAGACAAGTCACGTGACTACACATGCCACTCACAGTGACCCGTGACCCACTTTAGGACGTTCTACCAGTTTATTCTTAATATGTTGTTATAATTATTAAAAAGGACTGTCCTTTTCGTGGAATTTTAAAGCGGATCTTTAAATTGGTATGTGCATCATCTTTAAATTGGTATGTGCATCCGGATGCACATACCAATTTAAAGATCCGTTTTAAAATTCCACGAAAAGGACAGTCCTTTTTAATAATTCCTGTTTTCTTATTAAAATTAATATATCAAGTAATATAAATAATTTTGCATTATTTTCTTCGATTTCGTTCAGAAATGGTTATGCTGCCGACATGAACATATGTGACAAACATATAAAACTGATGTTATGGGACACCAATTGTGAAGCAGAATATGCCCGGATGAGACCACTGACATATCCATTAACAGTAAGTACAATCTCTCTAAGTTTCATTAATACACCCAACCTTTTAGCTGGGAATTCGTCTGGAATAACAACAATAAGACTGAAAAGATATGCAATAGAAATGAAAAACAAAAAATACCACATTGTCGGAACAGTGCGAAAATCTAATAAAATGATTGATGAAAGAGGCGAAATTGATGCTTCGAACACACAAATACATAACCGCTCCACTCGCATTCCTTGCTTGGTACAGGCTTTCTAATAGAAAAGGGCAAAGTTATGCTAGTTTTATTGGCCCGCACACCCCTCTTAGTGAAATAATGCGCTAAAGTAAGTGTCTTAACTCTACATCCATCCATTCCAAGTGAAACAACATTTTCTTTCACAGTGTTTATAGTTAATAACGAATATTTTACTACTGTCACAAAGTTAAGGATTTGTACTCGCCACCTTTTATTAACGATTATCCTTAGCATTCTCAAATGCGTCACACTTTACCAGGTGACAATTATACCATCATATCTTTACAGTGAAATGAGGGAGTTCAAGATTTTTAAAACGTCACACTTTGTCACCTAACTATTTAGTGAGTGGTAATTATACCATTCTATCTTTACAGTGAAATGAGGGAGTTAAAGATTTTTAATACGTCACACTTTGTCACCTGACTATTTAGTGAGTTGTAATTATACCATCTAATCTTTACCAACTCAGTCTAACTTTGATAGACACTGAGGAAGGTCATTTGTTGATCGAAAATTTTGTCAATATATTTTTTGTAACATCTTTATCGGTATCGTTGCACAATCTTCTAGACTTTTATATACATTTGTATATATATATAATAGTAGCGTAGATGATGACTGAAAAGATGCATGAATTCGGAGTTTAATGTACCGAAATAACATATGGATAAAACTATGCTCATTCGATAGAAAAATGTCTATATTTTCAAATTAAGTGGGTCGTAAAAAAATCGTAAGACAACTTTTCTTGGAAATTTTGGTTTTCCGAAGGTACCCAACTGATACATAGTTGACCAGGTGAAAATAAAATTTCATATCTATAACACGTGATCGTTTATCGATAAAAAAACATATATTACACAATTAAACGGACATTTAATTGTATCAATAGATGAAAAAAACAGTTAATTCTCGTCTGATTTAATATAACTAGCCTCTCAAAATACCCCTTATTTTGGTGGAAAATAATACAAGTTTTCTCTTTTAGCAAATTTATTTTGTGCTTTCCGTACATTTTTAGTATTGATAAAGTAACGTTACATTAGGCCAAAAAATCATGCCAAATTTCATATCATAGATACTTAAAGTTACGCAGAAAAATGCAATTGTTTCCTCTCTCATTTAATGCCTTTTATACGCGGAAATTTGATACGCCGTTTCCGATTCTATAAATATAGTTCGACTGATCTTCGAGTCATTAAATAGCACGTTGTCTTCTTTGAATGAAATGGCTTAGTTTCTGATGTATTTCATTGTTAAGTGTTCGGCTTTTCGTACACTGTTACTGAGGTTTTTAGACTTCATTTGGCGTTGTTTTTGTCGTTTGTTTGTCGATAGTAATTAGGTTATTGTAGTACCAGAATTTAACCGGACAGATACGTTCATATTCCGTATGATGGCATCGTTCGGTAGTCCTTTGAAACTTTCTCCTTCTAGTCCAAAAAGGAGAAAAAAAAACGTTGAGCTGGGAGCATTGCATTATATGTCAATGTTCCAATGCAGAACCTGTGATTTGTATGCGAGATGTAGGCAAAGATAGTTTTGTAAGATCGATGGAAATTAGAAGAGATGAGGTGTATTCTCGTATTTTGCAGGAAATGTCCACAATGAACAATTTTATATCACGTAAAATTAAAGTTGTTTACCACCGTAATTGCTATAGAAAATATACAAGTAAACAAAACTGCAGTTTTTTCAAAACAGATCAGATAAATTTTTACAAGTACTAAACAAGTTTCAATTATGTCACAAACAAGTGTTGTAACACGCTCCCAGTACGAGCCCATTCAGTGGGATTTTTGTTTCATTTGTCAAAATAAAACATTCAAGAAAGATTTTAAAGTACATAAAATTGCACCCGGTGAGCGTGTGAACAAGTTGATGGAGTGCGCATTGAGTTAAAATGATGATAGACTGGTTCGCGTGTTGAATTGTGACGATTTTGTTCAGAAAAGAGTTTATCACAACGGGTGCATGACTAAATATCTGTTAAAGAGTTCCCCGAAAAACGAACAGAAACAGGATTCTGATCTTTCTAGTTACGAAATCGCCTTCCTGAATTTAATTCATGAAATCAACGATGATTTAGTCGTTCACAAAAAGGTTTTTCGGATGACACAATTACTTGAAAAATACAAAGCATATCTACCCGCAGACACAGGTACCTACTCATCTGCCAAGATACAAGACAGGCTAGTTAACATTATGCTGGTTCTATAGTTATACATACTCAGCGGGGCCAAGGAATGTCAAATCTTGTCTTCAGTGACAAGCTTTCTTTAGACGATCCTATTGCCGCGGCAGGTAAATACAAGTCCAAATTTAAAGTCTCCGAGTTGGAAAATGATTTTCAAGTTGATGTTGAAGGTATTTCTGATGAACAAATTTTACACTCTGCTGTAGGTATCTTAAGACGTGATATTGAGAAGCTGAAAATCTCAGTTGAAGACTATCCAAAAAGCCAAACTACGAGCAGATTACTCTAATCTCAATAAATTCAGAGTTCGACTTGCAACAAAAAAAGAAGCAAGCCTTGGCCAAGTTACCACCATGCGAACATGCGAAGCGACATTCCATCAGCATGTACTAAGAGCATCTTTGCAGACCTATATCTGGAAATCCTCACAAAAAGCGCATCCCCCTGTTAGGTCTCCTTTAATGTTCGGATGGGAAGACAAGGGTGATCTGGTACCTGTCTTCTTCCGGGGACAAATGTCATCAGACTTCCTGCAGGATCTCGTGTGCAGTTGCAAAGGCAAATCAATTTGTTCCAGTAGCTGTGTTTGTTTTGAACAAAATCTGTCATGCACAGATCTTTGTCCCTGTTATGGTAGCGACACGTGTAAAAATGCCATAACAAAGAATGTTACCTTACTGTTACACCAGAGAATTTTTAATTTGTGAAATAGAAGTTAAATTTCGTTATAAAAAATAGTATCAATGTTATCATCAACTAATTAAAGCACATTCAGGTCAAGACGTTTCCATACAAAGGTCAAGGTCAGGTTGCTATTGGCGACATTAAAAATGTGAAGGAAACTGACTATGTCATCAAAATTTTGCAAAAACGATAATTTCATCCCTTTGTGGGAACTGAATTCAAGGGGAGCAACCCAAAAGTTATAACTTACATATTTTCTTAATATGTTGGGCAGAACGATTATCTCCCTTTTTAAGGAAATGCAACCAGTTCCCGTTTTTACGACCCGACTATCTGGATAGAGTATGAATTCTTCTTTCCAATGATATATAATTTAGGTATATGTTCGGTGGGTACTTTAAAGTAAAAAATATCGTTCTCCGTCTACCACACTATAAACGTCTAAAGTGGTTTGTAAAACAACACCAAGTACACAAAACAAAGTGATAAAGAATTAAACACTTTGTTGAATGACAAAATGTTCGTCCACCGAGGGACTTTATCAATGTCTAATTAAATAAAATGTCGAACAATATGGCGACTTTACAATTTCAAAAAAAGTTTTTGACGGTAAGATAAAGTCCCTAGGTGGGACGAACATTTTGTCAGTCAACAAAGTGTTTAATTCTTTATCACTTTGTTTCGTGTATTTCGGGTTGTTTTACAAACCATTTTAGACGTTTTTAATTTATTTTACTTGTATAGTATCGTTATACCGTAACGATCCAACACCCCGTAAGATTGATCGTTGACTGGTTTTTCAGACGTTATATATATAGAAACATATATCAATAGTGTTTTTGATATTTATACCTAGCCTGTTGAAGAATACTTGTTTCATTCTAACTGACGAGGGTAGCTGTCTGTAATTTTTAAAAATGGATCTACACGTATGAAGCAAGGGGGGAACACTTTCATTGTCAATTGAATGCATAGACATTGCAAAATCTCCAGGGGGGGGGGGGGGGGGGGTGCCTCGAGTGCTATGGGTCGTGTGTTTGATCCACGGTCGAGTTATATCAAAGACTATGAAATTTGTATTTGATGTTTTCCCCACTAGGTACGCATCACTAAGAAAGACTAAATATATACCTGGCTGGGAGTCTAGATTATGTGTCCGAGTGGTACAACATGTCTTTATATGGACTGTTGTTTCATTTAGCTAGAGATACAAATTTTAAGTTGTATGCATTGATATTGTTCAATAGTTACATTATACCATCATCTAATTATATAGCTAAACATTTGTTCATATGGTGTTAAGCAAAAATCGCTATTTTATCTTTTGTTCTTTTGGTTTTGTTTTACCTTGGTCCTTTTTACCATGCTTAAATTAGCTCTTTTACCACTTATCATAACGAAATATAAACTATGTACATTGAATAAATATACAGGACTGATGGCAATAAGTCATTACCTATCTCAATTTAATTTGTGTTCATTTAACAGGATGTGTTCCTCTTGTGCTTTTCAGTAGCAGACTCTGGCAGCTTTCATAATGTCGAAAAAATTGTAAGTAAGAGAACAACTTTTAAACCTTTTGTATTACCCGTCAGGGAAGAGATCAAGCTTCAAACCTTTTGTATTACCCGTCAGGGAAGAGATCAAGCTTCAAACCTTTTGTATTACCCATCAGGGAAGAGATAAAGCTTCAAACCTTTTGTATTACCCGTCAGGGAAGAGATCAAGCTTCAAACCTTTTGTATTACCCATCAGGGAAGAGATAAAGCTTCAAACCTTTTGTATTACCCGTCAGGGAAGCGCAGCGAACTGAGCATAAAAGATGTACAATATTGCACAATAATGGTTCATATGTCAATTGTTAACACAATAAAATCTTAAATAAGTAATTTATTGCACACGACACGTATCTGGAATAACTTTATCGAGTACCCACAAATATATGTTTTATTTACATCTGGTTATCTCTTTGTGTTAGCTGTGAGGAGAAAGTCGCATCTGTGGTGTATTCGTAATCGTGCTCTCCTCGATTGCGTTAGATCGTGAATTCGAACCTCGTTCTGGTCAAACCAAAAACTATGCAATTGGCATTAGTTGCTTCTCTAGTCACCGCGTAGTAATAAGAAATAAGAACAAAGACTTTTTGACTCGGAATTAGAATAATGTGCTCGAGTGAAGCGACATGTCTACACTTGCAATGCTGTTCAAATCCAACAAAGTGTGGTCTAATACAAAACTGACATTGTCTCATCGAAATATAGTTTGGTCTCGCCATTGTATAGTTGAACAATTACGCACTAGGTGTTAAACAACAATCATGTGTTGATTCACTAGTTATGAAATAGTTATGATTAGTGATAATTCACAGCATGACAATTGAAAATTGAGTTATGAGAGTGAGCAGAACGAAACCTTCTCTCAAGTGTATCGTCTCCTTTGAACGAAAAGTAGGAATTATATTTATACACTGTATACACATGTAGACGTTTCGTATCATTTTTATCATGATACAGCATTATTATTTTCATTATACAGTGGTATCCAGAGATCGTTCATCACTGTCCTAATGTTCCCTTAATTCTTGTTGGTACAAAGTGTGACGTCATTAAGGACAAGACAACAGATCAAGGTCACAGAGTTCATTGTGCCGATGCACGTGCATTCGCAAAACGAATCAAAGCAGTCAAGTATATAGAATGTTCGTCTTTGACCAGACAAGGACTTGATGCTGTTTTCACGGAAGCAGTGCATGCAGTGTTAAGTGTGCCACCAAATAAAGATAAGGATGACAATACTAGTAAACAGACCAACACGTGTGTCGTAGTATAGTTTGTCATGTGCATTAATATCAATGACCATAACAGGAAGTATACGTCTCATAAACTAAGGGTTGTTTAACCATTTGGCATTCTTGTATAGTCATATATTTCATGGAGTCGTCTAATAACCATGGATCTCAAAACATTCGTCCCGTGATTTATTTTATTTTTCATTTTGTTCAGATTTAACTAATGATTATTTATATTGAGTGAATTGAAAAATTATGTGTTAATACTCTAATAAATAACTATAGCAATGCAATTAATTGTTCAATAGGCAGTGGCCAAGCAAATCAAAATGAGCAAGCTTGGAGATCTAATTTTAATTAGATTGTTCGTGAACAGAGCAGTATAAAAGTTTATCATTTTGAACACAGATTCTCACTCTTGTTTTAACATACTTTTGAGTATAATATTGCATAGTCTGTTATTGGTGTGTTTGATTCACTACTAATTGGAAAGTTGTTTAAGGGCAGTCCATATTTGAAGAAAATGACAAATAGAGCTATGACAGTTGTCCACAAATGAATTGGGAACTTGACGACTAACCATGCATGTTTAATCACAGACTGGTTACAGAGACAGGATTAGTTTTACACGTGTAGTACACACTTGCTTTGTTTTGTTATTTTTGAAAAAAAAATTCATCCAAGCAAGACTCTCAAATAGCCATTTTCCTATATCGGTCATGTAGAAGTCATCCTTTCTACTCGTAGACTTCGAGATATGCTTTAAGTATCAAATCTTAATGCGAGAAAATAGTACCAGACAATCACCACAATCATTCTAGAAAAAAATCCGCAACATTATTGTTGTAATTTAAAAAAAGAACCACAAGAATAACAGGAGACCAGGCCGTCTACGATCATAAAACTTTTCGAGGACGTATTCTGTATTTCAGCTTCAAAATGATCCAATTAATTTACTGGATATATTATTGTTCTGCCTGGCTATTTTTCGGGTACGAATACAAACGTTGTAGTAATTGACAAGTTTTATTACCGTAAGGCTAGAGCTTCGAATGTGTTATTACAACCACTGTATGTCCTATTGCATATGTGGTACATTACCAAATCTAGAGTAACACGACGGGTGCCACATGTGGAGTAGGAACTACCTTCCCTTCCGGAGCACATGTATTCACCCACGATTTTTAGTGGGGTTCGTGTTGCTCGATCTTTAGTTTTCTCTGCAATGATTTATTGATCCTTGTAATTTGCCCTTTTGTCCTTTTGCTTTTTGCCATTGTATTGTCTGTCCTTCGTCGGTTTACGGATTCTGATTACCCCTTTGGTATCTTCAAACTGTTCTGATGCTCGTAATGACAGGTGTTTCGAAAGTGTTATTACAGCCACTGTACATCATGGTACATACATTTGTATATAAACCAATTCTATAACAACCATAAAACGCTTGAAATATTTCAGTAGTGGGTATTACTACCTGTGAGCGTAATTTATTGAACAGCTGTTGCTTCTGTTTCGGAAGTCCTGGAATATTGATCAGACTGTAGAGTATCATACATATACGCTGTTCACATACGACAGGCAGTGAAAGAACTTATAAAATACGAAACATCATTGTTTATTAATTCGTTGGTTCTTTAATTTAATCAATGTTATAATAACAATTGTTAAATATTATTTTCAATAAAGAAATGGTTTTTATTCATCAGTTAGATATAGCAAATAGTTCATGGCACTGAGAATCATATGGCAGTATATGGACCGGCCCGTCACCAAAAAAATATTATATGGACCGAGGCTTCTGAGTATATTTTTTCTTAAAGCTTTTTTAAAGAAATAAAAATGCTATTGTTTCACATTTTTAACACTGAGACTATTGACTGCCGCTGAACTATTTACTGGCAACTTAAACAACTTTCGCGGAATTTTTAATTGGACGTCGCTTATTGGACAAACTACGGTAATTGTTATGCGTGATCCTCTGTCGCTATCGAGAAACCCGGAATTTTTTTTCCAAATTTCAAAAATTTCAAAAAAAAATCAAAATTTCAAAATTTTCAAAAATTTCAGTTTTCATAAAATTTCATAAAATTTCAAAATTTTCAAAAAAATTTCAAAATTTTAAAATAAAAAAAATTAAAATTTTAAAGTTCAAAATTTTCACAAAATTTCAAAATTTTCATAAAACTTGTAGTCACCATGTACATTTATGTTGAAGTCTACTTTCTCAAAAGAATCACTTATGAATGACTGGGGAATTAGCATAACAATGTCCATGAGACAATATTCAGATTTATAATGCAAAATACTGGCAAAAGATGCGTGATTTTATTGGTCTTTATCATTTTGAGGTGATCATTCAACTATGAGTCTAATGTTTTTCGGCATAATAAAATACTTATAGACTGTATTCTGGAATAGCAAGTTTGTTGTCCCCTCGACCCTGACTATTGACTTCGGCTTCGCCTCTGTCAATAGTCAGTGTCTCAGGGACAACAAACTTGCTATTCCCTCATACCCAGTCAATAAGTATATAATAGTGACCGGCCGCGCTAACAAAGACAAATAGGGAAAATAAAAACGTAAAGTGTAATATATGAATATATTATTTATTATTCTGCAGTGAGAGTAAAGGTGTGTACATATACGTACCATGTTTACTTCAAATTCGCTTCAGACTTTACCTGTGTATCTCTATCAAACACAAATGTTGGACAGTCTAAACACTTATTGGACAGTCTAAGCACTTATTAACCAACTTCCTTCCAATATTTGATAGACTCATGTGACTTATTTAGACTGTTGCGTCTGAAACAAGTACAAAGGTAACGCTTTAATTGAAAATTTGACCATGTAAACGAACCTTTAGGGGTAGGGTTGTTGTGTTTAATGTCACTTTCAACAATATTTCAGCTATATCGTGGCGGTCAGTTTTATTAGTGGAGGAACTCGGTGTATCCTGAGAAAACCATCGACCTTCCGGAAGTTACTGACAAACTTTATCGCATAATGTTGTATTGAGTACACCTCGCCATGAGGGGGCTTCGAGCTCACAACGTTAGTGGTGATAGGTGTGGATCAGGAATAACCTATACGCGCCTTATTTATTGTAAAGAAAAATACAATAAGAAATGCTACAGACAACATAAATTAAAATAACCACTTTTGGGAAGAAAACGTTTCCACAAAACGAAAAAAAAACACCAGACACATTTTTTTTTCATTTCCGATAATTGAAGCAACAAAACAAAAAATACCTTGTTGAAACAGTTTCAAAAATCAATAGAACAATCTTAGAAATAGGCAAAATCAATGTCCCTAACACCCATATAGATGGCCATTCACTTTTCTGGCTTGGTAGAGGCACTTCAATAAACACAGTGGCGGAGATAAACTAGTTTTTTGGGCCGAAACCTTCAATCTTTGTAAAATGATGCGGTCACGCACGTGTTTTCCACATGTGAATAAACTGCCAACCCTCACATATAACCGGACGAGCAGCGTTATTATAAACTGCCAACCCTCACATATAACCGGGCGAACAGCATTATTATAAACTGTCAACCCTCACATATAACCGGGCGAACAGCGTTATTATAAACTGCCAACCCTCACATATAACGTGGCGAACAGTGTTATTATAAACTGTCAACCCTCACATATAAGCGGGCGAACAGCATTATTATAAACTGTCAACCCTCACATATAACCGGGCGAACAGCGTCATTATAAACTACCAACCTTCACATATAACCGGGCGAACAGGGTTATTATAAACTGTCAACCCTCACATATAACCGGGCGAACAGCGTTATTATAAACTGTCAACCCTCACATATAACCGGGCGAACAGCGTTATTATAAACTGCCAAGCCTCACATATAACCGGACGAGCAGCGTTATTATAAACTGTCAACCCTCACATATAACCGGGCGAACAGTGTTATTATAAACTGCCAACCCTCACATATAACCGGGCGAACAGCATTATTATAAACTGTCAACCCTCACATATAACCGGGCGAACAGCGTTATTATAAACTGCCAACCCTCGCATATAACATGGCGAACAGTGTTATTATAAACTGTCAACCCTCACATATAACCGGGCGAACAGCATTATTATAAACTGTCAACCCTCACATATAACCGGGCGAACAGCGTTATTATAAACTGCCAACCCTCACATATAACCGGGCGAACAGGGTTATTATAAACTGCCAACCCTCACATATAACCGGGAAAATTCTATTTACACGTGCATTGAATGCGATTTAATTGGATTTAATTTGTTGAGATTTATACATAGTTAGCACCATTTTCTAAAATATATAACCATGACCCCTTTCTTTTTCTAATATTGTGTGATTTGCACAGTATATTTCTGAGGTAAATGTTGTCCAGATTTGCACAGTATATTTCTGAGGTAAATGTTGTCCAGATTTGCACAGTATATTTCTGAGGTAAATGTTGTCCAGATTTGCACAGTATATTTCTGAGGTAAATGTTATCCAGATTTGCACAGTATATTTCTGAGATAAATGTTACCCACTGAGTAGTTTATTGCTTTGATGGCATAGACAATTTTAAAATAGTAATACAATAATTGACAAATTAAAACACATGTAGTCAAATTTGATTCAGTCTTGTACAAATTAAGTAGGCCCTCCTTTATGAAGTGTTAGAAAGGGCCTGCTAATAGGATCAATTTATGCAGCTTAAAGAATCTACTTTAGCAACAATAATACTACAACATTTGAACTTCAGCAGCATTGTGATAATACATTAAGTCAAGAAGTAGCTGGCTGAAATTTAATAGTTATTAAAAGCATCCTCATAGAGAGAATGGTCAAAAATACTCTTCATTCAGTGTATCGTCTGTCATTCGATTAACTGCTTCTGATTTCCAAACGACAAACGGAACATATCCATGGTCGTTTGTGACACGGATATTCTGTAACGGTTAACCAAGTAAAACTTCCGAAATGATGACTTCAAATTAACTACTACGAACCCTTGGTTCAGTAGCTTCCTTGTTAGCAATAGTAAAAAGAGTTTGAAGATACCAAAGAGGTAATCACAGTTCGTAAATCGAAGGACAAACAACACAATGGCCAAAACAAAAGGAATAAATGGACAAACAACGCTTCACAGAAAACGAAAGATCGAGCAAATTAAGTTTAACATATTTCATAAATCATGATTATTTATAGCTAGGATATTGTCTATATTATATATCTTAAGAGCTTGTCTATGAGTAAACCATGCAAAAGTTAAGATTTCGTCCAGAAGCAAGGTTGGAAAATCAGATTTATATCATATGTGTCCTGAAGAGTAACATGTAGTCAAAAGTGCAAATGCGTCGTTCTATTTTTAGAAATAGCCATTTCTATTATTAGAACAAATTCAAATACCAGAGTAAGTATATTCAAGTGTAAAATTGCCCATTTTGAATACCACCGTATTCTAGATTGAAGAGACAAATAATGTAGTTTTTATGTTTTAGAGGCAACTGTGACATCTTAACAACCTTGTAAAGTATTTATTCATTAAAGCATACAAGTTGGCATGGTGCCAACTTTCCAAATACGGAGAGGTAAAAAGGGAATGATCTAGCATGGTGTTCTAAAAAGTTAATACCTTGTAAGGTAACGCCTAAATTTGTTTCTTTTTGTTATTTTTATAACAGACAGGGATAAAATATTCAGTATGTAGAAGGTTTTGTTTGCAAATGAGTATTATAGTACTTTTTGAACAAATTAAAAGTGGTGATTTTAGAGACAAAAGTGGGGAAATTTCTGACTGATAGTAGGTTTTTTTCTGAAAATAAACTCCCGCTTAATAGGCCTCTAGATACGAAATGGATTGGCCGTGCGTAGCGAAGAACAAGCTAAAACAGTTCCGAAAATCTTTCTGACCAATGAAATAGCGCGAAACAAAATATGTTCGACTGACCTCCTGAATGGGCACGAGTGGAGGAAAGTTGGATGTGTCGTCGAGAATAAACTTGAATTTCGTCAATAAATATTTGTTGTTCGTACGTATAAACTAGATAGGAATGAAGGGAAATCATTTTTGAGACGAGGACAAGCGAAGGTCCTTTTTAAAACTGGCGCGTTATTGTAAAATATCGAGTGGAAGCGAGGATTCCCTCTTTGTATTTTGACGATTGTTTCATACCTTTATGTATCTATAATCTATATACGATAAGTAATACGGCAGTTGGACCTAGAAACAAAAGTTAGTAGAACGAGAGAGTTGTAACACGAAATGTTGTAAAATATGGATAAATGGCTCAAAGATATACTTCCAGACAAAGATCCATACCATAATCGCGGGAGGGACCAAATGAGGAAAAAGGGGGGTACGGAATTCGAGTGCCTGTGATGAACACCGGTTCTCCTGCCCAAGATCAGTAAAACTTAGTTTAATTGTGTTCAGACCACTAAATATTTTCAGTTTTTATTTAGAACTATATAAAATAAATCACAGAAATTTGATTCGGACTAGTAAATTCAAATGTTCATTTCGGTGAAGATGCCACGTTTCTTTTAAAGTTCTGACTCGAATATCGCGAATGATATTGCAAATATTCGATGTCCCTAGACATTTTCAAGAGTCCCCTGTTTGAAATTATTTTGATTTTCTGTTTGAGGACATGGGATATTCATGTATATGCATTAATATGAAAAAGTATCTAGTCTGTCAAACTATAGATTATATGCAGATGTCTTATGACTATGAATATAAGGAACTGTCGATCCCCTTCTGAAGCACATGCTTGAGTTCTCCCTTAAAATATTTTATGGGGGTTTGGTCATTTGTGATTGTATATTTTCAACAAAATAAAAGTTTATTGAAATTTACGATTCTTGGACAACTTTTATTCTTTATTTTGTATTGATTACATAATTAACAATCAGATTCTTGAATATTACTTACCTTTGAAAGTTCTATTGTTATTAAAAAAAGTTAAATGCATACTTTATTTCAAAATCTTAAGAGAGAAATTACAGTAAAAGGCTAGCAAATTAACATTCTTTAAATGTGCATTTAATATAATAATATAAGCTATGATGCTATTTTAATTATTCAAAAACTGCAAAGAATCTGAATGTTGATATAACTTCATACTATGTCAAGGAAATGAAACAAACACCAATATTATCAAATCTATATTTTCAATGATACATAATCAAAGGGGAAGTCCATATTTCTTTTCTGAATGATCAAGTTTATTTCTACTAGCTGCCTACCAAACTTGTACATTTATCTTTGACCTGAAAAATTGCAGAACCACGTGACATCTTTCTCAGAAATAACAATGGAAAATGACTGATGGTTGTTAATCTTGAGAAATCATTCTCAATGAAAAATTGTTCAATGGTCAAGAAGATCCTGAAAATCCTGTATACCTGTCTGAAAAAAAAGGTTTATTACGTTTTTCTTTTTCTCAAATTTAGTCAGTGTAAATTGGAGCAAAAAGAAACAATTTTAAAGCTAGGAAACCCCCTGAAAAGCAAGTCAAAATTCACCAAATCAAAAATTGGCTTGGGTGCTTCCACCTCCACCCCCTACCAGGGCTTTACACTGAACCCACTGGGGGCCTTCTAACTCTCGGCTGAATTTTCTCTCCATCTATAATTCTAAAATCTCCCCCTATCAAAATTTGTAGTGAAAACACTGCATGTGATGAAGTCTTATTCCCATAATAAAGTTTTCGGTGTTTGGCAGATAACTCCGTTTAAACAAAACGTGTTCGGTTTTTGAATACATTACAAGTGAGCGAAATGTCTTAACTGTCCCCCCACCCCCTATATGTGAATATTACAAAACACAAAACACATTTCTTGCTCTAAAAGACTTGAATTGTTTGGCTTTCCAATCTTTTGATTATGAGCATACCTGATGAAGCCGGTTGTTCCAGAAACGCGTCGTGCGTACTAAATCACGGTGCATAGCCATAACTGATTCTTTTGGATAAAACGGATTCTTTCGGAATCGCGGAACGGATCATTTCGAAGAAGTGTAGGTATGTGCTCTGATTATTTCTCTGTTTTACAACTAAAAATTCCCTAAATCTGTCAGGGAACGGTACGATGGAACTTTTCAATTATCCTTTTTATCAAGTGATTTGTGCGGGGAAGTTAAAGTTGTCGTTTTCGTTGACTTTTAACGAACAAACGCAATTTTTTTTTCCAACAATTCGTCGCTGAGCATGTTGTTTTCACCGATACAAAATAATTTAATGACACATCTGGTTCAAATGTCGCTTTTTAGATATAAAATTGATAATTTGACAGTGTTAACTTGCTATCGTGTGTAATTTTGCATAACTACTATTATATTTAACAAAAATGTAAATACACTTGAGAAACGGACACTTAATGATCACTGCATCGGATTCTTTAGGATGTTATTGATCAATTGAGTACAGGTGTTCTTTTCTTTTTAGAGCAATGAATTCGAACGACTACAGATTTTTGGAAGCAGAGGTTAGTTACTGTGGCAGATAATTTTGGGGATAGTATTAACGTCGTGATATATTTCAAAAGGGACGATTTTAATTTTGATATTGTTAGTTTTCCACATCTTGGCAGCAATATTCCTTCCTCACCCGTTTATGTAGTATACATATTTCAATCAACTTTTCCGATATGTTAGAGCCTATACTGAGCTGCTACTCAGATTGTTACATCTACATCGAAGTCTGTCATAAAAAGCAGCTCGTACTTTTCCTCAAGAGAACTATCCTGATTTTACGGAAAAAAATATTCTATTTCAATTTCAAAATTTATTCAAGATGGATTCAATTAGTTTTTGACCCACACCCTTTTGTTTGGAGGGGTGAAACTTGTGTTGCCTTGCGAAACTATGGACAATAGAGCTATGTAAAACTTGGCTTAACCAACCATTTTCACTCAAAAATGTCTGTATCCAGTGAGAAATATAACGGTTATCCATCAGTTGTTTTATTGGAGATCATGCTCTGGGATTTTCCTTTTCTTTTTATGGACTCTCCGTTTTGATCATATTCTGACTTTTTTTGTCACATTTATTTGCCACTGTCCGTCCGTATGTCCATATGTACGTCCGTTCCTATTTATTTAGGTCCGTTTCTCAGATACTTGACATGGTATAGATATTTGACCAGTTGGATAGATCTTGGGTAGTACAACAGGGTTCCTATTAATTTGGTCACTTTGACTTACATTAAACGTAAGAATAGCCATTTAAATCTTGCGTTTAGGTCCATTTCTCAGATATTAGAGATACTTGGACACGGGTCTTGGATAGTACAACATGGTTCACTATTAATTATGCCATTTTGAGCTATTTTCTATGCATAAACAACTTTTGTTAAGTCGATCTCTTAGTTACTAGACATGATATATGATAGATATAGCAATGATACTTATTCAGTAAATAGGTCCCGAGTAGTACAAAAGGGTTCACTATTAATTAAGTCGCTTTGACCTACAATTTCACCTTAAGTAAAGACGTTTTTGCGTTTGGTTCTATTTGAATAATGAAATGGGCATTCCGTGTCTGATAGACGAATCAAGGTTTTTTTGTATATTTAGTTAAATATATTTATCTGATTTTCATTATCAAAACCAAATGTTTATATTTTTTCCATTCCTACATGCCTGTTATTATTATACTTTACAGATCGACACAAACTCTTTGGATGCTTTGGGATGTTTGCTTGTAGATGACACCTATGATACAGATATTGAGTCATTATGATCCGAAAGTAGTCCGATGCCAGAAATGATCAAATCACAAACAATCCGTTATCTGCGTATTTGGCTAAAGGTTTTTTTTTTCTGTTAAATTAATTGATGTTATGATTAGAAATAAGTTCCCATGTAAAGAAAATGTAATATGAATCAGCAATATATATATTTTGAGGAATAAAGTGTAAATAAGTAACAAACTATCGATATGAAAAAGACGAAGTCAATGGGTCCTGTTTTGTGCACACTTTATAGAATATATGAGAGGAAATTATACAGCTGTAAAGGAAAAGTGGTCTGTGGGTAAACTCAGAAGTTCCGTGGCATAGTTAGATTGTTTTAATTACCTTTCCTGTTCCATAACTTTCGTCTTATTGGCATTGTCGTCCATTTCATCTTGAGAAAAAAGCCGAAATGATCCGTTTCTTGTTCCGAAAGAATCCGTTTTATCCAAAAGAATCCGTTATGGCTATGCACCGTGTAAATTCGATATCTACGTTTTGATAAAGAGATAGCGTGTACAAAAATGTAATCTGTATTCTAAGATAGACAACTCTAATATTATTTATGTACCAATGAAATAATAATATCACTGTCACCGCCTTTTAATACATAATATAATCCATATGTAAATGGTGTTTTATACAACTTATCAGAAGTGTCTGAGTGGAGCAACATGTCTACCCACGGACTGTTGTTTCAGTCACATGCGCTCGTGGCACGGACATACCACCCCCTTTTATCTTTCTGTTTACATATTTATTTTCAATAAAATTTCTTTATTTCTTTATGATTTCATCTCTTTTCCTTTATTTTAGCTTGTTCGTGTCAATATTCATACAATCTTATGTTAACAGCAACTTACATGTTTCGACGCTACAATACTAATTAGTATATATAGGGTCGAAACATGTTGGTCCACAGGGGATCGTTACTACTGTCTAGGAAGGCCAACTATCCATGGGAAGATCGCCTATCAATAGGAGTTCTATTGATAGGCGATCTTCCCATGGATAGTTGGCCTTCCTAGACAGTAGTAACGAGCCTTTTGATAGGCGATCTTCCCATTGATAGTTGGCCTTCCTAGACAGTAGTAACGAGCCTATTGATAGGCGATCTTCCCATGGATAGTTGGCCTTCCTAGACAGTAGTAACGAGCCTTTTGATAGGCGATCTTCCCATGGATAGTTGGCCTTCCTAGAGAGTAGTAACGAGCCTTTTGAAAGGCGATCTTCCCATGGATAGTTGACCTTCCTAGACAGTTGTAACGAGCCTTTTGAAAGGC
Organism: Bathymodiolus septemdierum; assembly: GCA_963383655.1. Classification (NCBI taxonomy): domain Eukaryota; kingdom Metazoa; phylum Mollusca; class Bivalvia; order Mytilida; family Modiolidae; genus Bathymodiolus; species Bathymodiolus septemdierum. Next base: position 82,548,410 of record OY726522.1, read on the forward strand.
GATCTTCCCATGGATAGTTGGCCTTCCTAGACAGTAGTAACGAGCCTTTTGATAGGCGATCTTCCCATGGATAGTTGGCCTTCCTAGAGAGTAGTAACGAGCCTTTTGAAAGGCGATCTTCCCATGGATAGTTGGCCTTCTTAGACAGTTGTAACGAGCCTTTTGATAGGCGATCTTCCCATGGATAGTTGGCCCTCCTAGACAGTAGTAACGAGTCTTTTGATAGGCGATCTTTCCATGGATAGTTGGCCTTCCTAGACAGTAATAACGAGCCTTTTGATAGGCGATCTTCCCATGGATAGTTGGCCTTCCTAGAGACTAGTAACGATCCCTGTGATTGGTCTAGTACAAAGCGGTCATCATTATCATCTCGTCGAATTTAACTTGTTCCCGCCATGATATAGCTGAAAAATTGCTCATTTGATGTTAAAGAACAATCACTCACTCACTCGTAAATCAAGACATTGATATAAAAATGAGTTTCATCCGCTCCTTAATTTAACAAGCATTAAATTGCAAGTTATCTACAGTTAATATTACATGTAAGTCTGAATTTAATAATTAATGCGGCGTTTATCCTCATTTTTAAGGCATATTTAAACTGTTGCTGAATAATATCTCAGCTAAAGAAACTTTGATAGAATATTGGAATTGTCCAAGAGAATTAATATTTATAAGATTTAATGGGAAATATTATATTAAACACATGTATATCAGATTTAAATCTAAGTAACTGAAATTATTTCAAGGCAAAAATATGATAAAGAAAAAACATGTTTATAAGAAAATACAAGATAACTATGCAAATATTTGGCATAAGCAGCTTTTTTCATGACAAAATTGAACAACAATATGGCAATCAGTTGATTCGAGAACGTACAGACTTTTTCAATGCAATTCCTATTTTGAGAAATATGTATCATGGTGAAACTATACAGATAGTGGACCTAACAGTTCGTCACTTCCTATTTTTCTGAATATAATTCTTATAAAACCACATTTTTTTTTAGAAAAAACCTACAGAGGTCATTTCTTGGCAAATTTTGCTGAACTAATCGCTCACAAATGCAAGATTGTTTTGAATTTTATTCATTATTATCTTCACATAATTGTGTGATTGAAGATTTTAACTATTCAGGAGTTAAACATGTATCATATGATACCCCCAGCAATGTTATTGTAAATGATTTTAAAATCCGCCACTCTTTATGTAAGTTGAGAATCAGTGCTCATCCTCTGAGAATTGAAAAGGTTCGACACCATCAAAATAGACTGGACAGATCTGAACGTTTATGTCAATATTGTTCTTTGGAAAAGATAGAAAATGAATAACATTTCCTTTTAGAGTGTCCTTTAAATAATACTTTGAGACATGATTGTATTGAAAAAGTTGAAAGTCACTGTTCAAACTTGTCTTCTTTAAATAATTCCTCTAAATTTATTTGGCTTTTAACCAATGAAAACTTAACTGTTTTAAAGGAACTTGGTTCATATATTAGTAAATGTTTAGAAATCAGAAGGTTTGGGCTAGCTGAATATTTTGGTAATTATTTCAGATCAAACTAGATATAATGAACATTGCTGCATTGATTTATTATTATAATGTCTATGGTTGATTGTTATTGAATTGGCCCTGACCTGACTGTGTTGTATAGTCATAATATAGCTTTATATACACGAGGAGGACTTACTCATTTATATTTATGTTTTTGTTTTTATTTATATAGTACATATACATGTGTCTTACTCTAAGTCTTGAATTGTAATAGATTCACATATTTAATTATTTAATAAGTCCTTTTAGCATCGACCATTGGTGTCCCCTGCATTTGAATAACCATGGCATTGTTCATGTGCTTTGGACACAATGAGGACTTTTTCTTCCCTTTATTTAATATAAATAGACAGACAAACAAATATTGGTATGAGTGATATATTTATTCTCTCATGCTTTAAGTATTTATACAGTATATGTATTTAATTTCGAAAATGTAGTTATTTCGCATGTATAATGTGTGTGCGAATGTGTTATAGTCCTATTTGCACCGGCCCTTGGTTTCCTCTGCATTTGTACAAATACCGTACAGTACTTGTCCATATGCATAGGACACGGGGAGGACTTGACCACTACACTACATGTGAATTAACCATTGATGTCTGTTGTGGCCAACAATGTCATAGTCGACGGCACTTAATTATTATTATAATTATTATTAGTATGAGTATTTAGTATATTTTATGGGCAGTTTTGTTCATTTTAACGTACAATATTTATATTTTAATTTTTTAATGAATCACTGTAATGACTTTGCCCCTTGTGGGCCCTCTATTGGACAATAAAAATTCTTATTCTCATTCTTATATTTTTTTATTTATTTATTTATTTATTTGCATGCTATATTATATTTGCATTATGCCTCCAATCATTGTAATCAATGTATTTGATTCCCCCTCCCCCTTTATGGGCCCATTAATTGGTAATAAAATATATTCTCATTCTTATTCTTCTTCTTCTTTTGGTATACAATACTCCTTCAAGACGTTGAAGATTACGTACTGTTGCATGCGTGGGTATTTACAAAAATATTTACATAAATTTCATAAAGTGAAATAAAGTGAAATCAAAAGTGTGAATAAAACAAAACAAAAAAAATTAAAACTATGTACAATTGTATTTGAAATTTAAATGTTTAAGAGAACAGCGGGTGTTAGCTGTTCTCTGAAAGAGTCTATAGATGGACTTGAGATAATTGTCTGTGGTAAGATGTTCCATTGTACTATAGTGTGTGGAAAAAATGACCATTTGTATGTATCTTTTTGTGTTGTTATATGCCTAAATGTCTGATTGTGTGATTTTCTAGTTCTGCTGTCAGTTGGGATCAGTATGATGTTTGGGATAGCAATTAAAGCGTGTGTTATTTTAAACAACATGATCAATCCGGTTTTAAGACGGCGCTCAGCTAAAGTTGGCCAACCTAGAGTGTCAATCATTGAAGTGACACTGCTAGTATTATGGTAATTGTTTTGAACATAGCGAGCTGCTCGTCTTTGAACCATTTCTAGTTTGTTTATGTTGTCATGTGTATAAGGGTCCCAGATACTACAGCTGTATTCAAGTTTTGGCCTCACTAGTGCTTGATATGCCCGAGATTTTACTTCAGGGTTTGATATCTGTAAATTTCTTTTTAAGTATCCGAGAGATTTATTTCCATTTGAAGTGATATTGTCGATGTGGGTGTTCCATTTAAGGTTAGATTGTAGTGTAACTCCAAGGTATTTTGCTGAAGTTACTGGTTCGAGAATGTGATTGTGAAGTATATAGTCATGTTTGAAGGGTGTTTTCTTTTGAGTGATGGTGAGTACTGTACATTTATCTGGATGGAAAGCCATAAGCCAATCGGCTTCCCACCTTGCAGCTGCATCAAGGTCAGATTGTAGTTTCTTGCAGTCGTCCTGACATGTTATTTCTTTATAAATGATACTGTCATCTGCAAAGAGTCTTAGTTTGCTGTGTGTAAGATATTCCGGAAAGTCATTGATATAAATTAGAAAAAGAATTGGACCGAGTACTGTTCCCTGTGGAACGCCTGATGTTACTGGCACTGTGTTAGATGTTACTCCATCGATTACTACTGCTTGTGTTCTATGTGATAAAAATGCCTGAATCCAGTTTAGAGTATGGGTTTGTATTCCGTAATATTCCAGTTTGTATAATAATCTACGGTGGGAAACTTTATCGAAGGCTTTGGCAAAATCCATAATAATCAAGTCTGTTTGTATGTTTTTGTTATTGCTGGCATTTAATTCTTGTATGAAAGGAAGGAGTTGCGACTCACATAATCTTGCTTTTCTGAAACCATGTTGTAAATCATATAAAATATTGTTTGAGTCGAGGTGTTTCATAATGTTGCTGGTTATTATATGTTCCATCAGTTTACAGCAGATGCATGTTAGTGATATTGGTCTGTAATTTTCTGCTTTGTATCTTTCGCCCTTTTTGAATGCTGGTGCAACATTTGCGTGTTTCCAGTCTTTGGGTATGGTGCCAGTTTCTATTGATTTTGTATATATTTTGGTCAAGATTGGAGCAATTTGATCTTTTAGGTCTTTCATCACTCTACTGTTTATGTTGTCTGGACCGCATGCTTTGTGAGGGTTAAGGTTGTTTAAGAGGTTCAGTACACCTTTATCGTTTATGTGGATTTGTTCCATTATAGGATGAGGACTAGGTCCTTTGTCAGGTATGTCATGTGGTGGATCGTGTGTAAATACTGATTGGAACTGTTGGTTAAGAATGTTCGTTTTTTCTACTGTATCAGTATAGAGTATACCATCTTTTTTCAGTGGGTTTATGCCCGAGTTGTCCTTTCTAATGCTTTTGAAGTAGCTAAAAAGCTTTTTTGGTTTAAAATCCGAGTACTGATGTTGATCGGAGTCTTTAATGGGTAGGTCAAATATGATGTTCTCAATATATTTCCAGTAAGCTTTGCGTTGTTCTTTTTGTACTGTATGTTTCAGTTTTTTATACATTGAAGGATTTTGGTTTTTCTTCCTGTGGTATTCGTTCTTTTTATTTATAAGTTTGCGTAAATTGTTGTTTATCCAGGGAAGTCTTTGTTTGTAAGTAAATAGTTTCTTGGCAATAAAGAAATATTGTTTGTCACAACTCCCTGTTGATTTTTCTATTCTGATGTAAATAAAAATAAATTACTGATTATCTCAAAATATTAATGGATTAGGATTTCTACATGCAGGAACAAGTTTTTTTTCTAATACGTAAGCGGCTATTTTGTGTGCATCCGGGTCGCCTCGATTATTTTTGGATGATCTAAAAATAGCGGAAGTGAGTCGGTATATAAAACTTTCGACGGCCATTTTTTGGCAGTGTTTATAAGGAGAGTCAGAGAGAATATTTAGTGTTGTGGTGATATTTAATAACAATAAGACTGTTAATTAGTAAATATGCAGGCTATAAAATGTGTAGTTGTAGGAGACGGGTGAGTATTGTAGAAAACGTTCATACAAAAAACTTTTATGAGTTTAATCAATGCGGAAATAACCAGTGCCCCAACGAACTGCAGTGATTTTCCAATTTCTACCTGTAAGATGTTCATTTTCCTGCCGTCTCTCGGTGTTTTTATCGGGTGTACATTATCTATCTACATATTACAAAAAAGACTTTTGGATATATTAGAACCATTGATGTATGAAAAGTAAAATGAAATTACCAACAAAGTGGACAAGGATATCGAAGTTTGTCCAAATACCAAAATGCCTGTCATTTTACAAAATTTATGAAGATCACAGGAAAAACGTAACACAATCAAATTTCTTATATAGTACCCAAAAGTCATAATTTTGGTGGAAGTATAGTCTGCAGAGATGTGGAATTGCCATGACCGACTTGTAGTGTACATACATGTGTAGAACCTAGATTTTCTTGGCTGGCTAGCACTTAAAATTTCAACTTCACATTTTCATTTGATACCAAAATGTAACTTATTCTCACCATTTGCATGATACATGTATAGCTGAAAATTGCTTTCTTGTCGTTTAAACAACTTCCACAGTGTCAATGTACCATAATTATTTCCGATAGTTTCTCAGACAAGCTTCATGGCTGTCATCCATGTGTCTAAAATTAACATGAATTCTTAATGCATGTTATGACTGAACCATCTCCACTAGCCAATGGTTACGGTCCATCACCCCTCCTCTCCACCCTTGTCAGTGTTAAGCAGGGTTTTTGTGGTCACACAAGCCTGGCCTGGCTGATGTGTATGGTGACAGATTTAACTGGATGCAGAAAACGATAGCCGCAACTAATTCAGAATGCATTCAGGGGAATCAGGGCTCATTGCACTTAGTAAAAACAGGGTGACATGACTTCTCTTTCAATTACCCTAACAAAGAAGTTTGGGAAAATCTGGGAGACTTCCATGGAGCTCTTAGATATTTCAATGCTTCTTTAATCACTATCGCATGCCTCCTACATTTTTGTATCTCACAATACAAATATGTTGCTCAACAATGTTTGAAAAGTTGCAATCAACAAGTTTGGAATAAAATATTGAATATCAAACCCTGTATAGGTCAAATTTCAGGAATATGGGAGCTCATTATTCGTAAATATGGAAGAAAAACTATGGTTATTGATGAAAAAATACTGATTTCCAAACATTACATTTTGTAACAGGACGACTTTTAAAAACTTTACCTTAGGGGAGGAAGTTCCTTTTAGATACAGAATAAACTGTGTTGGAAAAATTCTCATATCAATCAAGTTCATTTTGATTAACCTTGGCAATGGCTTTATCCATCAAACCAGTCATGTATTTAGTTTTAGTTGTGTCTTCATACTTTGCAGATGACTGTTGGGAAGTTAAGTATCCATTCAGTGCACGGTTTTGCCAATAAACATTAATGATTTTTGGTCAGCAAAATCTGAATATTTCCTGCAGATATTGCAATATCAGACACTAGGTCTATCAGAATCCAGCAGTAACAATGAGAAATCGGCTAGCCACTTGGACTGAACAGTCCGTTGGGATCAGTGTTTTTCCTCAAATGATGTGTCCTTTTCTGCTAGAGTTTTGCGTTTGTCAATTTTCTCGTGATGTTCATTGTGGTCAGAACCTTTCCCAGTCTTTTTTTATTATTAAATATTTGTCCATTGTAACGACTGCAACCCGATTTGTATTATATGTTCACGAATGTTAGCCCTATTTCTTTACGATAAGCCATGGACAAGCCAGGAAACGTCACATTCAGAACATCAATAAAAACCTGTTACACGGCCCCGGTTATCGTTAATTAAATGCCGTACAATTAACATGGCAATCAGGTCGTATTACTCGACTTAGAAAACTTGTACAATTCTGGTTATTTTAGCTGCTTTCGGAACACCACTGACACGATCGTTTCTAATAAGTAAATAAAAACACACAAAACATTTATCTATATAACCGTCAATATTTACGATATAATATCATTTGAGGAATTTTCTTTCCAGAGTACTTTAATCAGAAATTATTTTTATTTGTTGATTTTTACTTGTCCGCGGACAAGCTAGCTAGGAAAATCTACTTGTCCGGCAGGTTCTATGTACAAGTCGGGCATGGCAATTCCACACCCCTGTCCATGCCAAAATATACATCGATTAATCTCCACCTATGGTCGATATGACCCAGTACATGTAGCTCTAGTTAGTGTTTTGTCAGTTGTCCCTTTCCCCACACTTTAGTATATGATCAAGTTGTATGTGTGGTAACAAGCACCAATGATAACTTATATTTAATTTTACTGGAATAAAGTGTACATAACATACCTCAGCATGACCATGGTCATATGACAAAAAACATGATCTCATGAGATTCCAAATGAATCCACATGTACAATTAGTAATATAAGTATTATATATTAATGTACATATCAAATTTTTTTGTACAAGACTTATTATATTTTAATTTATATAAGCAATTAGAATTTCAAGACCTTTGGAACATTTTACACTTGTTTCAAGCTAAGTTCATGAAAACTAAAAATGTAGATCAAATTTTCGTGGGGTTGTCGTGGTCATGATTATATGGTAGTTGGATTTACAACTACAACGTACCTGTGCAATCAGTGCCTATCACCACTAAAGTTGTAAGTTCGAATTGCGTTTGTGGCGAGGTGTACTCGATAGAACATTATATGATAAAGTTTGTCAATAACTTGTGTGGCAGGTCTGTGTTTTCTTTGGGTACCTACTCCGGTTTCCTCCACCAATAAAACTGACTGCCATGATATAGCTGAAATATTGTTGAAAGTGGCATTAAGCACCATTAAGTTATACTGTAGATCAACCTTAATTTATACACAAAAATATATTTCCTTGGTGAAGTTCCACTTCAAATTAATTTTTAACCAGGAAAGAAGAAACAAACGTAATTAAATTAATGCAATGATCATGCGGCGTATGTCAGCCTCCTGATTTTCATTATGTAAAAATCGTCCATGTTCATAAACTAGACATTAACAGTTTTATTGCAAATTTTATCCATGTCCCAAATTTCATTACATCAACATGTACCTGTACATCATAGCATGCTGTTTTTGAATTTGACCAGTTTTTTATAAGACTAATTGAAGAATTAGAACAAGTACATTTTTGTTGATACTTAAATGAAATGTTTGTGTAACATTTTGACATAAATCCATTAATTTATTGACATACAAATTGACTCATTGTCACCTGGGGCAAGGATTACATACCAAAATACTTTGTGCACACATTGATGTGTAACAAGTGTTGATACATTCCATTATGTACATGTACAATAATAGTTATATAAATATATGTATATACCCATATACCAAAATAAGAAAAACAAAAATGTTTGTACATGTACCTTGGTACATTGTATGTGATATAATATTTGTTTTTGTTTATTTTTCAGAGCTGTTGGTAAAACTTGTTTACTTATCAGTTACACAACTAATGCCTTCCCTGGTGAATATATACCAACAGTGTAAGTACATTTTTTATATAATGTGTGAGCAGGGTAAGTGGGCCTTTGGTTTGTATATACATGTACCAGAACCAACAAGTGTCAAATGTATGCACAGGACCATACAATATAAAGATTTTAATCGGGAATCTTGTGATCTAACTTACTCCTCTACTTACGGTCATAAAACTTCTGAGCGAAGAGTTTATACTCGCAGAGCTCCAGATAATTTTCAAGTCCAAAGGGTAATTACCCCCTACTTTTGAAAATGATGCGTATTTGCATATTTCCTTTGCACTGTTGTACTCTCTACTTCAGAAAAGATTGCTTACATGTACACTTTTAAAATTATGTTTGACACAAGTGTTATTCAATAAACGCAGGATGCAAGTGAAATGTATAACTCTGTTTGTTTATTAATAAAATGTTGTAAATATTTTGTTTTTTGCTCGTCGACTTCGGCAGTTTTCACAGCCGTGTTGATAATGTCATCAATGATTCCTTAACTATACTGTCACTAGACACAGATGAAACTGTCAGGAACTTAAGTATGTAATTTTCCGTAGCGCGCTTATTCATGTTCTTGCTCATTTTCAACGAACAACGTGTTCCCAAATTTACTTTCGTTTTAGTTCTTACTTATTATGAAAACTGCATTTATTTGTAATATTGACCGCGATTGGATGATTTATCGTAAACATCCAATCAGATCTCTTTTGACATCGATGCTTAGAAAGGCAAGCATTCTGTACCCCTCGGATGTATACGCTCTCTCCTTCGAAAAGTATAAAAGGAAGTAATTACGGGGAATTTCTCAAAGACAAAAATGTATTGTTATGTACACGACTGTACCAGTATGCTCCGAATTTGGAAAGTTTGCTTACACAGCAATATGTATGCGTAATGTGTACACTCTGATCTGATAATAAATGCGTTTTTACTCGTTTTCATAGCGTAAAAAACTCAAATACGCAGCTTATCTGGAGCTCTGTACTCGTACTAACAAAAATTGCCAATCAGAGCACTATAAAATAAATATTTTGGTCTGATTGGACAATTTGGGAGTAAGAGTAGAAATATCATGCTTGATGTTTTTTATGACCATAAGGTCTGGGTTGTACAAAAAATGTACATGACATTAGACAATAATACAACAGATCCAAGAGGGGCATCTGCTAATTGTGCAGCAGCAGAATGAATCAAATACAGGTCACAGTCTTTGTCTTAATTTCTTCCACCTACCGGTACTTACCCGAATTTAAGGAAGAAAAATTATATTTATTCAAACAAATTCTTTCATAATTTTCACTTGTCCGAATCCAGTTTTTCTTGTCCCAGGCTTTGGGCAAGTGTGTTAGCATGAAGACTGAGGACATAAATGAGTGCTTCTTGTATTTAGAATGCCACACTTCTTACATTAAACAAAAAAACCACCTACCGTGTACATGTCCCTAGCGACCAACGGTTTATTAAGGGTGGTCATTATATAATTAGTGGCTTTTTGCAACAAAAATTTGACTTTCCAATTTGAATTACCTCCCCTTTTTCTTCTGGTGATTCAGTCAAAGCATCCATCTTTAGGACCATCACCATGACAACATATTGTTTGTAAACTTGTGGATTTATTGTCCAAAATATAATGCCTATTCTATACATGTAGTACTACCCACTTGCATTCACATTAATCAAATCAATTAGATAAATGGTAGCAAATTCTACCTCTATGAAGCTCTGTACAACTGAAAAAAAATTAAAAAAAATGGAGGTTTAATCCAAATCTCATTAATTCATCAAATAATGGTTTATACATAATACATTGTATGTACATGCTGAATATGTATATAAATAATCAGGGTTAACAAAATTACATATCATGGTCCTAGTGAAAAAAATATCAATCCTCATTCATTTTCTATAACAAAATTCCAATCTTGTGTCAGTCCGTAGCAAAGCCTTTCCAAATTTTGCTGGTCATGTCTGACAGGACTGACAAATTTCATGAACTCGGAATAATTATCACGACTTTCGAACTATGAATACATGTATTGCATGTAGCAAACGCATAAAATAAATTTTTGAATTGTTTTACATTTATTACATCTTGATATACTAGACTCTAGACCAGTAGAGGATTAAGATCTATGATGCATGTCCTTAAAAGAGAAATCCCACTTACTGACTTAGTTGGAAGTAGTGATGAGATGCCTAAGTACATTGATCAATATAACGGATGTAAAAAGTTATTACAACTTAAATACTCCTGAAAAAAATGTCAAAAATAACATTTCTATACACGACACACAGGAGTACAAAAATGTATGAGAAATCAAGCTGTACTCTTCACTTTCAAAAATGAGGAGTAAATACTCTTTACACTCGAACTCTGAATAGAACACACTATTAGATGTATTTGAGTTATTAATTAAAGATTGAATTCATTTCTATGGGGGGTTATTTGACCATGTGTAATAATTGCTGAATTCAGAAATTTTAGAAAAATGTTTGAAAAACCTTATTTGGATGACCAGTTCATGTCAAAAAGTTTTGATTATATTGAACATTTAATAAAATATGGATGCAGTAAGTGTGGTTAGTTAAAAGCGTCATGATTTCTTGTCACACTACACAGGCATATTTGACACCCTACACTCTCAATCTTGGCTTTTTGATCATTTTGATGAACAAGTTTTACAGGCCCCTGTCACATAACAGAAATTTATTTAAAGTCAATTAAAAAAACTATGTAAAATTCTAAGGCCCCAATTGTTAAAAATTAAGTTTGTACATGTAATAACAAACAGTTACAGATTTATGATAGAGATGTCAATAAAATGTAGGGCCCGGGCGACTCAGTGAGTTAGGTAGTTGGATTACCTAACAAACTCATACACGCCCATCACCAATATGGCGTGGGTTCGCGTTCTGCTTTGTATATTACAAAAAAGGTGCACTTGACTCGCAGACGCAAGTATAGCTGAAATATTGCTGAAAGTGGCGTTAAACACAATAAATCAAATCAAATCAATAAAATGTATCTTGCCAAAAAATATGTTTAAAAAAGAAATGATTTATAAATTGATGTTTATTAACATATAGCATTCAGGGTTTCATCTAGATCTACACATAGTACTAGTTATTTGAAAAATCATTTTATAAAAAGAAAGGGCACCTTGTGCACAAATCATTATATATCATCTCTTTTTTTCAATACAAAGGAAACATTTAATCTTTTTGTAGTAAAATCCTAGGTAAGAGTTCCTTATGGCACCCCCACCCAAAAATCTATGGAATTTGCATATTTAATACATTATGTAATAAGCATATGATTTTGATCATAAAGGGTTTGGGTAATTATACTATTTTTGGGTGGAAGTGCCACAAGGAACTCTTTCCAAATCCTAGATACAATCCTGAACAATGTACATTTTTGTCTAATTTAATAATTATAAAAATTTAAAACCGAAAAGAAATAATGTTTAAATGTTTAAAAAAAAAAAAAAAAATTATACACATTAGCATACATTGGATGCCATTAACTGGTTTAACACTAACATTTTTGTGTCTGTCTCAAGTCATACATCATATATGTTAGTTGTGGCCTTTGTTGTCTCAAGGTGAGAGGTGATTGTTCAATTTGTTGATATTGGAGGAATTATTGACCATCACTTCACTGTTTAAGCTTTCTTTTCATAATGTACATTGTAGTTTTACATTTCAACCCATTTCAAAGCCTCCATTGTCATGATCCAGGAACAAATTATGGCATTGTAACTTCACCTAATGGGATACTAAATAATTTATAACATTAAAGTTTAACATAATAATAAATAAAACTAACTAAGTAGGTGATATACATGTAGACCAGGAAGTAAATAGTATCTACAGTTCTAGTTTTATCATTGACATGGTTAATTAAAATGGTGATAAAAAATCTTATAACTAAACTAAATATTTGTTCTTTTTTTAATTTATGAGATACTGAAGTCGTGAAGATAAATAATTGTTGTTGATTGTATACAATGCAAGAGATACAATGTGCTATTTTTGTTTCTTCCATGTTGTATATCATGTACATTTTTGTATATGTACCTGTATATACCATATACTAAGAAAAACTTCCTTATTGTTTCTAAATATATCACTTCACAGATTGATTCGGAGATATTAGGCTTGAATTGTATGGGTCCTGTATATATTGCTTTAAATTCTTCTACTTTTCAGATTTTGGGGCAATTTTTCAACTTTTCAGTATTTTGGAGCAATTCTTCTACTTTCCAATATGTTGCCAATTGTTGGAGAAATTCTTCTACCTTTCATATTTGAAGCTAGTTTGATATAACGTGGAAGAAAACTTTTATTGTGTTTTGGTTAAGCTACAATTATGTATTATCAGTACATATAGTTTCAATTGAATCAATTTCATCTACCCTTTTGATGTCTTGTCTAATGAATTATCTCCCCTGCTATCACACAAAATTGAAATGCAAGAAAAACACAGTTTGCTGACAGTAAAAAGATTTTAAATTAATTGTTATTATAACAAAATATGTATTTTACTATTAAACATGTACAGAATAAACCTGGTTTGCTATCTACTGACGACCTTACTCACTTGTTTTACTGGAGATTTATTGGTAACTTTATTTAGTTCTGTTTATAAGTTTTGATCAAGTTGATTCAGACAGTATAACACCTACATACACACCATGACAAGTTTAGTATTAAGATATATGGTTTTGAGAGGGTTTAGAAATAGCTTTTCTAATGTGGTTAAAAGGAAGAAAATGAAAGAAAATATTTTTATTTATTTTACACACTTCAGTGATATTTATGTATTTTATCATAGATAATTTTATGTAGACCCATTAAAATTTAAAAAAAAAAAAACCCACAATGTCATTATATACCCCACATTAAAATTAAAAAAACCCACACAATGTCATATATACCCCACATTAAAATTTAAAAAAACACAGTGTCATTGAAGATGATTTAATTGTGATTAATTTTAAAGAGGATATATATCACTGGGGTAAAGCTGATGACCGTAACTGTAATTACGGTCATCCCAAGATGGTGGACGTGGAATCGGGTAAGAATCTTTTTTGTCGATTAAATTGTTTCTATAATGTATTTTAAATGGCACATGCATTCGTACGATAGTAATCTATGAACTTATCACAAGGAAATCACAAATTACACTGAAAAGTGTATATGAAAGAGAAAATCCGATTTTAAAAAATCGCTAAAATGACCGTAACTTATTATAATTGTGGCGCAATTACGGTCATCTCAGTTTTCAGTTACGGTCATCTTAGCGATTTTTTAAAATCGGATTTTCTCTTTCACATACATTTTTCAGTCGTAATTTGTGATTTCCTTGTGAAAAGTTCATAGATTACTATCGTACTAATGCATGTGTCATTTAAAATACATTGTAGAAACAATTTAATCGACAAAAAACATTCTTACCTAATTTCATGTCCGCCATCTTGGGATGACCGTAATTACAGTTACGGTCATCAGCTTTACCCCAATGATATATGTACTACACAGGATATGACTTGAATTATTGTCAGAAGGAAAGATAACTTGTTATTTTCCTCAAATATTATATTAAACAAAAAAACTAGTACATCATTACATGTATGTATTATAAAGACTACAGTGAATCTGTCTTGAGATACCTATCTTGAAAAACCATTTTTTGTTGACTGGTGGAGGGATCTCTCAGTGCAATTAACTGATCAGTTTTATTGATTATCTTGTGTACATTTATAGTAATTCAGAGGAATTTTCACAAAAACTTTCAGATTACAATTAATTATAATTTATGTGAAAGAAAATATGTTGAAATATGTACAAATCATGATCCTGCCAGTGTAGTGAATTTATCCTTAAGACGTTGAACATTATTGAAAAGAAAATCATGAAAATGTACCGAAAATAAATTGATAGTAGGAATTGTATTGAAAAGCCATACACAAAAAGAAATTATACCCTTATAGAAATATCAAAGTGTTTATACATCTAATCAACTACATGTAGTAATACTATTATATATACATATCATTCATAAAACATTTAATATTAGTCTTAAGCATGATAAGTTGTCTCTTCCTTTTAAAGACCTATTATTGTACACATCCTGATCGAAAAACAAACGACTTTAATTATTCACATTGACATAAACTTTGACCAATGGTAATTCAATAACTATAATCACTTATAACATTTGTAGTTATTAACTGTAAAGAAAACACAAATCTTCTTTATAGTAGTTAAAGGGAAACTTCACAAAAAAAATATGTTTTTCCTGATGTATAAATATGGATGTTTATATGTATATTAGCGTTTTATTATGTTGGATAAGGGAATGAAATTGATTTTAAAATTCGGTCAACGATAGATGGATGTCGCCATTTTGATAGTATCTCGATACCAATTATGTGATGTCTAAATACCACCACGCCCCAAAACAAGCGTGACAAACCGGGGTCCTCATTCAGTGTCGATATGGCTTGTCAGGCGTAATTCTTTTTATTTTTCTTATTATTCTAAATATATGAATTTATTACACAATCACTTTTTGCAGATTTACGTTTTGTTTCTATATACTTATGGCAAAACAAACGAATCGGAGAAAACGGTCCTTCTTTAATGAGACACATTTACGAAAGCTTTTTTTCGAAAATTGAAGAACTACGAAATTATGTGGGGGGAAAAAGAACGACATCGGAACAATGCCATGAATTCGTAAAAAAAGTTAAAAAATAGGCCTATACTACGGGGCAAAATTGTTTTAATGATATTATTTATAAGATCGTACTTTGTAATCGATCGTTCATGCACTACAATAAAGCTACACTTGTATATTCTGCCTGGCGACTTCCTGTGTGGACCTAAACTCATTACGCAATATTAGGTACCCTGCTGAGTGAACCGGTGTGAATGTACCTGTCGTTTTCAGAATAAAAATAAGTAAATCCTGCCTTTCACTTCTTATTTCAAGAATTATTTGCCTTAATTTATTGAAGAATAAAATATTTAAAATTAAAATATGGTCTCTCGCTTCAGAAAATACATGAAAAATATAAGAAATATATTTTCCGCATAATATTTTACGTTTCGCACATCAAAAATGACAAACAAACAAAGAAAGGAAAAGAAATTAACATTTTTAAATCACTTGCTCGCTCCAATGTTTTTAGCACAAAATCCGAAGAACAAGAAGTAAATTTGGTGTGGCCTAATCTCTGTATATTTTGACTGCTCTTCATCTGTTTATACCGCTCATGATCATGATGTCTTCCGAACTTTGTCTGAATGAATATCAGTGGATATCAAAATTATAGGTCAAGTTTGCTTACGGGGTTCCGAGCTGAAAAAAAATCATATATTTAGGTTTTGTGCCTTCTGGGGGTCACTGAGCAAAGAGGTTTTTTTTCTTTAAACACTAACTTTGTAAACTCAGTTGCCACCCGATCTCCTAACCTTTAATTTTTAGTTCTTTAATTAAAATTAAAACATCTTTTATGAACATCGATCGTTAAAATCCTGAATACATATTAATTATGATTAGACAGCTATATATAGTTAGGCCAATTTGGCACCTCTAATAATGAAAACTTATAATTTCAAGGATGGTGTATACTTTTTTATCATCTAAAACATAATTACAATTATAATTGTTCCTGTTATTTCAACATTATATTTATTCTAATGTTTTAAAAATATTTTATCTTTAATAAATAATAAACGATCTACCAACTCGTCTTGGAAAGCAAATAGTGTGTATTCAAATTCCCATTTTATTAATCCGATCAATACACAAGTTACGCGTTGTCAAAATTATCCATTATATTTTTCAGCACATTAGCAGTAAAACAAAATGAACATAATTGTAAAAGGGATCCTACATATAGTGAATATAGGTGACTGTTGTAAAACACTCTTTCCGTTGTAAATATAAAGGAAATGAAACATTTTGTTCATTTAAAATAGTTTGTCAAAAAGGTACGTAGCTGTTCACTTCAGTATTTAATTTTTCAACGGTTATTAGATTTAAATTACAGTCCTCTGAGCGCTTTAAATGAAGCGAATTTAACATCAGCAACCCAGACTTTAAATTTCAATCACACAGTGCAATTATCGGGCTAAAACGTCACAACCCATGAAAAAATTAGAAATTAAAATTTGAGATTTGCTTCGTTATTTGTGGAAATATGTCGATAAAACTTTGTGAATATGTATTTTATATCACCAGGAACATATTTAGCTAACATGTAAAAAATTGTGAAGTTTCCCTTTAATGTCTGTGTTTAACAAGTGATAAAAAGATTGCTGTATTTTTTAAAGACACCTCTTTGCCAATTCCAGGGTTTCAAATGACTTAACTCATATAAATTCCTCATGCCTTTTGTCCTGAAAGGCACTTATTCAATAGGTCAATTGTGTCCTAATTTGTCTAAAACTTATAGGTCATTTAATGATATATTAAGGTGTGGTTTGATTCATTAAGATGCAGCTGGAGCTTAATTTAATATTCCTTTGTTTCAAACTTGCATACTTATTATGATATTTGGAATTGACAACCAGACAGGTTTTCGGAGGTCACCATCTCTTTCCAAAAAAAGTTAAGCTTAAGTGAAAATAAATAGAAATTAAAATCAAATTCCCCAATGAGGAATGAGTCAAAGAGAAAGCTACCCTAAATAGGTTACAAAAAAATCTGCTTTGAAGTAAACATTTTGTAGAATTTTTTATTTTTATATAAATAAAGCAAAGTATTTTATTTAAATTCACAGAGAAATAAAAAAAATTAGTGGATCTTTTCAACCATTTGTCTTAATCAGGAAAAACTTGTAATATTTGTCCATTTCAAAGGTTTCAATATTTCCCAAAAACCTAAATCAAGTCCTCTATCGTATTTTGCACAAAAGACAAGTTTAAATTTGGCGCCAAATTGATATCCGATAATTTTTACGTGTCCGGTCCAGAGTGATTCTTGTTCTTATATTTCAAATAATTACATTACTTCCGTTTTTCATTGAAATGTTACAATATGATTGGTTATGAAGTGGTCACATGATTATAAAAGAAATGTTTTACATCCCAATAAAACTCAAACCCGAACTTGCACGTGCCTCCATGACGACATCAGATGTAAACAATCAATGGCGTAGTAATTTCCAACAGCAAATAATCTAACAAATAAAATTCACAACGAAAAATTCAACTATATTACATTTTGGTGTGATTTAAATGTAATTATAAGAATTGAATGCATTTTTTTGTAGTTTTATAGGCGTGTAAAAGCATGGACCGAGACACTTTTTTTGCATGAAGCACTAGCGCCCTTCATACAAAATGTACTTCGGTCCACGCTTTTACATGCCAATAAAACTACAAAAAAATGCATTCAATTCTTAACTATTGATATTTTTGTACATTAAAGTGTTTCTGAGATTGCGACTTTAATTTTGTCAATGTCCTTGAACTTCATCAAAGCATGGAGGAATGATAAATGATAAAAATAAAAGAGTTTTGATCTGGCGTTACACTTTAGTTTTAATCAAAATAAATTATGGACAAATTGGAGAATACTCGATCACGTGTCCGATGCATACGTAGCATGTGTCAGTCTTTTTGGCCACTTATTTTGACAGCAATGTCAAATTATTTCCTGTCATATACACAAATTATCGATCAATGACCGATGTCAAACCGAAACGGAAACCCTGATTTCTATATCTAAATGAAAATTTTGAAATGAGAATTTACAACTACGTATTCAATCAGTGCCTATCACCACTAAAGTTGTGATTTCGAATCTCGCTCATGGTGAGGTGTATTCGATACAACATTATGTGAGAAAGTTTGTCAGTGACTTGCGGCAGTCTGTGGTTTTCTCCCGGTACTTCAGTTTTCTCCACCAATAAAACTGACCGGCATGATATAACTGAAATATTGTTAAAAGTGGTGTTAAACACCATCACCCATCCACCCACGACTTGCGGCACGTCAGTGATTTTCTCCGGGTACTCCAGTTTCCTCCACCAATAAAACTGACTGTCACGATATAGCTGAAATATTGTTGAAAGTGGCATCAAACACCCTAACTGTCACTTGGTACAGGTACAGAAATTTGATGTGCTGGAGTAAACAGGGTAATTTTCCAATCCACTCTTAACCTTGACTAGATTTTCAGCAAATGAATAAATATGTACAGATATTAAGCAAGAAAAAACTGTAACTGAGAATGATCGTATTCAAGGTACATTCATTCTAGGAAGGAGGAAGGTAATACATTTGTATTATATAAACCTAATAATCATGTATGCAGGACAAATACAAACACATATCTATATCTTTCTCTTCCTTCTGTAATTTACACCTGTTTAAATCATTGCTCACCTACGGTATATACAACATGTACCAATTCATATAACCAAATTTGTAAAATGTATAAAATATGTTTTTTGACTTTTTCAGATTTGACAATTATTCTGCAAATGTTATGGTAGATGGCAAACCCATAAATTTAGGATTATGGGATACTGCAGGACAGGAAGATTATGATAGGTTACGTCCCTTGTCCTACCCACAAACAGTAAGTATAATGATGACAAAATTATCTCCCTTTACCATTTCACAAATTTGATGATATTGAGAGAAAAAAATTAAGCTGCACATGCATTTTTATATCCCTTTTAACATGTTTCCAGTCTTTTTAATTTGAATTGATTTACTGTGTTCATGAAATTTTTTATTGAAAATTTAAACTTAACAACAATAAGATGCAATGAATATGAAAGAAAATAGTTAAAGATATAAAATTAAAAAGTACATAGTCATAACAACCACAAAAATTCACAATATGAAACTCCTCTAGCAAACCTCAAACTTCCAAATGCAGAAGAAATAACAACAGAAATATAGGTTTAGGCTTGAAACAGACACAAAAAGGTGGCAGGGTTTATTAGCTAATATAATTTCTACCGTCACCTCTTGATTTCAAAATATCCATTGTTGAAATTGAAATTGTTCAAGACCACACACTTTCAGTACAGAAATGGCATGATAAACACAGATAGTACAAAAGTAGGACCAGCTAAGTAGAGATCAAATGTAAAATTAAAAGTACATTGCATTAGTGAGTGATTGTTGTTTAATGCCAACTCAGCAATTTTCCAGCTATATCATGGCAAGAACAAGTTAATTTTCAATGAGATGATGATAACTAAGGTCTATTTTGTACTAGACCAACATGCTTAGTTGGATTTTAATAGTGCTAGCTCACTGAAACAACAGTATGTGGATAGAGTAGACATGTCGTCCCACTTGGACACATTATCTTGATTCCAAGGCAACCAGTCTTTGTTCTTTCTCGTCACCTTATTACTGTGTGCTTAGCGGAGAAGCAACAAATACCAATTTTATAGTCTTTGGTTTGACCCAACCAGTACTCAAACCCACGATCTACCATACTCGAGGCGAGCACACTAACCATTACACCACCGATGCGGTTTACAATGTATCATTAAAATGTTGGCATTAATTATTCGCTATTATGCGTAAAAAGTAAAAAGCCTTTATATGATTTTGAAAATCTTACAAACTTAGTCTTTATGTTCAAACTTTTCATTCCATTTATCTTGAATATATACATCATGCACACATACACAATATATTTACTGCAAACTATTATGGTTATTGAATTGCTGGTAATTCCAATTTCATTAAAATCTTAAAAATTGATTGTCTGTTTTCAGGATGTCTTCCTTATATGTTTTTCATTGATAAGTCCAGCCAGTTTTGAGAACGTTAGAGCTAAGGTAGGTTTATTTAATGTCAACATTACATTATGTGTGCTGTAAAAAGCAATTGCAAAGCTTTTCATTAGCAGTTTGTCAACTATTTGTTGTGAAGCACATGTTTATGTTCTGCTATACATGTATGTAAATTGTAAGAATACATAACCAGAAACTCTTGAAAAATAACTACTAAGTGCATTTTTTGTTATTTTTGTAAAAATTGGTGAATTGCAAAACACAAGTGATGAGTCCAGGACTCGACTAGACAAAGTTACAAATATCTCTATTTTACTAAAGTACTGTATTCTAATTTAGTTTCAAGTAATGTATCATTATAGACTAATAACGGGGCAATTTAGTTAATATTTTTCATATATACACAAAGAAAAAAGTTGAGCACCCCCATGTTTTTTTTAAATGACAAATGATACAACAAGTACGTATCACGAGATTACTGACCAGATAATCTCAAGAATGCAATGGTGACCTGTTAGGACATTGCATTGGCTGTAAGAAACCACAAAAAAAACAAGAAAAATGTTAATTTAATGAATATTTAATCACAATATCACAAGACCAGTTTTTGCAGTAAAGCATGTCTATTTTAAGTATTGACCTTCGCAGTTCAAAAAGCATGATAAGATTGTCATTTCACTTTCAAAACGTCACTTATGAATCACTTGACGACATCTATTGTTCAAAGTTCACAGGGGTTTCAAAGTTTTTTATAATAGGAGGTACTTCTTAAATTTTAGGAGGTACCTAAAAAAATTAGGCTGAGGGCCGTAAGAGGTCCAGGGGGCGGAAGCTCCTGAAATCTAGCATTTTGTGGACCAAAAAATGTACTTCAGAGACTGCAAAACATTAAGTGTTTTTGAAAGAAAAATCCCATTAACTTTAGAGTTCAGATTTCACCAAGAATGAAGACCATGCATAATGCCTGGATTCCCCAATGCTAATGATCAATCTTTAATAAAAATTTTAATAGATCAATACAAATATAATTAAACAAAAACAATATATATTGTTACTTTCACGACTTATGTGCATAAAAATGTTCGAACAAAAACGATTCGCGGGAAGACATTTTTTAACATTTGAATCACAAAAGTTAAATTATTTTGGGAAAAAAAGGGGGGCCGGCGTTTTGACATTACAATGTAATTCGTATTTGAGCCATGTCCGGTCCTTTTTCAAGATTTGTAGTAATTTTCTATCCCTTATCTCCTCGTACCCCCTTTTAAAAATGTTTTTCAGCACACTTTCATTTCTGTGAACAACTGCGGTAGGGCCCCGTCAAAATATGTAAATAAATTAGCCATAGGTTTTTATTTTTTTATACCGGAAGTTAAACAATATGGGCAGAGTTAAGCAACAAGACAGTACGCCCCAGAATGATTCGACCCTGGGTTAATCGCACAAAATATTGTGTAGTCATATATTCATAATACATAATGAGCATACTTGTATTACTGGAGATTACACTAAATTGTGTTTGAACATAATTTGTAATCGGTCATTTTTTTTATTTTGAAATGATGTCAGCTTTGTTCCGGTCCGAGTTTTACACAAGGATGAAAAGATATTGGGACGAAAAAATATCTATTTACCGCATGCGCAAACTGCTATTTACGATTCTAAGGTAAAGTTATTTTTAAAACAGGGAATATCCCATCAACTTGGTCGTGACGCAATTGTTCGATTTGAATGCGAGAATTCAGCAATTGACGTGATCATTAATTTTTTATGAAAAATATTCCATAAGCCTATCGACCATCGTACTTGTGGTTTTGACCACCGCTAATTTTGGGGGGTTCAGTAATTTCTGCCGGTACTATACACGATCTCAGGCGGGTAAAAGTACCGGGTACCGGCCCACTTTGAAACCCCTAAAGTTCAGTACCGGGTGTAATCCCCACGTGCTTGGATGACGGCCTCAGCCCTACGTCGGATGTCCTGTTGTGATAGCTGCTACCATTCCCGATGCAATGCTACTTCCAACTGACATGTTTTGCACAGGAGGTTCCCGAGCAAGTATACGACGGCCTAACATGTCCCAAATATGCACTATGGGATTCAAATTCGGGCTCATGGCTGGCCAAGGAACAGAAGTCACGGCTTCGCTTTGGAGGTAGGCGGTTACTGCTCTTGAACGATGAGGCCTGGCATTATCATCCATATACACAGGCCTTGTAGCTAGTGGGTGGTTGTCAAAATGGGGGACAACAACTGGTTGCAAGACATCTCTGATGTACTGATCACCAGTTAGGTTGCCTTGTATGGTGACTAAATCCAGCTTGCAGTCATGAGAGATACACCCCCAAACCATTACTGAGCCTCCACCGTAAGGGACAGCTGGCTGGATGTTCCTTGGGGTATAGGCTGTATTTTTGTGTCTCCAAACCCTCATCCAGCCGTTGGTTACATGAAGCAGAAACCGGCTCTCGTCTGACCAATGGATCTTGCACCATGTCCTTAAATTCCATCCACATCATGGTAAACACCATGCCAAACGTGATCGTCGATGTAGGTCTGCCAACAGTGGACATTTAATGACTCTTCTTGACTTAAGTCCCGCTGATTTCAGACGGTTTCTAACTGTTCTTGTTGACAAACGTCTATTGGGCAGCCAGTGTTGTTTGAGTACGGGACTGGGACTGGTTGTGAATGGCAGCCATCTAACCAAACGCTGCAATGCCCTGTCGTCACAGTCAGATGTTACCCGTGGTCTGCCGGATCTTGGCAAGTCTTTCACATTGTTGGTTTGTGTGTGTTTTCTCACCAGTCGGCTGACTACAGTATAGTGGTAGCCCATCTGACGTCCAATAGCTTTGAAGGACATCCCTGTTGTATGCATGCCAATTATTTGCCATCTTTGTGCTTCTGATATTCACCTTCGTACCATGCTTACTGAGAATGAATACATTTTTTAAAACACCGGACCCAAATTCGAAGCGTGAACATACTGAATTTTGAGTAATGCGTGAGAGGCATGGTTCACGTGCATGACTAGTCGATATTAGACATAATGGTCACACCTGTGTGAGCACATCTTTTCAATGGAACATTGTTCTTGCTATAATCAATATAAATATTAGAATCTAAACTTAGTGTAACTTATTATGTTTTAATATATCAGGGGGTGCTTAACTTTTTTCTTTGTGTATAGATTCAAAAAAAAAAGTTAGAAGGTCTGAAATATTCCTGGCTTCTTGTAGCAAATTCCTCATATATAACATATAAGTTCTACATGCATGACATTGACTAAATTTTTTTATTTTCAAGTATTTGGTACTTATTTATTTCAAAACAATTTTGATACTTTTTAACCTTGCAACATAACAATCATAATAATTAAGTGCATGATACCAATAATTGGAATATATATACACTCTTTTTACAAATGTGATTGATATATTTAAGTAATATTTTTACTGATTTCTTTTTATAAAAGATTTTCTTGTAGTAATTTAATTTGATCCCCCAAAAAAGGAAGGGAAAAACTTTCCGTATTGAAGGTAGAGGATATGAACTATTATGACAATCCGTGTGTTCAGTTCAGCAATAACTGACTAAAGATTATACATACAGTACAATTGACAGCATACACTGATAAATGCTGAGCATTTAAAAGGCTCAGCATCCAAAGCTGAGGTTTTATTGGGGTCGTAAATCATGGGCTGATGATCAGTTTTATTACCCTCACCTGTACAGATGGTCAGCAATTGAATAAACAATATGATCATAATGATTTCCAGGTAGATGTACCTGATTCAATAGGTGTTAGTAAAATTTACATGAGCATGTATGTGTGATTTGTTACACTTGTGACTTTTTATTTAGTGGAAATATTTACATTATAAATTTTCTATTGTACAAGGTAGTAATGTTTTGATAATTCTAAAATTGAATTAAATTTTCTTTGTTTCTCAATTGATTTGATTTGTTAAAATTTCTGTATTTTAAAATTTAAAAGTGAATTATTTGAAAATATTTAATTATACAATAGATGTATATCTATTCTTTTTTTAACCATTTGTTTGTTGTCTTTTTTTTTTTGCTGTAAAGCTTCATATTTTCTACAATTTGTTTGTCTTATCAATGTTTTAAATCTTGAAAGTAAACTCTAACTAAACTGTGGATATTAAAAGAATTAAACTTGGTGCACAATCAGAATAATGTTTTAATTACATTTATTAAATTGTTAAACATGGCATAGAGATTTTTCTCCACATCATGATTAATATATGTAAAAATTACATATTATTTTCTTATGATGCACCATTAGATTTGTTTACTCTGTACATAAGAGTCACAAAGAAGAATATATAAGTTGTCATATTTTAATAATCATATCACATTTTAAGATCAATATATTAAATTTAAACTACTGATAATCAACATCATCACAATCACAATTGTCAATCAATGTTCATTAATTACATCTGTGTCTTCTTAATAGAGGCTTTGGTCTCTGCAGGGCATCATTTATTTTGGGAATAACCATAAGTTTCCATGCCTGTGGTTGGGTTACTTCTGGGAAGAAGTGTGTGACATACTCTTTCAAAGGCTGAATATGTAATGGATCCAGTTGATTTTTGTTGTTCTTATTGTCACCATTGTAAGAATAAAACCTACGGAGACACTTTTCAGTAAAAAGCTCTGGGAATACACTGCCAGTTCCCCTCGCTACTGCCAGATGATAAGAGGGCCAAACAAAGAAAAGCGTGTAAATTTTTGTAACCAGTTGGTCACCAGTAATGACAACTTTGCAGATGTCATTTTTACCGATGAATGTACCGTCCAGTTGCACAACAATAAGGTTGTTGTATACCGTCTGATTGATGAAGCTGCACCACCTATTCCAAAACCAAAACATGCCTTTCGTGTCCATGTCTTGGGAGGTATAAGTCACAGAGGAACAACTCGTCATCTCATATTTAATGGTATCCCGAGGTTAACATTTTTTGTAGACAAGATCCTTAGACAGACACTGTTACCATTCATAGATGCAGTTTATCCTGATGGGCACTGCTTCCAACAGGATAATGATCCAAAACACAGGTCCGCACTTTTTAAGGACTTCATGTCAACTAACCAAATAAATTGGTGGGAAGACTGGCCTTCAGAATCTCCTGACTTAAATCCAATAGAGATGGTATGGAACTTGATGAAGTGCAGACTGGCCAAGAAGTCATTGCAAACCAAAGAAGACCTGGAGGCAGCTTTACAAGAGTTCTGGTCAACTGACCTTACAGTAGAACACTGCAACTGCTTCATAGATCATCTTTACAAAGTGATTCCAACAGTGATAGCCGTGCAGGGCCGTGCAACAGCTGACCTACCCCGCAAAATATTTCCAGAGAGATCTCGGGGTAAATCCATCCAACACTTCAACATCAAATTAGATGACCCAGCATTCAACAAGCAGATCAAGCATCTACTACCACACTGAGATCACAGACTTACAACAGCCTTTTTAAAGATTCATATAGTTGATGATGAGCAGATAGAAAAATATTAAAGACAGCCATGCAATCCCCAATTCCCTTGCATTACATACATTTACATTTATATACCCGCTACATGCAACTGTTTTTTTTTGTTTTTTTTTGTTTTTTTAATTCAAATTCTGATCGAATTTACTTTAAATCTAGTACTAACTTTATTAGGTATCAAGAAACAAACAGAAAGAGGAAACAAAAATGTTTATAGTTCCCATTAAAATGTTGTGTTAATCAAGGATTGAAGTTTTGTACAGGACTTAGAAATAGACGAAGTTTTCTCTAAATACACTTATATTTTCATTGATAATCAGTTAAAGGAATTGAAACTTTTATTATACATAAATTATAAGGAGGGTTCAAGATGTGTTCCATTTATCTTGAAAATATTTATTTTCTTTATTTTCGAAACATAGTAACAAGTATATTTTTGAAATTGGATTACATTTATTTTATCAAATTGATAAAGCAAATTAAATATATTATTCCTCTGCAAAAACAGATAAAATTAAATTTTAAATACATGTATCATTAAAAGAACAACTATAACATTTTTGTCAAACTTGAAAAACAAAAAAACAAACTAACAAAAAACCTCTTAAATACATGTACATACATGCACATTACATAGAAAGGAAATTCTTAAAATGTTAAATCTAATCTTAATCAAGGATATAAATCCTTGTCTTAATTAATTAATCTATTGAATAAACTTGTTCTTCTTTCCCATATTTTCAGTTAAAAATCCTTATATCTCCAACACAAATTTATGATTTCATTTCAATTATTTTTTTAAATTGTTAGCTGATGCTAATCACAAAATATTAAATTTTGAAAATATTTTTTTTATAAAAAATCTTCAAGGTACAGTTAAATGTATTGAAGTCATTTTTCTACTCATCAAAATGACTGAAATCCAAATATGCCCATTTCCTGTTATGTAACACAAACAGGTGTATGTATTAACCTGTAGATCACCTGTGAAATCAGCAAGACACTACTGACCAGGTATGTGTATGCTGTTAGCCGTATCGTTAATTGATCGTGACCTTTTGATACTTGAGGCTTTGAAAAATAGGTAAATTACATTTTCAATTTTATGCATTGCCTAATGATGCGATATATAATTTGCTTTTAGCCTAAAAGTTGAACACATTAATAAAAAATTATATCAAGTAATTTAACCAGAGAATTGCTTATTTTAGCAATATATAATATAGATAACATGCTATGATGAGCATTATTAAGTCTCCCAAAAAACGTTGGGAGACTTATTGTTTTTACTCCGTTTCTTATTATTATTATTCTTATTCTTATTCTCCTTCTCGTTTCTTTCTTTCTTTGGCACATGAACTTGCCACGGCAGATCTCAGGAACCATTGAACAGAATTTCATGAAACTTGGTGGAGTTATAGATATATGTTTCTAGTTGGTTCTAAAGTTTTCTGCTTTGTGGTAAAGGGGGTCAAAGTCATATTTTTAGGGGTTCAAAGGGTGTGGGGGTTACTATAGAATCCTATGGGAAAGTTGAAAAATCCACATTGTCCGATATCATCAAAATTTGATATGTGGGTAGATAATGATGTCCCGACATTGAAAAATTTCTACCGGTCGCCTTTTCAATGACATTTCATATGTGGGTAGATTATGATGTCCCAAATTTATTCCCGACATTGAAATATTTCTAGCGGTCGTCATTTTCAAAATGGCTGCCACAATACCGCACAAATTCAACATTGTCCGATTTCAACGACATTTCATATGTAGGTAGATTATGATGACCTGAATTGATTCCCGACATCGACAAATTTCTACCGGTCTCCGATTTCAACGAAATTTCATATGTAGGTAGATTATGATGACCTGAATTGATTCCCTACATCGAAAAATTTCTACCGGTCTCCATTTTCAAAATGGCCACCACAATACCGCAAAAATTCAACATTGTTCGATTTCAAAGGTAGCTTTTGATTTATTTTTTAAACCTGTTGTCAGTGGCCGGTTTGGGAGACTCTAGACTTCATAATCGTTAGATTATTATCATATCTTGTTTTTACAAAAGTTGATAAAAATATGTTCACATTTTGCAGTGATTGAAGGAAATATCTGTGTTAACCAATAAGACACAACTTAATTATTAATGAAGAAATACGAAGTTGAAAAGGGTTTTTGACCTGTACATTCAAATTTTATTTTAATGTCATAAATTAAATAAATTTTACTCATGTAACAAATGTGATATATAACTAAGCAAATCTTTTACTTCAAAAAAGTTGATCCCGGCAGAGATCCCTGGGATAAAATTTTAGTTAGTCCCACTAGTGCATTCTTTTGGGGTTTTTTTAAGCAATGAGTCCCACACACAAATGAGGAATCCTGGGCTCACCTAGACGAGTTGCAAATATCTCTGGTTCTGCTTGATGGAAAAAAAACTTAACCCAAGCAGATATATATTTAAAACAATTAACTCAAGATGATATGCTACATTTGAAATATTTGTACATTGAGAACAAGCTTATTGATTATTATTGTTTCTGTCATATTTAGCTCTCCTGGTCCAAAGGACCATGTGATCTTTTCTCATCATGTTACATCTGTTGTCATAATCCATTCTCTAGATCTGTAAACTTGAATTATCTTCATTTGGTAGACTTTTTATGCCAATCATAAATTTATCATGGCCATGAGGGATAAAAATATGTTCTGATTGGCTTAAGATTGTTAGAAAATGCACAACCTATTGAATTGTTGCATTGTTTGAATGATCCTAGGAACGACAGTCCTCTACCAGGTGCTGATCCAATATTCAAGAAGATATTTGCTTGTATTAATATAAAAACAATTCAACTTTTCAACATTTTCAATTTTTGTGTAAGAGTTATCTCTCTTTGAACTTTAATTCAGTTACTTCTATGAAAATTCCATTTTTTATTACATTCTGTAAATGAAATTTGTTTGCGACAGAACCAATAAGACTAACTGATACTAGCACAGAACAGTTTATTCTTCTAGTGTATTTTGGGTAATCTTTGTACCTTTACCACATGTAAATTAGAGGACAATGAACAAACTACATTTAAAAAGTCTAATCCCCAGAAACTGTTTACCCTTCAGGGTTCGGCATTAACTTTTTGACCAACTTGTCCATTCGGGCAAGTGCCATATTGATTTTACTTGCCCGAAACTGTAAACTACTAGCCCGATTTCTTAAGTGCCATCAATATGCATGTATATGTAGTGCAGAACTATGCAATCTACAATGACCGTTCATAGAGTAAAATAACCCCTCATATTAATTATTTACACCTTATGATGTGGGAATAGTGTTAATGCATCATTTTTTGGCTATATAATTACGTACGGGAGTATGACAGTTTTATAAATACGGGTGATTGATGAGGATTTCTGAAATATTTTTGTTAGAAAATTTAAGTATAAATGTTCCTTATAATAGACTGACAACAACTATAGTTTGTTTGAATTTTTATTCCAGTAATCTATCTTTTTTTACCTTTTCTTCTTCTGTACATCCTTCATACGACAACCATGCAGAGCATGTAGAGTTACCATAACCATACCATTTTCCACTTCGATTCCTATTAATATCGGGTACCTCACCAACATCATTTTTATATACATCATGCGTTGGTGCTCCCAAGTATGTACATATCCCTCTTTGTGAAACAACAAAATATCCTTTTCTATGTTACAAAGTCATTGATTTCTATAAAATTATCCTCTCTTCACTATTTGACTTAATCTCATCTGCCTTACTATTGCTTCGGTTAGTGTAATATAGAGGTAGATTATTTTTCCTTACTTTGCTTGTTATTTTTCTCTATATTCGCAAGCGTCCTATATCTAGATGCATGTAAATTATGTAGTAGCACGTATCACGCTTTCAATATTTTGATCGCAATGACAATACACATCAGGGATAATTTTCTAAAATGAGAACACTGCAAATAACTAACTTTTCATTGGCCGGTGAAAATAAATACGATGTTGATGCAGTGCCGCCTCCTAATTAGGCATTCGTGATTGGCTAATATAAATAACACGATCTTTATTTGAGAGGGGAATTCTGTAGAAAACAAATGGCATAAAATACACGATACATATGACGCGATGTTTAGGTAAAATTTGCTGCGACTTCCAACACTGAATAATTCAATATTAATCATTTTGCTCTTCAGGAATTGAACATATCACAGAATCATTTTCACTTGCCCGATCGGACAAGTTGGATGCCGTTTTCACTTGCCCAAACACGCATTTCACTTGCCTCGGACAACCGTTAATGTCGAACCCTGCCCTTCCGGAGCACCTGAGTTGACCCCCTGTTTTTAGTGGGGTTCGTGTTACTTGATCTTTAGTTTTATGTGTATGTTTTGTAGATCGTTGTATGTCCTTTTTCTGTTGGCCATTGTGTTGTCTGTCCTTCGACTTACGGATTCTGATTACCCCTTTGGTATCTTCAAACTCTTCTTACAACGTTACTTATTATACCACCCGCAAACAAAGTTTGGGGGAGGGGGGGGGGGGGTATATAGGAATCACCCTGTCCGTCCGTCCATGTACCTTGTAAGCGCAACTCCTCCTAAACGGCTTATTGGATTTTTATGAAACTTTACACATTTGTAGTACACTACCTGTAGATGTGCATGAAGGAATATGGTTGCTGTCCAAAATTTAAAAGGGGAGATAATTCAACTTATACTTTCACGAAAAGGGGTGGCATGTACCTTGTAAGTGCAACTCCTACTAAACTGCTTATTGAATTTTTATGAAACTTTACACAGTTGTAGTACACAACCTGCAGATGTGCATGAAGGAATACCGTTGCTGTCTAAATTTTTGAAGGGGAGATAATTCAACTTATACTTTCACGAAAAGGGGGGGTCGTGTACCTTGTAAGCGCAACTTCTCCTAAACGGTTTATTGGATTTTTATGAAACTTTACACATTTGTAGTACACTACCTGTAGATGTGCATGAAGGAATATGGTTGCTGTCCAAAATTTAAAAGGGGAGATAATTCAACTTATACTTTCACGAAAAGGGGTGGCATGTACCTTGTAAGTGCAACTCCTACTAAACTGCTTATTGAATTTTTATGAAACTTTACACAGTTGTAGTACACAACCTGCAGATGTGCATGAAGGAATACCGTTGCTGTCTAAATTTTTGAAGGGGAGATAATTCAACTTATACTTTCACGAAAAGGGGGGGTCGTGTACCTTGTAAGCGCAACTCCTACTAAGCTGCTTATTGAATTTTTATGAAACTTTACACAGTTGTAGTACACAACCTGCAGATGTGCATGAAGGAATACCGTTGCTGTCTAAAATTTAGAAGGGGAGATCATTCAACTTATACTTTCACAAAAAGGGGGGTCGTGTACCTTGAAAGTGCAACTCCTCCTAAACGGCTTATTGGATTTTTGTGAAACTTTACACAGTTGTAGTACACTACCTGCAGATGTGCATGAAGAAATATGGTCGCTGTCCAAAATTTGGAAAGGGAGATAATTCAACTTGTACTTTCACAAAAAGGAGGGCATGTACCTTGTAAGCGCAACTCCTCCTAAACAGCTTATTGGATTTTTATGAAATTTTACACAGTTGTAATACACTACCTGCAGATGTGCATGAAGGAATATGGTTGCTGTCCAAAATTTGGAAGGGGAGATAATTTAACTTATACTCTGAAATACGTTCTGTATGGATTTCTAAGATGTTGCCTCTTTTCTAACTTTAATATTATAAGAAAAAGTAGAAATACCAAAATTTCCCAATATAAAAACTACTCAAGAAAAATAATTAATTTTGAATCAATAACATTTGATGTGACCTATATCCTTTTGTAAAAAAGTTAGGAAATGTTGTAATCCTCATGTATACTGATGAAACCATATTGGTTTTAAACAATCCCACTTTGTTGAAGACCTTGTGGCGACCCCTAGATGTATGTTCTCGGTTAGTTTATTTTGGAGATGGGATGTTGTCTCCTTGACATAACTCCATATCTGTTCATTTTTCATAGGTAACTTGCTAATATACCTGTATTCCAAAGTTTGAACATCATAGTATTGCAAGTGGGGGGGGGGGGGGGGGTATCACTCAGTGAGGTCACTCACAGTCCTAGTTATTGTCTGTAACATTATTTATTCAACTGATGAAAACAAAGAAACTTTTCTGGCGAGTGATACAGACTCAGCACTATGATCCCCTGGTTTTATCATCTAATGATGATTTCACCTGTTTTAATTTACCTGTTATTTATAATTAGTAAATGAACACATTTTGTCTTTTTACCATTAACAAACTATGTGATTTGATTTCAATGTGGCAATTATCGAGATTGACAGGATTATTAAGACATTACTTGCAGGTATATTTCAGCACACTTTAATAAAATATTTAGTTTTTAGAGGTTAAGCATAGTCTTAATTTATAGTAAAGCCTTTGGTATTCTGACTGATAAGGACCATTTTTTAACAACATTTTAATATTAGAAGTAAAGAGAAATCTAGGCCAAATACGATGATTTGATATTTAGAGGATACATGTGTTTGTGAATTTGTCTGCATTAATCATATTTTATATTTTTTAGTGGTACCCAGAAGTGAGTCATCATTGTCCTAACACCCCCATCATACTGGTAGGTACAAAACTTGATCTGAGAGAAGACAAAGAAACTGTAGAGAAATTACGAGAGAAGAAATTGGCACCTATTACATATCCCCAGGGATTGGCAATGGCAAAAGAAATCAATGCAGTCAAGTACTTAGAATGTTCAGCCTTGACACAGAAAGGCCTGAAGACAGTTTTTGATGAAGCCATTCGTGCAGTGCTGTGTCCTAAGCCAAAACCAAAGAAGAGGAAATGCAAAGTCTTATAATAAGGACACTAGGTTTTATGTGTTTTTGGGGAGGATGTTTTTGTTATAGTACATTCAATATGTTAACTCTCATTTTATAGACATAATATGTGATATTGAAGAAAGTATTACACTGGGTGTGTGATATATTCTACAGTCTTTAATATCTAATGCAATCGTTCAAATTTTACAAAATGCACAGAGAAAAAAATATAACTTTGCACAGTTTACAATTTGTACTTTTCTGCCGAATATTTATAGTTATTTATCTAATGCTTTTCTTTTTCAAAGTTGGCGATTGAGGTCAAAATATATTTTGTTTTACTTGTACGAAATATTTATAGAAAATAACAAACAAAAAACAGCCGTTAACAGTGAAGTGTTTTTGTTGATGCAAGAGATTTTTGAAGATAATCAAAATTTGGTAAGAAGTTTGAAGATTGTCTGGAGATGGGAGATAACTCTGTTTAAGCACTGAAGTTGTATTATTCATGTTTACAGATTATGAAATGAAAGCAAGCCTTAAACTATTTTAAATGTGTTTTTAGAGAATAGAGAAAATATGTACAATAATTATTATATGATATATATATGGAAAACAACAACTATTATGTTAGTTAATTTTTTAATTTTTAAAACCATCATTTAGGTCAAGATAATCAAAATTGCTATTAAGCAATCATTTTTTTGTAAATAAAAATGAAAGCAAGTTTGTGTAAAGCAGATAAGAAAAACAAGAATTTTTTTTTAATTATAATTTGCCTTATTCATAAAATACAGAGAACAATTTATAATGTCAGTCTATTTATATATTTTTTGTTGTAAGAGTTTCTAACCAATGTTGGGGGCTGTCATGGTCATGATCGTATGGTAGTTGGATTTATAACTACCTATGCAATCAGTGCCGATCACCACTAATGCTGAGAGTTCGAACCCTGTTCATGGCGAGGTGTACTCGATACAACATTATCTGATAAAGTTTGTGAGTGACTTACGACAGGTCGGTGGTTTTCTTTGGAAACTCTGGTTTCCATCACCAATAAAACTTGCTGCCACTATATAACTGACATATTGATGAAGAGGTGTTAAACACCATGACCCTGACCCTCTAACCAATGTCATGGTTTTTTTTCTGTTGAAATGATCTGGTTGGAAGTATAATTATAAGGCTTGTGTGAGTTAGACTGCTCGTCCTGTGATGTGAAGTAACATTAGAAAGAGCTTGCTGTTTTGTATGACAATAATTACATGTGTTAAATGAATACAATATAGTGCTACATCTGTGTGATTTTATCTTGTAACAGGAAGACAATTGTAGTAGTAAAGTTACAAATATAAGTCTATTTTATTTAAAATATAGAAATATATATTTGGGTTAATGCAACCACCATGATATATCTGAAATAAAGTGGTGTTAAACACCATAACCCCCTAACTCTGTGCTAATGTATACTTTCTAAGTCTACTGACTATGTTTTCTTCTGTTTCATGGTAATTGTTTGTTTTCTTCTGTTTCATGGTAATTGTTTGCCATGTCTATAATTTCTTCAGCATTCTAAGCTCCAATTTTTCTGCTATCATGATATCATGATTGTAATGCATTTATGAATTATAAGAATTATTGATAATCACAGGGTTTCTTATAATCTTGATAAAATATTAAACTTGAGAATCATGTTAAATGTACCTGTATCTGTATGTTAGCTACGTTTTAATCACATTTGTTTGCCTTATATTTCTTTCTTTTTTTTATTAAAGCTTATAAATTTTATTTTTAATTTCCAACATTTTTTTGAGTTTGTTATGTTTTTTTTTTTATCATAGGAATTTATAATATGTTTTGTAGTATCCATATTATCATTACAATGTTCTTTGTGTATATATTTATATATATGTACTTGTTTTCATAGCAGATTTGTTATTTCTATTGTCCACTACCACTTTATTTGTAGACCTTTGTTCTCGTTAATGAAAAATAAGTTGAGCAAGTTATTACGATTCTTAATATTCAATGGAAATTCGCTACTTTCTTTTATATTTTGTAATTTTTTTAGCTCACCTTGCCAAAGGCTGAGCCTCTAGTTTAATTTTCTTTTTCACATTTGTGTCCTTGTAGAAACTTTCCAATATTTCGTAAAGAAAGATTGTTTACTCAAATAAACCAAGTTTACAGGGAATGTAAACAATTTCAAATAAATTAGTATTTAGATGTTGGTATATACCAGTTTAATAGGCATTAATTTGTACAGAGAGTTTATAGAATGTAATGTACAGTTTACTATAGATTTTATTTTCATTTAATCTCACTTGTTGATATTTAAATGTTATTTCAACAATACATTTGTAGTTTGTATCATTATATCGTTATGGTGGATATAATGAAGCGTATATATGGTATAACAGTAGTTTTGAAGGAGGCGACAGACATCATCACCAGTATAGCAGCGAGTCCGATAGGATGCATTGCAATATTAGTGATAAAATAATGTATGTCAAGACCTTCAAAACTGACGTTATATTTTTTATGGAGAAAGTCGTATTATGTTGGACCGATTATTTTCAGTTTCAAAGTCAGTTCCTTGATACTGAAAAAATATAGTTTGGTGAAATCAAAGGAAAAATGTCCAAATTACCGATTAATGTACATAAAAATAGTTTCCTTTCTTTTCTGTGCTCTTGATTTGGGACAAAAGTAGTGCTCAGAAACAGAAAGTTTGTTCAATACATGTTTCCAGTTGATATGTTGACATTATTGTGGATAATATGATTGGCAATATCGTGTTGGAAATATTAAGGGGGAGAGGTGCAAAGATAGGAATTTTTTTTCACCCTTATTAAACCTTGTTTTTGGAATTGCCTTACATAAATTTGTGTGATACAGCTAGTAGTTTTTTTTATTTTTAGCTCACCTTGCCAAAGGCAATGTGAGCTTTTGCCATCACTTGGCGTCCATCGTATGTCGTCCGTTAACTTTTCACATTTTAATCTTCTCCTCTGAAACCCCTCAGCCAAATGAAGTGAAACTTGGTAGGAAGCATCTATGGAAGGTTCTCTCTAAAGATTGCTCATTTCGTCCCGATCCATTAACAAATATGGCCACCATAGGCAATTCTTGTTTCTGATTGGCCGATTTTTTTAAATCTTCTCCTCTGAAACCGCTTGGCCAAATGAACGGAAACTTGGTAGGCAGCATCTATGGCAGGTCCTCTATAAAGAGTGCTCATTTCGTCCCGATCCGTTAACAAACATGGCCACCACAGGCAATTCTTGTTTCTGATTGGTTGATTTCTAAAAAAAATCTTCTGCTCTGAAACCGATTGGCCAAATGAATCGAAACTTGGAAAGAAGCATCCTTGGAAGGTCCTCTATAAAGATTGCTCATTTAATTCCAATCCATTAACAAACATGGCTGCCACAGACAATTCTTTTTTCTGATTGGTTGATTTCTAAAAAAAATCATCTCCTCTAAAACTGCTTTCCTAAATTAATTGAAACGTGGTAGGAAGCATTCTTGGAAGGTCCTCTATAAATATTGCTCATTTAGTTCCGATCCGTTAACAAACATGGTCGCCATAGGCAATTCTTGTTTCTGATTGACCGATTTTTTAAAAATCTTCTCCTCTGAAACCGCTTGGCCAAATGAACCGAAACATGGTAGGAAGCATCTATGGCAGGTCCTCTTTAGCGATTGCTCATCTCGTCCCGATCCGTTAACAAACATGGCCGCCACAGACAATTCTTGTTTCTGATTGGTTGATTTCTAAAAAAAATCATCTCCTCTAAAACCACTTTCCCAAATGAATCAAAACTTGGTAGGAAGCATCCTTGGAAGGTCCTCTATAAAGAATGTGCATTTAGTTCCCATCCGTTAATAAACATGGCCACCACAGGTCATTCTTGTTTCTGATTGGTCGATTTATAAAAAATCTTCTTATCTGTAATTGCTTAGCCAAATGAACCGAAACTTGGTGGGAAGCAACCAATGGAAGGTTCTGTATTAATTTTCCTCAAAGCAGAATGAAAGGTGAGCGACACAGGCTCAGCCCACTGAGCCTCTAGTTTATGTTTGCATCAAATGTTGTGCAGACAATAACATTCAATACATTTGTCTGTCACTTTCAGCTTGTAAGATATTCTTTATTAACTCTAACCAAAGATTTAAGCCAGATATAGATCTGCTAATATGTAACAAGGGTATTAAACACTGAGGTTTTAATGCTGCAATCAAATTACATTCACTGTACAATCTAGTATACAAATAACAGTCTCCTGGTACTTAATTCATGTAGAGCGAAAGTAAGAAACGGTAACAGTATACCAGAGACGTGGCAGAAGACACCATTGAAAACAATTCTGATGACTAGTTTCTGCTCTTTTCAGTAAAAATTTGGCTGTTTTGGACATTTTTAACATTGCATCATAAGCACAATATATGTACATTGTCTAAAAAATTTAATTTATTTGCACTCACTTTGAAGTGGGGAAAGAAAAGTCTGCCACAAAAACTCACTTTTCTACCTGTTTCTATAGCATCTACAAATAAATAATATTTTCAGACAATATACATATATTGTATATAAAGATT
The DNA here is from genome assembly GCA_963383655.1 of Bathymodiolus septemdierum. NCBI lineage: Eukaryota > Metazoa > Mollusca > Bivalvia > Mytilida > Modiolidae > Bathymodiolus > Bathymodiolus septemdierum. Next base: position 82,585,688 of record OY726522.1, read on the forward strand.
AACCTTTGTTACATTTGACTTTTTAAAATTTTGTTCTAGATTCGGAATTTAACTACATAATATAGTAATGCAATGAAAATTCAAAAATCTATACACAGAATTATTTGTTGCAAATATTCTGGTAACTGTTCAGTCGTTAATGTCTCTTTTCTCTGATCTAAGAAAATAAACATTGGAAATTGAAAATACAATTATACTTTATAGCAGTTATTACAACAATATGATTTAAACAGAAATCACAATTTTATAGCATGCAAATTTTAAAATTGTGAAAAAAATAAAATGTTATGTTGATAATTTTGTTACAACATATAGATGCTAGTACAAGTTTGTGTTTGTAAATCTTTAGTTTTCTCTTTAGAACATCACACACCTCAAGAAATAAATAGAAACATAGATATGAAATATTTTCTTTATATATATTTTGATGTTTTTCATTTGATGTGAATGTATATTAAACAAATGTATATGTTCATATAAGCTTCATTAATGATCAATAAATATTAATTATAAAAAAAATCTCTATTTGTATTCATTTTAATTACAATAGTCGGGGCTATCACTACTTTCAAATTAGAGGGAGAAGTGACCTTCTCTCAGAGAACTCATAGGGAAAAGTGGAAGACAACAAAGAGAAGTGGGGGAGACTTCTGGGAGAAGTTAATAGCGATTAATCGAAACATTGTTTCACGACCCCTCTGAAGTTACCCTGTCCAAATTTAGTAAACAGTTTTAAGACTATCTGATCTGATTTGTTCTGGGTTTTTTTTATTAGTAATTGCCTAAAGGACATCTATTCAATGTCAAATATTCATTTCTGTCTATCATGACTATTGGAGTATTGCATACTTGTGATTTGTTATATGTACCCCCTTTGAAATTTTAATGTTATAGTGGAATATATCTTAAACAGAACATGTCCAGAAAACTGATAAAATAAAAGAGAGGTTCAACACTCATTGATTATAAAGTGTTGAATCCAAACATCTGAAATAAACTTGAATGTCTTATATATTGTCCAAGATACGTTTATATTGTACTTCCATGTAAATTTGGATTTATTGTTAGGTTAACAAGTTGAAGAGCAGGGGGTGGATAATGCAGGAGCCTGGCTCCTGTAATGAAACAGAATTAACTTTTCGGAAGGTGAATTGCATGAAGAAAACTAAAAATACCACACTATCTGAACAATTCCAAAATCCAATAAAAAATGTGTGGAAACAAATGCAAATTTGATACACCAAACACAATATATTTATTTAAATATTTATTTAAATCATTTATAAAAAAGAAACATTTTATTTTACAAAAAATGCTTAAAATTGGACTTTATCAAATTTCTAGAGGATGTTTTCTACTTAGGTCTTAACCTCGTGTCTGTAATTAAACAAAAGGATTTAATCAACTGTTTTATGATCATTTTGGGAAATAAAGTCGATTTATAAAATGAAAAATACATTTATTTTAGGGATATTCCATTTAAATTTACCTGTTATTTTCAGACCTCCCACCAAGAGAAAAAAATAATATATACCTGTTACTATTGTAGATTAAAATACCCACAACCCACATGCAAAAAATTAAATTGGCGTTCCACCCCAGGGAGGTAAATTTAAATGGAATAGCTCTTATATAAAAAAAAAAAAACATTAATTTTTTTTAGCATGCTTTCTGCTTAAAGTTTGAGAAAGTATTATTCTAGTTCCTGTAATAACAGAATGCTTTATGAAAGTGTTTTAATGATAATGAAGGGATAATAAGTAATTTTTTTTTTAAACATTAATTTTACGAAAAATAATTCATTAAATTTTAACTGGTCAAATTTTATGGGTATGTTTTCTAATGAAAGTGTTGTTTTGTAATTTTAATTATTTAAAAAAAAAAAACACAAAGAAACAACTTTATTAACTCACCTGGCCAAAGGCCATGTGAGCTTTTGCCATCACTTGGTGTCCGTTCGTCGTACGTCGTAAACTTTAATCTTCTCCTCAGAAACCACTGGGCCAATTGCAACCAAACTTTGGTGGAATGGTATTTGTATGGCCCTCTTCCAAAATTGTGTCCGTTGATCCCGACTTCCAACCAAGATGGCGGCCAAGCTAAAAATAGAAAAAAGGGGGGATGAAATTTTAATTGTCCATTGCTGCTATAGTATAAGTTAAAATGAGCTCAAATTTTAATTGCAGCTGCATGGCAAGGAGTAGTTTAGCATATATTCGGGGTTTTTCTGTGAAATTTTCCTTTCAGCCGATTTATACCGATTATGCAAATTAGGCATATTTTGATAAATGATCACATTTAAATCTTTTCCTCTGAAACTGCTGAACCAAATTAAACCAAACCTGGCAGGGATGGTCTCTGGGTGGGTCCCTTTCAAAATTGTGTCCGACAGCCCCGCCCTCCATTCAAGATGGCTGCTGTTACTAAAAATAGAAATTTCTTCAATTATCCATTGCTGCTTTAGTATAAGTCAAAATGAGCTCAAATTTTAACTGCAGCTACATTGCAAGGAGTAGTTTAACATATATTCAGTTTTTTTCTGTGAAATTTTTCTTTCAGCCGATTTATACCGATTATGCAAATTAGGCATATTTTGATAAAAGATCACATTTAAATCTTCTCCTCTGAAACCGCTGAACCAAATTAAAACAAATTTAGCTGGGATGGTCCTTGGGTGGTCCCCTTTCAATATAGTGTCCAACAGCCCCACCCTCCATTCAAAATGGGTGCTGTTGCTAAAAATAGAAATTTCTTCAATTGTCCATTGCTGCTTTGGTATAAGTCAAAATGAGCTCAAATTTTAACTGCAGCTACATGGCAATGAGTAGTTTAACATATATTTTTGGTTTTTCTGTGAGATTTTTTCAGCCGATTTATTCCGTTTAGGAATATTATGAGATAAAAATCACATCTAAATCTTTTGCTCAGAAATTTGAGTTGAAATGATCATTGGGTGGCCCACTTTCAAAATTATGTGTAACGCCCCCATTTTCTATCAACTTTAGATGTCAAATTGAAAACCAGGTGAGTGATTACAGGCTCCTTGGAGCCTCTAGTTTTATTTAAAACGGAATGTTCTCAGAAAAAAATAGTAATAATTAGATACTATTTATTTGAACATAGTTAAATTTCTAGGGCAAGTTTTGGTTTTACGCTTGGATATTGTACGGTATTACAATATATTCTGACTTTGTAATGAAAAAGAAAGCTTCATTAAAGTTTTTGTATAGTGATATAGTAATGATATGCTAAAATTAAAAAAGTTTTTATTTTATGGGAAAAAAATCATTTAAAACCATAGCCGTTAAACCTGCTTTAACAGTCACCTTGAATAAATTGTCACTTTCTGTTGACAGCCTGATTAAAATCCTCTCCTCTCAACTGGTTTCACCTGTTAAGTTAACTCTAGCGGTCACCTCATTAATGCAGTCAATGGTCACTCGTATTCTATAAATTTATCAGAATTTAATGGTTTTGTTTTCATTGTAGGCTTAAAAAATATAAATAATTATCTTTTGAGGTGTTCTCAATACAACCTAGATATCTAAATTAGTGTGCACCAATAACTGGAATTATCATAATCATGTATGCTTCAGTCAAAAGATTAGAAAGCCAAATAATTTAAGGGTGGTACCATACACTACAAGGAGATAACTCTTTAAAATCAGTTGAACGTTTTGATCATATGATGTTTGTATCCAGATTTCAAGCATCTCAGTGATCAAAACCACAGAGAGAAAAGCTGCTATGTTGCTAGTGAATTTATAGCTCTGAGTCTGTTGGTTGGAATTTGTTAAAATTTTGATATTTATTACAGTGGATATATTCAAACACACTGCCAAAAAAATAAGAAAATTAAACGAGCAGAACAAATTTTACCTGAAGTGTATGGTACCACCTTAAGTGTTTGGGAACATATATTCCAAAGAGCCTAAATAGATAGACAAAATCGGTTATAATTTTTGTTGTTGCTCTTTCGATAAGTACACCCCAGATGTCAGATATATTTAAGAAAATGGATTTCTATTTTAATAACAATATGATAGAAAAGGTATTTTTAATTATGAAATTCCGATTTCATTCCTGTTTTAATTGATTAACCATAATGTATATGACCTTGAACACTACTAGTATTCTCTTATGTAAATATGGCAAGTTATGAATAGCTGGTAGCTGCGGAACCGTAGCTCTTATGTTATTTTAGACGGTAACAAACAAAAAGACTATAAGAGCAGCTAGATGAGCTAGTACACTAAGCATGTTTGTAGTGAGTGAGGGATTGTTGTTTCACTCCAAGTGACAAATTTTCCAGCTACATAATATTTTGATGAGATGATGAGGATGTCTGCTTTGTACTAGGCCAACATGCTTAATCAAATCTGTATAGTGCTTGCTCTCTGAAACAACAGTCCTCAGGTAGACATGTCGCTCCACTGGGACACATCATCCCGATTCAGAGGCAAACAGTCTTTACTCTTGCTCCTTAAGGCTTCGTGCTTAGCTGAGAAGCAACAAATACCGATAATATAGTCTGGTTTGACCGGAGCTCGAACCCACGATCTACCACACTCGAGCAATGGAGCAAGCTAACCATTACACCACCTATGCGGTTTACATTTTCTTTACAGTTGGCAGGATTATTGTGACATTTAACACGTGTAATTGTCAGTGAACATTTAATGCCATGTTTAGCTTTTAGAGGTTAAACGTACACATCGTTCCTAGAAAAAAAACGTTGGTATGCAGAGTTCATTAGGGAAAGTATTTCTGGAAAATCATAACAATTATGATGAAGAGGATTATGGTGATAAACACCACTTTCAACAATATTTCAGTTATATCGTGGCCGTCAGTTTTATTGGCAGAGGAAACCGGAGTACCAGGGGGAAACCACCGACATGCTAAAAGTCACTGACAAACTTTATCACATAATTTTGTATCGAGTACACAATTACAATTAGAATTAATAAGATAAAAAGAACAAAATCCAAATCAGCTACAATCATTTTGATACTTAAAGGATGGCGTTTATTGGGGATTCCTCTACATTAACCGGGATGGCCGTGATCGTATGGTAGTTGGATTTACAACTACCTACAGGGGCGGATCCAAGGTGGGTTCCAATGCCGATCAGGGCGAGGTGTACAACATTATGTGATAAACTTTTGTCAGTGACTTGGACAGGTCAGTGGTTTTCTCCGATTTCCTCCACCAATAAAAATGACCCCCACGATATAACTGGAATATTGTTGAAAGTGGCATTAAACACCATAAAACCAAATCAATTTACATTAACCATATATTTTATTTTGTTAGTGGTACCCAGAAGTAAGTCATCATTGTCCTAAGACCCCCATCATACTGGTAGGTACAAAGCTTGATCTGAGAGATGACAAAGAAACTGTAGAAAAACTACAACAGAAGAACCATGTACCTATTACTTATCCGAAGGGATTGGCAATTTTAAGCGAAATCAAAGGAATCAAGTACTTGGAATGTTCAGCTTTGACACAGAAAGGCCTGAAAAATGTTTTTGACGAAGCCATTCGAGCAGTGTTGTGTCCCAAGCCAGCACAACAGAAGAAGAAGTCATGCGTAGTCTTATAATAAGGACTGTTTTGGGGAGGATGTTTTTGCTATAGTACATTCAATATTTTAACTCTCATTTTATAAACATAATATATGATATTCAAAAAAGTATTACACTTTATTCTTTATTATTACTCTTCATGTAAAAAACTTTCATTATAATTGACATGATATTATCGAAACATAATTTTACAAAGAATAAATAGCGTCGTTGTACTATGCGAGTACTATGCACACTCGCGAGTACTATGCACACTCGCATAGTACTATTGTTGGAGTCGTTACTATGCTGATGGGCTCAGCTTAGAACAATGTTACGTCATTTAAATAGGCGGGGTCTAAATGGGATCACCTGAGTGCTTTTAACAGTGTACAATTTACAATATATTATACGTTTTTCTTTCACGTTGATGCTATCGTCTGTCAAAACAATGGCCAGTTCCAGGTTTGGGAATTAAATATTTGACAGTTCATTGTTATTGTTGAAATTAAATATTTCTTGAATTTAAATGAATATTATTTGCCAATCTTTATACTATCAATACAATTTAGACAAATTTCATTTTTTTAAATCACCAAAGACATTCAGAGTAATAGTATACAATTATGGCCTTCATGAGAAGTTAATAATAATATCCATAATTATTAAATTGAGAAAGGGTTCGGACCGATGGAAAATAACCCTTTCGAGATTTAATAATTATAGATATCAACTTCTCATGAAGGACATAACTGTATTATTATACTGAACTAATATGAGGGAAATAACTAGCTATTGGTTCGACGTGCTGAGGGAAATAACTAGTAAATTATTGATTCGATGTGCAAAAGCGCGCCAATTTCAAACAGTTATTTTGTGCTACGTGCAGATTCCTTCACAGTTATTTGACCTACGTGCAGTTTGCCGCGGGCATAATGAGTTATTTCTTGTTCCATGGAATAAAACTTTAAAATATCTTAATTATTTCTTGCTTGGTTTCTAGTATAGTAAAGTATAATAATAACAATAATATTGTGTTGTCCATGTTATATGCCGAAATATGTCCCAAGGTTAGAAGGCATAATGCACTCCCCCCTGGGACCTTCGGGTCGTGCAATATGCCTTCTAACCTTGGACATATTTCGGCATATGATATAACATTGACAACACAATATTATTGTATAAATATTCCGGTTGGATTTTGGAACTGTTCTGACAGAATGGTATTTTTATTATTATTATTCAGTCATTCAGATTTCATAAAATGCACAGAAAAAAAGATTATTTAAGTTTACAATCACTTTGATACTACTTCAATACCAATTATAATATAACCGCATCACTGATGTAATTGCCAAACCAATGACTAAAATTTGTATTTGTTGCTTCTCCGCCAAGCACACATCATTAAGGAGAAAGAGCAAAGACTGGTTGGCTCGGAATCAGGATAATGTGTTTGAGTGAGGCGACATGTCTATCCGCTGATTGTAGTTTCAGTACGTGAGCTAGTACCATAAAAAAATCCAACTAAGCATGTTGGTCTAGTACAAAGCAGACCTCATCATCATCTCATTGAAAATTAACATGTTCTCGCCACAATATAGCTGAAAATTTGCTGAGTTTGCTTTAAACAATCCCTAACTCCGATTATTACAACTATTTCTCATATGGTTATTTTATAAGACAGCATTTTTTGTCTTTTAAGGACTACAAATTGCATATTTACATTATGCAATTCTTTTCATCCGAGATCTAGTGTATTTGTTTTCATTGAGTTTTTCTTTAAGATGGCATTGTGGGTATAATGAGGATCATGTATCGGATTGTCATCTCCTTGTGTCCGTCATAATCCTCCCAAAAAAAAACTCTTTTTTGTTTTTTCATCTTATTGATATGTTCTTTATTTCATGTGACTTATGTTTTTGTAGTATCTTAAATTTGTCTTTGCATGTACTTTTGAATTGTCTTACATAAACGTGTGTAATATAACTATAATTTTCTTTATATGTTTAATCAAAAAATGTGTTTATTATTTATGCTTACATCCGATATGTTCAAACAATTTGATAACAATAGAATTAAATGTGCTTTCTGTTGATTTTACTTAATTTTGTAAAATTTAAAATCCACAGTTATCTGATGTCAATTTTGGATATATTTTCAAAACTTGTTCTATCAATAAGAGAGAAATATTGTAACATGTGAAAAATAGTTCAAGTTGAGACATTTCCAGTCAGAATTCAAAAAGTAAGAGAATGAAAATCTGAGCTAAAATGGCCTGAAATCATACGATTGTCTCTGGGTGTTAATATATTGTCATATTATTAAAAAAAATACTGTACATTGTCACAATTAATGGTACTGTGTAATCTGAAGATGATGTTCTTACAATATCAAAAATGTTCTGTTGATAATTTTATGTTAACTTATTAATGCTAAAATATTTTTTGATGTTTTGCACTTGACGGTTATTATACAGTGTTATGTACAATATGAAAATATATTGTACGAGTCTGTATTGTATTGAAAACCTGTATTGGACGAGACGTCGCAGCTGAAATGATCAATTACAATACTATAACAATAATTTTATGTTTAACTTTTAATACTGTCTAAATAGAACAACTGCACAACTGTATTTCGTTAGGAAAATGTTCTGTATCAATACAGATCTCGTAAACTCTAAAAATGAATTAAAACCAGCAAAATAACTGATCAACAATTATTCTAAACAACTTTCTTTTTTTTCCTCAAACTGTTAAATATCGAACAAAAATCGTCATTTAACATTTTCTGGTTTGTTTTGTTTACTAGCAGACGACAAAAATCAACGAGTTACTTCCCTTACATAATGTACAATACGAAAAAAATACGGACTTATCGGGACATCCAATACGGAAAAAATACGGCTTCCGGTTTAACTCGAATAATACTGCGCCCTCTATCGGCACTATCGCTATCAAAGCGTAATATAACGACTGGATTATTCGGGTTACTTCCGGTTGTACAATATGGGGAAAATAATGTACGGTCACATGTCTTAAATGGGTGTTTTTGATTAGATTAAAATTATAGCTGTATAATAAACAAATGTAATATTCATTACTGATTTTTTTTAAATATATTAATACTAGTACAAGTCTTTGTTTGTTAATCTTGATATATTTTGATGTTTTACATTTAATATAAATATGTATATGCTTCATTTATGATAAATAAATATTAATTATAAGTCTGTTTGTAATGAATTTCAATAGAATAGTAAAATATCTCTATTAAAACAGAACCTTTGGTATTTCACAAACCTGTTTAAATGATACAAAAGTTAAACACTCATTGCTGCTGATAACTTGTTGACTCCAAACATTTGACATAACCTAGTACTTAAGCATTGTTTCGCTAAGATGGCAGGTTTGGGCCCATAAACTAGTCTAACCCCACCACTTTTTACAGAAGTGCTTGTACCAAGCCAGGATAATGAGCGATCATATATTTGTGTTAGGAGTATCATGGCAACTTTGCCTCTTTTTATGATTTTCTATTTGATTTTGGTAACGTTCCGACAGTGCAGTATTTTTTTGTTTTTCATTTTCTTAAACCTCAGTGGATTTGTCATAGGAGTACTAACTTTTCGCCGAATTGTTCCTTTATTTGTACGAGGCAGACTTCATGCCGTGGGTTCTGAAGAAAAACGAAAAGAAGCTAGCCCTATTCTTTAATTTCAATTTCCGACATATAGATGATGTCCTTTCACTTAATAATTGTAAGTTTTGTGATCTTGTTGAGCTTGAAATAAAGGATACCACAAATACAGATAGGTCTGCCTCATACCTTGACCTACACCTCGAAATTGACAGTGAATGCCGGTTAAGAACGAAACTTTACAACAAGAGATGATTCCAATTTTCACATTGTGAACTTTCCATTTATATGTAGCAACATCCTAGCAGTATCTGCAAATGTAGTTCAGTTGATACGATAAAATTTCAAAGCTTTTGGTTCCTATCATGATGTCCTTGATAGAGAGTTGCTACTAACAAGAAAGCTACTGAAACAAGTGTTCCTAGTCATCACTTTGCAAGATTAACTGTCGTCACCATGACTTAGTTAACTGTTAAGGAATATCTGGGACACAAATGATTACGGATATGTTTTGTTTGTCATAAGCACAATCTTATCCTTTCCTTATACATGACTTATCACCGGGTGTGTAACCAGAGTAAAATTATGGGTTTCACTAGTGGATCATAAACTGCTTATCCTGTATCATCCCCAGTTTCTTGTGGTGTTTATGCTACTCAATCTTTAGTTTTCTGTGAAGTGTTTTGTTGATCATTGTTTGTCCTGTGTGGCCATTGTATTGTTTTTGTCCTTCGCTTTACTGCTTTTGAAGAATCCTTATGGTCGTGATCGTATGGTAGTGGGATTTACAACTACCTATGCAATCAGTCCCTATCACCACTAACGGCGTGAGTCTGAATCCCACTCATGGCGAGGTGTACTCGATACAACATTATGTGATAAAATTTATCAGTGACTTGCAGCAGGTCAGTGGTTTTCTCCAGGTACTCCAGTTTCCTCCACCAATAAAACTGACAGCCACGATATAACTGAAATATTGTTGAAAGTGGTGTTAAACACTATAACCCTACTGCTTCTGATTACCACTTTGGTATATTCAAACTTTTCAGTCATGCAAAATTGACACAGACAGCAGTATAGGATAGTTTTCTCTTAAAGACAGTGAATAATAAAAAAAAAATATGTCCTTTATTTTAACATGAATTATTCATTATTTATATGCGTACTGAATGGGTAATATTACTACAAGTTATGGGTGGTCAATTTTATTGGTGGAAGAAACTGGAGTACCTGGAGACAACCAGACCTTTCACAAGTCATTTTAAAGCTTTATCACTGTAAGTTGTATGGAGTAGATATCACCATGAGTGTAATCTAACTCACAACTTTAGTGGCGAAAGATACTAATTGCATAGGTAGATATAAATCTAACTTCCATACGATCGTGGCCATGACATCATCTTAATATAAATACAGTAGAGAAATATAGGGTCCAACACAGAGAGAGGTGCAAGATTGTAAAATCTGTGACACCCAAGGGGAAGATTTAACGATCGCACCTTTCAGAGTGCTCGACTCTTTTTCTCGCCCTTTTCTACCATATCCAAATTACCTCCCTTTGACTAAAGTCAAATAAATTTTTTCAGGTATTTATCACTGATGTAGTAGCATTTATAATGTATTTATAAAATACATCAGGGCTCACCACATAGTAAAAATAGGGCGACTTGACTTCTCTCTCTGTTGACTTAAGGGCAAAGTGAGGCAAAAACTGAGAGACTTCCGAAAATCGATCCATATTTTAATGTTTATTTTTCCCACTAACGCATGTTCCTCTACTTTTCACAAACAAACGTGCTGCACAATGATCTTAAAAGGATGCAATTAACGAGTTTGGAATAAAATATTGAACATCAAATCCTGTATGGGTCAGATTTCAAGAACATGGGAGCTCATTTTATGTGAATATTGAAGGAAAAGTATGATTATTGGTTAAAAAAAGACTGACAGGGCGACTAAAACTTCGCTTTTTGACAGAAATTGGGCAATTTCATTGAAACTACGCCCACTTCGCCTGGTTTGGTGAGCCCTGTACATTGTATTTTATTATGAGATATATTTAAAATACTGCCAAGACACGGATGTATATTGATAAATCGATAATTTACTTCAGCAATGGAAAACAATTTTGCAGGAAAACCCTCCTGTTGCCTATCTTACTCAGGAGCCTAAATTACCGCACTACTTTATCCAAGGGGTGAGAAATCAAAAGCTATCTATAAATATCCATTCTTATAAAATAGAGAGGTTATGACAGGTAGTCACACCTGCTTTAGTGACCACTTCTATTAACTGTATTATGTTACCTTAATTTTTATTTCCCTTCAGTGTATGTCATATCAATTAAGCAACCACCTGTCTTATGTGATCACTGTTTCACTGTTGCCTTGGAAGGTCACATAAGACAGGTTTGAATGTAACTTAAAATTCATGTATTACAACACATTTTTGTTCTTTAAATTTTACTATATCAACAAATCAATTACAGCTTCACACAAATTGTTACATAATTAATGAATGGATAAGTTAGTCCCATCCTGAAGCACTACTCTTCTTGGAAGAAAATACCAGTCATTCTTATCTGCAAAAGATGAAATGAAATTTTTTTTTTTTTTTAATAAGATGGTTTTTTAAATATGAAATATATTTTTTTATTTTAGCATGGTGCAACGCCATGCCTGTCCTTTCCAGGACCATTCTGCCTTCACAATGGAAGAGTCTATGATCATATCTATTTTGTGAAATTGTAATATTGCAGATGAACCTCGATATCTCGAAGTTCACAGGACCTTTGCAAAATTTTGAGTTATCCGAAATTCCACATAAGTGAAGTAAGGGATTAAGTAAGACAGGCAACTCTGTCAGGTCAGCTTGACAAATGTGGATGCAAACTATTGTCTGTTATTTATAATATATTGATCATCATTTGTACATATTGTGTACATATTTTTAATACGTGTGTAATGTATTGATTTTTTTATTTTCCTGTTTTGAAAAAAAATAAAATTCAAATTTTCTTTGATGAGGTGTGATTATCAGAATTTTACCATGTATAGATTCAATAATTGTCAGGAAACTTCAAGAGAAAAAAGAAACATAGATTACAATAGGTTACAGCAATACACAATCATCTTGTATTTAAATAGAAAATGTAGTATGAAACTGTCAACAAAACGAACTTTCATAGAAATCTATATATACCACGTAATTGAACACTAATAAAACAAAAATTCATTATTCTGTTGTAAAAGCTTATCGGCAATCTGACTAAATGTTGAAATGCTATTTTGAATAGTGCATTCAATGTTTAAATGACTATTGTTTCATAAAAGTTTAGTAATATCACTGTACACAGTGGACTGTTTAATGGCTTCAGAGTTTTACTACAATCAAGGTGTCATTCATTTGATTATCACTTCAATGTATTCTATGAGATATTTCAACTACCTAACTATCCATACCACAAGATTGTTAAGTAGGGTTTGGGAAAACACATGTTTGTTTTTAATTTAGACATTAACTATGTACCCTAGTTATTCTATAACGTCTTCTTTGTCTGCTACATATTGTACAATATCTCTAGGTCTCATCAGTCGTTCAGAGTCAGCATCTGGTATTTCAAAAGCTGGAATAATTATAAAAAAAAATATTTAAAAACAAAATCTGTTGATATTATACAATAATCATGATCAATAGGAGGTTTTATAGGATACAAGACAGCAATAAAGTACCAAGCAGAAAGCTGAGTTCAAATCAGTGATGAAGCACCGATGACCTTAATTTCATTTTAAGTCCTGCAACATACTACATGTATAAACATCAATCATGTGTATATATTAAGTGCATCTCAAGTAAATAAAAATATATAAATAGTTGTAACATATGGAAATAAATATATTTAAAAAGCAATGACACGATTGAAGTTCTTGATTTGATAATGAAATAAAATTACATGTGTATATTGTTTTACAGTTGTTAGTGGTGTGTCTGTGTACAACTTGAATTATAAAATAACTTGTACACATTATAATACCCATATGAAATAAAATGACACTTGTATATTTGTTTTAGAATAAACAAATTTCACCACAAGGTCATAATGGTTGAATTTTTATGTTACCCATATTAGAATTTAGCCAAACTTATCTTTATCTGTTACTGACAATACAGGAAAATTTCAACCAAAGAATTGAACTGAGATAGATATGTACTTACTGAATTCATCTTCCACTGCCATGATTATTTCTACTTGGTCTAAACTGTCTAAACCCAAATCATTCATAAAATGAGAGTCCACTGTTAGCTACCGAAAACAAATAAAAAATCCAAATTAATAAACAAAAAATGAACATGATAAATTTTGTGTACTACATTTTTTGTAGTTGTACATATACATTTCATTTAAATCAAAGGGCTATAAAAACTTGAGAGTTGGAAATAACAAAAAGTCCAAATGATTTGATTTGAAATACATGTACTAGTTGTATATCTTATTTAGTAAAATAAAATTTTGGCTATATCATGGCAAGAACACGTTAATTTTCAATGAGATGATGGTGATGTCCGCTTTGTACTAGCCCAACACCCTTAGTTGGATTTTTATAGCACTAGCTCAATAAAACAAGTCTTCGGATAGACATGTCGCATCACTCTGACACATTATTTGTATTCCAAGCCAACCAGGCTTTGTTCTTCCTCCTTAAAACTGCATGCTTAATGGAGAAGCAACAAATACCAATTTTAGGTCAGGGACTCACGGCTCAAACCCACGATCTACCACATTAACCATTACAGTTTAAAGCAAAAGCTTGGGAATTTAATTTAATGTAAGAAGACATGAGTCCCCAGTAAATGCCTGAAAGTAATTTTTTTTTTGCTACTGGCTTGGTAAATTTACTTGCCACTGCAAATTTCAGAACACCACAGGCAATCAGCCATCCGCTTATTTCAAACCCCTCTGATGGCAATACAGTGTTCTCACTAGCCCATTTTTACAGAGCGCAGCGCCCGCCCTTGTCCGAGCGACGCCCTGCCCTTTTTCTCTATTTGTAGCAGCGCCCTGCCCTTTGTGACTAACGAGGATGTCTTTTTCCATACCTGTTACTAGTTCATAATAATAGATTTTTCATATTAAATGCATAAAGTCACGATTAGCGTTATTGTGTAAGACAGACATTTTTTTTACAGGTAAGTTGTTCACGTGATGATTTATTATTGTTGTTTTGGTTTATTTGGGTTTATTTCTTATTTATATTAAATATTTAAAATTGCTTACTATAGAAAATACCGTTTTAATCTTTCGGTTTTATAAATAAATAATCGTGATTTTGAAAATCATTGAATTATGAAGTACCGGTTCCCAGCATATATTTCTGTCAACATTCATTTAACATGCGGTAACAGATCAAGGTAAACACATGTTGATTGTGTGATTAGGATATTTTTAGCTTTCGACGAGTGATTGAAGTTGAATTTTAACGTTTTGTCAGGAAATTTCATTCTTCTAATCATAATGATTAATTCTAATTACGATGACAATAGCTGTTGAAAAAAAGTAAAAAAACTCGTTCATTTAATATGATTATTATTTTTTTGTTTATTTCACCCACAAAAAAGTCAAAGGACTGAATTAATCAAAAGGATATTAAAGCTTGTTTTAACATATATTTTTTCAACTCGTGACGAAGGTTGTTTCTTTTCAATTTAATTGTAAAAACAATCCAACAATACTTTGCAGTATGCATTTCCACAGTGTTTGGATGGAGATTATATTAATATGAATGTCTTTGAATAAAGTTATCTATAGTTATAGATCTACTAATATAAAAAAAAAAGTTTGAAGTATAACTATATTACAGTTGTGGAAATATGCAATTGTAAGAAGTAGAGGTAGAAAATATATACATTTTGTAATTAAATAATAAAAAACATTACTTACTGACTTCTATTTACTGAAGGGAAGTGCCCTTTTCAAGTCAATCTTTGCACATTAAAGTGCCCTTTTTAAGCCAACGTTTACGCATAAAAGTGTCCTTTTCAGAAGTAGCACCCTGCCCTTTTGAAATCCTAGCTAGAACACTGCAATACATGTACAATTTTGTACATATAGCTCAAAAGATCTTTTGGGTTTAAAGTTGTTGCTCTTATATCTTTCAATATTGTAATGTTATGTTGAATTAATTATTAAAGTATTACTGTTCAACTTTTTCATTTAAAACAGAAATGTATCAGTCCTGGGTTTATAAAGCATATCATACATTGTACCACGCATATGTCATACACCATACCTGTTCTGGGTTTATTTTGTCATACAATTTCAATAAAAGCATAACTCTCTGTTCAATGGAATCGTAGGTGAGTGGTAGATCTGCACTGTAGTATCTCAACACATTTAAGTTAGGTATCTGTAAATTAGAATGACACAGAATTAGCCACAAAATATCATACCTTTTCGGCTAGTATCTTGTCATAAGCCTTCAACACATTCATAACTCTTTCTGTAATTTCTTCTAATGTTGGCGGTGTATCTTTTGTGCCATAATAACGTATTGCTGAGCTCAATAATGGTGAAATCTGAAGGAGAAAATTATGTTCTCTTTGCACTTTTCTTCAAAAAACAAATTTAAGTGAATGTATAGTTCCAGGAGAAACATGGTACACTTATATAATTAGAACTGAAAAAAAACTTAGCGTACAAGAAGTAGAGTTATGGGTGTTTAACATCATATTGAACACTATTTCAATAACATTATGGTAGTTAAAAGATAAAATTTCTGATTTTCGTCGCCTTTCATACAAGGATAAAATAGCATTGAAACAACTAGAATTATGTTTCCTGCTAAATTTTCAGACTGACCAGGGCTCACCACACATAGTAAAAACAGGGCGACTTGACTTCTCTCTCAGTTGACTTCAGTCATGGAAATTAGCACCGGACCGCGTCCGATAAATTTCCCGGCGGTCCGGTCATTTTCGCTATCTCACCGGACCGAATGTCCGGTAAATTGTTTTGTCAGCCGCTGCCTTTAAGAATAGATAAATCAAGGTTCTCGGTAAATTCAACTTAAAAATATTTCTAATTCTCTTTTATTTGTTATTTTTAGATCAAGAAAAATCTAAAATAAATAATACATATCGTCATTGATAATCACGAGTTTTGGCAAAGACATAACCCGAATAATCCAGTCGTTATATTACTCTCCCGCTAGTCGCTGCATTGGCGGCGCAGTATCATTCAAGTTAGCAAAGACACTAACTATTTACGACAGTTATTGTCGTAAAATATTTCGTGTGACTACAGTGATTGTGGTACAATGTATTTCGGAAAAATAATATTATTCTCTAGTTTTTTTCATTAACAATCGTCGTTAATTTGGAACATTTTATCACTTCAAAACACGGTGGTCATGGCTTTCTTGCAGTATAAGACAGGAGCCATTAAAGAGAAAAGTAACCCCAGAGGAGACGAGAGAACGGAAGAAACAGTATGAAAAAGACTGAGAACGTAAATTTGATTCTTGGAAGCAGGACCGACCCTGGCTTCATCACAACGTTGAACAAAATGTTATGGTCTGCAACTGGTGCATCAAAGCCAATGGACCAAAAGAGCTATATATATATTCTTTTGTAATTCTAAATTCTGGTTTCTAATTATACTTTTTCTGGTGACATACAGTAGAGCTATTATTTTATTCTATTTTTTTCTTTTTTTACATATAAGGATTCATTTGCTTAGATAGAATGAATATTTCATTTAGTAATTTTTAATGTCACAAATAGTTTTGTAATTTTAGAGTGGAAATATACCTTAATGAATATGATCATGCTGTATACAATAATATATTTATGGACATCAAATTGTCATCCCACTTGGACACATTATACTGATTCAGAGCCAACCAGTCTTTGCTCTTTCTCCTTAATGCTGCGTACTTAACAGAGAAGCAAAAAATACCAATTTTATAGTCTTTGGTCTGACCCGACTGGAGCACGAACCCATGAGCACTCGCACACTAACCTTTACACCGCTGTCTAATTGTAGATATTGCTGTTTGTGATTGCAAGTTTAATGCAATCAATAAGTGACACTTAAATAAAATAAATCTATTATTTAAAAAAAAATCATTATTTTATTGTCGGTCCTGTAAAATCTAGTTCGGTCCTGTAATTCTTCACAGTTCACAGGACCGAATGTCCTGTGGATTCAAATTCCTAATTTCCTTGACTGTAACTTAAGGGCGAAGTGAGGGAAAATCGGGGAGACTTCCGAAAATCGATCAATATTTTAACGTTTCTTTCCCCACTACTGCATGTCCCCCTACCTTTCACAAAATGAACGTGCTGCACAATGATCTTAAAAAGGATGCAATTAACGAGTTTGGAATAAAATATTGAACATCAAACCCTGTATGGGTCATATTTCAGGAACACAGGAGCTTCTTTAACGTGAATATTGAAGAAAAAGTATGATTATTGGTGAAAAAAATACTGACAGGGCGACTAAAACTTCGCTTTTTGACAGAAATTGGGAGATTTCATTGAAAACAAGGCGAAAAAGTTGCCCACTTCGCCTGATTTGTTGAGCCCTGCTGAAATTCTAGTCGTTTCAACTTTCGCCTTTGTTTCCAAGATGTTGTCCTTTAAGGGTACCTGTCGGATGTGTATTAAGGTGTCCAAGGATAAATTATGTGGCAAATCATTGCAAAAGGGATTACTTGAAAAATCCTCACAAGCGATAAGGTAGGAAATTGAAGAGATATAAAAATATATAAAAAATAGAATGATTTGAATCGAGGAAGGGTTAGCAATGGAGGACTGTCCTCCATTGTTATTTCAGTAGGTAATACATTGATACATGTAGTAAAAAAAAATTCAGTGGCAGGGAGCGTGCTTGTTGTATAACGTATAGTATTAGTAAAAATATCATACATGGAATCGATTGGCGACTTCTATCTTGGGGTAAAAGTGCAGGAATAAGAAATACAAGTTATCATTCCGGTCCCATCTTTAAATGCATTGATAATGAGCACACATGGCCATGACCGAGATAGAAAAATTACAGCGATCGAGGATAAATAAAACAGCTCTATTTGACGCAGAATTATGACTTTGCGTGGTGAACAACTTATCCAAACCGAATATGAAAAATATTTATTGAAATAAAAATAAAGGAGACAGAAAAATACTTCCTATAAAGTATTACTTTTTAATGTCCTTCAAACGAATTTTGTGACCGACGATATCTATTGATGTCGGAATCCTAAACATTTACCTTGGGAGTTAGCTTTTGAAACTTTGAACAACAAATGTTTTTAGCTTCATGTCTATTATGTACAAATGCTACTGCACTAAATCTACAAAGTGATCTTCGAAGAACAGACGAGTGTACATTTAACAGAGCTCGCACGTTCCTCGCAACGGCAGCCATTTTTGAAGACCTTCACCTCAAAAGTAAATATGAAACCAGATCAGGTGCGATAACGTAAAATATTTCGGAAACAATCTGACTAGATACCAGCATTTTAGTTTCCCAAATATAAACCAAAATCTGTCGTTTTGTGTAGCTTTTTAATATTGCATAATGTTATAGCAGCCAGAGAACACTAAGAATGTTCTAGTTATTTACCTTTGTTATTGGCCCGTGCCTAAGGAATTCCAATATTTCAGTAAAAAAATATGATAAAATGTACATTAACGATATATTCAAATTCAAAATCATTTATTGGATAAAGCATAGTACATGTACATTATAATCACAATATTGCGTAATCCAATACATTCACAAGCATATATAAACATAGAGATAACACATAATATCATAATATTAAGTCTTCAGATAAGACTATAATCTTTAGGGATGAGCACATCAGTTAGATACCATAATGTTTATTATGTTTATTATCATTTTGGGGACATAATAATTAGATAAGATTATTATTATCATTTGGAAGTTTTTGCCAGTTACTTGAGGAAAGATAAATATTTTTAAAAGTTGAATCTCTGAGTGAGTAAGATTCTTTTAAATATAAGCAAATGTTATTTAGATCTTGCGATGAACTAGGATTGAGGAGACGGTTGATTGTCACCTCTGTATATATATATTATATACAGGAGGGCGAAGCTACATTTGTACATAGTTCTTATCAGTGCATTTTTCACACTCTGTGAAAAACGGAAAAAGATCAATCAGAGAGTTATAAGTTGTAGTTCGGCAACTAATTAAAGGTACCATGTCGTTGAATTTGGAGATTTTTTTTTCTTCAGATAATTTTTACAAGGAGTACATAAAAACATTAATTAACACTAATTATCGAGTTTTAAAGTAAAAAGCCCATCCATTTTTTTTATCTTCATGAAAACACATCTCGAACATAAATTCGAATATCGCTAAACGACGCTTTATTCTCGTGTTTTGAAGATATATATTAACGCAAAAAAAACTTTCAAAAAAATTGCCAAACTTTCAGGCATCATCCTTTTAACAGTATTGTATAGCCAAGCAAAAGATTAACTAAGCATATAATTTTAATTTGATTCACTACTAGGTAGGGAAATGTTTCACTGAACTTCGGATTGGTTTTTTTTTCACAAAAGATTTCAATTCGATATCAATTGGACACAGTTTTCGGAATATACTTAAGAAAATATACGGTTGACAAAAAACATGCATTAAAAGTGTTTTCTGAAGTAAATTCCAGCAACATTTCATGTGTATATTGTCTTAGCCGCCCGTTTTTGCAATCGCAAAGAAATATTTATTTGAATGTTGGAATATGTAACAATAACAGCAAAAATGTCTTAAGTAAGATTGCGTATTCATTCTGTATTCTGCATGGTACCTATTCTAGATAAATTATGTGTTCAGTCTGTATTCTGTAGACTAGTCTGGTAAGATTTTGTGTTCAGTTTGTACCTTATCTAGTAATCTTCACTTCAGTCAGTCTGTATTCTGTACTTTATCTAGTAATCTTCAGTTCAGTCAGTCTGTATTCTGGTAGCTAGTCTAGTAAGATTTTGGTTCATTCTGTATTCTGGTACCTTATGTAGTAATCTTGTGCGTTCATTCTGTATTCTGGTACCTTATCTAGTAATCGTGTGTTCAGTCTGTATTCTGGTAACTAGTCTAGTAATCTTGTGTTCAGTCTGTATTCTGCTACATTTACTAGTACGATTGTGTTCAGTCTGTATTCTGGTACATAATCTAGTAAGATTGAGTGTTCAGTCTCTATTCTGGTACCTAATCTAGTAAGATTGAGTGTTCGGTCTATATTCTGGTACATAATCTAGTAAGATTGAGTGGTCAGTCTATATTCTGGTACCTTATCTAGTAAGATTGTGTGTTCAGTCTGTATTCTAGTACCTAATCTAGTAAGATTGTGTGTTCAGTCAGTATTATGGTAACTAATCTAGTAAGATTAAGTGTTCAGTCAGTATTCAGGTTCCTTATCTAGTAAGATTGAGTGTTCAGTCAGTATTCTGGTACCTTATCTAGTAAGATTGAGTGTTCAGTCAGTATTCTGGTACCTTATCTAGTAAGATTGTGTGTTCAGTCTATATTCTGGTACCTTATCTAGTAAGATTATGTGTTCAGTCTGTATTCTGGTACCTAATCTAGTAAGATTGTTCGTTCAGTCTGTATTCTGATACCTAGTCTAGTAATCTTGTGCTCAGTCTGTATTCTGGTACCTAATCCAGTCTGTATTCTGGTAACTAGTCTAGTAATCTTGTGTTCAGTCTGTATTCTGGTACCTTATCTAGTAAAATTGTGTGTTCAGTCTGTATTCTGGTACCTAATCTAGTAAGATTGTGTGTTCATTCAGTATTCTGGTAACTAGTCTAGTAATCGTGTGTTCAGTCTGTATTCTGGTAACTAGTCTAGCAATTGTGTGTTCAGTCTGTATTCTGGTAACTAGATATTTATTTGAATGTTGGAATATGTAACAATAACAGCAAAAACGTCTTAAGTAAGATTGCGTATTTATTCTGTATTCTGGTACCTATTCTAGATAGATTATGTGTTCAGTCTGTATTCTGTAAACTAGTCTAGCAAGATTTTGTGTTCAGTTTGTACCTTATCTAGTAATCTTCTGTTCAGTCAGTCTGTATTCTGGTGCCTTATCTAGTAATCTTCTGTTCAGTCAGTCTGTATTCTGGTGCCTTATCTAGTAATCTTCTGTTCAGTCAGACTGTATTCTGGTACCTTATCTAGTAATCTTCAGCTCAGTCAGTCTGTATTCTGGTACCTTATCTAGTAATCTTGTGTTCAGTCAGGCTGTATTCTGGTACCTTATCTAGTAATCTTCTGTTCAGTCAGTCTGTATTCTGGTACCTTATCTAGTAATCTTGT
Organism: Bathymodiolus septemdierum; assembly: GCA_963383655.1. Taxonomy (NCBI): domain Eukaryota; kingdom Metazoa; phylum Mollusca; class Bivalvia; order Mytilida; family Modiolidae; genus Bathymodiolus; species Bathymodiolus septemdierum. Next base: position 82,607,245 of record OY726522.1, read on the forward strand.
GTTCAGTCAGGCTGTATTCTGGTACCTTATCTAGTAATCTTCTGTTCAGTCAGACTGTATTCTGGTACCTTATCTAGTAATCTTCAGCTCAGTCAGTCTGTATTCTGGTACCTTATCTAGTAATCTTCAGTTCAGTCAGTCTGTATTCTGGTACCTTATCTAGTAATCTTGTGTTCAGTCAGGCTGTATGCTGGTACCTTATCTAGTAATCTTCAGTTCAGTCAGTCTGTATTCTGGTACCTTATCTAGTAATCTTGTGTTCAGTCAGGCTGTATGCTGGTACCTTATCTAGTAATCTTCAGTTCAGTCAGTCTGTATTCTGGTACCTTATCTAGTAATCTTGTGTTCAGTCAGGCTGTATTCTGGTACCTTATCTAGTAATCTTCTGTTCAGTCAGACTGTATTCTGGTACCTTATCTAGTAATCTTCAGCTCAGTCAGTCTGTATTCTGGTACCTTATCTAGTAATCTTCAGTTCAGTCAGTCTGTATTCTGGTACCTTATCTAGTAATCTTGTGTCCAGTCAGGCTGTATGCTGGTACCTTATCTAGTAATCTTCAGTTCAGTCAGTCTGTATTCTGGTACCTTATCTAGTAATCTTGTGTTCAGTCAGGCTGTATGCTGGTACCTTATCTAGTAATCTTCAGTTCAGTCAGTCTGTATTCTGGTACCTTATCTAGTAATCTTGTGTTCAGTCAGGCTGTATTCTGGTACCTTATCTAGTAATCTTCAGTTCAGTCAGTCTGTATTCTGGTACCTTATCTAGTAATCTTGTGTTCAGTCGGTCTATATTCTGGTACCTTATCTAGTAATCTTCAGTTCAGTCAGTCTGTATTCTGGTACTTTATCTAGTAATCTTCAGTTCAGTCAGTCTGTATTTTGGTACCTTATTTAGTAATCTTCAGTTCAGTCAGACTGTATTATGGTACCTTATCTAGTAATCTTCAGTTCAGTCAGTCTGTATTCTGGTAGCTAGTCTGGTAATATTTTGGTTCATTCTGTATTCTGGTACCTTATGTAGTAATCTTGTGCGTTCATTCTGTATTCTGATACCTTATCTAGTAATCGTGTGTTCAGTCTGTATTCTGGTAACTAGTCTAGTAATATTGTGTTCAGTATCCTGCGACCCTTACTAGTACGATTGTGTTCAGTCTGTATTCTGGTACCTAATCTAGTAAGAACGAGTGTTCAGTTTGTATTCTGGTACCTAATCTAGTAAGATTGAGTGTTCAGTCAGTATTCTTGTACCTAATCTAGTAAGATTGAGTGTTCAGTCTATATTCTGGTACCTTATCTAGTAAGATTGTATGTTCAGTCTGTATTCTAGTACCTAATCTAGTAAGATTGTGTGTTCAGTCAGTATTCTGGTACCTAATCTAGTAAGATTGAGTGTTCAGTCAGTATTCTTGTACCTAATCTAGTAAGATTGAGTGTTCAGTCTATATTCTGGTACCTTATCTAGTAAGATTGTATGTTCAGTCTGTATTCTAGTACCTAATCTAGTAAGATTGTGTGTTCAGTCAGTATTCTTGTACCTAATCTAGTAAGATTGTGTGTTCAGTCAGTATTCTGGTACCTAATCTAGTAAGATTGTATGTTCAGTCTGTATTCTAGTACCTAATCTAGTAAGATTGTGTGTTCAGTCAGTATTCTGGTACCTAATCTAGTAAGATTGAGTGTTCAGTCAGTATTCTTGTACCTTATCTTGTAAGATTGAGTGTTCAGTCAGTATTCTGGTACCTTATCTAGTAAGATTGAGTGTTCAGTCAGTATTCTGGTACCTTATCTAGTAAGATTGTGTGTTCAGTCTGTATTCTGGTACCTAATCTAGTAAGATTGTGCGTTCAGTCTGTATTCTGATACCTAATCTAGTAATCTTGTGTTCAGTCTGTATTCTGGTACCTAGTCTAGTAATCGTGTGTTCAGTCTGTAATCTGGTAACTAGTCTAGTAATCAGAGGCGGATTTAGAGGGGGCGTGCGGGGCGTGCAATTCGCAAAGCATATGTTATACAACGTTAATTAAGCAATTCAACAAACAACTTTTCATGAATGGTTAACTCGTGACCTGTAAGTCAAATTGAATAGTAATGATATTAGAAGTAAATTTGAGATATCATTCTAAAAAGCTCTACCCATTGATAAATGATCAGTATAATGTCCGTCCGAATGAAGCTTTTCGTCTTGCCGTTGGTTCATTCATTGAAAACGTATGATTCGTTTTTGTTTATAGACAAACAAAGGCTAATATGTTAACATTAATGCTGCATGAAACGATTCTGATCATCTAATTTAGTTACGTTAGCTTATCAGAAATCAACAACAAGTTCATGTATTGACAATTTCCGTTTTTGTTTGTCTATAGGGGAACGACCATTTAACTAAAAATATTCTGATTCCTAATGTTGCTGAAAAAAATATTCTGATTTTGGTGGAAGAAAAAAAAAAAAATCTTTTGTCATATAACCTTATGTTGAATTCTGGAAAAAAATTAATATTCTAACTCTCGTGTTGTCCGAAAAAAAAATTCTGGGCGAAATAAAAAACCATAATGCCCCCTGCAAGTTAAATGGTCGGTCCCTAAACAAGAACGGTCGAATCATACGTTTTCAATGAATGAATCAAACGACGAAAAGAAAAGCTCCATCCGGACGGGCAGCATTAACTAGAACCACCCGAAAGGACAAGCACCGAAAGTACAGATCAATTAGTGAAATGAGGAATGCGTTAAAACAAAACCAATAGTTCTTTGAAGGGTTAACATATCGTGATCGATCAGTCATGAGTTGAACAATTCGCATCACGGTTGTTAAAGAAATTTTTTACTTTAGATTCTTATAAGGCATGCCTTCTTATAATCTGACATAAACATACTGTTAACAATTATCCGACAAAATTAAGACTCAAAGTCTGATAAAAATGGTGTGGTTGGTTCAAAAATGTCGTTCAAATAAATGTTTGTAATTGCTCAAACCCCAGAGCTTCCGGGGGGCTTCGGCCCCCTGGTCCCCTACCAGGGCTCTGCCTTGGACCCGCTGTGGGACCGTAAGCGGTCCCCAGACCCATCGCCTACTAACGCCCCCCTTACCACAAATCCTGAATCCGCCCCTGGTAATCGTGTGTTCAGCCTGTAATCTGGTAACTAGTCTAGTAATCGTGTGTTCAGTCTGTAATCTGGTAACTAGTCTAGTAATTTTGTGTTCAGTCTGTATTCTGGTACCTTATCTAGTAAGATTGTGTGTTCAGTCTGTATTCTGGTAACTAGTCTAGTAATGTTGTGTTCAGTCAGTATTCTGATACCTTATCTAGTAAGATTGTATATTCAATCAGTATTCTGGTACCTCATATAGTAAGATAGTGTGTTCAGTCTGTATTCTGGGACCTTATCTAGTAAGATTGTGCTCAGTCAGTATTCTGGTACCTTATCTAGTAAGATTGTACGTTCAGCCTGTATTCTGCTACCTAATCTAGTAATCTTGTGTTCAGACTGTATTCTGTTACCTTATTTAATAATCCTGTGTCCATTCTGTATTATGCTACCTTATCTAGTAAGATTGTGTGTTCAGCCTATATTCTGGTACCTAATCTACTAATCTTGTGTTCATTCTATATTCTGGTACCTAATCTAGTAATCTTGTGTTCAGTCTGTATTCTGGTACATAAAAAGGAATGACCAACGTAGATACAAATACCTTGTGCTAGGAAGGGACAGATCTTATTTTGCAACAAAAAACCACTCTGATTTTACCAAAAGGTTCTCTGAAACGGATATCATCAACATGCTCAAGTTTGTGATTGACAACATATTTTTTTTTCTTTGGTGGACGTGTTTTTCAACAGACATTCGACATACCTATGGGTGCAAACTGTGCTCCTCTTCTCGCGGACTTGTTCCTTTATTCGTATGAGCCAGACTTCATACATGGGCTTCTCAATAAAAACGAAAAGAAGCTAGCCCGATCCTTTGTTTTCACGTTCCTCTATATAGATGATGTCCTTTCACTAAAATAATTCTAGGTTTGGTGATTTCGTTGATCGCATCTATCCCATTGAGCTTGAAATAAAGGATACCACAGATACAGATAGGTCTGCTTCATACCTTGACCTACACCTCGAAATCGACAGTGAGGGTCGGTCAAAAACGAAACTTTACGACAAAAGTGATGATTTCAATTTTTCCATTGTGAACTTTCCATTTATATGTAGCAACATTCCAGCAGCACCTGTATATGGAGTATATATCTCTCAGTTGATACGATATTCCAGAGCTTGTGGTTCCTATCAGGATTTCCTTAATAGAGGGTTGCTGCTAACAAGGAAGTTACTGAACCAAGGGTTCCTCTTAGTTAAGCTAAAGTCATCACTTCGAAAGTCTTACGGTCGTCACCATGACTTGGTTGACCGTTATGGAATATCTGTGTCATTAATGACCACGGATATGTTTCACTTGTCGTAAACATTTCCTGGTCCTTTCCTCATTCATGAGTTATCACCGGGTTTGTAGCTAGATTAACACGAAAGGTGTCACTAGTGGAGCAGGAACTGCTTACCTTTCCGGAGCATCTGAGTGCACCCCCGGTTTTTAGTGAGGTTCGTGTTACTCGATCTTTAGCTTTACGTATATGTTGTGTAGACCGTTGTCCTTTTTCTTTTGGCCATTGTGTGTTTTTTCTTCGATTTACGGATTCTGATTACCTCTTTGGTATCTTCAAACTCTTCTTGTTTATGAATTTATTGTCACGCAGTACTTTTTTATGAATTTATTGTTCCACTTTAATAATGCAAAATGAAATTAGTAACTGTGATATAATATTCTATATACTGATTGATCGACTGTTTGACAAAGTGGATTTTATTTCAGCTAAATCTTTAAATCGGGAACAAATTTGCATAACTAAATAAAAGTGTCACTGTGAGGGTTCTATGGGTGGAACTTTAGATTGCCACAGAAAAAGAGAATATAATTGATTGGGTCGGAAGATTTATCTCGTAAAAGGTGATCAACCACCTGTCCTTACAAACCGATCAACCACCTGTTCTTACAAACCGATCAACCACCTGTCCTTACAAACCGATCAACCACCTGTCCTTACAAACCGATCAACCACCTGTCCTTACAAACCGATCAACCACCTGTCCTTACAAACCGATCAACCACCTGTTCTTACAAACCGATCAGCCACCTGTCCTTACAAACCGATCAACCACCTGTCCTTTACAAATCGATCAAGCACCTGTCCTTACAAACCGATCAACCACCCGTCCTTACAAACCGATCAACCACCTGTCCTTACAAACCGATCAACCACCTGTCCTTACAAATCGATCAAGCACCTGTCCTTACAAACCGATCAACCACCCGTCCTTACAAACCGATCAACCACCTGTCCTTACAAACCGATCAACCACCTGTCCTTACAAACCGATCAACCACCTGTCCTTACAAACCGATCAACCACCTGTCCTTACAAACCGTTGCTGTTCATTAGGGTTGGGGTTATGGTGTTTAACGCCACTTTCAACTATATTTCAGTTATACTTTTATTGGTGGAGGAAACCGAGTACCCGCAAGTCACTGACAAACTTTATCACATAATGTTGTATGGAGTACACCTCGCCCGAGCGGAGTTTGAACTCACAACTTTAGTTGTGAGAGGCCCTGGTTGCAGAGGTAGTGTATTCATTAGGAGCTGCTGCAAAGGGGTTTTAAGTACAAGGGGAGTATCATATCACCCACACACGAGGTACCTATTTATGTCCCATTCTTATGGCGAGTTGTGTATTGCATTTGTCCTACACAATAGAATAAGAATAAGAATAAGAATATTTATTATTCCAATCAATGGGCCCACAATAGAGGTAAACAAATTGCATACATTGATTATTGTCATTGGAGGCAATTATACATATATATAATAAAACAATATATAAATACAATGTTTCTTGTCGGGTTCAGAGCCTTAAAGAAAAATTAATAATATAAACAGAAAGAGAAAAAATATTTCAGTATCATAAACCCTGTTTCAGTTTTCTTGTCTCAAGGCACTCTATTATACATTTTCCAAAAATATTGATTATTGAAAGATCTTCATTGGTAAATAAATAAGAGAATGCCACTTTGAGAGATATTTTATCATGCAGCAGACACATTAGGTCTCATTTACTATATACCAAGATCTAGATATCAGGGATTTTAGAGATGAGAAAAAGCTGCCATTTGATCCCTTCTAGTCCTGTGTATAAACGCTGACCCTTTCACCATCCCAGACAAACTTCATTTAATGGATCTTCTAGAACATATATTATTCCAGATACAAAAACTATTGTACTTTTTCGTCTGAACATGACTGATTGAATTCAAATTTGTCTATATTTGCCAAGACGACGATAAACCTTTCCACACACAGTACACCGTGAAATTCCTATACCTTACAAGGTAATATACCGATGAAACATTTGTGTTTACATTTTGAACTACTAATGCAAGTGCTTCTTATTAAATATTCCATGTTTGTTTAAACGCAGGTCGCCTTTTTAACCTGCAAAGATATGATAACAGTTCCGGATAATTCTCCAATAAGAAACCGTCCTTTATTACAGATGCCCACCAGATGTTGTAGCCTAATACACAATCAGCTGCAGAAAACCTGAAACACATACATGCGTAAGATAATATTTTTTTTATAAAATGCATTTTTTGAAAGTACATGTATAATGAAAAATAAACTTAATTTGGCTTGAGGTGAGAGATAGTTGTTTGTTTTGTTGATATTGGTGGAATTGTTGGCCACCACTGTTTAAACTTTTATTTTCTAGTTTCTAGTAATTGTGGCCATCAGTCATGACTCACTTATAGTGATGGTAAGTGAATTTAAGTTCACAGCAAGACATAAAATAAGTAGAGAAAGCAGTAGATATCAGAGTTAAAATAACTGTAGTATTGAGAATATATATTGTTGATAACCTGGCTAGCTCTGACATATCCACTCGTTATATTCTGATTAGTTCTGACATATCCACTCGCTATAATCTGGCTAGTTCTGACATATCCACTCGTTATAGTCTGGTTAGCTCTGACATATCTACTCGTTATAGTCACGTTAGCTCTGACATACATATCCACTCGTTATAGTGTGGCTAGATCTGACATATCCACTTGTTATAGTGTGACTAGATCTAACATATCCAGTCGTTAAAGTGTGGCTATCTATATTCTGACATATCCACTCGTTATAGTGTGGCTATCTAGAATCTGACATATCCACTCGTTATAGTGTGGCTATCTATAATCTGACATATCCACTCGTTATAGTGTGGCTATCTATAATCTGACATATCCACCCGTTATAGTGTGACTATCTATAATCTGACATATCCACTCGTTATAGTGTGGCTATCTATAATCTGACATATCCACTCGTCATAGTGTGGCTAGATCTGTCATATCTACTCGTTATAGCCTGGCTAGCTCATACATATCTACTCGTTATAGCCTGGCTAGCTCTGACATGTCCACTCGTTATTTCCTGGCTAGTTCTGACATATCCACTCGTTATATCCTGTCTAGCTCTGTCATATTCACTCGTTATAGCCTGGCTAGCTTTGATCTATCCACTCGTTATATTCTGTCTAGCTCTGTCATATTCACTCGTTATAGCCTGTCTAGCTCTGACATATCTACTCGTTATAGTCTGGTTAGCTCCGACATATCCGCTCGTTATAGCCTGGCTAGTTCTGACATGTCCTCTCGTGATAGCATGGCTATGCTCCATTATATACATACCCACTCTTGAAAACACGACTAATTCTGGTGTACCTGTTTTGATAGTTCCGCTTTTTGCTTATTACAATATATAGTTATTAATTCTACTACACAGATTATCGTGGTAATTGGTTGGTTATGAATTGTGCATTACAAAACAATGGAACTAGGTCCCGAGTGATTAAGTTAGAAAACCTCTTCTTTATTATAAAAGTAAACGAAATTTGTAACGGTTGTTTTATTCATAAAGCGTGTCATGTATAAATTATTATAGCCTTCTCATGCAAACTGCATTGATATTCAGCACATTACATGCAATCCACCAATTTTGCAATATCGTACCGTTTATATATCACCCACTGTAGAGCAGTGGTACCAGGCAGACTGTGAGGATACTGCATAATTGTGACACTAATAAATGATAGAAAACTTACTTATCACCACAAATATATTGTTTTCCTTGAAGGCATGAAGTAAGATAGTCGGCACAAATATTGAACTTTTGTCTCGCATGTTCAATTTCCTGTCTATCTTCTGTTCCTTTAGGTTCTTTAAAATGGTACTGTATGAATAATATTTCCTGAACCTCGTCCAATGTCGCACTTGTGTAAAATATTATGCTGAAAAACATGTACAATTAAATGTAAATGAAATGCTTTATTTGTCAAGATGATCTAGATTCACGCAAATACAAATGGGCCTTTTTTCTCAAAATACGTTAGGTGTGATCTAAATACAAAATCTAAACTGTTAGTCGTTCGATTTAAATTAAATTATTTCATCGGCTAATAGTTTGCTTTCGCCAGATGGCACTTCGGTGAATATTAGTATGTGCAAATTTGATCGACTCGGTGGTGTAATTGCTGGTGTCCCCATCCCGAATCAAACTCAAGGCTATACAAGTGGTGTGTCTAACTTCTCCTTTATGCCACAGGTGCTTGTGGACAGGACCCTATGCCTATGGTGCCTCTGATTCCCCATCCCCCCTTTTTTTAACATCGATTTTTTTTTTTCATGTACACAACATTTTGCAACTTTCTATGTATCACTGTATGACATATATACAATAAAAACAATCAAACAGTAGTTTCTATCCATACCAGGTTTCTGACATATGTATCCACAGGAACTAATAGCAATCATCGCTCGAAGCTTGAAAGTGGACAAACCCCCTATATACTATCAAACCAAGATAAGAAGGGCATCAACGATTTTTACCCAACTCTACCAAATTTAGACACATGTGAATGTGATACCTATTGTAAACAGGTTTTAAACAGGTACAATATATATAATGGATCGAACGATGATGTAATATACCGTACATTCATTTGAAATTGGGGTCGTCGTGGCCGTTATCGTATGGTAGTTGGATTTACAACTACCTATGCAATCAGTGCCTATTACCATGCACTGATGTTGTGAGTTCGAATATTCGATCAGGGAGAGGTGTACAACATTATGTGATACAGTTTGTTTGTGACAGGTCGGTGGTTTTCTCCCGGTCCTCCGATTTCCGAAGAAACCGGAGGACCGGGAGAAAAACACCGACCTGTGGTAAGTCACTGACAAACTTTATCGCATAATGTTGTACACCTCGCCCTGATCGAGATTCGAACTCACAACGTCAGTGGTGATAGGCACTGATTGCATAGGTAGTTGTAAATCCAATTGCCATATGATCACGACCACGACGGCCCCACACACAACTTTTTGTATGAGGTGTAATGTACTTTTTCGTGATCGAGAGTCGACTTTACAAATTATCGTAGTGGTGGGTACCGATTCAGCTAAGTACAAATCCAAGTGCCACACGGTTACGGAGACCCCATATAATGTACTATACCTTAAGGTAACATATACATACTTGTAAAATATTGCCATGTTGTGCGGTAAACATTGCTGGTAACTTTCAGCCAGGTACACACATATTGCTCCCGACTCTATTATGGTAGTGTCCTGTAATTCTAAAGCTGGTATTGATGCATGAGGATGAACCTTGGCATTATATTCTTTACATTCCTTGGAGGATTTATCCCAGACATCAACATCAATATATTCAAAATCTTGAAGGACATTCATTTCTGAATTTGTAAATTAAAATTTATTTTAATATTAATATGAAACATGATTGGCTAGATTAATTGCAAAGCAAACCAAAAACCAACGAAATAGTAGTAGAGTGTGATCAGTTTTAGTCACCCCAAAAACCCGCGGCGTTGCGGCGTCCCCATATAAAGCTATAGACACACCCATTTCCCATATATGGGCATAGCCCCACCCCTTTCGTCTGACGTCACAAAAAAAATATTTATATAAAATATCCCCCCAAAAATGTTTCCCTCTCCCCTCGACTCCATGACCATATACGAACTGCATTATCAGATTCATTTTCACCCTCAACCAATCATTTCGCGTTATTTTTTTTAATGACCTTATATGGACTGTGTCATTCCAACGATGTGGAGATCCAAAACTTTCAACTTAATACACAATACCTCTATTCAGAACAATGACATGATATCCATCTAATTATTACCAGATGTTATAAGATTGTGCTTATCAGCTCGATCAAGGAAGGCTAAAACTGATTACACTCTACTACTCATGACATTTGTTTTCCCCTTTTGTCATTGTATTGTCTGTTCGTCTTTAGATTTACAGTTCTTATTACACTTTTAGTATTGTCAGACTTTTCTTGTGAGCATTTGGTCAGATGGAAAAAAAATACATGCAGACCATGGTAACATGCAACTGACATATGCCGGTCCTATATATACTCTGGATAATATATTCAAGCTGTTGTTATCACAAGATTGTATGGATATATATGCACGGCTGGTAATCGGCACAAGCAGAACAGTTGGTTCTGCAAAGAAATTCGTGAGGATAACTTCCGGTTTTGGTGGAGGAGAGTTCACGAAGACGCTTCGCAAGGTATGTACATGTCAAAAATTGAAATTTTCTTGACAAAGATGCAAGTTAAATTTTCAATATTTTTTCATCATGGGAGTCTAAATGTAATCGGGGATAAATTCCGATTCGTCAGAAGTAAATTGAAGTATAGATAAATCTACAAACTGTCAATTTTCTCGTTTTCCTGCTTGAGGAGATCGGTTCTGATAGAGCACATTGCGAATGCATGAGGAGATTTGCTAGTTTTGGTACGATACATGTAATCCACTGTATAATCACAAATTGTGCATGTCTGTCTGGTAATAAATTCACGAACTGATGCCCTTCTTCCCGTCGGGTTTTTAAAAGTATAAAAGTAATATTTCATTGTTCATGGGCTGTCCACCTAGAAAGAAACATTTCATTTAAGGAATCAATTCACAATTGTAACTGCGGTTTCCCATGATTTAACTTGTCATTATTGATCATTTGTTGTTTGTGACAACTTCCATTGTGCATAGGATACACAAGATTAACTTCCCTTACATTGGAAAAAATTTAAAATGCACTAAGATAATTTTGTAACATAAATACGCATTTTTCCTTTGATGTTTTTATGCAATTATCAACTTGAAAATAGTGAACTTTTACAAAGCATGGTCTAACATGAAGATCTTGATGTTATTCCATGATTATGACGTCATAGGTCTGTTTTCCATGATTTTGACGGTATATGATCTGTTATTCCATGATTTTGACGTCATAGATCTGTCAATCATTTCATTTCTGTTACAAACCATATATACCATGGATCTTACTCATGAACTTATTTAATCCAACTCATCTTTCGGATTCGTTGGTTTAAATAAGTTAATTCGTAAGATCCATGGTATATATATAATACTTATAATCAAGAATAATTAAACTTAATGTGAATCATATCTTTATAATTTCTAATACAAATGATACACTCTAAATTAAATATCATACAGTTGAGAATAATATTAATTTGTGGTTTGTTTTTCTATGATGTAGTGTGTTATGTGTACACACTTTACCGATTTTAAGGATATATCCACAGTTTAATTGACATCTTGTGTTTAATTTATTCATGACTACTAGCACTAAGTGAATGTTTATTTACGTTAGACCCATGTATGTGCTGAAATCATGTAATATTATAACTTGTGTAGATCTGCGGTGAAGTTTCCGTCATCTTTAGTAAAAAGGTTGCGCCGAATAGATGTGGAAACCCGTTTGAAAGGATATAAATATTTTGAAATTGAAAGAGATTTTTTTTAATAAACTTAGTGTCCCGATTGATGGGGATTTTAAATTTGGTGTACTGCTACTTGTTTTTGTTCGTTTCCTTACAGGCAATCTATATCGAAATGGTTTTTCGTAAAGAGTCAATGTCAGTCCCCTTTTCCTCTTTCCCTTGAATCCTGGCATCTCCTGAAAGTTGACAGAGAATAGTTTATTTTGATTAGAGTATGTATCAGTTTTGTGCTTAAAAGTGTCAATTTATCAATTTTGCAGAAAACAATTAACAAAACTAGCAAATCTCCTCATGCATTCGCAATGTGCTCTATCAGAACCGATCTCCTCAAGCAGGAACACGAGAAAATTGACAGTTTGTAGATTCATCTAGACTTCAATTTACTTTTGACGAATCGGAATTTATCCCCAATTACATTTAGACACCCATGATAAAAAAATATTGAAAATTTAACTTGCATCTTTGTCAAGAACAACTTCGAAATGTAAGAGTGTCACAATTTTCGTCATGTTTTTCGTGGGACGATTGATTTTGCGAGAGTTGCACTTCATATACAAGAATAAACTAGACATGTTTCTAATCGTGAAAGCATTCGCCACAGCATAGCATTCTCTGATTTTGCAATATTCGAGCAGTAAAAAAGAAAATTTCAATTTTTGACATGTACATACCTTGCGAAGCGTCTTCGTGAACTCTCCTCCACCAAAACCGGAAGTTATCCTCACGAATTTCTTTGCAGAACCAACTGTTCTGCTTGTGCCGATTACCAGCCGTGTATATGGACATAAACACGATAAATATAGGAAAAAGAAATGAAATAATAAAGAAATGTTATTGAAAATAAATATATCAACAGAAAGTTAAAAAGGGGGGCGATAGTTCCGTGTCACGAGCGTCTGTGCTGTAAATAGGTTACATCTAGCCCATTGAGCTTGAAGTAAAGGATACTTCAGATACAGCTAGGCCTGCTTCATACCCTGACCTACACCTCGAAATTGACAGTGAAGGGTGGTTAAGAACGAAACTTTACGACAAAAGAGATTATTTCAATTTTCCCATTGTGAACTTTCCATTTATATATAGCAACACTCCAGCAGCACCTGCATATAGAATATATATCTCTCTTTTGATACGATATTCCAGAGCGTGTGGTTCCTATCAGGATTTCCTTGATAGAGGGTTGCTGCTAACAAGGAAGCTACTGAACCAATGGTTCCTCTTGGGCAAGTTGAAGTCATCACCTCGAAAGTCTTACGGTCCCACCATGATGACTTGGTTGAGCGCTATGGACTATCTGTTAAAATATTACCACGGATATGTTCCACTTGTCGTAAACACTTCCCGGTCCTTTCATCATTCATGACTTATCACCGGGTTTGTAACTAGATTAACACGACGGGTGCCACTAGTGGAGCAGGAACTACTTACCCCTCCGGGCACCTGAGTTCACCCTCAGTTTTTATTGGGGTTCGTGTTACTCAGTCTTTAGTTTTATGTGTATGTTTTGTAGATCGTCGTTGTTTGTCCTTTTGTACTTTTACTTTTGGTCATTGTGTTGTCTGTTCTTCTTCGATATACGGATTCTGATTACCCCTTTGGTATCTTCAAACTCTTCTTGCACTCAATTACCTGAAATGATATGATATCGCTTATATCTTATTACTTGGTTTTATCAGGTCACTATACAAATATATACCTGTACTTAATCCATGTATAAATTTTATCAGACCACGATATTTATATATACTTATTGAATCTATGTCAAAACTGTTAGAAAAGATTATATTAGTAGAGATCTTTTGACCTTCACCAAGTAACCTGACAAGCAAATATTTCATACTGTATTCATCATCTTCACCCCTTTTTCCCCCTGTCATAATCAAACGTCTTAGTCCCATGTTATTTCTATATCGTGCATAAATGATATATTGTTTGTAAATATGTTGTCATCATTAATATACCTGTAACACTACTCACTTGACGTAAAACAACAATTTTATCTTGTAATAAGAGACTTTAATGATTCATTTCGTGAGGAGAAATTTCAGTGAAAAATGTCAATACAAACAAAAGGGGATAGACGTAGTGTTTCTAATTACAGATCTATAGCTCTTTCATCGACCATTTCTGAAACAGTTTAGAAAGATATTTATATTATATGAATTTTGTATTTTTAGCGACCTCTTGCTATCCAAAAATCCAGGCTTCAACAGAAATGACTCTATCGTAAACAAGCTCATAGCTACCACGCCTGACGTATGCATTATTTATCTTGAAGTTTCAAATAATTATCTTCGACAAAGTTGGGCATGTAGGACTTCTCTTCAAATTGAAACAGACCAGTGTTCGCCGTATTTAATTAGAACGCATACAGAGTTATATTGATAAAGGGTCTCGGAAGGTAGGCATTAAATGGTAAATCGTCGTTTCTTTGTCCCACTTCTGCTGGGGTAGGAAAGGGGTATATTTTAGACCTATATATCTTTCTAATCTACGCCAACGACATAAAGAGCAACACAAATAACAATATTAAACTATTGGCTGACGATACGTCGCTAATAGAATAAATACAAGACAACTAACATCTTTTCAATTATTATAGTTATTATACATGTTATATTATATTAAATGTGAATTGATTTATGGTGGTATTTAATTTATAGGCTCTGATCTGGCCGTGCAGTCACTGAACATAAATATGTTTTCCTGGTTTTTGTGTGTGTTTACATGTATCTTTGTATGTCTCCAATCGTCTCCAATCATGTCATTCATTGTATTAAATTGTTTGCCCCTTGTGAGCCCTTAATTGGCAATAAAAAATTCTTATTCTTATTCTTATTCATACTAAAACAGAACTTTGCATGAATGGTCACAACAGTGGCTTATTACAATAAATCTATCTAAAACTGAATATCTCATAATATTTCTCAAACAATACGAAACTATATGAAGGGATATACCTCCAGTTTATCCACGGTTATATTTAGACAATATGACTACCACTGAAACCTCAGTTCATAAGCATTTGGGTCAGAGAACGGTTTTTAACAACGAGATGACATGAGTAGGTCAGTAAGAAATGCAACTATACATTATTCAAATGATAAGATCTAGTTGACCCCAGTAATGCACTAAAAAACCCTAAAGTGTCATTCGCTCATGTCCTGCTCGACTATGGTGATGTTGTGTATGATAACTGATTTCAGGTAGATGGTGATAAGTTAGAACAAGTCCAGCGTAGGACATGTATTATTGCTACAGAGATTATAAGGTTAACTAAGCACGGAACCCTTCTACAGGGAAAGGACCTTCAAATATTAAAATCTTGTAGACATCACAGGCATGTACATGTATATTTGTTCAAAAATAAAAAATAACAATCTTACAACTGCTTAACTATCTAATATGCATCGCAGCATGCTATGGTTAATCGCAATACCTTAAACTATAACTTAAGACCAAACAATCCAAGTATGACTTCTTGTTTTCATAATTCATTTATTCCTACCGCAATGCGCGTCTTAAAATCGACGTATCGTCAGCAAAATCATTAAATTCCTTCAAACTGTTAATGCAAAAGTTTGTGATTGTATGTTAAAAATAATTCTATTCATTAGGGCATTTTCATGAAAAAAGTCTACATATACGAATTCGTCTTTGTTGTAGTAGTTTAAACAGACACTTATTTACGTATAAGTTGCATTTAGATAAATAGGTACTGTGAACAGTGGCGAAAATTGGATAGAAGATGAGGCCATCATGAGGGTAATTATATTCTAAGATGCAGTTGTTATGTGATCCATATTATCTCATTATTATTAAATGTGAAACATTATTTGTCCTGATAACAGTATAATGTCGTTGCTATATTTGTGTCTAAAGAACTAACTACTAACACAATTTTTTAATATTTAATTGCGTTTTCAAATACATTATATCTACAGGACGGTTTGCAGGATATTCTTCCTACAATGAACATTAATTCTGAAATATGTTTCCTCCTTATAAATTGCTACCATTTTTAAATACTAGGTAAGGGTAATAACAAAATTACCGAACTCCGAACAATCTTACAAAGGGAAAGTCAAAACTCATAGGTATATACACAGACAAAATCAGTCAACAACCGGAAAACTGTGAAAACCGTAATGACCCTGACTTGGTACAGGCATTTCTAAAGACATGGTGGGTTGAATCAGATTTTAAAGCGCCAAACCTCCTACTTTCATTACGGTTCAAAGGTACCATACATATGTGACTGTGCGGGTATTCGTGTGAGAGAAAGAATGTTTGACCATGTCTTTGTTCTTTTTTTATTGTCTTGACTGTAGTTGCTGTAATTCTAAAGAGTTTAAATTTGATTATGTCATGTTATGTATACCCGTATGTACATTTTGATTAGAGCTGCTGATATCCACTGTGGTATGTCATCGTCAATAATAAATAACAGAGATCATCTAGTATCTTGACCATTTAACCCATTGACCGCTTTACCGGTGACTATTTAGTACACTAACCCCGTCGACTGGTACGACACTCTTTATTTATCAACAAGATAAACTACCGTTACTACAATGATAAAACCACACGTATTCCTCATCAAAAGACAGTATAATTTGTATACTTGTCACACACCAAATAGATCCAGTAAAGTTGATTATGTCCTTGTATCGGAGAGTATCCTGGATCAAATATTATATTTTAGAGTATCAAATTTTATACCAACTTTGTCAGATAAACATTGTAAACTAGAATGGGAATTACTTGTTAAGTATAAGCAAGTAAACATCTCTAATGACAATATTTTACATCCAATGTCTCCTAATTATATATGGGATGATGAGTCTGCTGTTCGCTTTACAATGGCACTGGGCTCAGATGAAATCCAAAACCAATTACAGCTGTTCAACAGTAAAACAATTTTAGGCTCACAAACATCAGTGGATGAAGCAAGTGCAGAGCTCTCAAAAAGTATTGATCTTGCTGCATCTCATTCTTTAAAAAAGAAAAGACAAAAAAAAAAGGGAACCAAAAATGGTTTGACTTGAATCTTAAAAAAATGCGAACAAATTTAATTAATTATGGCAAAATGTTCTCAAGATATCCAAAAGATCCTTATATTAGAAATCACTTTTACAAACTACAGAGAGAATATAATAAAACAAGAAAACAAACATATCGTGAATATAAGAAGTCATTATTGAATCAGTTGGAAACCTTGCATTCAGACAATCCAGAACTATACTGGAATCTCATAAATGAGCTGAAAGAATCAAAAAGTTGTGATAAAATGAGCTCTGCAGTTGACTCATCAGCTTGGGTATCCCATTTCAGGAATTTGAGTGAAATAGATGACAAATTTACTGAGCGACTAAATAAATTAAAGCAAAAATTGTCAAAATTGGAAAATTCAACAAACTTTAATGAAATTGACTTCCCAATTAAAGAGAGTGAAATTTCGAGGACACTAGCCAAACTTAAATTAAATAAATCCCCAGGCCTTGACAATATTTCAAATAACATGCTAAAAAATGGACAATCTATTCTACTACCAAGTCTTAAAAAAATATTTAATGCATGTCTTTCATCTGGTAGATATCCCAAGATATGGGCTGATGGATGTATAACAACAATTCACAAAGCTAATGATTATAACAGACCCTAATAATTATAAAGGAATCACAGTGACTAGTGCCGTTGGAAAAGTGTTTAATAGTATACTCAATACTAGATTAGATGATTTTTTTATGCAAAAATAACATAATTAATAATTATCAGATAGGATTTACAAAAAATGCAAGAAGATCAGATCATATGTTCATTATAAAATGTATCATTGATAAATATTGTAAAACAAAGGATGGGAAGGTATATGCCTCTTTTGTGGACTTTCAGAAAGCTTTTGATAGTCATTCACACTGGTATTAAAATCAAACTTCTCTCAATCGGAGTTGGTTCAAAGTTTTACGAAATTATCAAAAACATGTATGAAGTAAGTAAATCGTGTGTCAAACTACAGAATCATATAACTGATCATTTCCCTATTAATGTAGGGGTCAAACAAGGTGATAATCTAAGTCCAAACTTATTTAAAATATTTATAAATGATCTTCCAGATTATATTGAAGATTCAATAGATCCTATTTTATTAAATAATAAACCATTAAATTGTCTTCTTTACGCCGATGGTTTGGTTTTATTTTCAACATCAGCTAAAGGACTACAAACAAGACTTGACAACTTGACAAATTACAAAAGTATTGCAAAGACAAAGTCTAAAAGTATATCCTAATAAAACAAAGGTTCCGGTGTTCAACAAGACAGGCAGGCATATCCAAGAAAAATTCATGTATGAAAACAAAATACTAGATTGTGTTGTTAATTATAAATATCTTGGATTGTATTTCAGCGCATCAGGCTCATTTTCCTTTGCTCAAAATGAACTGCACAAAAAAGCATTGAAGGCTTATTACAAATTGCATACAGATTTATTAACTCTAAGCCCTAATATTAATACCAGCTTACATGTATTTGACCATACAATTAAACCTATCTTACTGTATGGATGTGAAATATGGGGGAGTTTTAATCCAACTACAGCAAGATTTAGAAATGAAACAATAACATTGGATAAGATATATCAAATTTTTAAATGTGAATTATTACATACCAAATTCTGCAAATTGATTTTGGGAGTTCATAAAAAATCTACAAATGTTGGTATCCTGTCAGAGTTGGGAAGATTTCCCATTTATTATGATATCTTCAAATCTATGCTTAATTACTGGCATCGATTAGAGACTTTAGATTCAACATTTCCAATTCTTCAATATGCATAACATCTAAAACACTTTTCGAATCTAAGACAACTTCTTGGTATGGTTCAATCCATACAATTTTAAAACAAATACCGGTACCAGAAATTAAAAAAATTGGACCAATTGTGTATAAAGTTAAGTAGCTTCAAAAATAAAGCAAAAATTCATTTATGGAAAAAAAACATTTAATTGTGGAGAGACCAAATGCTTCAACAAACAAATGGAAAACTTAGATCTTATATTACATTCAAATCTAACTTTGGCAGAGAAAAATATCTGTCTGTTCTAAAACGTTTTGAGCAGAGGAGATGCCTTACACAGCTACGTATTTCCTGTCATCAATTGAAAACTGAGACTGGTAGATACAAGGGTACTCTCCTACAAGATAGAAAATGTTAGCCTTGCTCCTCTGGGGAAGTGGAAGACGAATATCATTTTCTATTTCACTGTTATAAACTTGAAAATGACCGAAATCTCCTACTTAAGGAGATAGCAAAAAGCTGTCCTAATTTCAAACGTTTAAATTCAAAGAACAAACTTGTTTGGTTAATGAATACAGAGAAAAAATCAGTCCTCACTACTATAGCAACATTTATTCTAAAGAACATGAAATAGCATGGCTCTCTTTTTTTTCTCTGGACACGAGGAGATCTGCATATAACAGTACCTTGAGCATCGTCCCTTGGTGTCCTTAGCTGAAATGAGACCTCTACAGTTACTATTAATGTGTTTGAATATGAATCTCTTTTTTATTTATGTTATATCTTTAAACAGAACAAGTGTGAACACAGAAATGTGCTGTCCAAAAGGCAAGTGTGGATGTCAATATTTCATATTATTAACTTTAAAAAAAAAAAATTTGGATTATTATTTTTGCTTAAAATCCGGTCCTGTGTTTTTATTTCAAATTTTCATTATAGCCCCCCTCCCCCTCCCAATGGATATAAAATTGTAACATTAATAATAAATTAATAAATAATAAATTCAGATTTTCTATTTAAAATAAATCTCATTTACAAAACCACTGATATTTGTTCAATTTTTAGCGCTGATTTAAGCTTTAGTCGCAACAAATTTTTATTTTTCTCTTTAAACTGTCGAATAAAGGTAATAACAAAATTACCCAACTCCGAACAATCTTACAAAACCGGAAAACTGTGAAAACCGTAATGACCCTGACTTGGTACAGGCATTTCTAAAGAAATGGTGGGTTGAATCAAATTTTAAGGCGCCAAACCTCCCGCTTTCATTACAGTTCAAAGGTTATCAACATAACATTTATTTAACTGTAAAATTCACAAATAAAATTCACTCCCCCCCCCCCCCCCCCCTCCTTTTTCCCTTTTTTTTTTTTGTTTGTTTAAATCAATTATCAACAATATTCCAGAATCAAACAAATGAATAAATATAACATAGATTTCTTTTACATGCATCTTTTTGCCATGCGGAGTCAGTGTGTTTTAAATCGGTCATCCAATCAGGACGCTCATTATTCTTGTCCAAGATGAAAAATACATCGCTAAAATTACCTGTGGGTGTTTCCCCTCTTCAACTCGTAAATTTACATTGAAATTGGAGATATTTCGTCATAAAACTTCACACATGGTTTTGTCTATCATATTTCTTGAAGACAAGCATAACATTTTATTGCATTTATCAATATTTTATGAGTATCAACAGTTTTTTCAACAACGTATCTGTTTCTCGATACTGCCGCCCGATTACAGTGACCCGTGACCCACTTTAGCACGTTCCACCAGTTTTTTCTTAATAATGTTGTTTAATAATTAATGATAACACATAATAATATTAATTATTTTATTACATACATATTGTTTTCCTGCATTGGACACGAGGAGGTTGTGTTGCATTTTCAACAAACCTTAGCACCGTCCCTTGGTTCCCATTGCAGCAAAACAATATTCTATTAAACATTGCTTCCATTATCCAGAGTAGCAACACAGCTGCACATACCTTATTAGTCAGTATTAATTGACAATTCATTTTATTGTTCAGCAAATCATTTTATTGTTTAGTCCTTGTTATGTACTGATTTTGCTGTCATATGCTATTTTATATATGTTAAACAATCATGACTGTTAAATGTAAATGCCCCCTTGGGGACCTGATTTGGAAAATAAAACTATTCTATTCTATTCTGTATATGATCAAATCTTGCAAAGTTGACCGACTTGATAATATACAAATCATACTGTGTTTTTATCAGGGATACGTGTGGTTTCATTTGAAAAACAAAACCTGTCGTTTGACCTCAGTGAATATCACGTATCAGTTTTCCCATCCCTTGCCATATTAAGCAATTCGAGGACAATCTGAAAGCTCCATAAACAAAATATGGACCAATAAAATTGTTCCTCTCCTTGCGATCTTTGTTAAAAATACAAAAGAATAACATAAGTTAAAGCCTTTAATCTCGCATTCAGGAATTTGATGATGTTCTGTCATTGGATTCCATTAAGATACAAGAAAGAACTGTAGATAAAAGAAATAAGAGAAACAGCGTCCTCTGTCTCATTTATCTCTAATTTGAAAATAATGGTTAATCTTTCTACTCGATTTATGACAAGAGCCAACAACCACATTACTGTGTTTGGAGACCGCTATATGCGTACACGCTACGCTCGAGCTTGCAGTTTAATTTGTATTCATATTTTTTTTATTTCACCGTCTTCTACGTACAAACTCTTCTGTCAATGTATAATGTAGTTGAGTTTGGTAAAAAAAAATTGAAAGTTTTTTTTTGCGTTGAAAGTTAATACCTTCAAAACATGAGCATAAAACGTCGTTTGGCGAGATTCGACCAAAAAACGTATATTTTCCTTGCTTTTTTTTTGTGTGTGCAGCTTGTCTCCCAGCATCATTAATTATGCATGTCCCAATTTCCGAACTACATGCGCAATGGCAGACTTTAATTCCCCAACAATAGACTTTTCGCATGCGTAATAAAAGGTCACCTAAGGTAATTTTAATAAGGGAGTATAGGCCCTATCGTTGTACAGACAGGAATTTATGTTCGATATGTGCTTTCCATGAAAATAAAAGAGAATGGATGGACTTTTACTTTAAAACTCGATAATTAGTGTTAATTTATGTTTTTAATATTTTCCTTGTAAAAAATATCTGGACAAAAAAATCACCAAAAATCAACGACATCATACTTTCAATCTTTTCATTCAAAGAGTTTTTAAGACGATATCAACCTTGTCCAAAGCATTCTGTCACCTCCGTACTGTAGATGACAGAGATGGCATTGTCAATCCACTTGTCAATCAGATTTTGGTTCAAAGCTTAACTATTGTTTCCTTATTATGTCTTCCGATAGCTTTGTGTGCTAACATTTAAATTGTGATTTAAAATACCATCATTTGTCTTTTATTCATATGAAAACTTTTGTTTAGCGAAGAATATACAAATCTATATATCATGAATAAAAATCAAGATTAGGACTTTGTGTTCATTACAAGATAAGTCTGAAGACACCAAAGAAGAAATCTGACGCCGTATAGTAACACTAGTTGTATCATGCTTTCTCGTCTTTTCTATTGTCCCCAACAGTCGTACAATATCTCATTACATTACTTCCGTTTTTCATTGAAATGTTACAATATGATTGGTTATGAAGTGATCACATGATTATAAAAGAGATGTTTTACATCCCAATAAAACTCAAACCCGAACTTGCACGTGCCTCCATGACGACGTCAGATGTAAACAATCAATGGCGTAGTAATTTCCAACAGCAAATAATCTAACACAAATAAAATTCACAACGAAAATTCAACTATATTAAATTTTGGTGTGATTTAAATGTAATTATAAGAATTGAATTCATTTTTTTGTAATTTTATATGCGTGTAAAAGCGTGGACCGAAGCACATTTTGTATTCAGGGGCGGATCCAGAGACTCTTTAGACGGGGGGGGGGGGGGCTCAATTTTGGAGCAGAAATGACGAAAAAAGTGCTATTGAGATGTAAACGTATTAACGTATTTATAGTATGATAATAACTAATATACAAGAATTAGAAATATAATTATAAATAAACATTATAAATATTTGAAATGTTAAATATACAAATAATGCAAGTATCTAAGTTGATTTCTCGATTAAAATGTCTGGAAGAATCATCCTTCTCGGTTGCCTCCTTGCAAAATCGGCAACTATCTTTTGTGTGTTTACTGGTATATCTCTGTGGATGTACATTAAGGCCAAAGAAGTAAGTCTACCTTGACCCATGGTAGAACGCAAGTACGTCTTGAGAAGTCTCAGAGTACTTATACTTCTTTCACATTCACAGCTAGTGACGGGGAACACAGCCGAAATGCGTAAAATAGTTGCGACGTTGCTGAAGAATAGTTCATCACATTCCTTAAGAGTGGCAGTTATGGTGCAAGGTCTATCCTCCGTATCTCTAGATTGCCAAAGGGAATACCACTGGGCCAATTCAGCATGTAAAGTATCCTTACATGGCAAGTCGGTTTCAAAAAAAGAGAAATCTTCTAACTTTGGTAACATTGTCATTACAGACGGTACCAACTGAAGCCCCAAAGCGGCTCTGGCGTGTAGGTCTGTAAATCTTGTCTTCATTTCGTTTATCGTACAGTCTAGGAAAGGTATAGTTATAGACTTTCGAAAGTAATCTTCCGGTCCCTCAGACTGTACATTGTCTCTCATTGTTTGCCTCCCGCAGGTTCTGGGTTTTTTAATCTCTATATCCAGCGGTTCACATATCTTAAGGCTTCTCTCATAACACTTGCGATTAAATTGTTCCACATTTTCTCTACAGTCTTCTAGTGAGCTCTGTACTAAATTAACGTTTTCTAAGGCTCTGCCTACTTCCAGTGATCTCTCTTGCAGTGATCTACTAAGGCCTTTCATAAAAGCCAAGCACATTTGCACAATAACAATAGTGACGCTCATACACGCCAATAAAACTACAAAAAAAATGCATTCAATTCTTAAATGATACCCAGAGAGGAGATGGAGCTAGATGATGTCACATCATACAATATCTTCGATACCAAAATATACAAGATATCATCATAAAGCTGACATACTCTCACTCACTCTGATTGATGTCGCTAACTTTGATTGACGTCGCAAGATACAAGTCCCTTATTGAACAAAGTTACTCGTGCACCATCAGATATTTTGATAGGTCATACTCGTTCTGCGAACTCGTCACATTGCCTACCAAAATATCTGATGATACACTCGCCTTTTTGTTCAATAAATGTAACCTGGATTATGTCGGCCCTATATGCTATCATTATCTACAAATAGAGTGTCGGCATATGCTAGCTGTTGTTACCATTACATTGCATACGGGATATATGAACACGAACACGGTAAATAGAGGAAAAAAGAAGACATGTTATTGACAATACATATGTAAACAGAATGCAAAAAAAAAAGGGGGGGGGGTAATATTCCATGCCACGAGCGCCTGTGGTTAGTGGGACTCGATTTTGTTTCATCTACCTCCATTTCTACCAAATATTAACTGCCTTCAACAAGTTGAAGATTATGCGACATGCAATTGATAATTGAAATATGGCAAAACTCTATTTACAGGTTTCATAAATTGGTACTTGATAGTTTTTAGGATTCCCTATTAGATTTAGGAAATGTTCTAACGGTGTGGTATTTTAGTTACAAGCATTGACACTTTTGAAGTCACCACACTTAAAATATCGCCAAATGTTATTTAAACTAAAAAAAAAACAATCCCTCCAAATAACGACTCAGTCCCGATTTCTATTATTGAATATAGTTTTGAAATTTTACATTACATAAAAAGGCTATACAGATTTTTTTAATTATATTTCTTTTCTATTTTGTCATGAAATTTGGAGCTTTTGTCGTTTTACATTATCCAATTGTTGAACCATTGCAGTGCATGACTATAGTATATATGTGTATATACAGAATACACACATTGATCTATTTTTATTTAGATAACGGATATAAAAAAAAAGTAAGAGGGTCCCTTCTGGGCTCCGTTCATTTTCTGTATTCGCTATGATATTCATCTACTTGTATGTTTATTTATTATTTGTTTTTTGTCTTCTGTTTAGCACAAGCCAATAGTATAAATCTTCCATTTAAATGACATAAAACTTACCCCTTATAAGCCATATACACCTGTTAGATCTAAAACAGGAATGAAAGTACAATTTTCCTTTTTTCTGATGTTGTTCGCTACTCTGACCTGTCTGCCAAAATTTCAATGTTCCCAAAACACTTATTCCACCTAATAATATGGTAGTAAGTGATATGTCGTACGACAGGAGCATTACTTCTTTTAACCACTCCATAGCATACCGGTATATGACCTACAATCATACGACCATAATATTTATTTGGTTCTGATATAATATAATCAAACAAGACTGATAGCGGAGTTACACAAGTTGTGTGACTCTATATAATCATATCCGTCTCTATATCTTACACAGGTATTCGGGAATAGGATCCACTTTTGTAACACATTTTCCCCACTAGAAGAGTTGTTCCGGTTATTTGAGATATTACTAGTTTCCGGTTATCTGAGGGGGGGGGGGGGGGGGGGTATGTAGTTTAACGCCATTTTCAACAATATTTCAGTTATATCTTGGCGGTCAACTTTATCATCACATAATGTTGTATCGCCTGAACGAGATTCAAACTCACAACGTTAGTGGTGATATGCACTGATTGGATAGGTAGTTATAAATCCAACTACCATACGATGATCACCACGACCCCCTTTCTCCCCTTAAATTAATAACAATGGAAGGTTGAACAAGCGTATATTATAAGCAAGTGTGGACACAGTATGTTGCTTGACACAGTAACTCAATAATGTGGCGGATACAGTAATATGCTGGAACCATCGTATTTTGGACATTTATGTTATTTGACTACCAAGTCTTTCAAGTTTTAAATATGTCTTCCAAATATGCGAAATTTCGGAATTTATGCCCCTTTATTTTGCACCCCTTTTCGAAATAAAATAGCAAAACAATTTTATGGTGCAAATACAAATACAAATACAAATATTTTATTGGCGCAAACACAATTACAATAATTGGCAAAGACCCAAAGTGAAGTTACAGTTCATGTTTATTATAGGATTAAACGCATTTTTTCCGGAGTTTATTTATGTATAATTCTTATATGAATTACATAATTAGAAATCCTATACTCTGATTGGGTATAAGCGCTTATGGAGGCGGGGTTTTTGTCAGTTTATTTTTCGATAGACGATGTTCACCGGACTACTTTTTTCGTAATGTAAGCAAAATGGCGGCTTGGATTTCCGATAATAAACAAAGATAAAAGAAACAATGTTTATTGTTAATAATCAACAATTATTGTTAGATATGAAATAAAAAAATAAATGCCAATGAAAAAAAAAGCTTGTACAAAAATTTCCGGAAAAAATACTTACGACAACCATCTATCGACTTTGACTTTTGTAATATATCGTCATCCTGTGACGTTCAAATCAAATCAAATCAAAAAGTTTTATTTAAAGTCGGTACATTTTATAACAATCAACATAAGCTCTCAAGAGCTTTTCAAACCGACATTGTTTACAAGGGACGCAAGCTGGATACTGATTTATTTTACGATTTTGTGAGCATTTTACTTGTTTGAGTAACTAAATGCAAAATGCCATCAAATTGGAAAATATCAGTAACTTAATTACATCACCGTCTAGGCCTAGTTATCAATGTAGGAAAACAACTTAAACAAGGTTAGTTCATTTTGTTATTCATGGCCGACACACATCAATGGAATGTATGTGTGCGTACTGGAGATAGTAAATTTTCAAAACAAAGGGAAAAAAAATACTTAGTTACAGAATTATAAGGATTAAACGCATTTTTTCCGGAGTTTATTGATGTATAACCTGGACCAATTCACTCACAAACTTCAGGTTATACATAAATAAACTCCGGAAAAAATGTGTTTAATCCTATAATAATTCTTATATGATTTACATAATTAGAAATCCTATACTCTGATTGGGTATAAGCACTTATGGAGGCGGGGTTTTATCAGTTTATTTTTCGATAGACGATGTTCAGCGGACTACTTTTTTCGTAATGTAAACAAAATGGCGGCTTGGATTCCCGATAATAAAAAAAAGATAAAAGAAACAATGTTTATTGTTAATAATCGACAATTATTGTTCGATATGAAATAAAAAAATAAATGGCAATGAAAAAAAAAGCTTGTATGTTGACATAAAAAAAAATTCCGGAAAAACTACTTAAGACAACCATCTATCGACTTTGACGTTTGTAATATATCGTCATCCTGTGACGTTGTTTACCAGGGACGCTGATTGACACAAGCTGGTTACTGATTTATTTTACGATTTTGTGGCACAGGCACTTGTTTCTGGTAATTTTTTTTTACCTAGATACTATATATACTACAAGGTACGTATCCGTTCATTTGTATAAAATCTAGGTCATCGCTTTTCGCGTTTTTTCAACTCGACGGACGCCAGCATGGAGAAATGGCCTACATCATCTGAAACTACGATAATGTATCTACAAAATGATGTATAAAACACCTACCTTTGCTGAACCTCAACAATGCAACAGACCTTTTTCCACGGGTCAGTTATCAGCTTTCATCATCCAGTTGGTCACCTGGCAAGTTCTACCCCGCAGTGAAAGAAAAAATAAGATAAGTTGTAATAAAAATGCTATTAAAAATACTGAGATGTTAGAAAATTATATATATTGCATTCCAATAAAAAAAATTAATAAGTGTTTTAATTTCTTAGAATAAAAGTGTAGTTTGAATGCAAATCTGTGGCTATTTTTAGAATTCAAAAATTTGTGAACTTTCTATACAACCTCGGGATTTTTCCCTGAAGTATATCAACAGGACTGAAAGTCTTATAGGCGGGAAAATTAATACAGCATCACATGTTTCTTTTTGCATCTTCTCCATTTTGATGAAAAATTATAAAAATAAACTTCAGAATTCTAGCTTGCTAAATGTAATGAGAAACTTCGACCAATCAAATACTTTACCTGAGTTCGACCTTGAACTTTTCATTCACTGCGGGGTAGAACTTGCCAGGTGACCAACTGGATGATGAAAGCTGATAACTGACCCGTGGAAAAAGGTCTGTTGCATTGTTGAGGTTCAGCAAAGGTAGGTGTTTTATACATCATTTTGTAGATAAATTATCGTAGTTTCAGATGATGTAGGCCATTCCTCCATGCTGGCGTCCGTCGAGTTGAAAAAACGCGAAAATCGCGATGACCTAGATTTTTTACAAATGAACGGTTACGTACCTTGTAGTATATATAGTATCTAGGTATCTAGGACATTTTACTTGTTCGAGTAGCTAAATGCCATCAAATTGGAAAATATCGGTAACTTAATTACATCACCGTCTAGTTTAAAGTAGGAAATAAGGTTAGTTCATTTTGTTATTCATGGCCGACACACATCGATGGAATGTATGTGTGCGTACTGGGGATCCCCAAAGGTAAATTTTCAAAACAAATGAAGAAAAAAAAATTAGTTACAGAATTATAAGGATTAAACGCATTTTTTCCGGAGTTTATTGATGTATAACCTGGACCAATTCACCCACAAACTTACATAAAAGTCCTTTGGACTTTTATTTGTTTGTGAGTGAATTGGTCCAGGTTATCCAGGTTATACATCAATAAACTCCGGAAAAAATGCGTTTATTAATATAATAACCTGGACCAATTCACTCACAAACAAATAAAAGTCCGAAGGACTTTCATGAAAGTTTGTGAGTGACTTAGTCCAGGTTATACATCAATAAACTCCGGAAAAAATGCGTTTAATCCGTATAATTCTGTAACTAAGTATTTTTTTTTCATTTGTTTTGAAAATTTACTATCCCCAGTACGCACACATACATTCCATTGATGTGTGTCGGCCATGAATAACCAAATGAACTAACCTTGTTTAAGTTGTTTTCCTACATTGATAACTAGACGGTGATGTAATTAAGTTACTGATATTTTCCAATTTGATGGCATTTTGCATTTAGCTACTCAAACAAGTAAAATGCTCACAAAATCGTAAAATAAATCAGTAACCAGCTTGTGTCAATCAGCGTCCCTTCACAGGATGACGATATATTACAAAAGTCAAAGTCGATAGATGGTTGTCTTAAGTATTTTTTCCGGAATTTTTTGTACAAGCTTTTTTTTTCATTGGCATTTATTTTTTTATTTCATATCTAACAATAATTGTTGATTATTAACAATAAACATTGTTTCTTTTATCTTTTTTTATTATCGGGAATCCAAGCCGCCATTTTGTTTACATTACGAAAAAAGTAGCCCGGTGAACATCGTCTATCGAAAAATGAACTGACAAAAACCCCGCCTCCATAAGCGCTTATACCCAATCAGAGTATAGGATTTCTAATTATGTAAATCATATAAGAATTATGAATAGAAAACACAATAATATGACACTATCACGGCTGGTAATCGGCACAAGCAGAACAGTTGGTTCTGCAAAGAAATTCGTGAGGATAGCTTCCGGTTTTGGTGGAGGAGAGTTCACGAAGACGCTTCGCAAGGTATGTACATGTTAAAAATTGAAATTTTCTTTTTTACTGCTCGAATATTGCAAAATCAGAGAATGCTATGCTGTGGCGAATGCTTTCACGATTAGAAACATGTCTAGTTTATTCTTGTAACTCTCGCAAAATCAATCGTCCCACGAAAAACATGACGAAAATTGTGACACTCTTACATTTATAAGTTGTTCTTGACAAAGATGCAAGTTAAATTTTCAATATTTTTTCATCATGGGAGTCTAAATGTAATCGGGAATAAATCCCGATTCTTCAGAAGTAAATTGAAGTCTAGATAAATCTACAAACTCAATTTTCTCGTGTTCCTCCTTGAGGAGATCGGTCCTGATAGAGCACATTGCAAATGCATGAGGAGATTTGCTAGTTTGTTAATTGTTTTCTGCAAAATTGATAAATTGACACTTTTAAACACAAAACTAATAAATACTCTAATCAAAATAAACTATTTTCTGTCCACTTTCAGGAGATGCCAGGATTCAAGGAAAGAGGAAAAGGGAACTGACATTGACTCGTTACAAAGAACAATTTCGATATAGATTGCCTGTATCACCGCCAAGGAAACGAACAAAAACAAGTAGCAGTACACCAAATTTAAAATCCCCATCAATCAGGACACCAAGTTTATTAAAAAATCTTTCAATTTAAAATATTTATATCCTTTCAAACGTGGTTTCCACATCTATTCGGCGCAACCTTTTTACTAAAGATGACGGAAACTTCACCGCAGATCTACACAAGTTATAATATTACATGATTTCAGCACATACATAGGTCTAACGTAAATAAACATTCACTTAGTGCTAGCACAGGGGCTTGTTACGATTCCCCCTCTCCCCCTAGTACTCTAAAATCCGTGACTGAAAAATAGAAAATGCGACTTTCGCTGAATATTGTTGTCCAATTCGTCTGAGGGGGCCCGGTATTTATATTTAAATGTGGCAGTCGAAAAGAGAAATATCTCGGGAGTGTAACGATATAATTGGGTCAGCGAAAGGATCACAAATAAGCGAAAAATATTGAGGCGAAGTGGGGAAGGGGTAAAAGGCAGATGTTTACCTTGAAGTAAGGAAGAGGAGGGGGCATAGGGGCATATATTTTTTGAATGAAACAAGTGCCTGTGCACCATGCCCAGAAGCTGAACGCCTTGTTATCACTGCGAATGTCACTCCAAAAACAACCAATTCAAATTCTTTATTATCTAACACAGCTTCAAATGACATGTAAATAGTGCAAATAGTGGTGATGTTGATATTCGCAATCTGACTGTCACTCTGATTCGGACAGTTGTGCTCCAGAGGTCATGGTACCAGATGCCAGGGTGTTCAGTTCAATGCAAAATGAACAAAAATACCCATGGCTATATGACAGTGTGGTACACCAAGGGTATTTATGTAAGTTTTGTGAACTGTTTTGTGGTCATTCTTCCTCATCACAAGAATTTGTTACTGTTGGCATTAACCTTGGTACAGTATGATTGCTATTATATTACTGGACCTCCAAACTAATAAATGTATTGCTCTTCCCATCTTTTCCCAATTCACATCATTTACACGCTAATTTTCCCAAATATAAGGGACCCGGGCCCAAATACAAATGAGTAGGAAAATCATTGATTTGTAATAAGCATGTCGGATTTAAAGCACTTTGTAATAAGCAAGTCGGATTTAAGGCACTTGTAATAAGCAAGTCATTTAGTAGTTTTCTGATTGGTTGCGTCCGTCGTCCTACGCCTCGTACAGACAAAGGGAGTTCGAGTATAACTGATAATATGATTACTTTTAATGGTATATCTGTATTAAACTTTAAATTCAAGAGATATTCTCTTTAACCAAAGTATTATATGTCGTAAAGTTTTATTTTCAATATATTATGTAATCTTCAGGTGAGCGACTGGGGGTATTAAATTCTGAGAGAGTGCCATTTCATCTATTACATATTAAGAAGTTATTGTTGAAGCCATGAATTTTCTGAGATTTTACCATGAATAGGAAATAATATGCACCCCCACTTTTTTTTTTAGCTCACCTGACCCAAAGGATCATGTGAGCCTTTGTCATCACTTTGCGTCGGTCGTCCGTCCGTACACAATTACTAAAAATATTCTCCTCTGAAACCACTTGGCCACTTAAGACCAAATTTTGGTGGAATGGTTCATTGGTGATCGCCTTCCAAAATTGTGTCCGGCAGTCTCGACCCCCAACCAACATGGTCGCTGTTACTAAAAATAAAAAAGGGGGATGAAATTTAAAAAATCATCATCTCTGAAACTACTGGGCCAATTGGAACTAAACTTTGCTTAGTCCTTTGATGATCCCCTTTCAAAATTGTGTGCGGCAATCAAGACATCCAACCAACATGGCCACTGTTGCTAAAAACAGAAAAGGTGGATGAAATTTTAATTTTTTTCCTCTTAAACTACTGGGCCAATTGGATTCAAGCTTTGCTAAAATAATCCTTTGGTGATCCCCTTTCAAAATTTTGTCTGGCAGTCCCGTCCTCGGGCCAAGATGGACGCTGTTACTATTTATTAACGATTCCTTGCACATTAAGTAGGATGCAAGGTTTTACATGTCTTATCAAATCTTATACAACCAATATGTTTAGCTTATTTCAGTGAAATACTGTTCGTAGAAGAATATAATATTTGTGCTTCGTCGTACATCTTTTTTTTTAAAGATATTTCTTGTTTCCAATGTAAGGGAAGTTAATCTTGTGTATCCAATACATAATGGAAGTTGTCACAAACAACAAATGATCAATAATGACAAGTTAAATCATGGGAAACCGCAGTTACAATTATGAATTGATTCCTTAAATGAAATGTTTCTTTCGAGGTGGACAGCCCATGAACAATGAAATATTACTTTTATACTTTTAAAAACCCGACGGGAAGAAGGGCATCAGTTCGTGAATTTACTACCAGACAGACATGCACAATTTGTGATTATACAGTGGATTACATGTGTCGTGCCAAAACTAGGAAATCTCCTCATGCATTCGTAATGTGCTCTATCAGAACCGATCTCCTCAAGGAGGAAAACGAGAAAATTGACAGTTTGTAGATTTATCTAGACTTCAATTTACTTCTGACGAATCGGAATTTATCCCCAATTACATTTAGACTCCCATGATGAAAACATATTGAAAATTTAACTTGCATCTTTGTCAAGAACAACTTATAAATGTAAGAGTGTCACAATTTTCGTCATGTTTTTCGTGGAACGATTGATTTTGCGAGAGTTACACTTCATATCCAAGAATAAACTAGACATGTTTCTAATCGTGAAAGCATTCGCCACAGCATAGCATTCTCTGCAATATTCGAGCAGTAAAAAAGAAAATTTCACTTTTTGACATGTACATACCTTGCGAGGCGTCTTCGTGAACTCTCCTCCACCAAAACCGGAAGTTATCCTCACGAATTTCTTTGCAGAACCAACTGTTCTGCTTGTGCCGATTACCAGCCGTGACTATTATGAATACTGAATAATCTCTTTTCTAAGAGTTAGACAATTATTAATATTATACAATTATTAATATTAATATATACTCTTAATACTTTTAATGAATTACTATTCATACAAAATTTGAGCATTTGATTCTCAGATAAATTATTTTTTTGTAGTATACTCAAAATATTACATTGAAAACTTCTCCTGTAATTGGAATATTTTTTCACATTTAAACAAGAAATGACTTTCATCTTCTACATCACCAGTTTTACATATAGTACAAATTCTATCACTGGTGTGTAAACCTAAGTGCCTCCCCCTTTCAATGACAAGATTGTGTGCACTTAACCTTATTTTACATAAAATTGACCTCTCTGTTTTGTTTCTGAGGATATCCACATAAACACTACGGCGGCTAAAATCAAAAAAAAATTGGTAAAATTTTAGTTTGGTTGAACTATAAATTTTAGAGGATTGCTCCTGAGTACATTGATCAATCAACCTTTGTTTTATATTTGGTAGGAGTGCTTTAATTGAACAATTGCTCTCCGCTATATAAGAAAATCCTAGACTATTAAAGATGGAGTACAGTTTTTTGCCCTGGGATAAAGTTTTTAGTAGCTTGAAAATTTTTAAATACTATTAGGTATTTTCAGATGTCAAAAGATGTTCCCAAAATTTTACACAAGAAAATGAGATTTTTGCCCATAAAGGTAATCTTCCAAGTTCTGCTCGGCATGCAACATTTGATGCTTTGCAGTGAACCCCTAAAATTTCTTTAATGAATTTCATGTGGAATTTTTCCACAATAGAACTATCTCCGGGATCAAGGTAAACTCCCCAAACCTCACTACAATATAATAGGAATGGGGTAACTAGGGAATCAAAAATTTTCTCTAAAAGTTTGCAAGGATTATTCAATCCAATTGTTTTCTTTATTTTAAAGTATGCTTTTCTGGCTTTTTCCATAAGTAAAGATACAGCTACATTAAAGTTGCCATTACACTTTAACATTACTCCCACGTAACAATATTTTGACACTGTTTGTATGATATTATTGTTATAACTAAACTCATTCACATGTGTTTTTCCATTTGAATTAAAAATTAAAACTTTCATCTTGTATTCGGTTATAAAATATTTGATAAAAGCTATTATGACTTCAAGTATTTTCTTACAATCATTGGATTTTCAATATACAAGGCATATTACATTTCAGAGCAAAAAACTAAAAAGCTTGATGTTTACTCATTGTTTGTTAGGGAATATCTTCAAGCATATAGAGGAAATGAAATAATTCAGAAAAGTTCATTTCTAAAAAGACTACAGAATTATTTGTAAACTATTTGAATATGAATTATTTTAATATAATTGTGTCGCAAATTTCTCTATATATATATTATATATATGTTACAGTACAAATTGGAATCCAGTAGGATCCGGAATCCTACTAGTACAAATTGGAATTCCAATTTCTACTAGTAGAAATTGGAATTCTGATTTGTACTGGATTTAAACCAGTATAAATCAGAATTCCAATATCTACTAGGACAAATCAGGATATCCAGATGTGTACTATGAGGATCCTGGAGCCTACTAAGCTTTCAGTAGGATTCAGAATATTACTGAATTTAAAGCTTAGTACGATTCTGGATATTACTGAATTGAAAAACATAAAAATATGTAAAATTTGTGAAATATAGAATAAGTCTTGTGTGATAATTTAATTACAAATAGTGAGAAAAATACATTTTAATACAATTTTGGATTAAGTTTCCTATTTATTACAACATTTGGTCAAAGTTTGTTTGTGGCATTTGCTTGAGCAAGGTATCTTAGATTTGCGGCTTGAACATCGCATTGTATTACATTTTCCAGCACAGTTACATGTGGATACCAGATTAGCAGTTTCATTTACTGTCCGGTTTTTCTGGCAAGCTTGAATGTGAGAAATTTCCAAAAGTAAATTAGGGTCAATAGAATTTAATCACTGGGAAGCAAAAAATTAGGTCTTCATCTGAATAATAGGTTTTCAGTTTTCCATCTTTTGAAAATATTTTGTAAACGGATTTGGACAATCGGTTACTTTTTTTATTTCAAGAACTTTGCATGGCAATATGTTTGAGTCAGTATTAGTTCTGTCTACTTTGTGAATTCTAATATACCGACAGTGTCGCCAATAGAATATGTTTTTCTGATAAATGATGGTTCTGATTCATGTCGAACACGTCTCCGTTTAGCTTCTCGCATATAGTTTAAATAAAATAAAGTATTAATTAAAGATCAGTGATTATTGATTATTGATCTTACAAGTATATTTATTTAGCTTTTACTGAATTTATATAAGGGACATAAAACAGAAGATTTGTATTAAAAAAAGTGTTCATATTTATTTGTTCATGTTTCTCCTTTTTTCAATCTTTTATTTCAGTAGGATCCTGGATCCTCCTAGTACACATCTGGATATCCTGATTTGTCCTAGTAGATATTGGAATTCTGATTTATACTGGTTTAAATCCAGTACAAATCAGAATTCCATTTTCTACTAGTAGAAATTAGAATTCCAATTTGTACTAGTAGGATTCTGGATCCTACTGGATTCCAATTTGTACTGCAACATATATATATTGCTTCATAAGAAGCTTGGGCTTATGAAGCTGGTTGTAACAAGCGTTTGAATAAAATATTATTGTTGTTAAAAAAAAAATAATAATAATAAAACTTTCGATTTTTCTACATTTACTTGTAGTTTCCAATTAGAACAATATGTACCCAGAATATTTAGACTGGATTGTAAACCAGATTTACTTTCTGATAATAACACAATATCATCAGCATACAATAAACAATTTACAGAAAGGTCACCAACTCTAACTGGATCACAATTACCTGTCACTAAATCGTTGACAATGTCATCAATAATAATGTTAAAAAGAGTGGGTTTTAAAACATCCCCTTGTTTGACTCCACATTCTGAAGTAAATGCCGCTCTAAGACCGTTTGAAAATTTTATTCTGGTAGTAGTATTTGCATACATGGATAATATAATATTGAATAGTTTTTTTGGCATATGAGATTTCAAATATTTATAGAATAAGCCAACTCTCCAGATAGTGTCAAAAGATTTATGCAAGTCAATAAATGCAGCAAATAAATACCTTCCTCTTTTTGATTTGATATTGGTCTATTATAGTTTTTAAGGAAAATAAATGGTCTGCAGTTCTGTTTTTCGCCTTAAATCCAATTTGATGTTCACTTATTAAAGACATATTATTAATAAACTTCAGTAATCTTGAATGAATGACTCTATTAAAAAGCTTTCCTAAGTTAGATGTAATAGAAATACCCCTGTATGCTAGTTTCAAGTTTACTACCCGATTTATGTAAAAGAACTAAAAAACTCTCATTCCACTTTTCTGAAAAATTGTCAGTGTTTAAAATAAAATTAAACAACTTTTCAAGAGGTTTTAAAATAATGGGCCCTCCATACTTTAACATCTCATTTGAGATCATATCGGGGGATGTACTTTTCCCATCTTTAAGAGATTTAATAGCAGCACTAATTTCTTGTGTTGTAATATCATTATCTAAAATGTTGTCAAATGTTTCTTTTCCTAGCTTTTCTTTTAATAATTGAAACTGTTCAATAATGAACTCATGAAATTTACTGTTTTTATCG
This sequence comes from Bathymodiolus septemdierum, assembly GCA_963383655.1. Classification (NCBI taxonomy): domain Eukaryota; kingdom Metazoa; phylum Mollusca; class Bivalvia; order Mytilida; family Modiolidae; genus Bathymodiolus; species Bathymodiolus septemdierum. Next base: position 82,643,747 of record OY726522.1, read on the forward strand.
TCTGCTTTATTTAATTTCTTAAAGAACTGAAAGAAATTGTCTTGGGGTATGTCATGAACTGAATCATGGTTTGTGTGTAGTTTTTCTAGTTTATTTAACATATTCCAGAAAGTCTTGGGGTTCTTGTCAATGTTATTACTCATATCATTATAAATGTTTTGTTTATACATTTTTTTCTTCATGTTTACAAAGTAGAACAGATGATCATTTTGTAAAACACTGCATTAAAAGTGGATGTAAAATAAAGTTCAAATGTTTTAATTCGGCTTTTATTGTCCCCTAGCTTTCGGCTGAGTTTATCTCCGAAACCATAAGAGATAGAGGAAATCTGTCGAGATGTGCAACTTTTTTTTTATTAATTGGCCATCAACTTTGAAATTAATTGTCAGAGTTCGTACATGCCTAGAAAACAAATTATAATATGAAAAATGGATTTTTAAGAAGTTGTTTCTGGATATTTATAGAAACAAGAATAAATGCTAAATACAATATATTTTTTGTATTCCAATTATAAATAAGGTCCCTCAAGGGGCAATAACAAATATACATTCATAAATATAAATAAATCCTGTATGCACTTTTTTATTTTCAATTTCAAATAACAAAAATTGATTGCTAACATTACTGATCTTCTAATTTACCAATAAATTGAAATTAATCGCTTAGAGTGGTTATTGTTGGTGCGTCTTATTATGAATGTAATATTTTGTTATTAGTCAAACTGTATTACGTTTATTTTGACCTGGCTATATACCAAAAGGTTAAAGGTCGCTCTACTTTCGATTTCTCGATGGCGGACGAAATTTTTGATGTTGTGGTAATTGGAGCTGGAATTTCTGGTCTAACATCAGCTTACACTATTTCAAAAAGGACTCCAAATTTGAAATGCGTTGTTCTAGAGGCTAAAGGTTAAGTTAGTTTATAGCTATCACATGATTGTAGGCATCGTGCCTCGTGGCATAGTACACTTTCAAAACAAAAGTAAAAACTAAAAATTTACCACAACAAAATTAAAACGTACAGCATGTGGCCAAAAGTATTGCAACATGTAAAAAAAATCCCTATAAAATCAACCAAAACCATATATATCAAATTTAGTGCGCGTTTCTTGAATACCCCCCCCCCCCCTTTTTAGAGGGTGATCGAAAAAAAATTGCGATCGTCTTGTATTATGGTAGTACGAGATTCCTCTGCCGTCCGACGGCTTTTTATGCCACTTGCTGGAGCCGTGGCATATTTTATAGTAATGGTTTTGATTACTAATTGTTGGAATGGGACCCTAATTATTTCTTCCAGGTCTGGATGCACATGTCATATGTGGTACATCACAGTATCTTGACGTTTTATCTGGCAAAATAGAGAAAAATCTGTATATTATAGTCTTTATATATATAATATACAGATTTTATACAGATTTTTCTCTATTTCGCCATATAAAACGTCAAGATACTGTGGGTACATGTGCAATCTATGCATAAAGAAAAAATGCTACTTTTTAGCTCACTTGAACCAAAAGTTTATGTGAGTCATTGTCATCACTTGGCATTCATTGTTATCATTATCTTTGGGTAATAATCCAGTGGCTAAAACCAATACCCACAGGATAGATAGCAGATGAGCTATCCAATGTTTGATGAATGAAAAAATTAACTACTTGATAGCTTTTCATTTGATCTATAAGCCATTTTCCATAGTCTAAGTGTAATGTTGGATAGTCTCTCATGTTCATATACATCCATATCCTTTCTTACTACTGGTTATACCGGTAGTAAATATTTTTTAGATAGAGTTCAGTTGGTGGCATAGCCTTTCTTATTAACAGTAAATATTTTTTAGATAGAGTTCAGTTGGTGGCATAGCCTTTCTTACTAATAGTAAATATTTTTTAGATAGAGTTGGTGGCATAGCCTTTCTTACTACAATGTAATAGTAAATATTTTTTAGATAGAGTTGGTGGAAGGACATTGTCGGTTCCACTTAAGACAGCTTCTGGGACTGATATCTTTGATCTTGGTGGACAATGGGTCAGCACGTAAGTACTAGTACTCTATCTTTCAATGCTAAAGTAATCATTTTCATTTTTTTGTGGTAAAAAAACAAATCTGTACATTTATAAGAACGTTTGAAATAGAAAATAATTTTCATATTGTAATAAATAATATGAATTTGGTTGTTGCAAAATTATTTAACAATAAAACCTAACAGAATGCATATTCTTTACTGTAACCCAGTCTTCACGCTAACCCACTTGCCACTTTGGCTTTCGGGCAAGTAGGTGAAAAAAATTAATGCAAAGACTGTGTGTAGCTGAGTGTATTTATTTTTACTATATTTTTTTTTCAGATCTCAAGTAGATGTGTTGGATCTGTTGAGAGAATTAGATTTGGAAACCTACAACCAGTATATAACAGGGAAAAAGTTTATGCAGCTTGGAGGTCACAAAATATCAAGCTATATATCAGCCATTCCATCTTTGTCTGTGTTGGCACTGTTAGACTTGAATTCATTACTTAATAAGGTATAGTTGATCATTAAATTTATATTCTTCTTAATTTCAGGCAAAGCAGGACCCAATAGAAACCTTAAACCCTTGAAGGTCCAAAATAGGCACTTTGCAACAACCTGACCATCCTATATGCTTGATGGTCCAAAGCAGACACTCTGCAATAACTGAAGCATCTAAGACCTTTGAAGGTCCAAATTTAACATTTTAACCTAAAGGACGTAGATCATTAAAGGTCAAAAACAGACACATTGCAACAACCTAAGAATCCTAAACCCAGGAAGATATAAAACATGAAAAGTTGCTGAAAGTGTTGCATTATGTGTATAAATATACAGTTCTCTTTATATTTATTCATTACAGCTATCCATTAGTGTTCTCATTTAGTCAGAGTGCAATTACAGTGTTTGGTACCCTTATACATATGTATACATTTTTTTTTGAAGTGAAAAAAATTTATAATGTTAAATTCTTTTACCGGTAGTTAAAATGAATTGAAAAAGATAAATTTACTAATAACAGAGAACATACTGGGTCTTGTATAATAATTTTGTTTTGGGGTCTAGTGTAATAATTATGTTTTTTTAGCTTGAAAAAATGGCAAAGATGGCAGATATTAATGAGCCATATAAAAGATGTCCACATGCTGAAAAATGGGATTCATTAACAGTGGAAGAATTTATCAACCAAAATGCTTGGACCAAAGGTATATACCTAGTTGTAGGAAAAATTAAAGCAAATATTAAAAATGGGTATATTCTAAAATTATAACAAGTAACAAGACAGAAGGAGCTCATTGAAAACACAGGCGCATGGGGCATGGATTTCGTTTCCTCCTCCCCCCTTTTCTCTACTACCCCCCCCCTTTTTTTTCAAAATTTTCATATAAATCATTCCTTTTTCAAAATTTTCATAATCATTCGTTTTTTCTTCATTTGACAATATCAGTAGACGTCATACATCATGAATAATACATGTATTCTGTGTCCACATTTTTTCGACTGATACAGTATAAGAGAGAAGGTATGCAACTCCATTTTCATATTTCGCGCCATATCGCTCACCTTGGTTGGGAAACCCCAGTGTTTTTTACACTTTTTACCTTGTCTACATATGGCACTGTCGTATCAAACTGTTTCTAAGACACTTACCTAATTGCCCATGTTCGAATTTCAGTCTGTACGTCGATCTTTTCCAAGAAATCTCGCCGAGAATAGCGAGGCAGCTTCGTTTCTAGATCAAACTACATCATTCGAGACGGAAGTGCAAGAACGGGAACCCTGGGATTTTTACGAATGGATTACCTGCAATGAAAAACCCAGATGCGCTCCGAATATTTTTCCCATAATGTTTTGGCGGGAAATATAAACCGCTGAAAAAACATAACAGCAGACGGATTATTTCGTAAAAATGGCACAACGACCATCTGAATATGGAAACATTGAAATAATTTGATGGTAGATAACTGGTCAAGAGGGTAAAATGCCATAGTCCCATTCAATAGCTGTTCTCTGCTTCTTCTTCCTTTGTTTTTTTTTTTTTATTTATTTATTTATTTATTTTTTTAGTTGTATATGTATTTGTTTGGGTATGATTTTAATAATTTGAAGTAGAGGCAAGCTGAATATTTCTTTTTCATTGAAATTTTGACTTCAGTTCTAACCATTCAATCATCTATTTCTCAGTTTGAATTTCTTTTTGACCAGTTATCTACCATCAAATTATTTCAATGTTTCCATATTCAGATGGTCGTTGTGCCATTTTTACGAAATAATCCGTCTGCTGTTATGTTTTTTCAGCGGTTTATATTTCCCGCCAAAACATTATGGGAAAAATATTCGGAGCGCATCTGGGTTTTTCATTGCAGGTAATCCATTCGTAAAAATCCCAGGGTTCCCGTTCTTGCACTTCCGTCTCGAATGATGTAGTTTGATCTAGAAACGAAGCTGCCTCGCTATTCTCGGCGAGATTTCTTGGAAAAGATCGACGTACAGACTGAAATTCGAACATGGGCAATTAGGTAAGTGTCTTAGAAACAGTTTGATACGACAGTGCCATATGTAGACAAGGTAAAAAGTGTAAAAAACACTGGGGTTTCCCAACCAAGGTGAGCGATATGGCGCGAAATATGAAAATGGAGTTGCATACCTTCTCTGTTATACTGTATCAGTCGAAAAAATGTGGACACAGAATACATGTATTATTCATGATGTATGACGTCTACTGATATTGTCAAATGAAGAAAAAACGAATGATTATGAAAATTTTGAAAAAGGAATGATTTATATGAAAATTTTGAAAAAAAAGGGGGGGGGGGGGTAGTAGAGAAAAGGGGGGAGGAGGAAACGAAATCCATGCCCCATGCGCCTGTGATTGAAAATGTAGGTCATGTCTTTGATAAAAATATTTTTTTAAGATCAAAATTGAAAATAGATCTCAGTTGTCTTAGTAACTAAATAGTTTTTCTCCCTTTACCAAAAATACATGAAGATTATTGTGAAATATTTTGTGCTTTTCTTTACTTTTCTTGCTGAGAATATATATCGTGATTGTATGGTACTACCATAGTCAGAAGTGTATTTTTACCAATGTATTTACAGTCAAACTGCTCATAAAGGCCAAATTTTCAGGTTCCCTTGAGTTGTCTTTATATATAGGTTTGACTGCATTAGTGTTAATACCATTATGGTTTGTTATGAACACTCTACACAACCCTATGTTATAAAGTTTGTAGATGACTTAATGCAGAAGGTCAATATTTAATACTGTATATTCATGTCCATTCTGGTTTTATCTGCCAATAAACTGATCACTACAACATAATCAGTGCCATCTTAACTCATGGGCACACTGGGCAAATGCCCACTGGATCACGAGCATAGGGGCCCCATACTAATCTATATATGTTGTTTATGCATGCTTTTTAATGGTTTAATAATGCTTTTGTTGTCAGTATCAATACATCATAAACACAATGAAATTGCAGAGAACAGAATAAATAAAATGTTCTGGATTATATTTAAAAGTTCATTATAGGTGCAAAAGATTCTATTGTGTCAGCCACCAGATGCATGATGGGAGTAGAATTATCACAGATTTCACTGTTATATTATTTGTCATACACGAACGCGGCTGGATCTTTTAAGAAGATGGTTGAGGCGGGAGAGGACTGTGGACAAGGATTAAAAATAAAGGTTATTATTCAGTCATCTGTAATTACGAATAACGATTTTGAATACAGGTCAACCGCATCAGTGTTGTAATGGTTAGCATGCTCACCTCGATTGTGGTAGATCGTGGGATAGAGCCCAGATCGGGTCAAACTAAAGACTATAAAATTGGTATTTGTTGCTTTTCTGCTAAGCAAGCAGCATTATTGAGAAGATCCGTTTGGCTCAGAATCAGGATAATGTATCTGAGTGAGGCGACATGTCCATCCATGGTTTGTTGTTTCAGTGAGCTAGCACTATTAAAATCCAACTAAGCGTGTTTGTATATTACAAAGCAGACCTCATCATCATCTCATTGAAAATTAACTTGTTCTCGTCATGATGTAGCTGAAAAATTGCTGAGTTGGCGTTAAACAACAATCACTCACTCACTCATTTGATAGCAGGTGAAAGGATATAGATATTTTGATGGATATTGATGGACTCCAAAACTGAACCTCAGCACATATGTTTGAAATATGAAACATGCACTACTGCTTTAATTTGCTGTATAAAATACAATTTTGTCTGGTTTATGAATCTAAAATAAAATAGTTTGTTGTCTCTCTAATAAAATTGATTTAATGTTATTTATTAATGTTACATGTATTTTCATTTTAAATTACTCTGTCAATATCACCACTAACGTTGTGAGTTCGAATCCCACTCATGGCGAGGTGTACTCGATACAACATTATGTGATAAAGTTTGTCAGTGACTTACAGCAGGTGTGTGGTTTTCTCCAGGTATTCAGGTTTTCTCCACCAATAAAACTGACCGCCACGATATAACTGAAATATTGTTGAAAGTGGCATTAAACACCATAGCCCTAACATTATATTTCTCAATTTACTGTAGCATTTGTGCAAAAGCTTCTACATGGACATGTATCACAAATGCAAAATATAGCTTTTAATTTGCTTGTTAAGATTCTGGCCTAGACTTACCTTTCTGCATTTTATTTTTTGCTATGCCACTGTCTTCTTTTGGAAATAAAATGAGATGATCTTTTCCTTTTTAAATTGAATTTGCAATTAATGCAAAATTAACATTGAAGATGAAATATATTTACTTTTAACTTGTCCCTTGTTACATTTCACTTGAGGCTGTATTTAAATATAGATAATTCAGTTTGTGGAAGAGATACCTTATATTTCATTTTAAAATGTAGGGAGGAGCACAACAGATTTCCACCAGATTGGCAGAAAAACTAGGAAAGGGTGCTGTGAAACTAGGTCACCCAGTAACCAGTATAGAACAAGTATGTTATATTTCTTATAGCTACTTACATTTTTATTACAGTACATGATGCAGCTGCAAGTGAGGAGATCTGATTTTAATTATATTAATATACAATCAATCTGTCAATACTAAACAACTCTAGATGAAATTTAACTAAATTTTATAATATTGTTTTAATAAAGGTGGAACCATACACTTCAGGTAAGATTTGATCTGCTCGTTTAATTTTCTTATTTTTTTGGCAGTGTGTTTGAATATATCCACTGTAATAAATATCAAAATTTTAACAAATTCCAACCAACAGACTCAGAGCTATATATTCACTAGCCACTTATCAGCTTTTCTCTCTGTGGTTTTGATCACTGAGATGCTTGAAATCTGCATACAAACATATGATCAAAGCGTTCAACTGATTTTAAAGAGTTATCTCCCTGTAGTGTATGGTACCCCCTTCAGAAGAGTTTGAAGATACCAAAGGGTAATCAGAAGAAGTAAATCGAAGGACAGACAATATAATGGCGAAAAGAGAAAGGACAAAAGGACAAACAATGTTCTACAAAACAATACACAGGAAATTAAATCCGAGGGTGTACTCATGCTTTGGAAAGGTAAGCAGTTCCTGCTCCACATGTGGCCCCCATCGTGATACTCTTGTTACAAAACCTGGTGATAAGTCATCAATGAGAAAAGAACCAGATTAATTTAGATTTTAACTTAGATTTGCATTTTTCCAGAACCTGATTTTCAAGATGTATAAATCTTTTTATCATTGTACACAAAATAAACCAATTTTGGTATTTCAAATTTATGAATTCTTATTATTTGCAACTGTTCCTAAATTCTAGATTTGAAATTAACATTATGCAATATAGCATGAATCTCATATTTATTGTTTTCATTACTCATATTTATAAGATTGATGGTTAAATCTAGTCCTGTCTGTGTAGAGCTGTAGATAAATATGATTTGTTCTCGTCTTTCATATAAATTGAATCCAGTCTTTCTTGGCCGATCAGCAAATAGTAAAAAATGGAGCTTGTTTTTTTATATTTGTCAGTCTGTCCATATATTATTAAAAGAAGTAGCGATACATGTTTTGTGTAGAAAACGTTTAACAGTTTTTATTCTTGATTTATTTTGCAGACAAAAGATTTTGTAACGGTTAAAACACTAAATGGTGCCGTATTTAAATGTAAATCTGTGATAATAGCCACACCCCCTAATATGACATGTAAGTACTTTTAATTGTTTGTTTGTTTGTTTGATGGTGTTTAATGCCACTTTCAACTATATTTCAGTTATATCGCGGCGGTCTGTTTTATTAGTGGAGGAAACTGGAGGACTCAGAGAAAACCACTGACCTGTTGCAAGACACTGATAAACTATCACATAATGTTGTACACCTCGCCCTGATCGAGATTCGAACTCACAGCATCAGTGGTGATAGACACTGATTTCATAGGTAGTTAAAAATCCCATTACCATACGATCACGGCCATGATGGCCCCTTAGTACGTTTTAATATTGTTTCCGTTGATAATGATGGAACTTTGTATTTATGCCTCCAAATTAAATTATGTCATTACTCTCTCAATGTAGAGTCAATTTATGTGTATTAATATATATTTTTGTATCACCCCATCTCATTCTTGAAATCTGCCATTTTTATCAAAATAACATTTTACAATATAGTCTCTAAACCATTCTCTGCTCATCTGGAAATATATAATAATTTCTTTTAATGAAATTGATGAATTACAAGAATGCAACAGTGTTTTGTTGAAATTTTTTTAAAGGTATAAAGGTCATCGTGGGGTCATATATTTATATAGACATTTATAGCATAAGATTACATAATCAGTTATGAAAAGAAAGTTTGAACAGTGATGGTCAACAATTCCACCAATATCAACAAAACAAACAATCATCTCTCTCCTTAATTCACTGAACACAAAAGAAGAACACAACATATGGCATTGAACATCCAGACCCTTGTTTGTGATAGACACAAATAATACACTATTTTAAATTTTGAAACAGTTTTTTCATGATTGTTTATGGAGTTTTTATGTGACAATTATTATATGAACAAACTGTTCACAGATAAGATGAATTTCCAGCCAAGTCTTCCTGCACCAAAAACTGAAATAATGAAGAGAATGCCAATTAGTTTACTGAACAAAGTTATTATTACGTATGATAAAGTAGGTTTACTGAACAAAGTAATTATTATGTATGATAAAGTAAGTTTACTGAACAAAGTTATTATTAGGTATGATAAAGTAAGTTTACTGAACAAAGTTATTATTAGGTATGATAAAGTAAGTTTACTGAACAAAGTTATTATTACATATGATAAAGTAAGTTTACTGAACGAAGTTATTATTACGTATGATAAAATAAATTTACTGAACAAAGTTATTATTACGTATGATAAAGTAAGTTTACTGAACAAAGTTATTATTATGTATGATAAAGTAAGTTTACTGAACAAAGTTATTACGGTATTACATATGATAAAGTAAGTTTACTGAACAAAGTTATTATGACGTATGATAAAGTAAGTTTACTGAACAAAGCTATTATTACATATGATAAAGTAAGTTTTAAGTCTGATCTCAAATCCAACCTGCCAATCTTAGTTTCCTAAAAAGATTATGTTCTCATGTAAAGTTTCCATACCCGACAAGTCTGGTATTTACATTTTGATAAGCAAATGACAGTTTCAGGAATATGTTACATACAATAGTTATAAACACTTTCATTGATCGTTCACTCACTCTCTCTTATAAATTCATGATATTTCTGAAACAAATCTGCAGTTAATTGGATTTAAAACTATTGGAATTAGTTCTTTTTTCATATATTATAAAGTAATTTATTTATGGGAAATATTACAAATTTTTCGAAATGTCCACATTTGTCTGTGTTCATCTGAATAATTTATTTTTCGTCATGTTTTATTTACCCTTTCTATAAAAGGAATCCCTTCGTATTTATTATTAAATTGAAAGCCTCGTACAGATACAAGCAGAGTGCAGTACATTGCTCACATTAAATAGTTAAATCAATATACTTACAGGCTTTTTGGAGAGAAGCTGGACAATCTGGAGAGATTGTGACTATTGGAGGAAAAACAGATATGGAGGGTTGTGATGAAGGACCACTAAGTATTGTCTATGATGCCACCACATCTAAAGGAAATGCTGCACTAGTAGGATTTATAGGTGGCAAACAAGCAGTTCAGTGGCAGCAACAATCAGTGGGTACTTTATTAATTAGACCATTTGTGTCAACCATCGTATAATTAGTAGAAACCTAATTCTGTTTTTATTGAAATTCTGGATTTTATAGTTCAACTTGTATGTAGAAATACACAATTTTCTCAAGCAAGACCTTTTTTCACTGATCTGTAGAAAATTTACTCAAACAGGACCAGTTTCCACTATTTCTGGACTCATTTTACACTAATGTTAATTAATTGGTGATATTTGAAGACATTGTAGTAAACTTTGTCTTTCATTCTCAACTTCAGGTCATATTTCCTCCATGCCTGCAAGCTTAGCAGGTAATCTGAAGTACATGTAGAAGCAAAAATTTATTGACAAGAAAAATCTCTCGGCGACAAAACATCTCGCAGAATTATTTAGGACAATACAGCTTTACACAATAAATATGACTATTGTATGTTTAAAGTCACTTTCAACAATATTTCAGCTATACTGCTTTGTTCTACTTTATTTATGAAGAAGACTGGAGTACCTGTAGAAAACCAACAACCTGCTGCAAGTCACTGTCATACTTTACTGCATAAAGTTGTATTGAGTACACTTCATCAAAGCAAGAATCAAACTCAGAACTTTAGTGGTTTAGGCTGTGATTGCATGGAAAGATGTCAATCTAACTACCATTCGATCACAGCCAAGAAAATCTAGGTGGCCTTAAAGAAATGAATATGATTTATGTGAATTTTCATCGTTTTGTTCATTTAGATGCGAACAAGAATCATCAATGACATCTAAATACATGTACAAGTACATTGCTTCTATGTGTTACACAAAATCCCTCCTCTGCGTTCACCTCCATCAGACAGAGTTCTCCCATTCCCAAGTTTTGAAGGATTTTGAAGGATTAACACATATGACTTATTTATTTACATTTTGTTGAAACAATGTCAGCGTAGAGATCAAATTTTTAATCTTTTTACCTACTTTGTGAATGATTTTGATTTCTTTGAGATAAAAATTGCACTTTTTTCAATTAATGTATAAAAACATAAAGATTTTGCTGATTGAATTGTTTTCTTTCAAAAAAAAGTCAGAAGATAGACAGTCTGCAATATTGAAAAGTTTGTCTGAATTTTTTGGTGAAGATGTTTGGAAATACAAAGATTACAGGGAAAAAGACTGGGGATTTGAACCTTACATTGAAGGTAGCCCTATCTGCAGTGCAGCACCTGGATCCATGCCTTATTTTGCTAGTGGATTACGTCATTCCTTTGACAGGTATTTTTTTGTCATTTCAGTTGACAATTAATTCACATGTTTTAAACATCTTTAATCTATCATGTGTGTAAGTTGTAGTAATAAAATGAGGAGAGAAGAAACAGAAAATACCACCCTGTCAGAACAGTTCCAAAATCTAATAGAAAAAACAGAAAATACCACCCTGTCAGAACAGTTCCAAAATCTAATAGAAAAAAACAGAAAATACCACCCTGTCAGAACAGTTCCAAAATCTAATAGAAAAAACAGAAAATACCACCCTGTCAGAACAGTTCCAAAATCTAATAGAAAAAAACAGAAAATACCACCCTGTCAGAACAGTTCCAAAATCTAATAGAAAAAACAGAAAATACCACCCTGTCAGAACAGTTCCAAAATCTAATAGAAAAAACAGAAAATACCACCCTGTCAGGACAATTCCAAAATCTAATAGAAAAAACAGAAAATACCACCCTGTCAGAACAGTTCCAAAATCTAATAGAAAAAACAGAAAATACCACCCTGTCAGGACAATTCCAAAATCTAATAGAAAAAAACAGAAAATACCACCCTGTCAGAACAGTTCCAAAATCTAATAGAAAAAACAGAAAATACCACCCTGTCAGAACAGTTCCAAAATCTAATAGAAAAAAACAGAAAATACCACCCTGTCAGAACAGTTCCAAAATCTAATAGAAAAAACAGAAAATACCACCCTGTCAGAACAGTTCCAAAATCTAATAGAAAAAACAGAAAATACCACCCTGTCAGGACAATTCCAAAATCTAATAGAAAAAACAGAAAATACCACCCTGTCAGAACAGTTCCAAAATCTAATAGAAAAAACAGAAAATACCACCCTGTCAGGACAATTCCAAAATCTAATAGAAGAAACAGAAAATACCACCCTGTCAGAACAGTTCCAAAATCTAATAGGAAAAACAGAAAATACCACCCTGTCAGAACAGTTCCAAAATCTAATAGAAAAAACAGAAAATACCACCCTGTCAGAATAGTTCCAAAATCTAATAGAAGAAACAGAAAATACCACCCTGTCAGAACAGTTCCAAAATCTAATAGAAAAAACAGAAAATACCACCCTGTCAGAACAGTTCCAAAATCTAATAGAAAAAACAGAAAATACCACCCTGTCAGAATAGTTCCAAAATCTAATAGAAGAAACAGAAAATACCACCCTGTCAGAACAGTTCCAAAATCTAATAGAAAAAACAGAAAATACCACCCTGTCAGAACAGTTCCAAAATCTAATAGTAAAAACAGAAAATACCACCCTGTCAGAACAGTTCCAAAATCTAATAGAAAAAACAGAAAATACCACTCTGTCAGAACAGTTCCAAAATCTAATGGAAAAAACAGAAAATACCACTCTGTCAGAACAGTTCCAAAATCTAATAAAAAAAACAGAGAATACCACCCTGTCAGAACAGTTCCAAAATCTAATAGAAAAAACAGAAAATACCACCCTGTTAGAACAGTTCTAAAATTTAATAGAAAAAACAGAAAATACCACCCTGTCGGAACAGTTCCAAAATCTAATAGAAAAAACAGAAAATACCACCCTGTCAGAACAGTTCCAAAATCTAATAGAAAAAACAGAAAATACCACCCTGTCAGAACAGTTCCAAAATCTAATAGAAAAAACAGAAAATACCACCCTGTCAGAACAGTTCTAAAACTTAATCAAATGTATATTTTGTAGGTAACCATTTCAAATTACATGTACTATACTATGCTCTTAATTCACCACTGTGACAAAATAGGTTATTTTGCTATGCTAATCTTGTATTGATCTGGACCAAGTATTTCATTTCTCTGAGTCTGATGACTTGTCTTTGTATTTTGTTTTGATCAGTAATTTGTACATTTTATCTTTGATCTCATTGAGCCATATCTGTTAAAATTCACAGTTATTAACAGAGTATCTATAAGTAAATTACGTACCTGTAAGCTTAAAACTCCCCATCGAAACCGGAAGATGGCGGAATATACCATCAGATGAGAGATATTGCACTTTATGTGAAGACCAATTGATTGGTAATGAATTTCACTATTTGTTTGTTTGTAAAAATCCGACACTAGTACAGATGCGATCAAAATATATTCCGACTTACTTCATTGATGTACCCGCTAATCATAAAATGTACGGTTTATTGTCGCACTGTAATATTCCACTTTTGAATAGATTTTCTCTATATGTTAGAAAAACATCACCACTGTTTTGAAATATGTCTGTAACATCAATGCCACTAAGGGATCAATTTGTAATGACCACGTGAAAGATTTACAAAATCAGCACGTGCTGGTCGAGAGATATTATTAGGCCAGTTATATCTATATATATGTTTAAAGGTAGTGAGTGTTGTCAATTGAATAATTAGATTGTTGTCTAATCTCTGTTTAGCTGTTTGTTTGTATGTGATTGTATGTATTTTGTCTCCTGTTTCACAGTTATCTGCGACTGAGATACTGTATAACCGGTAATTTCTGCGGCAATCGAATTTCTGCGGTATTCTGCGGTCAACTCCAGACTGCAGAAATTAAAATCGCAGAATATTATGTAAAATAAATGTTTAATGCCCTGTACAAAATACATTTTCAAACTCTAACTCCAACTCCATACCCCACCGTAAGTGTCAAATATTTAATTAATCCTAATTACTATATCCAGATAAAAACAACTGGTACTTTATAAGTGTTTACACAACATGAATTAAAGGTTATTTAGCTATGACATGATGATTTTTAATTGTTAATATTACAATTAATCCAGATAAAGAAATACGATTGTATCAAGCTGACACCGACAATAATTGAAACAATCACATGATTAAATGTTTACAATCATAATAAAGTTTATTAGAGCAATGTTTAAAATTGTTATTACATAAATTAACATTAGTGTTTTTTTTTATTGTTGTAGTAGTTTCGATTTAATAATATCAAACTGCGTGATCTCAGGGTTCATCTAAAAACCAAACAGATAGAAATTTACTGGTAGTAGAATTCCGGTTATCCCAAGTTTTTATATCTACATTATACTAAAAGAATTGAATATAATTGCTTCTAATCATAATTCTTTAAAAAAAATTGCTATATGATACAAAGTATGAAAATTCGACATGAAAAATATATATCCGAAATATCAAACATTATACCGATATCAATCCAACTGTTGACTTTGTATTTCCTGTCAACAATCTAGATCGAGAAAACAGTGAACAAATAGTTTCTTAAGACAAATTTGAAGTTAACCAAATGCGTATTCAGAAGCTGTAACCTTTGAAAACTTTCCAAAGAACTAAATATGTTTTTACTTCTAAGAACCACTGTCCTGTGCACCAGTTGTTTATCGTAACATCGCTTTAGTTGTTGCTTCCAGTAATAGAAACAATTTTTTTTCGGTGCCGAGATTTTCAATCCGCAAAAATTAAATGTCTTCTTTTTAGACCAAAACTGCAGAAATTTCACACCGCAGAAATTACCGATTATACGGTATTTAATAAAGTTTCAAGTTTCAAGAATGATATTTTAAATATCAACGGACTGACTCTGATACTGAAAATTATCTGTCAGTGTGACATAAAACCCAATTTGACATTTCTATTAAAAACAATAATGTAATTGACAAGACAGCATGACTTTTTTTATTAGCCTAATGATATGACTTTTCTTGAGTGTAATGACTTGACTGTTTAACAATAAACTGTTGACAAAATAATTTAACTATCCTTAGGCACAATGACCTGGCTGCATACTGGTATTAAGATTTTACAAAATGACATTACTTTCCTTCAACTTAGAAGATTTATTACTTGTCTTTTGTTAAGTATGGTTATATGACTTTCTTTGAGCCTCTTGATTTGTCTATGTATTAATCTTTGACAAGATGTCATAGCTTTTCGTGAGCCTGATATCATTGCATTGTTGAAGTTACTTTTCTGTACATTAGCTTATGATAAGGAATTTAAATATCCTTGCATTAAAATGTTTTTTTATCAATAAATGCAAAGAATGTAGATGTTAATATACTCTGTCCAAACTATAATTAAAGCACCATATTTTTTCAGAATATATTTTGCGGGTTCAGAATCTGCCACTAGATGGTGTGGCTTTATGAATGGAGCAGTGCAGGCAGGAAAGAGAGCGGCGTTAGAGGTTATTTATAGATTTCACCCTCAAGCTATTGATTATGAAGAAATGCAGGATGCATTCACAGTATCTACTAACAAAATGCCAACAAAACGGTCTTATTCTTATCTAAAGTTTTCAATGGGGATAGGAACTGTCATTGGATCATCTTTATTGTTTGCAGTGTATTATTATAAAATTCGAAAATGAATTTTGAGTTGGACTCACTATGCACTAAAGTGTCTTATTTTTATTTTTTGCTGTTTTGCTTACCGATTTATCTTGTGGAATATTTGGAATATTTTTATTTGGTGTGTCACCATGATTTCAGTCACTTGAAAATAAGAAAATGAATATACAGGTATAATTTTTTAACACTAATAACAGCACGGGATCTTGTGGATCATGTAGTTTCAATTACGTTTGTATATTTAGAGTGGTCTATGTATATTATCATTGTATGGTTTTGTGTCTTTATTGTCATATTTTTGTCTCCGGTTTTTTAAAATTTTGTGCTAATTTTTTGTAGAATTATGCAATGTGTGTGTGTGTATTCCAAATTTAATAATCAATTAAGAAAGGAATTAGGCTCTTATATTTGGTAGAAATAAATTACTAAAAATGAAAAAAAAAAAGTCTCAAAAGGGGAGATAATTGCAAAAAATGGAATTCAATTCTTTAGACCTATACTACTTGTAAATAACAAACATATTCTATCCCTCCTTTTCCGGAAGTTTAAAGTTTTTCTCCCCTTGCTATACTTTCATGCACCCTTTCCTTTTTTACTTAATGTAAAGTAAAAACATTTTTCTATTCCATCATAACCCTAAGCTCTAACCCTCTATTCCATAATTTTTTTTTATGATATGAATACCTTGTATGTGTGATGAAAGGATGCGGAAAGTTCATAACTGCTTTGTATGATGTGGGTGTAACCTATACTCTCTTGATTATTCTGTGATCTATGATGTGAAAATGAATTCCTTTATTTGTAACTTTGCCTTGAAATAGCTATTTTAAAATATATAAAAATCTACTTTTATTTATTTGGTAGGCTACTCTTGTGATGACAGGTATAGAAATGAATCCTTTATAAATATGTTCTTCAGAGCTGTTATTTTTAGTCTCATATACATGGTTAACATGAATGTAGGGCATACCTCAGCCTTACTTTTATTCTGGTGCAATTGTATAATAAATTGTAAATAACTATTTGATTCATAATAGTTGCAATTAGTCAAAGAATGAATTCACTAGAAATACTATATGAATAATTTGATGACTAAAGAAGCAAGAAACGGTATATGTGTCAGACAATCGATTATGTTTCTTTTAAAAAGAAATATCACTTTGTAAAATCACTTTCTAGTTTAACAGAGATTGTGATCAACGAATCAGCCCTGTTGTGTATAGATGTGGTCTTTGTGTAGTATGACAATTAATTTATGAGGAACAAGAAAAATAAAATCCAACAATAATTATAGAAAAAGGAAACAAAATAGTTCTTTTCGTTTTAAATTCAGTCAAGATGATGTAAGGATATATAAATTTTACAGAGACAGAGTTGAAGTGACTATCATGTTTCTGGGGTTTGTAAATCATGATATCAGTGGAAATCAAGTCATTACCATCAATTTCTTTATTATATGATTCAAAGATAAGTTTTGCTAAGAAAATATGAAGAGTTTTAAATCTTTGTAAATTTCTTCCTGTGCTTTGTGCCAGATGTTAGAATTTTATATTAACCTGACCTATATATTTTTTGGCTCTTTGCCAGATGATCAAATCTTATATTCACCTGAGCTGTACATATTTCGGCTCTGTGCCAAATGGTGGAATATTATATTAACCTGCCTTGTATATTTTTTGGCTCTGTCAGGTGTTCAATTCTTATATTCACCTTGTTAGATACAGGAGTGATTATAAAACTTAGAAGACAGGTGCTAAAGGGTTGGCCAATGAAATTAAAGTAAAAGCGCCTGTCATATAATAATGAATAATGTAGTCCCCCTCTTTAAGACACGCCTTTCTTCCATAAATAAGTGGCTTTATAAGAGCGATGGTCTCTCTCTTAGGGGACAATTTACCAATATTTAACTATCTCAGTGGATGTGAAATATAGCAGGGCCATCGTGGTCATGATCATATGGTAGTTGGATTTACAACTACCTGTGCAATCGGTGCCTATCACCACTAACGTTGTGAGTTTGAACCCCGTTCATAGCGAGGTGTACTCGATACAACATTATGTGATAAAGTTTGTCAGTTACTTGCGACAGATCCGTGGTTTTCTCTGGGTACTCCGGTTTCCTTCACCAATAAAACTGACTGCCACAATATAACTGAAATATAATTGAAAGTTTATTTAAATTTTTTTAGTTTGGCTTGAAAATTTTATATTCTTTGATTTTTTAGTTAGACAGTGCTGCTTTTACTGATTATGTTGGTACCAGTTTTAAGTATTCAGTATTATTATTTAATTTTTTTTACCGGCTGCTTCTTTTTTAAATGCTGCTTTATGTTGGAGCATCTGTGTGTGGATCTTGAACAAGAGTCCAAAGAGGCACTTGCCACGTGGGTTCTTGTTCAGATCTATACACAGTCCTCCTTTTTATGCCTGTATGTCTTAGCTTATTTTAGTTTGTAACTTTGCATGTGACTTGTGTTGTTTTATTGTTAATGTATATTCGGTGAAAAGCTTATGTTGTACTGTTTTATTATGTGCCGAATCAAAATAAAGTTTTCTTATTCTTATTATTCTTATAAAGTGGCATTAAACACTATAAACCAACCAAACCAAACCAATCTGAAATATGGCCTGATAAGAGAGGTGGCTTGAGGTGAGAGGGAACTGCTGTAATATTATATATAAATCTGATAATACTCTGTTATTGTGTGACAATTACTGTAGTGTAGTACTTATGGTACATAACATTAAACTTTCTAATATCTTTACAAATCAAGTACGATTGTTCTGCTCTGTATGCTGTGTGTTTAATGATATATTTTTTATTGTAAGCTGGGTTGGTGTATTTAAAATATAGTACAACCTGAATGTATATAATACATGACATTGTCTTGTTAAATATATTTTTGTTAAATGATACTATTTTAAACAACATAATTGTTTAATGAAATCAAATAAAAAAAGTAAATATAATTGTTATTTTATCGTTATCTTGGTAGATTTTATGTAAGTTGAAAAACTGAGAACATATTTTTATCCCTCCACGTGTGTGGTAGTAGGGAGATTTTGGAGAACATTTTTATCCCTCCACTTGTGTGGTAGTAGGGAGATTTTGGAGAACATTTTTATCCCTCCATGTGTGTGGTAGTAGGCAGATTTTGGAGAACATTTTTATCCATCCACGTGTGTGGTAGTAGAGAGATTTCGGAGAACATTTTTATCCCTCCACGTGTGTGGTAGTAGGGAGATTTCGGAGAACATTTCTATCCCTCCACGTGTGTGGTAGTAGGGAGATTTTGGAGAACATTTTTATCCCTCCACATGTGTGGTAGTAGGGAGATTTTGGAGAACATTTCTATCCCTCCACGTGTGTGGTAGTAGGGAGATTTTGGAGAACATTTTTATCCCTCCACGTGTGTGGTAGTAGGGAGATATTGGATAACATTTTTATCCCTCCACTTTTGTGGTAGTAGGGAAATATTGGAGATCTTTTTATTCCTCCACTTGTGTGGTAGTAGGGAGATATTGGAGAACATTTCTATCCCTCCACTTGTGTGGTAGTAGGGAGATTTTGGAGAACATTTTTATCCCTCCACTTGTGTGGTAGTAGGGAGATTTTGGAGAAAATTTTTATCCCTCCATGTGTGTGGTAGTAGGGAGATTTTGGAGAACATTTTTATCCATCCACGTGTGTGGTAGTAGAGAGATTTTGGAGAACATTTTTATTATCCCACCACTTGTTTGGTAGTAGGAAGATTTTGGAGAACATTTTTATCCCTCCACTTGTGTGGTAGTAGGGATATATTGGAGAACATTTCTATCCCTCCACGTGTGTGGTAGTAGGGAGATTTTGGAGAACATTTCTATCCCTCCACGTGTGTGGTAGTAGGGAGATATGGGAGAACATTTCTATCCCTCCACTTGTGTGGTAGTAGGGAGATTTTGGAGAACATTTTTATCCCTCCACGTGTGGTAGTAGGGAGATTTTGGAGAACATTTCTATCCCTCCACGTGCGTGGTAGTAGAGAGATATTGGAGAACATTTCTATCCCTCCACGTGTGTGGTAGTAGAGAGATATTGGAGAACATTTCTATCCCTCCACGTGTGTGGTAGTAGAGAGATATTGGAAAACATTTCTATCCCTCCACGTGTGTGGTAGTAGAGAGATATTGGAGAACATTTCTATCCCTCCACTTGTGTGGTAGTAGGGAGATATGGGAGAACATTTCTATCCCTCCACGTGTGTGGTAGTAGAGAGATATTGGAGAACATTTCTATCCCTCCACATGTGTGGTAGTAGGGAGATTTTGGAGAACATTTCTATCCCTCCACATGTGTGGTAGTAGGGAGATATTGGAGAACATTTCTATCCCTCCACTTGTGTGGTAGTAGGGAGATATGGGAGAACATTTCTATCCCTCCACATGTGTGGTAGTAGAGAGATATTGGAGAACATTTCTATCCCTCCACATGTGTGGTAGTAGGGAGATTTTGGAGAACATTTCTATCCCTCCACATGTGTGGTAGTAGGGAGATATTGGAGAACATTTCTATCCCTCCACTTGTGTGGTAGTAGGGAGATATGGGAGAACATTTCTATCCCTCCACATGTGTGGTAGTAGGGAGATATTGGAGAACATTTCTATCCCTCCACTTGTGTGGTAGTAGGGAGATATTGGAGAACATTTCTATCCCTCCACATGTGTGGTAGTAGGGAGATATTGGAAAATAAATCATCCAATGCTTGTCGGTGGGTCAGTCTAATGTCACCTTTTTGTTTATATGTGATAATATATATAAAGTGAGATCTGTCTTGAAATACCTCTCTTGTTGGAGATCACCCTCTTTTATTATGGAGATTCACACATTAATTACAGCAGTTTGATTGGACCATTATTGAAGGAGTTATTGCTTTTTTACTTGAATATTTCATCAAACAGTTTATATGTTCAACTTGTCCTGCATTTTAAACATAAATTCCTCAAAACTTTGCATACTTACTTATTGTCAGCTATGGAATTATTACAAGGTAGGAGTGTGCCTTATTTGATCCACTAAAACTTTTTGAGCTTGATGACTATGTCTTCCTTTTTGTAAATCCGAAATCCAAGATGACAGCAACTGCAGGACAAAATTTCATCATGGGATCCTATTAGAAAAATATTGTTAAATTCTCTGAAACCACAACCATATTCTAAAGTAATTTTGGCATAGAATGTTCAATGGATGAACCTCTACAAAATGTTTCTGTTAGAAATCCAAGATGGCCACCATTGCAGGACATATGTTTGGCATACAACCAAATGGTAAATAAAAGTATGTTTTAAACTAGTAACTTGATTGAACACAAACTGTGCATGTATAATCATTGGGTGGACCCTTGGAAAGTTTTAAATTTGTACTTGTTGATATGATATCCAAAATTTGACAACCACTGCAGGACATGGTTTATATTTATTTAATCACAAGCTACAAAATTGTCTAACCGCAATCTGGATAGGTATAGTAAATTTTATTTAAACAATATTTTATTACAAAAAATGAAAAGGATTGGATAACATGAATAGCCTATATGTATCATTTCCTAATACAAGGCAACAAGCAACAAAATAAATCATAATAATAAATTTATACTTAAGATTTATTTTACAAAGACAGCAACTCTGATGCATAACATAATTGGAAAATCTTTTAAAATTTGTCTACGCTAAGATTAAATATATTATATATAATGTTCAAGATTATGGGGTTCTTTATAATAACTCTGTCCACCCTGCTATATTTGAGTGTTGGCATTTTACTCAAATGTGGAAAACACTTGCATGGCTGCATCATTTCACCAAGAGGGCAGTGTTAGGCCCATAAAACTAGTTTAACCCTGTCACTTTTTAATGAAGTGTCTGTGCTAAGACAGGAAAGTGAGCAATCATCAAATTTGTTAGAGGTATCGAATTTGCCTCTTTCTACGATTTTGATGTTTGATTTTGGCATTGTTCCAACAGTGTGGTATTTTGGCATTGTTCCAACAGTGTGGTATTTTGGAATTGTTCCAACAGTGTGGTATTTTGGAATTGTTCCAACAGTGTGGTATTTTGGAATTGTTCCAACAGTGTGGTATTTTGGAATTGTTCCAACAGTGTGGTATTTTGGAATTATTCCAACAGTGTGGTATTTTGGAATTGTTCCAACAGTGTGGTATTTTGGAATTGTTCCAACAGTGTGGTATTTGTTTGTTTTTCATTTTATTACTAAAAACGAAATCAAGGTTTTTTTGGAATGTTCCTAGAATAGTCCTCTGCAAAACAGCCTGTTGTTTGTGTTGAATGGAATTCCAAGGTCGATACTAAGGTAGGATGAATATTTTTTTTGTGTATAAGAATAGACGTGATTGAACAGAAAATGTGCAAGTAATCCTATATTTTATCATAAAACAAACAAACAAATACAGAATCAATGTATAAAACATCACAGCACTATTTACAGCAACGAAAAGTTATTTCTGGAGATGGAGATGGAGATTGTCTGATAGTTTAATATGTTTGATGGTTATATTCCAAACATTACTTTTTCTGTGGTACTCCAACGTCGTAATGGAACGATTCTTGACGTGCCATTGTATTGGAAATACTTTTCCCAAGTTTATTTGTCTGGCTTAATGGAGGCAATAGTGTGTCACTTGAAGGAACCGATTTCGCGGTTGATTTACGATTTTCACTTGTATCATTTCGATTATCCATTTTATCAACGTAAGCTTCAAATTTTACTGTTGCGCTCTCTAGCTTAGAAGTAGCGTCAGCTATTGTCTTCTGTTGCATTTCAACTACTTTCAATAGTTGTTGTTGCCCTCTCGACATTTCTTTCATCAACATATTTTCAAAATTTTCTTGTGATTTTTTCAAATCTAAGAAAGCATTTTCAGTCTTTGGTGTTGAATCAACCTCGTCTTCCCTAACGCCTGCTTTGTTGACCATCGTCTTTTCGCGCAAAAGTAGTTTGCTGTTCAAATCATCAACTTTGTCTTTTAGGTAGTTATTTTTCTTTATCAGTTCCTTATGTTCTTTCTCCAATTGTTTGTATTTCTTTTTCTCTGACTTCTTGATTGTCTCCATTTCATTTTCAAGGTGGCGAATTTTTTTCTCGTTTTGACGTTTTGTCTCTAGCAGATTTTCAACTTGACTTTTGTATGCTTCATCCTGTGACCGTCTATAGGTGTCTGGCTGAAATTGATCTCTCTGTTGCCATGACGTACTAGTGCGTTCTCTATGAAATGGTACATACGTTGCTATCTTTGGTGACAATAATGACATCTGAAAAATAATAATCATTTCAATAAAGTTATATTAAACAGAACTATACATTTGTACCTATAGCTACGAAGAAATACTTTTAATGTTATTTGTTATTTATGTTTTTTCTTAATTGCTTTGAATATTAACCATAGAAATTAAAACACGAAGCATCTTGAATATTTCACTTCTAGTGATATTGTCAATTGATTATCAGAGCTAAAACAACATGGAAAATAGTTCTATAAGGATTACATCAAAAATATTTCATGATAATGTCCTTACATCACGGGGTGCTAGATGGTCGAGTGATTAGTGTCGTTCGCGTCTAGCAACAAACGTGACACCGTTGTTACAGTGACCAGGTTTTCTTCACCAATAACTCCGGTAGTCACGATGTAACTGAAAATTTGTTGCAAGTGACGATAAAGACGATTAGAACTATTGATACAACCAATACCACAGGAATACATCATTTAATATACATATAAATTAATATTAAGCCTCCGGACTTTACCGGACTCTGTTTAGTAGTACCAATTGATACAGTGTATTTCGTGAAAATGGCGACAGGAAAGAAACAGGACAAAATTAAAGACATATATTACGAAACATAATAGTTGTCTTTCTATTCAAACATAAAATATATTATCTTACCGTGTGTAGTTTTGGTTCCCTATTCTGACCTGAAATAAAACAAATAGATTTTGAAATAAGTTGCACATCAATAGAAAAATTACTTTCTCATCCACCATCATTCGTAATTTTGCTTGGTGTACATTTCACTGTCGTGTACCCGATAAGGAATGGTCATTTCAAGATGGCGGATTGTACATCATCAAAAAGGTAGGTGTGAAGATTTTGACTATTATCGTTCTTTATAGGTTATTGTCTATTGTTAAATGTCTATGAGTTACACGTTTAGATAGGGCAGTCTTTTTTCTACTTCATCATTAAGTCAGTAAAGCTTGATCCTTTTGTTTTTATCGTAAACTGCCTTCGGTAGTTGATCAATGCAGCGACAAAGATATCGAGGCGTAGAATCCAATTTATTTCACCAATTCCTACCGCGTAGTGACTTTTTATAGTAATATGTTGATGCCAAAATTATTCAAACATGTGAATTGTCCAACAAATGTCATTTCAGCCTTTGACAAGCCTTGTATCCCTCTTAAAACGTCTATGAAAATTTTGTTTATGTCACGGAACGGTCACGACAAAAACATGACAAAAATGTATGGGAATGGTCTCATGTTTTGGGTGAAGGAATGGACTTTCAAGCCAAGGAATGGTCTTTTTTGTTTAGGAATGGTCTCCATCATATAAGATATGCTTATTAATAATATTATTGAAGTTCATTTCCGTTTGTGGTCTTTAAGGTAAATCTTGTTTCATATGATCAATCTTGCCTTAAAATACCCGAAATGCCTAATTATTTGCTATTAAATTGTTATAATCTTTTCCATTTCATTATGCAATGTTTCTTTTATCAATAGGTACAAGTGATACTACTGCCAATTTGATACTTCCAATCACCAAGCCATAGTGGACCACTGCTGCCAGAATTATCGGGATGAAACATTAAAATTTAGATCTTTTGAATTTAACACTAATGTGGGTAAATTTGGTAAAGAACTCTTTCAGCAATTGTACACATATTGTAATGGCTTATACTTTGTGATATTGACAGGGAGTCATTTTTTACATAAACATATTTTTGTTAAAAGAAATATTCATTGTTACTTAAATAAATTTTATGAAATCAACTCTTTATATCTTTATTATCAATTTGCAAACAATTACAATCATAGTCATTTGATCCAGAGAAAAATGTGAGTAGTCCTGAAGATATAACCCTCTCCGAACATGTGGCAGAATCTCTGCCTCGTGAGCTCTGTGATATTTCGTGACAGTTTGTGGTTACAGTAATTACATGTGATACGTTTTTGTTCAACATGGCTGGTCTGATGAGCCAATAGCTCCCCCTTTTCACAAAATGCTGCTGTGCAAGAATCAGTGGTACATTTATCTCTTGATTTAAATGTTTTCTCAGGCGATGTCGTCTGAGACCACTTCTACTTTTCAGACATTTTCCACAGTCCTCGCATATAAAATAATTCTCTGAGGCGTGGAAAGATGTATCCATCACAGTAAACCTGTAAAAATGAGAAATACACGATATATCTATTGAAGATTTAAGCAACCTCGTATATTTTTTTTTCATGAAGTAAATACATGTACTGATTTTAAACACAGGAAAATTAAAATAATATATGTGAACTGAAGCACCTATGTACGAAAAAACTAATACATAAACCTAACAGTGGTCTAGACTTAGTGGTAAGAAAACCGAAGATCCAAAAAGTAAAAGAAAAGAAGAAAAAAAAAATAATAAAAAAAAATAATAATAAAAGTTGAGAACATCAGTTCAAATAAAATCGTGGTGTGTACTGAAATGGTGATGTATTATACATAACTGCCGGGGTCCGAGTGGCTCAATGAGTTAGGTCGTTGAATATAACAACTCGCACAAGCCTATCACCAATACGCGCCCGGCTTTGTGAATTACAAAAAAGGGTGCACTCGACTCGCAGCTGCAAGTGATAAAAGTTTACTAGTTGCTTGCCCATGGTCGATGGTTCTCTCCGGGTACTCCGACTTCTTCCACCACTAAAACTGGTCACCATGATATAGCTGAAATATTGTTGAAAGTGGCGTTAAGCACCAACAAATTTAAAAAATCAATACATAACTGCCTGTAGTTGAGGAGTTTCGCTAGATTACCATACGAAGAAAATATCACTTGAGACGCACTAGGGTAGGAATTCCACGACAGATACGGAATAAACACACTAGTGCATACTGCAAGGTAGAAATACACTAGGGTATTTACGTTCCCGGACATTCTACACATCGGAAAGAAAGTACGCTTACAGTACATGTATATCAGAGAAGCGAGTGGTATATCGTCATATTGACAAACCAATTGAAATACATAACAGTGAATGTAGTAAGACAAGAAAATTAAGATTTTATGCGAGTGTGAACACTGGATGAACGACAAAGCCATTGCTCCCGCTTTACATCCGATATGTTCAATCAGACCATTCCTAAACAAAAAAGACCATTCCTTGGCTTGAAAGTCCATTCCTTCACCCAAAACATGAGACCATTCCCATACATTTTTGTCATGTTTTTGTCGTGACCGTTCCGTGACATAAACAAAATTTGCATAGACGTTTTAAGAGGGATACAAGGCTTGTCAAAGGCTGAAATGACATTTATTGGACAATTCACATGTTTGAATAATTTTGGCATCAACATATTAATATAAAGTCACTAGGCGGTAGGAATTGGTGAAATAAATTGGATTCTACGCCTCGATATCTTTGTCGCTGCATTGATCAACTACCGATGGCAGTTTACGATAAAAACAAAAGGATCAAGCTTTACTGACTTAATGGTGAAGTAGAAAAAAGACTGCCCTATCTAAACGTGTAACTCATAGACACTAATTAGATAACCTATAAAGAACGATAATAGTCAAAATCTTCACACCTACCTTTTTGATGATGTACAATCCGCCATCTTGAAATGACCATTCCTTATCGGGTACACGACAGTGCATTTCACAGATTAGAAAAATGTTATCCTTATGTTTGCATTCTTGAAGCAAAATCCGGTTACCAACAAATGTGAAGATCAGACATATCCTAGTCCACAAAAGAAACGATGCATGAACATTTATGAAGTTTTCGTATATTTATAATCATACAGATGAAAGGTGATACATTGTATTGTCAATTATATTTTGGATCAAAGTTAACTATTGTTTTCCATTTATGTCCTCCAATGGATTTGTGTAGTACTATCTAACATATATATGCATTTAAACGATAGAATTCTGTTTAGGCCCTTTGGTTTTATTGCTCACAACAACAATACAATTATTTGAGCTTTCCAGTCTTTTGACTTTGAGTGTATCTGATGAAGGTTATTCCAGAAATGTGCCGTGTGCACTAAATTAGATATATACGTTTGTATTAATGTCATTGTCTCTTTTTAACAGAACTATAATGTTTTAAATATGACATATTCTGTGTCACCAAGATTAAATGTATTGTGTTCGCTATTAGAACGTTCTTTACTCCCAAAAACTTTAATTTATTTGGCTTTCCAATCTTGCGATTTCGGGCGTACCTGATGAAGATTATTCCAGAAACGCGTCGTGTGCACTAAATTTGATATCTACGCTGCCCGTCCAATTAATTATGCAAGGGTTGGCATTTTATTCATAAGTAGTAGTCATTTGCATGACCGCATCATTTCATTAAGTGGAGAGGTTTGGCCCCATAAAACCACAGTGTGGAATTCGAACTTAACAGGATAGGAGATGAAGTATTGATAGAAAAAAAAACCCAGAATTATATTTTCCTATCAGTGTGACAAACTACAGGCTATTGTGGTACAAATATTCAGTACACCAAACTTGGACAAATTGACTAATACCGTGATACATTATACATCACCGTTCGTATCGTGGTTACTAATACACAACTATAATATCTAACGAATACATACGGCTAAGACGAAGATCTGTTAAAGTTGCCACACATTGAGGGTAGCTTTACATTTTGTGTACATTTCGGTATTATTTAAACTTTAGTTTTTCATTGCTCACATAATCCACTGACAATTACCGCTTACTGATATCAATGTTGATAGAATGAGTACGATGGTAAATTGGTTCCTTTCGAATAACCACAATTTTTGCGCTAGTACATATTGTCCGTAAGTCACTGTCGAACGTAATCACGTAACATTGCATAAATAAACATTAGAGAAAACCGATAAAAAGATAAACAACACGGACCTCATGCACCAAACAACCGCGGTGAACCCATGTGTTCGCGAAGAGTACGCAGTACATCTCATAACGGACGAGACACGAAATTGCAAATAAAAAAAAAGAGATACAACAAACATTATATATATAATCTGATTAGTTTGCTAATGAAATGACATCTAGCAGATTATATATAAATAGAGGACTGAATTGTATTGCTGAAATATTGTGGTCGAAACGTTTGAATGGTCGAAACGGAGTGCATGCTGCTGTCTAGAAACAATGACCGATTCGTTCTAATGAGAGAATGTTTTTGATGCAAGAAATTGTTATCACAAAATTGTGATATCATTGAGTACATGTATATTTGAGACGTCTTCATAATTTCTTACCAGACACTTCCTTCTGTGTTGCTAAAATCCTGTCCACTATAAGCGTCTGTCCAGTCTTTTTTAAGGAGTCAATAAATATCTGTTGTGCTCTACGCTTCAGGACTATTTCAATCATACTGTGGACCCGTTCTCCTGGTGTCTTTGCAATAATATCTTCCCTTTGTGCCATCTGTATGACGTCATTTTCTAGAAGCAAGTCTAACACTCTGTCCACAGAAGCTATATTTTCCTTGATAAACACAAGATTTTTGGTGATGCACACTGTGCTGTATTTTGCTGCCATAGTTTCTTTTTTCTGGAATATACAATTAATAGTATAAATTTTGAAGAAAAATAGTTTTAACAGTGGTGGTCAGCAATTCCACCGACATCTACAGAACGAACAACCACCTCTCACTTCAAGCAATTGAACAAACAAAAGACCACGACGTATGGCATTGAAAATCCAGAAATGGCTTGGAACAGGTACAAAAATGTTGCGGTGTTAAATCGGTATTAATTATAAGTTCTAGGCTCCCTAGTGACCGACTATGATTATTTAGACGGTAAGTAAATAGTTGAAAGGTTCGCACTAGTCGGTCACGGGAGCTTAGAACATTTTTGTACGATGTTGCTGATCTATAACTTGAAACAGTAACCAAGTTTTGTCCACGAACTATGTTTGACGGACTTTCTTGGAAGATCTAAGGCTAAAGACATAATGGTCACTAGGCAAATTTAAGCACCTCCCACTGACCTGTAATTTTCCGTCTGCATCGTTTCGTAACTGCACGTTTATCTATCGTCTGCATCGTTATTTTTAGGAATGGAATTTTCCACTGGCCAGTAAAGCGTATTAATCTTATTCTCTAGATTTCCATATATGACTCTGCCTTCTATCGTTATTTTTTAGGAATTATTTTATCCAATCATAGGTCGTCAAATAAATGCAACATCGTACAAAATATTATAAATGTTGCTTGACCATTATATACTAACACTGTAATAAGGGTACTACTAAACAGAGTCCGGAAGAGTCCGGAGAAGTCCGGTAGAGTCCGGAGGCTTAATATTAGTTTATATGTATATTAAATGATGTATTCCTGTGGTATTGGTTTTTTTTTTTTATATATTTCTTATAATTTCCAACAAAATAAATACTAAATAATAGGTTTTTATTGAAATATACAAGGTGATCAGCAATCGTTCATAGATTCAAAATGGCGGATATAGAGTCCGGTAGCAATATCGTCGATTTACAGCATGTATTCTGTACATTTAATGATTGATTATTATTGTATATGTGTTTATCTATAGGCATTTTATCAAAGATTGAATAAAATTGCAAGTAACGTGGAAATATTCATATATATAAGATGATATGTAAATAGAGTCCGGTGTTACATACTCATTGTTGCCCCATACTCATTTTTCTCCCCGGAAAAATGAGTATATACTCAGTTTTCCCCCCGGAAAAATGAGTATATACTGAGATTTCCCCCCCGGAAAAATGAGTATATACTGAATTTTCCCCCCGGAAATCCAAGTATGTGTTAACCCATACTCATTTTTCCCCTCTCCTTTTTTAATAGGGTTTTTCTTGTGTACACTTATATTCATGTATATGGTGGAAGACATAATAGTTAAATGTGGACGAAAGAGGGTATCAACAATGATAATAGTAATAACTAAGGCAAGCATTAACATGGAGTGAGAACGGGTAAGGAGGTAGGAGGAAAGGATGGGAAAAACACTTGAGTGATAAAGCGATCTTCCTTAGTGCAAGTGAGAAAAACTCAAGTTTGCTAAGTGCTGGAAGGCACAGCTGACAGGTATGAGAAAGAGGGCAGGAAGGAAGGAATATAAAGAGAAGGATAGAGAGGACGGAGGGAGAATGGTAAAAAGACGATGGAGAGGAAGGAGAGATACTAGAGGTATAAAATAAGGAGGATGACGGGGAGGAATTAGGGAGGGAGTCAATATGGAAAAGGATGGAGATAGTGAGGAGGATAATGATGAGGAAGTAGTGAAACAGGTATTGAAGAGGAGATTTGAAGGAAGAGGATAGAAAGGACGAAGTGATAAAGGTAAACGAGGAGGAGAGAAGTAGTGAGGAGGAGGTAATAAGGACGATGATGATGACAATGGAGGAGAAAAGTATACGGAGAAGGTAATTAGGAAGAGTTAATAAGGAGGATGGAGACGGAAGAAAGACAGAGGTAATGAGGTGGATGATAATATTACAGGAAAGAGAAGAGAGGTAATGAGGTGGCGGATTGAAAGGAATGAAGGATGGAGAGGTGGTGAGGATGACTGAGAGGAAGGAAGAAGAGAGGTAGTGAGGATGACTGAGAGGAAGGAGGGAGAGAGGTAGTGAGGAGGATGGATAGGAATGAGGGAGAGAAGTAGTGAGGAGGATTGAGAGGAAGGAAGGAGAGCGGTAGTGAGGAGGATGCCAGAGGAAGGAGGGAGAGAGGTAGTGAGAAGGATGGAGAAGAAGGAGAGAGAGGTAGTGAGGAGGAGGATTGAGAGGAAGGAGGGGAGAGGATGACTCAGAGGAAGGAGGGAGAGAGATAGTGATGAAGTGGATGGAGAGGAATGAGGGAGGAGGAGGATTGAGAGAAAGGAGGGAGAGAGGCAGTGAGTAGGAATGAGAGGAAGAAGGGAGAGAGGTAGTAAGAAGAGGAGAGCAAGGAGGGAGAGAAGTAGAGAAGAGGAAGGAGGGAGAGAGGTAGTGAGGAGGATGGGAAGGAAGGAGGGAGAGGAAGAAGGGAGAGAGGTAGTAAGAAAAGGAGAGCAAGGAGGGAGAGAAGTAGAGAAGAGGAAGGAGGGAGAGAGGTAGTGAGGAGGATGGGAAGGAAGGAGGGAGAGAGGTAGTGAGGAGGAGGATGGAGAAGAAGGAGAGAGAGAGGCAGTGAGGAACATGATGGAGAGAAAGGTAGTGAGGAGGACGACTACTTTAATAAATTTCCCCCCACAATGCCTTTAGTGGTTCTTGAAAATCGATTAATCAGAATGTTCAAAGTCTCCTATCGATCTGCACCAAAGAGACAACACTTGTGTGGTACCTCATAGTGAACACCCTCAAAGTTAAATTGGTTAAATTATGTTCAGTGGTTCTCAATGAGATTACGAAAATGTAATTCATAGGTTTTCAAAGCAATTTTGACCTTCGCTGTCGACCATTTTGAATTTCCGATCGGCATAAAAACCATTATCACCTGTAAAGGACTCTGAAATTTCAAGACAATGTTTACAACCATAATATGCAGGTCAGGTTCAATTGCAGCCAGATCCCATATACGGCTTGGAAATTAGGCCCACTTAGCTGAAAGCGGAGAACTCTGTGTCCTCAGACACATTCTTCTTTTATTCATTTTTTAACGAATCGACATGAAAAGTAACAACACTTGCGTAGGACATAATAGTGAACACCTCTGCCAAGTGTGGTTAAATTCTGTTCAGTGTTTTCCAAGTAGACCATGAAAATGTTGCTTTACCTATGGTTTCAAAGCAAACTTTGACCTCCGCTGGCAACGATTTTGAATTTCCGATGGGCTCAAAAAGTAACAAGACCTGTCAAGGACCTTAAAATGAACATACAAATCACGTTTCCATACCATCGCTTTAGTGTTTCTTGAAAAAAGATTATTGAAAAACTAACAATGTTTCCAATGTCTCCTGATGACCATTTGTTGACGAATCGGAAAAAAATCCCTCGTCCGATCTAAACAAACACCAGATCCCTCAGTACAATTTCTAGTCAATATGCAAACCACAGATAAATTCAATGCAGACGAACAATTACGCATTGGTTGACCATATGCGAACGCTAACTGATTTCAAATCCGATACGACAATTATAACGGATTTAAATTCGATCTAATGATTCAGTTTCAATCCGGAATACGTGTGAATATGGTATTATAGTGCTACCACTTTCGGTAGATCAATCAAAAAAGATGGAGACAAACGCATTTATCAAGATGGCTCAATTTTATAATAATTTGATCATGAAACGAAGCAAAAAATAGTTGTGCTGATATAGTAGAGGGGGTTAGGAGGGGGTCTGACCCCGAAACCCCGAACTAAAAAACTTGAAATCCCCTTAGTCCCGAACTAAAAAACTTGAAATCCAGAAGTCTCGAATATAATAAAATTTCAATCCCGAATCCCGAAATGGTCAATCCCGAATTCTCGAGCTTAAAAAAACACCATCCCGGAGTTCTGAAAAGGGTCCTTCCTCCCTCATAGCAGTAGTTTAATTTAGAGAATACTGTTACCGTTTAGTTCATCATTTGAAATGAACATAATATGATAAATTGGTATAATTATGTTCGGTAAAACAAATCTACACTCTGACAGTAGAACTAATAATTGTATCATTCATAGTTATGCGTCGTTGATGGACACTGCCATTCTATAGTTACTGATCTTTATTTAAAATGATCGATTACAAACAAACAAGCTACCACAAAATAGTTTGTTTAGTCTAAAACTAATTATGTTGTGTCTCGGTGTACTGTAAACAGTTGAAATTCTTAAGAATAAATTAGTAGGTAACCATTGGCGAATCCAGGGGGGTTCCGGTGGTCGGAACCCCCCCCCCCCCGTCCTTCACATTGAGTTCGTCGTCCTTCCGTCCGTCCGTCGTCCGTCCGTTAACTTTTTACATTTTGATATTCTTCTTGAGAACCACTGAACATAATTTAACCAAACTTGGCATGAATGATCCTTAGGGTGTGTAGACTATAGTTTGTGAATTATATATCCGTCGATGAAAAAACATGGCCGCCATGGCTAAAAATAGAACACAGGGGTCAAACTGCAGTCATTGGCTAATATTTCAAAAAGTATTACATATAGAGAAAAATAGAGGTGATCTTCCTTCTTCAGCATCAAAAGCTCTACAAAATTCTCCATAGGGTCGACCCCTTATAGGAGTTATTGCCCTTGCATAGTCTATCAGTGCAAAGGGGAGAATTGAGTATGAGGGGGAAACTTCAGTATATACTCAGATTTCCCCCCTAAAAATCAGGGGGAAAGATGAGTATATACTGATCTTTCCGGGGGGGAAAATGAGTATATACTGATCTTTCCGCGGGAAAAACTAGTATATACTCATTTTTCCGGGGGGGGAAATGAGTATGTAACACCGGTATTCAAAATGGCGGACAACAGAGTCCGGTACGATTTATGTTGATTTAATATGTGTATACTGTATATAAATCAATGGTTATAGTTATTCTGTTGGTGTACATAGGGGTAAAGACAAACTTTAGTCGAATTACACTATGCATGTATATACAAATAAAATTATGTTTCTTATTTCTTACCTTTATTTGGTATGTTTTATGACATTTTCTACAACTTTATAGTAAGTAAACAGCAAATGATGACGATTTAGTAATGGCGCACTAATGAAAACGTTCGACGACTTCAGAAAGGAAATCTGTGGCCTATAACATTATATTTTTAATATGCCTCGATAGCTCTGAATGCATAAAACAAAACAAAAACTAGTAAGTATAGTGTTACAGTTACACTATATAAGTGTTATATATTTACAAATTGTTAGAATTGTTTTATGCTACAATAATAAATGGCTTTACCTTTAATATTTCATTTTTAAAGTCGGAGTTACAAATTAGACTAATTTATACAGCAGGAATATCTCCATCCCAGAGAAGCAGTAATACAAATCGAATACCAAACTGGGTATCGAACCATCAATTTTACCTGTAGCATATTGTATTTGCTCAATATTAAAAAAAGGATTATAACAAGGGCTTGTGGTTCCTCTCATGATTTTCTCGATTGATGGTTGCTGTTAATAAGGAAGCTACTGAACCAATGGTTCCTTGTGGTTAAGTAGAAGTCAACACCTCGAACGTTCTATGGTCGCCATTATGACTTGACCGTTAAGGAACATTTGTATCACAAATAACCTTGAATATGTTCCGTGTGTCGTAATATCAATACCGGCCTTACATTATACATGACCTATCATCAGATTGTTAAATCCTGCGCACTAAATTAGATATCTACGTTTTTATTAACAATAGTAACACAAGGTTTTTTTGTACTCAATCGTTAGTTGTCTGTGTGGTGTTTTGTAAATCAATATTTATGGCTTTTCCCTTTTTCTTTTGGCCTTTGTATTGTATCTCCTTCTCCAATTTTCGGTTTCACACCCCTTTGGCATCTTCAAACTTTCATAAAAACAAAGTGATGATGTTTTTTTCTATGTAAAATGGTGTATGATAGTGCATGGACATGTATGTATATGGATATTTCTTACATTTAAATATGTAAATCAAACAAGAACGAATATAATGTTGTTTCTTGATTGTGCTATCATTTTGGTGAACCAGTCTGACAATAAGGAACCATTTAGACACTTTTATATACATACTAGTAATCAAACACTCAATCAACCATCTCAAATATCAATAAGAAGACAATTTCAACGAATATAATTTGCATATTTAGTCGTCCCTGATGTCGCTTTAAATTGTTGCTTGGTACATTGTAGGTGTGCAAATTTCCTTTCTTTGCAATAGTTTCACAAACAACTCTCATGTTGTGTTGAACCAATTGTATTGTGCATGTACTTCTTAAGATCTCTCTTCTAAGTTTTAGCTTCATAATATCGAAAAGGCCGTTAAATTACATAACGCGATCAGTGAATGTCTGTGTCTTATTCTCAATTCCCAAGCTTTGATCTGAACTCTTTATTGTTACGAATGAAATTGCAAACATCATATTTCATCTTATTTTTGGGGCAAGATTTTTAAGTGTATGTTCAATAAAACTCTACTTTACACACGTTAGCTAGACAACATAAGAATGCATTCCTGATCACGTGTCTAATGCACTGACTGAACAAAATATTTCAAATTAAACTTATTATCAGGACTCTTTTCGTTGCTTTCTTAATTATACTTTCTGGTTTTTAAATAAAGAGTACCGACAACTCTTTGGGGCCAATTAGAACACCCAAGACGTCTTTTTTTTTAATATACTTCTGGTAGTATTTTTTTCCTGTATATCAAATTTCTTAAAGGGATCACTGTAAAGAACTTGCACATTTTATATTCTTGTGTCTACATGTATACTGTATTAATGTTCTCTGAACAGAAACACCCCTCTAGTCTTCAGCAGTGAATTGTGTATTTTTAATTAGACACAATATATTTTCCTGATGCATGTTCTGAAGGGTTCACATATACCCAAAGATAGATAAAACCCATATACATCTTAACAAAACTGGAGGCTTACCTGAGCCTGTATTGCCCACAGTCTTATTGATTTATAAAAAAATCTCTTTTCAAATGATGTGTTAAGGAAAAATTCAAATAAGAGTTTTAGAGAACAGAAGTGGACAATGTCAGGCCAATACTATTGTATATTAAGACACACATATCAACTTAGGATTGAACCATCAAATTCCTGTGAAACCAAAAACCATAATATGTATTCAGCACAGTTAGTGTGATTAAAGGAAAATCTGGAATATTAAATTTCTGCCCATTCCAGAAAAAATGTAAAACTTTTGGCTACATTTATTTCAATAAATATCCATTTTTAGTACAAAAGTAACCAGGGCCATATTTGATTTGGTGCACAGCTGACCAACACAATTTGACAGAGGACAATCCAAGGACTGTCTCAGCTGATTTTGGTTTAATTTGGCCAAATGGTTTCAGAGAAAAAAAGTCATTTAAATTAATTTTGTTCAAGGAACTGTATTACTATGACTACCATAGTAGAGGTACATGTAAATATATCACTATGTAACAACTGACCCAACATAGACAATTTCAAAAAGAGACGAATTTACCTGACAAGGCAATGCCAAGACAAAAAATGTACAGTGAAACCCGAGACCACTCATCAGAGAGAGAAAAGTCTTTTAATACAGCTGGTGTCTTTATGAAGGTCCAAATTAATTTGAAAAAATGGAAGCTATCAAAGGAGTAATCAGGATGCTATAAATGGAAGAAAGATACACAGGTGCACTATGATGAAAATTGAAAATGAAGGTTCTTTAACACAAGATTTTGTCTTCTTAGCTGAATATAAGTGGTCTTTAAGGCATGTTTAACTGTATATGACTTGTCTTCCATCTCTCTGTATTTTAGGCTGAATTAATAGAAAAACAAATATCATTGCTGTAACAGATTTTATATAATGGCACGCACAAGTATAACATATCATCCGCACGATTTTAATCTTGTTTACAAATAATGCTGCATAAAAAAGTCAGCTGCAAAATCAAAATTAGGTTATCAACAGATGAAAATATACATTACCTACATCTAATATGATGAATAAAGTGTTTCACAAAGTATGAACACATAAAAAAGTAAAAAGTTAAGAAACAATGGTTGTATTGGTGTTGTCCATCTTCTGAATCACCTTGAAGTCTTCAATGATAAGTACATAGTATAATTGAGTGTAAGACAAGCCTAAACAATATATTTGTTTACATATTTAAAAAAAAAATCAAAGTAACCAAAGTGTAAAACATGGGTAATAATACAATTACCGGTAGCTACATTTGATATATTGCTTAAAGTCGCTAACAGTAGGATCTGTGGCAGAGATCTTAGGGTTTACACACATATACCTATGTAATCAAGGGCCTGAGTGGCTCAATGAGTTAGGTAGTTGGATTATCTAGCAACTCATACAAGCCTATCACCAATACAACGTGGGTTCGCGCCCGGTTTTGTAAATTACAAAATAGGGTGCACTCGACTTACAGCCGCAAGTGATAAAGTTTACCAGTTGCTTGCCCATGGTCGATGGTTCTCTCCGGCTTCTTCCACCACTAAAACTGGTTGCCATGATATAGCTGGAATATTGCTGAAAGTGGCGTTAAACACCAAAAATCAAAATAAAATCCTATGTAATCAGTAGTTACCACCACTCAAGTTTGTGAGTTTGATTTGTGAAGCATTCTCTGTACAATCATTATGTGATAAACATTGTCAATTACTTGTAGGGGATCTGTATTATTTTCCTGGTACATGTACTGTGGTTTCCTACCCCAATAATTATGTCGGTCACAATAAAATTAAAATATTGCTGAAAATGATGTTAAGCACTCCCTAACCCTGATCTTAATCCTTTAAATTGTTAACAATTACATGTATCTTTCTCTGAAGACTACCTCAAAAATGTAACAATTCAGCACCAGTTTTTTTTATGAAATCTATAACACAGTAAAACATCTCTATAAAATTAGCCTATAGCCTAAAGAACGAAAAAAAAGAACAATGTGAAGATACATAAAAAGGTACTTACAAAAAAAGGTTTACACATTATTATTTTTTTTTACAAACAAAAGGTCACAGTGACATAATTTTGTGATGTGACCATATTAGCATAATGCATTGTCAAATGTTACCAATATTAAGATTTATCCCAATGAATGATGCATCCTGTTACTAAAAATAACAGACAAATATTTAATGCTTTCCCAAGAATTACTTGGTACAAACTTTTGAAATTTATGAGATTTCTACTTCATTGTAATTACCTGTTGTTGTCATAGGTGAGACTAACAAAAAACAATTATTTGACAAATCTGAGATGACTTGAAGGAATTTTGCTGTAGCACTATCAAATTAGTAAATATCTATCATTAAATACTTATTAAGTGAAAACTCATACAAACAAAAAAATAACTGAGATAAATCAGTCAAATTAATGATGCATATGAAATAACAAAACAATAAATATATCAAAAACAAATTTTGATAAATAACATAAGATAATATATCATACAACACAAATAATACAAACTGAATAATCATGAAACAAATGAAAACGACAACTCTTGGGTAACTATATGTACATATGAAAATGTTGGAAATTTAACCTAAATTAAAGGATCCACTAACTGAATTAAAAATTATTCTTGGGATAAATTTGTCCTATACTTATGGAAATGATTTCTATACATATTTTCCAAAACGATTTCACAATTTTATATCATATTTAAAATTTAAATTAAAAAAAATTTCAGCTGAAGTATACAATACAGAAAATTGAAAAGACATTATAATGCTTTTGATTATTTAGAATGGTATATGTTATATTAAAACATTATTTCTGTATTGCTGAAATCTAACTCATGTGAAAACTGCAATATCTGAATAGAATAAATTCTATATACAGTCATTTTTTATACAGATCGTTTCTTTACTCAAAAAACCTTTCAGTCTTTTCATACTCTGTATGTGACTCAATTTTGACAAACACTGTAAATGATTGTGTAGAAACCCCTCATACATGTCATATATATGTAAGACTCAGATTGACGTCCAATCCTCAAATCCATGTCCGATTTCTACATCACAGACATCTGTATCTCAGATGTCCTTTTTTAAAATTCTCAAATCGGTATCCAATTCTCATATATACGTCCTTTTTCAAATTCTCAAATCAGCGTCCAATTCTCAAATCTATGGCCGTTTCTCACTTTCTCAAAACAACGTCCAATGACGTATGCCCCAACTCTTAACCAATAAATCGGCCATAGATCTGAGTATTTGGAAAGTACGCCGATTTGAGTCCGGACGCTGATCTGAGTCTATCATATATATATATAAGGATAATTAGAAATTAGTTAAAGATGAGTAGGTAAATGATGAATAAAAATGTCAACACAAAAGGCACTAAATAATAAAAATAGTTTTTATGAAAAAAATTACCATTATTATTTTATCTTCTAATAATTTACAAATCCCAATTTTAGTTATCTCCCATTTATTTTTCTTTCTTCAATTAAACAAACCACATTTTTGACCATTCACTGTAATTTGAATGATAATGGTTATCAATTCACCTAGCAGGTTTAAGCACCGATTAATATTATACCTTTAATTTCTGTTATAATAGTCACAGCAATGTCCTAATTATTTAAAAACACCCATACAATACATACATGTACATTTGTATATAAAAATTGGCAAATTGAATGTTGAATCTTTTGGTATATCTTCTTTTTTTTTTAATCCATAGAAAACAATACACAGGTGTGATATTCATGTTGATGTATATTCAATTTACCTTTTACATTAGATAAATTAACTTATTAAAAAATGTTCAAATTACATTTTGGCACATTTATAACAAATATGTAGATTTGTTGGAGCAATATTTTCTCTATCTACCATTTGAAGGCAACTTCAGATGAATCCTTCATCACCGTTCCATGACAACTTTTGATGAACCCTTCATGACCAACTTAGTCATATGCATGTCTATCGTAAGTCTCTCATATTTTCACATACATCATTTCATTTCTGTTTAAAAGATATTTTGTTTATCAACAAATGTTGCACTTTCAATGTTAATATAGATCTTTCTTTCATAATACATTGAGATCAAAGAGACCTTTCCTTTTCACAATGAACAAGATGGTCTAGATAAAATTAAAGAAAATATTGTCCTTTTAACAAAATTACATGGTACAAGACAAAATTATGCTTCAATATTGAAAACTATGGCAACGTATTATAATATACTAAAATATGTGTCATTTGTGCAAACATTTAATATACGTATAAGCTATACTGGTTACATCAGTGACCAATGGTCTTTACTCCATGTTAACAAGAAGTTCCATTCCTTCTACTAACCTCTGTATATTAGTTAGGTTATAAAATATGTTACACCAACATTGTGTCAAAGAACGAACATGACGTTTCGTTCTACTACTGTGTAAATGTATACAAGACATCAAGTTAGTTTTCTGGGTAATGAACAATTCTCATCAATATTCGTTCAAATATGTTATATTTTGTCAACAAATAACAAGTGTGTTACCCCACTGAGTCTTGGGGGAGGGAGGGCTTCTTCAGACTAAGACATGCTCAATTTAGATTTTATTCTGGAATGGAACCAAATGTTGATTGAAGTATTGGTCATAGTTATAACGAGAACCTTATAAAAATACTGAAAGCATAACAAATAGCATTCCCAGTCTAAGAATGAATATGAATATAAAATTAAAAGGGGTCTCATTGACAGATTTCTTCCAAGCAATACCAGTAATACTGATAATTAAGGGAGTTTCCAATCTGTTTTACTCATAATTTTAAAAGGGATGCATTACCCTGTGTTATACCCTAAATGTTTTGGCATTTTCTCCCCTGTTTACCTTTATTCCTACTTGTGATTTCTAACAATCAGCAAATATTTATTAAAAATAATCATCTGTGTATCTGTTTGATTCCACAATGAGACCCTCTTTTAAGCTGCACCAATATAAGTATTTAAAGCTACAATATGTTGCATATAATGACGCCATATATTTATTTACAAAAAAATGTATGTATCAGACACGCCAATTATTATCTATCAGAACTACTATACTACCGTACATTGGGAAATTTTGGTGTAGGTTAATTTTGGCCTTTTTTTCTCCAAAAGAGGGTTGTTTTATTTTGGTGTGTGAAATTTTGGCCATTTCCGTTTCTAGTGTGTTTAATTTTGGCCGCTTTTGGTTCCCATGTGTTTACTTTTCTTGTCAGATTAATTCAGAACGTAAATGGAAGCATTCTCATTTCAACCAGCGATACTACGTTTTTAGTTACTTACCGGATATTTTGATGTCGTACTAAAAACCAAATCGATTATGGATAAATTGTGATATTTATTAAAACTAGGAATTTAAATATTTAAACAGCATAAAGTAAAATGCATTTAATATAAAAACAACAAATAATAATTTTGCACTGGTATTAATCATCGCTTTTACAGGTAAACAGTCTTATTATAACAGTCAGTACATGTATTTGTTTACACAACAATTATAAATAATAAACAGATCAAAGGTTACAAAAAAATGTATATGACAGATCACACCTTTATAATTGGATTTTGTACCTGCAAATCTATTTGATTATTGACTGTGAATTTTATGTTGTTATAAATAAAACCGATAAGACACTAATTACGTGTTTATCGATTTTTCATTTTTCTATAGGTAATTGGCATTTTAATGATATTTGACATTTTGTTGATTGAATAAATATTATTGGCATTGCATGGTTTTTATCAATGTACTTTACTTACCTGTAATTTCTCTCTTGTCATCCAAGCCAACGATTTCACATCGTGAATACTTTTCAGTTTGACTTGTGTGTGTATATACATGTATAACGGTAATTGACAAAGTTTTACTTAGGAAAGAAGTCAGACAAAAAGGTACAGACTACGGAATATAAATATAAAAAGATATTAAGGCAGTGTTCAATTTTGGCGGTTAATTTTTGGAGTGTGACATATTTTGGTGTGTTTAATTTTGGCACTTCGTATTTAGGGGCCAAAGTAAGACCATGACCAAAATTTCCCGATTTATGGCATCTATTAAATATTATCCATTGCTTCTAAAATCTGCAACACCAGACTTTAAACTACATACACCTCTAAATTAAGCAGGCCTCGTTAATAAATGTCGTTTATATTTTTTCCTTAGATACAAAATGGATACAATATCATCGCTTAGTGCATTGCCTCATGAAATTTACTTTTGGTACATGCCATGTATTAAACCTTTTGGTACATGCCATGTATAAAACCGTTTGGTACATGCCATGTATTAAACCTTTGGTACATGCCATGTATTAAACCTTTTGGTACATGCCATGTATAAAACCGTTTGGTACATGCCATGTATTAAACCTTTGGTACATGCCATGTATTAAACTTTTTGGTACATGCCATGTATAAAACCGTTTGGTACATGCCATGTATTAAACCTTTGGTACATGCCATGTATTAAACCTTTTGGTACATGCCATGTATTAAACCTTTTGGTACATGCCATGTATTAAACCATTTGCACATTCCCAATATTATTCTAAAATTATAGGTTTTAATAAAAAAAAAAAAATTATAGGAGTTATTTGTATTTGTTCTAGGAAGAGCAATGGTGAGGACAGAGAATTTTAGTGAAATTTTCTTATATGTTGTAGATATTTGAACCTTGTATTAAAAATATAAATAGTTATTTCAGAAATGTGTCATGCACACTAAATTTGATATCTACGGTTTTATTAACATCAACAAGAAAATTCACAAGTTATTATAACAATAAATTTTGTACTGATTAAGGGGCAAATTTATTTAATTTTTCATTGAACTTTGCATTAAAAGAGACTCTTTTGTTAGCATTAAAGGGAAATAACTTCTATAAAAATATATAGAATGTTAGAATCAAGCTGGAAATATGCAAATTGTCTTTTAGATTATCTTCTTCAATATCTAATATATCTGGACAGTATTTTACAGTTGTGTTAATATCAAAGATCAATTTTTATTTATTATGCAGTATTCGTTTTAGCTTTTACAGATCATTAACTGGATATATTGTCTATAAAAAACTATTAAGAAGAAACACATGACTAGGAAGAACTTCTGAAAATATTTAATTTAACATGTGATGTCTTTGTTGTCAAAATTGATTGATTTCCAATACAAACAATTTTTAAAATACAACATTTCTTCAAAAAAATCTTCACATAAGCAAAAAATAAAATAGTATTTCAATGGTAAAAGTGAATGATATTATTTAAATGATTTTTTTGTGACTTATTCTTGTGTATCTACAAAAAAAACCAGTCCATGATTTTAGACTTCAAAATTCACTGACCCGAACTTAGAAAAACATAGCAAATTTTAAGAACGATTTCAGTGGCAATAGGATTACTGTTAGTTGTAGACTGAAAGACTATTTGTTGAAGATATTACATCAAATTACTAATATAACAACTGACTTTAAAAATTAATATGCTGATAACGATTAATAAACTGATTTAGGAAACACTTGAAATACATGTACATGTATCAAATTTTTCATTTCCAGAAGTTCTGTGGTCACACACACACATATATATATATACATATATATTTATAACAAGTTCATCGCTAAATATCTACAAAACAATGCACTATTCCTAACAAAAGTAAAATTATTAAAATTTACACCACAAACTCTTCTACATATGTATAAGAAATAGATAACAAAGATTTTACAAAAGATGGGGACTTGGATAATTGTTAATGCTGTAAAAATTCAGATACTAATTGGATTTGAACTTCTTGACCCTTCCTTGAATTAATGTCTTGATGAAATGAGCTAATCTGCCAAAGTACTTCTGAAGAATTCCATTCTGTCTGATTCCAGGCACCAACAAGATGAAGTTCACTATAAGAAAAATAAAATTATATAGGAAATATAAAATAAGTCTCAATTAATCCTAGGGACCGTCGTGGTCATGATCATATGGTAGTTGGATTTATAACTACCTATGCAATCAGTGCCTATCACCACTAATGTTGTGAGTTTGAATCCTGCTTATGGCGAGGTGTACTCCATACAACATTACGTGACAAAGTTTGTCAGTGACTTGCAGCAGGTCAGTGGTTTCCTCCGGGTACTTCGGTTTCCTCCATCAATAAAACTGACCGCCACGATATAACTGAAATATTGTTGAAAGTGGTGTTAAGCAGCACCATAACCCTAGCCCTAAATTAATCCTAAAAACTTAAGCTGGTACATGTATGTGTAATCATACTAAAATATTCTTAGAATTACTTCTTCTGTATGCATCTGTTATATTGTTACTTACTGATTTAAAAGGGAGGGAAGAGCACGAATAGCTATAAAAAAAAAACTGACTGTGTGTGTGTGTGTGTGTGTGAAACCTCTACCT
The DNA here is from genome assembly GCA_963383655.1 of Bathymodiolus septemdierum. Taxonomy (NCBI): domain Eukaryota; kingdom Metazoa; phylum Mollusca; class Bivalvia; order Mytilida; family Modiolidae; genus Bathymodiolus; species Bathymodiolus septemdierum. The sequence continues at coordinate 82,687,759 of OY726522.1, forward strand.
TGTGTAGGTGTTGTTAAACCTTAACACTTGACTAGAAAAAAAAGTTGTGAGTCAAAATCATGTTCATGATGAGGTGTACTCGATACAACATTATGTGATAAAGTTTGTCAGTGATTTGCGGCATGTCAGTGGCTTTCTCCGGTTCCTCCACCAATAAAACTGACTGTCATGATATAACTGAAATTTTGTTGAAAGTGGCGTTAAACACCATAACCCTAACTATACTTACAAAGAAAGTAAGTCATCCACAGATTATCCATTTTACATCCAATCCATGCAAATGTACTAAGCGTTCCCATGACAACGACAAAATACTGAAATAAAAAGGCAATACTAGTATAATAAAATACTAATATACAAACCAGAGGCTCTCAAGAGCCTGTATTGTTCACCTGGTAATAAAAAAAAACAATTGGTCCTATGTAAAAACTATGTCCTGCAGTGGTAGTCATCTTGGAATTACGATCAACATAAAAAACACAAAGTTTGTAAAGGACCTTCCAATGATTGATGCACAGTTTAGGTTCAATCAGTGCAATAGCTTCAGAGAAGAATATATTTCTGTATTTTCCCCATATGGTTCTGTGTTAATACTATGACCTGTGGTGGCAGCCATCTTGGATTTCCGATCGGCATAAAAAACAGAGGACCTTCCAATGATCATTCCTGGGCAGTTTGGTTTCAACTGTCCAAGTGGTTTCAGAGAAGAAGCATTTTGAAACATTTTTCCCATAGGGTCCAATGTTAAACTAAGTCCTGCCGTAGCCCCCATTTTGAATTTCATATCAGAACAAAAAACGTACAGTTTGTAGAGGACCATCCAATGAACATTCATGTACAGTTTGGCTTTAATCATATTTGTAGTTTCTGAGAAGAAGGCATTTGAACATTTTCCCATAGGGTCCAATGTTAATCTATGTCCTGCGGTGGTGGCCATCTTGGATTTCCGATCGGCATAAAAAACACACACCTTGTAGAGGACCTTCCAATGATCATTCCTGGGCAGTTTGGTTTCAATTATCCAAGTGGTTTCAGAGAAGAAGCGTTTTGAAACATTTTTCCCATAGGGTCCAATGTTAAACTAAGTCCTGCCGTAGCCGCCATTTTGAATTTCATACCGGAACAAAAAACGTAAAGTTTGTAGAGGACCATCTAATGAACATTCATGTACAGTTTGGCTTTAATCATATTTGTAGTTTCTGAGAAGAAGGCCTTTGAATATTTTCTCATAGGGTCCAATGTTAATCTATGTCCTGCGGTGGTGGCCATCTTGGATTTCCGATCGGCATAAAAAACAGAAACTTTGTAGAGGACCTTCCAATGATCATTCCTGGGCAATTTGGTTTCAACTGTCCAAGTGGTTTCAGAGAAGAAGCATTTTGAAACATTTTTCCCATAGGGTTCAATGTTAAACAAAGTCCTGCCGTAGCCGCCATTTTGAATTTCATATCGGAACAAAAAACCTTAAGATTGTAGAGGACCATCTAATGAACATTCATGTACAGTTTGGCTTTAATAATATTTGTAGTTTCTGAGAAGAAGGCATTTGAACATTTTCCCATAGGGTCCAATGTTAATCTATGTATTGCTGTGGCGGCCATCTTGGATTTCCGATCGGAATAAAAAACATAAAATTTGTAGAGGACCTTCCAATGATCATTCCTGGGCAGTTTGGTTTCAACTGTCCTAGTGGTTTCAGAGAAGAAGCGTTTTGAAACATTTTCCCCATAGGGTCCAATGTTAAACTAAGTCCTGCCGTAGCCGCCATTTTGAATTTCATATCGGAACAAAAAACGTACAGTTTGTAGAGGACCATCCAATGAACATTCATGTACAGTTTGGCTTTAATCATATTTGTAATTTCTGAGAAGAAGGCATTTGAACATTTTCCAATAGGGTCCAATGTTAATCTATGTCCTGCGGTGGTGGCCATCTTGGATTTCCGATCGGCATAAAAAACACACACCTTGTAGAGGACCTTCCAATGATCATTCCTGGGCAGTTTGGTTTCAATTATCCGTTTCAATTATCCAAGTGGTTTCAGAGAAGAAGCGTTTTGAAACATTTTTCCCATAGGGTCCAATGTTAAACTAAGTCCTGCCGTAGCCGCCATTTTGAATTTCATACCGGAACAAAAAACGTAAAGTTTGTAGAGGACCATCTAATGAACATTCATGTACAGTTTGGCTTTAATCATATTTGTAGTTTCTGAGAAGAAGGCATTTGAATATTTTCCCATAGGGTCCAATGTTAATCTATGTCCTGCGGTGGCGGCCATCTTGGATTTCCGATCGGCATAGAAAACAGAAACTTTGTAGAGGACCTTCCAATGATCATTCCTGGGCAGTTTGGTTTCAACTGTCCAAGTGGTTTCAGAGAAGAAGCATTTTGAAACATTTTTCCCATAGGATCCAATGTTAAACTAAGTCCTGCCGTAGCCGCCATTTTGAATTTCATATCGGAACAAAAAACCTTACGATTGTAGAGGACCATCCAATGAACATTCATGTACAGTTTGGCTTTAATAATATTTGTAGTTTCTGAGAAGAAGGCATTTGAACATTTTCCCATAGGGTCCAATGTTAATCTATGTCCTGCGGTGGTGGCCATCTTGAATTTTCGATCGGCATAAAAAAACAGAAACTTTGTAGAGAACCTTCCAATGATCATTTCTGGGCAGTTTGGTTTCAATTATCCAAGTGGTTTCAGAGAAGAAGCGTTTTGAAACATTTTTCCCATAGGGTCCAATGTTTAACTAAGTCCTGCTGTAGCCGCCATTTTGAATTTCTTATCGGAACAAAAAACGTAAAGTTTGTAGAGGACCATCCAATGAACATTCATGTACAGCTTAGCTTTAATAATATTTGTAGTTTCTGAGAAGAAGGCATTTGAACATTTTCCCATAGGGTCCAATGTTAATCTATGTATTGCGGTGGTGGCCATCTTGGATTTCCGATCGGCATAAAAAACATGAAATTTGTAGAGGACCTTCCAATGATGATTCCTGGGCAGTTTGGTTTCAACTGTCCTAGTGGTTTCAGAGAAGAAGCGTTTTGAAACATTTTCCCCATAGGGTCCAATGTTAAACTAAGTCCTGCCGTAGCCGCCATTTTGAATTTCATATCGGAACAAAAAACCTTAAGATTATAGAGGACCATCCAATGAACATTCATGTACAGTTTGGCTTTAATCATATTTGTAGTTTCTGAGAAGAAGGCCTTTGAATATTTTCCCATAGGGTCCAATGTTAATCTATGTCCTGCGGTGGTGGCCATCTTGGATTTCCGATCGGCATAAAAAACACACACCTTGTAGAGGACCTTCCAATGATCATTCCTGGGCAGTTTGGTTTCAATTATTCAAGTGGTTTCAGAGAAGAAGCGTTTTGAAACATTTTTCCCATAGGGTCCAATGTTAAACTAAGCCCTGCCGTAGCCGCCATTTTGAATTTCATATCGGAACAAAAAACCTTAAGATTGTAGAGGACCATCCAATGAACATTCATGTACAGTTTGGCTTTAATAATATTTGTAGTTTCTAAGAAGAAGGCATTTGAACATTTTCCCATAGGGTCCAATGTTAATCTATGTATTGCTGTGGCGGCCATCTTGGATTTCCGATCGGCATAAAAAACATAAAATTTGTAGAGGACCTTCCAATGATGATTCCTGGGCAGTTTGGTTTCAACTGTCCTAGTGGTTTCAGAGAAGAAGCGTTTTGAAACATTTTCCCCATAGGGTCCAATGTTAAACTAAGTCCTGCCGTAGCCGCCATTTTGAATTTCATATCGGAACAAAAAACGTACAGTTTGTAGAGGACCATCCAATGAACATTCATGTACAGTTTGGCTTTAATCATATTTGTAGTTTCTGAGAAGAAGGCATTTGAACATTTTCCCATAGGGTTCAATGTTAATCTATGTCCTGCGATGGTGGCCATCTTGGATTTCCGATCGGCATAAAAAACAGTAACTTGGTAAAGGACATTCCAATGATCATTCCTTTACAGTTTGGGTTCAGTCAGTTCATTAGTTTCAGAGAAGAAGATCTTTGAAATTTCAGCCAATCAGAGCATATTATTGGCCCTGGGAGCCATATTGAATATCCGACTGGAACGAAAAACAGTAACTTTGTAGAGGACCATCCAATGAAACATTCCTGCTAAGTTCGGTTCCAATCGGCCAAGTGGTTTCGGAGAAGAAGCTTGAAATGTGAAAAGTTTACAGACGACAGACAACAGACGACGGACGCCAAGTGATGGCAATAGTTCACCTGGACCTTTGGTCCAGGTGAACTAATAAAAAGTGAAGATAATTATGAATGAGAAGATAATAATCTTACTGTATCAACTATGATAGAAACCTGATTGAATAAAAAAAAAACTCATTCATATTCAACTTCATTATTACATAGTACAATATATATTTATATAGTAATTTTCATTGGTTCAATGCACTCCAGGTGGTTATTTCGTAAATTGTGATATTCACCATTTTTTGGGGGGTTAAAGTTGGTGTCACTATCTGTTCTATATTTAGAAATATGGGAAATCCACTCCATTACACAAGAAGTGACTATGATGATGTCATCAAACGGATTCCAAACTCATGGAGGAAAACAGAATTCAAAACTTTGGTAAAGAAAGGTGTGCTACTGTAACTGGAAGAAATCTATATAAAATTTGATGTTTGTCAAGAGATCTTTTTAATATTTCATCTGGCAATCCACCAATATATAACTACACTCGGTATTGGATGAAATCAGACAGAGGTCACAGTTCAAGTAACCAATCAGTGATTAAATATATACAATCTTGAGGTATTTAACATTAAAGCAGGTATGAGCTTCTAAATATGAATGACAGATTATTTGATATGACGATTGACCAAACATTGAATGTTATTAGATTTTCAGTTGATATCCAGCTACATAGCTACGAGACTCATCTGCTTGTCTGATTGATTTCAAGCAGGTTTGTATTGTCTGAATAGATATTTGAACATTTTTCCATTGTGTCCTGACAAACTTGTACCAAAAATATTGTAATTTATACAAAAAACAGACATTCTTCATACAGAGTTCTCCTAATAGAACACTAGGATAAAGAAACGGGAGTTTAGCATCTCCACTGTGGTGTGCAGGCTATTTTCCAACGGGTGCAAATGTCTGCTGCTCATGTGGGATAAATCAGAATATCTGTTGATATACTCATCTCATTACCAACTTTTTACCCACCATCAGTACATTAAACATGCTGATCAACAGTTTGTATAATGGTTATTGTCATGTACATTATACAGCTGAAGGGGGGCCCGGGTGGCTCAATGAGTTAGGTCATTGGATCTAACAACTCATACAAGCCCATCACCAATACGGAGTGGGTTCGCGTCCAGCTTTGTAAATTACAAAAAAGGGTGCACTCGACTCGCAGCCGCAAGTGATAAAGTTTACCAGTTGCTTGCCCAGGGTCGGTGGTTCTCTCCAGGTACTCCGGTTTCCTCCACCACTAAAACTGGTCACCATGATATAGCTGAAATATTGCTGAAAGTGGCATTAAACACCAAAATTCAAATTCTTATATAGCTGAAATACTGTTGACATTAAACAACAATCAACATACAGTGGCAAAATATGTCCCTCAACCATACCTACAATCAATACAGTCACAAAGAGCAGTTATGCTATCATGTGTAGTATAGAAAATTTGACAGAACAAAGATAATACTTTACTTAAATATTTAGGGTTTAATGACTTTATATTGTTATTAAAGCTCTATTTTTACCATTTTTGGTCTGTTGGTTTTCAGCTCTACCATAGCATCATAAAAGTTACAGAAATGAGTCTTGGCATTCATTATACGGATACATATGTCTTCATACTGTCTCTCTTCTCTTCCAGTCCTGTTATAGAAAAAGAAATCTTGCTCAATCATAGTAATAATGTAATTTCACCCACTTTCATTGGTTATCAAATAAAAATTCATAAATTAAATTAATATTTGAATACAATCCTTCTATAAAGTTCTAAAAGGAAGTTAGTTAAATATCTGATAGATACTGATGTAAGACAGTTTTATTCATGTTCAGATCATTATGCAATGTTTTCTTAGTTTAAATTATTCTATAAAGGATAATTGTATACAAACCTTTGAAAATCTAAATATATTTTAGATTATGATACTCCATCAATCTAATGAATATCTCTAGTGCCTTAAACAGTTAAATCTATTTTTACGAACTTTTCATGTAAAAATCTTTATGGATGAACAGAAATTGGCAGACTGTGTCAGACGTTGCAAATGACAATTGAAAATGGTTAATACTATGTACAAGTTTTTATGTTGATTTGACAACACTTCAGTGATTTTGCTGAACCTTCTCTACCAAGCTTTGGTTTATATTTTTCTACATTTATAATTATACGTATATAACTTTGAACATTTAATATTAGATTGATGAGACAGTAACCTTACCATTTTGATGACATCAACTTTTGACCAATGAGAGGAACTAAGAAGTCAATTAACCCTACAGCTAGACCAATCAGAGAGACTGTAGTTAATATTGATGGCTCAAAGTACCATATAAGGCTGAAAAAGAAAAGTAGACACAATTCAACATTACAGAATAGTACATGTACAAAAACGCAATCAAATTTCAGTATTTGAATGAATAAATGAATGAATTTTATTCTCATAAGTTAATAGTTATATACAACATATTAAGCTTTGTAAATGCAAAAGTTAAGGGGGCCTTCATGGTTGTGATCGTATGGTAGTTGGATTTATAACTACCTATGCAATCAGGGTCTATCACCACAAATGCTATGAATTCGAAACCCACTCAGGCGAGGTGTACTGACTACTCGATACAACATTATGTGATAAAGTAGGTCAGTGACTTGTGCAGGTCGGCGGTTTTCTCTGGTTTCCTCCACCAATAAAACTAACCGCCACGATATAACTGAAATATTGTTGAAAGTGGCATTAAGCACCATCAAACAAACAAACAAACAAACATATACTAGTAGTTACAGAGAAGCTAACAGTTACATACAACACATTAAGTTTTGTTAATAAGTTAATTTCCAACATCTACATCCTTTGTGATCTCAATTATATTTGTGATAGATTTTATCCTTGCAACTTCCTCATCACATAAGTTGCATTGCTAACATTATTTTACCATTGTAATTGTTGTTCCTATGAGTACTCGTTCTTTCAATAATCATGATAATTCAAATTCTTTCTACTTTAATCTCATATCTGAATTTCTGCATTCACAAAAATGTGTAGATTGAACATACAAAATGTACAATGTAATTACATTCAATATGATAACAAATTAAAAGTTAATTAATGGGGGGGGGGGGGGGGGGGGGGGGAATCCATTGTATACATGTATATTAAGCACCAAAACACAGGCTTTTTATTGTGTAACTTGCAAGACCATATGACAGTTGAATATATGTGAAGATTAGGGTGGCAACAGTGGAACATGTAATATATTAACACTGTTAAATCATATTTCACATACTGAGTTTCCAATATAGAAGGCAAGTACAACATTATACCCTATCAATAAATACCCCTAATATTAATGTAATGTCTTAAGTCTTACAAGAAGATGAATGTGTTGAGTCCAACAATAATAGCTGGGTGGTATGGTTTGTCCCAGTTTATTAAACCATTTAAAGGTAGTAAAACCTCCCTCCATCCTTCTAATTCCCTTTTCATATTTTCCAATCTAATACCGGTATTCTGCTCCTGAAATATGACCAAAAAAAGTAAGCAAATACATTTGTAAAACTAATAGCCAGTGTTTTTTTTAAATTTCATTCCTATGTGACTAATGGTTAATTTTCTAAATGTACCAGTATATTGTTAACATGAAATAAAATGAAGCCAAATAAGAAATAACAATTCAAAAATGACAATATATATTTTCTATAGAGACATCAGCGTGCTAGCTATCTTCTTTAAGTATTATCAGTATATTATTTTTTGTGTCAAGTTTGTTATTTGATTGTAAATAATAATGCATGGTCAAATACACACACAGATGGCTTATTCATTTATTTCAATGTTCGACAAAACTACTATTAATAAATTACACATATAACATTTAACTTTATATACTAGTAAATATTTTCTATTGTAATTAATGTAACTATTAAGCTTATTTGTTTTATGACGAATTGATATAGATTCATATGTGTATTTGATCTATGTTTACATGTATTTGTGTCCGAGAGTATTAATAAAGTGAGAAATTCTAAGATTCTACAATATGATACATTTTTGTACACCGGTATGTGTGGGATGACAATCAATTATATGAACCCTTTTAAAAGCAATCAAATAATTTGGAAGAAGAACCAGGGAACATCGCTCTTAATGGTAGAAATAAGGTGGTAAAAAAAAAAGAGATGAATACTATAGAAAACAAATTCTTTGTCATAACCGGAAATGAAATTTAGTCAGAAGTTTATTCGCCATCTCAATTATTGCTTCCTCTTCTAAAAAAGTTTATGCTTGTTCTAGATCAATTTTATACTATAAAGTTTCTTGGTTTTTTTATTATTCAGTTTTATTGAGATTTTGCCAAAAAATAAAAACAGAACTGTTGCAATATTATGAAAAGCTTTCTTAACATGGCAATGCATTTTTTACAAGATAAACAGAAATTTTGGAAACAATACTTCTCGTCAATAGTTTGATTTTTTTGTCAGTGTCCATACAGTGTAAACTGTGTTATATTCATTGTACATGTAGACATTGGTCTAACTGCAAGTCTAATGATGCTGACCATGCTTGTTTCTCAGGTGCATTTGCTCTTAATAATTTTATTGGTATCAGGTCGATCCGGCCCCAAACCAGTTCGGCCCCAAGTCGTTTTGGCCCAAGTCGTTCTGGCCCAAGTCGATCCGGCCCCAAGTCGATTCGGCCCTACTATAAATATTACGTTGTAAACTAGCAAACCTGAACGTCAAACAGAAAGTGTGCTCCGAATGATAAGCGGGAGATAACTAGTTTCCACAGGAGTCGCACTCTAGAGCTTGCTGCCGTGGTCTGACAGATCTGGAACACACTACACATGGGTAAGACATCATGGAAGGAATGAATGAAAGTTATAGTCATAGTTCCTTATGTATAGCCACAGTGCGGCAGACAAAGACTTTCAAATTTCTCACACCCTAAAATTAGCTTGGGTTTTGAGTTCTTGTGTTTTTACTACCCTTGATTTTATAAATTGTTCAAATTAATTGGCGATATCAAACAATAAAATTAGCTTGGGTGTAGCTTAATTTAGAGTACAATAAAAGACTTGTACACTAATCAGACATTACTAACAGCTGTATAATCATCATTTAATTGTAATAAATATATTTCTTTAACGAGTACGTTATTGATTTCTTGATTACACACAAAAAATTCTAATGTTTGAATTCTTAAAATTAAAATCGATAAAAAAAAAATTGAAATGATAAACACCTGTGTATTTCAGTTCAAAAGTATTTAATTTCAAATGGGGCCGAATCGACTTTTAACTTAGGGCCGGAACGACCTGGGCCGAATCAATCTGAAACCATTTTATTCACGTGAGGGGGTCGTCGTGGCCGTGATCGTATGGTAGTTGGATTTATAACTACCTATGCAATCAGTGCCTATAACTAATGTTGTGAGTTCAAATCCTGCTCAGGCGAGGTGTACTCGATACATTACGTGATAAAGTTTGTCAGCGACTTGCGACAGGTTGGTGGTTTTCTAAAGGTACTCCGGTTTCCTCCACCAATAAAACTGATTGTCACGATAACTGAAATATTGTTGAAAGTGGTATTAAACACCATTAACCAAACTAAACAGCCAGGGCGATATTAACGAGGGAATTTTATATAATCTTACTTTTTCCAGAACAAAAAAAAATTGTGCTTATTTATCATTTTTGAAATACGAGCATATTGTATATTAGTCTCCTCTTAATTTGCATTATGAAAATGGTCGCATAATCATGAATGGTGTTGGTCTTTCCCGCATAGTAAACTAAAAGTCTAAAATAGAAAGTGAAGTCTTGTCATTTCCTATCCATGTATAATCAGTATCATTTTCATACGGGATCGATATATGGATTGTTACTGTGACCTCTGTGTGTATGGTAGTTATTTTTTTAGTTGCACATTGCTATCATTTCATTTGCCATCTTATATATTGTGTATAATAGTTATTTAATATTTGGTTTTGCACTGTCTGCAACTAGTTGCACATTGTAGCTACCATCTCATTTGTCTCATTAATTTCCGCCATATCTGATTTGTTTATAATGAGCATATCGTTAGAGTAATGATGAATTCAGATGTGTTCCAAATAATTTAAGGTATCTCTAGAGTTTTCCTTATCATGATATTATTTTTTCTCTCAATATTTACTATATTAATTTTATTTTTTACAAATAAAGACATTTTCATATGAGAATTAGAGATTTATCATCAAAATTTCATTTTTTTTAAATATTATTCGTTCTTGAAAAGTCAAAAAAAGAATCTCGTTTAAACGTGGATTCATCAATTTAATTTCGAATTGGGTCAAGAAATTTTTTGACATTTGAATAATTTGGGGAAATTTGCTTCCTTCACAGCGATATTAAAACATATTTTGAGCTATAAATAACAGAAAAAATGTCTAATGTAAGTAGAGGTGGTATATTGTCACACATTTTACAGTTTAGTTCAAGAAAACGATGGGAAATATAAGAAAGTCCGTATAAATTGCATTTGACGATTTGTTTTCAGCATTTTTGTTTTGAGGCACAGGTGAAGAACTGAAATTTCACTGTTAAAATCTGTTCTAACAATGAAAGAAGATGACTTGTTGCTTTAAAACAAAGTTTCTGTTCTTTTATTTATATCCTACTTTCATATGTTCCTTTAAAATATATGCAAGAACATTAAAGAAAAACTAACAACATTTTTAATTTCTGTTCATTCAATCATTGACATTGTAGCACTATCAATATTTTTAGATTGAAGAAAGGCTGCAGTTATATTGAAATTGAGCATATTTTATCACTGAAAAACACAATGTCTCAGATGGTATTTGATCGTGGGACTTCTTGAAATATATAAACAATATATTAACAATATTTCAGTTATATCATGACAGTCAGTTTAATTAAAGGGTGGAGGAAACTGCCAGAACTCGACAGAAGTTAGTCACTGACGAATGATCACAATGTTGTATTGAATACACCTCTCCATGAGTGGGATTCGAACTAACAACTTTAGTGATGATAAATACTGATTGTATACATTGTAGGTTCTGTAGTTGTGAATACATCTACCATGCGACAATGACCATGATGGTCACTCCTTACATGCATGTACATGTTCCAACAATGTTTTTTCTAGTATGAAATGTTCTTTTTTGGTTTGTCAATAATGTTCATTTGTAATCTCTATTACTGTAGGTTTCAAATGTAGAAAATTTATCGCCACAAGTTATCAGAGGTGTGGCTAAAGAAATAGCAGATTTGTGTAATGACCCGCCTGAGGGTATTAAAATATTTCCAAATGATGAAGACATAACAGATATTCAAGCACAGATAGAAGGCCCAGGTACAATATGAAATTGTGTTCATATAACATACATATATACAATGTAGTATGACAAATTTGTCATACATGTAGGTTCACACATTGAATACATCTCTCATATTTTTTATGGAAGTCAAACCTGCCTTATGTGACCTCACAAGAGAACAGTGAAACAGGGTCGCATAAGGCAGGTGGTCACTTAATACAAGTTTAATTGATATGAAATGCACTGTGAAGGGAAATGAAAATAAAGGTCACATAATACAAGTTATTGCTTAATAGAGGTGGTCACTAATGCAGGTTTGACTGTACATGTATAGTTGGTTCTACCATAACTATTTGAAGGAAAGTAGCAAATCTATGGTATTATTATTGTGAAGGATATCATTAGTTGACATGAATTTCGGGCTATTTTATTCCTGAATGTGTGAATTTAATCATAAATATAATTTGTCAAAATTTATAAAGTTTAAATTGTGAATTAAATCACCTTGTTACAAAAAAATGTATTTTCCTTCACTTTTAGCTGTATCTGAAAAGTTGTATTTTAATGATAGTGTTGTGTATCCCCACCTGTCCTTCCTCCACCAATAAATTAAACCATTATGAAAAGAGTTAAAACAGTGATTGTCATTCAATTCCACCAATTCCAACAAAATGAACAACCACCTCTCATCTCAACTGAATTCACTGAACACAAAAGACCATGTGTGACGTTGGAAGTGCAGGTCCTGGCTTGGGACAGAAACAGTTAATGGGATCCCAACACTCCCTTCTTTATAACTGGATCTCCAACAGCAATATATATTTAAACTACCAGCACAGATTTGCTTCCGCTAAATAATACCACATACTATCTCAAAAATATATGACAACATAAACATGGATATAACAATAGCAGGATCAATGAATGCTTGTAGTTAACTGACTACTCTTTAGACAAAAAAATCATAACTAGTATTTCTAACAGATTTAATAACAAACGATATGAATACCTTTATAGATTCGTTTCCACTCAAAAAGACCACATACATACATTTCACATACTACTGCCATCACAAATAAATGACAGCATAAAAATGGACATTACAACATGTACAATAAGAGAGTTAATAAATGCTTGTAGTTATAACTGACTACTATCTTGGAAAGTAGAGTCTGTTGGTTACTGTTGGGACAAAACAAATCATAACTGATACTTTGTGGGAGACCAGAATAAATAGGTTATCAATTTGTTGGAGTCAAATATTGAACATAGTAGTATTATAATATGGAATGAAATATAAATGCACCGATTTAATTGCTAGTTGGACCCACTAGTTGTATCAGCAGATTGTCAATGTAATTCCATTCCAACTTTGGTAAATATCCTAGAAGACTCGGACCCATTATTTTTCTGTAGTAGTACTTTCTTAGAACTGTACATTTCTGGAACTAGAATAACAATAGCTGTGACATGGATAAATTAGATATTAAAATATATTTGAATTCCTACTATATCTAATCTGTGTTTATGAATATTTCTTATTTTCTGTTTTTCAGCTGGTACACCTTATGCCGGAGGATCATTTAGAATGAAATTAGTGTTGGGCAGAAATTTTCCATCAGAACCACCAAAAGGATTTTTTTTAACAAAAATATTTCATCCAAATGTTGCAAAAAATGGTGAAATATGTGTAAATACATTAAAGAAAGACTGGAAAGCAGAATTAGGAATAAAACATATTTTACTTGTAAGTGATAAGATACTATTATAATTAAATGTTATTGCTGGTCTTCAGGGCCCGGTTGTTCAAAACAATGGATAAAGTTATCCACTGGACAAATATGATTTATCCTGGACAACTTCTGTCCACTGGATAAATGTGGTTGTTCAAAAGTTATCCACTGGACAAATATGAATTATCCTGGACAACTTTGTCCAGTCTAATATGGTACGGATAAAGTTTTATCCAGTGGATAAATATGATCGCCAATTGAAATTACATTAGATTTTTTGTTTGTTGTCATGAAGTTTTCCTCTATTCAATTTGAAAAATAATATTCCCCTTTTTGGAAATAGATTACACATAACAGGAACTAAGATAAATAGACAAATTTTAAATACAAATGTAAATAAATAAATGCTATACAAAAAAATTGAGAAAACATGCATTCCATCAGAACTGATTTCGGATTTAATTTAATTTTTCTTCCCCCAATATTTTTGTTGTTTTTTTTTTTTTTTTTTGCCGTGAATCGTGATGGGGACATTGTCCGTGAATCATTTTCAGTCAAATTTATTTTACATTCTTTATGATATATGCCTCTCTTCTATGTTTTTATGAACCTTTTTTTTCAATGTGATCTTCTGTGTTTTTTCTTTGTTGTTTTTTTTTTCTCAACCCGATTGTCAATATTACATGAAATACTGGACACATCCACCGTTCAATTGTTGACAAAATAGAGCCCACTAGTGAGTATGTAGAAATGGTAAAAACAAATACCTTATCAATTACATTGGGTTATATATTTTTGTGAAATGTGATCAGAAAAATTTATTTACCGTGCCTTCAATTGATCAGTAAAAATACTTTTGATGAACTTTGACAAGGACCCTCCCTTATTTTAACCTCAAAAGTGGAAGAATGGCTAATGATGACATTTGTTCTGGAAAATTGTTTACTAGATCTGTTTGTTGTTTTGGATTTAAACTTGAGATCGATTTTAATTGATAATTCTTTTTTTTTTTGTCTCTCAAAAATTGGAAATAAATATTATTTATTTTATTTGTTTTTGACAACAGTATGAAAAATGTCATTCAGTGTACGTGTGTAGATTTCTGTGAAAATATCCAATCCTAAGACATGTACGTTAAATGTCCCAAGATCCAATCAACATATTTTGTAAATCTTGATATTTACATGTACCGGTATATAGGGAGTAGCGCGTAGTCCCAAAAATGTCACTTATTTCAGGCAAGCCCACTTCAATAGATTCCAAGTCTTCCAGAACACAATTTGGATTTTATTGTTGTAAGATTCCTTTACACTACATCATTAAGTACAATAATTTAACTGGATCATAATAAAATATTTCTAAAGTTTTGTAAAATTGTGTTTTTCGTAAAATAAATATATCTTCCAGAACACAATTTGGATTTTATTGTTGTAAGATTCCTTTACACTACATCATTAAGTACAATAATTGAACTGGATCATAATAAAATATTTCTAAAGTTTTGTAAAATTGTGTTTTTTGTAAAATAAATATATCTTCATATTTTTATCTACATACCCGTATTTCGCTTAAAAAAACTTGTCTAATAAACTGTGTAAGTAAAACAAATGTGTGATTAATCATAATTTGGCTAACAAAAACTTTGAAAAAAAATCTACGGAAACATAAATTCCCAGCTCCAACACAAAGATAACAAAATGATTGGTCATAAATCATTTGCAGATCGCTACAAATAAATTGAACTGCCTGAAAAATAACTTGAAATGTCGCTGATATTAGCAGACCCTTTTGTTATCTTTTTTTTTGGGTCTGGATTGCTTTTACACAGGAAGTGCAAAGAATTATGGGAGTTGCCCCCTGGACAAAATTTTATCCAGTGGTATCTAGCCAACCATTGTCTTTGCTTTTGAACAACCAATTGTATCTACTGGCACTGGCTAGCAGTCCACTGGATGATAAGTAGTTGTCCAGTGGACAACTTTATCCAGTGGGTAACTTTATCTAGTATTTTGAACAACCGGGCCCTGGTATTTAAATTAAAACAAGATGTTTGAAATTTCTTTAAAAAAAAAGTATTATGTTGATTGTACATGTACATGTACTTGAAACAGTCACATTAGTTACCAAAGTACAAGTATTCTTTTGCTGTTCAAGTAATGAATATTGAATAGGACACAAGGTGACAAGGATACTGGTAAAAGGGAAGACAGTTTTTCAACTTATTTCCATATTATTTTGTTCTTTATAAATAATCAACTAAATTATAATTTATATACATTATATATAACAAATATTGGTAAAAAGGAATTTAAAAGTACATATAACCAGGACAGACCACACTTGCTAAAATGGGGAGACTTGATTTTCTCTCAGAGAACATACATGTAAGAATCGAAGGAATGAAGGCATGACACAGAAAGACTTGATATCAAAATGTTCTGTTCCTGTCCTCGATTTCTTTTACCGTTTTAAATGCCTCTGTGTATTGATTGCTGAACTTTGAAAGGGCTACAAATGACTCTTAAGTTTGATGAAAATAATTAATATTTAGGACAATCCAACAAAAGATAGTCCTGGAAGCAACAGTGTGTATTTGTTAGATGTCATGATAATAAATTAATATTTTCACCTGAAATTTTGTCAATACAAGCAAATTCAGAAATCTGCCACAATGCATACTACAAAACTATATAATTATAGACATCTATACCTGTATTCTGACTTGTTAATTTTTGTAATTTCAGACAATAAAATGTTTATTAATTGTACCAAATCCAGAGTCTGCATTAAATGAGGAAGCAGGAAAATTATTATTAGAACAGTATGAAGATTATTCCACAAGAGCTAAATTGTACACAGAAATTCATGCTAAACCATTGAAGTAAGTGTATAAAATAAAAAACAAAAAACACTACACTGATGGAACAATTCCAAAATCTAATTGAATAATCATTTGGTTTATAGTGTTTAATGCCACTTTCAACAATATTTCAGTTATATCATGGTGGTCAGTTTTATTGGTGGAGGAAACCGGAAAACCACCGACCTGCCGCAAGTCACTGACAAATTTTATCACATAATGTTGTATCTAATACACCTCGCCATGTACAGGTCTTGAACTCACAACTTTAGTAGTGATAGGCACTGATTGCACAGGTAGTTGTAAATCCAACTACCATACGTTCACGGACATGACGGCTCCTGAATAATCGTAGAACAGAGGCAAAATTGATACCTCTAATACACATATACATGACCGTTCACTGTCCTGGCTTGGTACAGATACTTCAATATAAAGCGGTGGCGTTAAGCTAGTTTTATAAGCCCATAATGCATGAATGATTATTTTTGTGGCTATATACAAAAAATAGCACACAATTGGAACAATTAAAAAATCCAATCGAAAAATCATAGAACAGAGGCTACATTATTCATATACACGTAAATGTCCGTTCACTTTCCTGGCTTGGTTGATGTATGCCCTTTCATGAAAAGTGCCAGGGTAAAACTAGTTTGATGGGCCCACAATACATGAATGATTATTTTTGTGGGTTGAGTTAAAAGTAAAGAAAACAAGATTTTTAACTTTAAAAAAAAACTTGTTCTTGATCAATTATGAAAAATCAAAACACAACTTGTTCAAACAAACAATTCCATAATACCACAAAGTATGATAGTTATTTATCCTACATTATAACATGATGTCCTTCTTTCGCTTTGTAGACAAACGAGCGATTTATCGATGGCATGATCTCATTCGCACATGCGCCGGTGAATGTGACTGACTTTTCCATTGGCAGTATAAATTGTGTGCGACATTTTCCGCAAATGTAAATATAAATTGCCGTCTTCCATTCAAAGTATACTACTGTATTGGTACCCTTAAGCATATCAGAATCGAAATAAATCATGGAAGCCAGAATGTGTTTTGAGTTTTAACAGGGGTTCGGGATAAAATACTAATATCCGCCAATCCATGTTAAAACTCAAAACACATTCTGGCTTCCATGATTTATTTCTGAATTATTTCCAGTTCCTAAAAATAGAAATACAACTTTGAACGACTGAAAGTAAGATAAACCAGGTAGAATTTACAAGATAGTTTATGGCAGATAGGCACAACATGTGAACTTGTTGTATACTTCCAACTGTATTTGGTGTGGCTACATTCTGGAAACTATTTATTCAGTATGGTAAAATATCTATTTTTAGATTATCCTCATCAGAAGAGGCAGAAATTCTAGCATCACCTAGTAAAAACTGTTTAGAAGGACCAATGGCAAAAAAACATGCGGGAGACAAGAAAATGATAGACAAAAAGAAAAAGGAGAAGAAAAAAGTGTTAAAAAGATTGTGATATAAATTTGTATATTTGATCATGTATTTATTTTATAAGAATAGTATTTATGCGTGACGAGAATTTGACGCAAGACATTTCCTGGGTTGTCTGATGATTAAGTGAGATATGCATGGGTCAGCAAATTTAATGCGCGTGCGTGTGTGTGTGCGTTTTATGAACCAGGACTTTTTTTAATGAATTTTGATGACATTTGTATAAAAGGAAATCATGAAGTATCATTAGTATCTTTTTTTTTCAACTACAAAATACTTACATGTGTAATACGTACGTCCAACTGATGAATTTTTGTAAAGATATTTACCACTGCAATATGATTGTGATGGTGAATTAAACACAACGATCTGGTCGTTTTTATTTGTTTATTTATTTAAAAAAAATTTTTGTTATATAATTTTTTTTTATTTCTTAGAAAATCTACTCGTTTACATTTTCTAAGAGATTTATTTTTATTTTTGTGACTCGAAGTTTGTGAATGCTTCATGTTTCATTTTCATTTGTATCATAAAATTCTTAATTATATATTATATGTGTCAAAATAAATTTAAAGAAAATCAATATTTGAAATTATTTACTCTGTAGCCCAAACAGTTTATTTTCCAATATTTTAATGTCGTATAATTTTCACAACATCTAACAATAAGAAAGGCCTATTTCTTAAATCAGGTTACAAGTAAATGGTTGTTTCACAAAATGAATTGGTTGGTAGAATATATTCCTAGTTATAGCTACTACTTATTTCATCATGTACATTATGACCTAACATTTTGCTTCAGGGGACATGTATAAAACATAAATACCAATGTTGTTTGTTGATGTACAGTATAATTTTCAAGTTGAGATATTGTTTGATCACTCCGAGTATTACATGCATAGGTAATAAATTCACATTCTGTTTATCCTCTGTCATTATGTCTTTGAAAAAAGTTAGGTAATTCTCATTTAGTCGTGAGCGTAGGAATTCCATTTTATTTGCATATTTCAGTTTCCTTGCATTTCATTGGGCGAAACAAAAAAAATTTAAGTTTAAACTGGAATCACATTTTGGAATTCAAATTAATAATAAATGAGTAAATACATATACATGTCTACCTGTTTTGAAACAAGGCAAGATATTTCATTGAATCAAGAAAAAACCAACATGAATCATTTTAAATGCATAGATAATGCCCTTTCACCAAATAATTCCAATTCTGGTGATCATGTTGATCGTATCTATTCCATAGAGTTTAAAATAAAGGGTACAACTGATACAGCTAGGTCTGCTTCAAACCTTAAGATACACCTATGAATTGAGCGAGGACCGATAAGTAAGGAAACTTTAGAAGATTTTATTTCAATTTTCCCATTGACATTGTGACCTTTCCATTTATATGTAGCAACATTCCACCAGCACCTGCCTATGAAGTGTCCTTCCTTAAATTGATATGATAATCCAGAGCTTTTGGTTTTTATCACAGTGTTTCCTTGATAGAGAGTTGCTGCTAACAAGGAAACTACAGAACCAAGAATTCCTATTGGTAAAGTTGAAGTCATCACTTAGAAAAAAAATGGGTGTCATCATGACTTGGTTAACCATGGAATATCTGTGTAAGAAAATGACAAAGTTCTGTTGAAAATAATAAGAATTATGTCATTATACCCCCACTCGCAGAGTGGTGGGTATACTGGAATACCCTTGTCCGTTTATCCGTCCCTTAACCTTGTGTACGTAACTAGTCATTCGTCTTTTGTTGGATTTTATTCAAATCTGGTATCTTGGTTGGCCATGATCTGAGCATGCACATATTATACCAATTTCACGGATGGTTGATTTTTGGGAGAGTTGTAGCCCTTTTCATGTTTGTTTGACCATATGTCCGTGCACACATCTTGTGTACGCAACTAGTCATTTGTCTTTTGTCGCATTTTATTCATATTTGGTACCTTGATTGGCCATGATCTAAGCATGCGCATATTATACCGATTTCACGGATGGTTGATCTTTGCAAGAGTTATAGCCCTTTTCATGTTTGTTTGACCATACGTCCATCCGCACATCTTGTGTACACAACTAGTCATTTGTCTTTTGTCGCATTTTATTCATATCTGGTACCTTGGTTGGCCATGATCTGAGCATGCGCATATTATACCGATTTCACGGATGGTTGAT
Organism: Bathymodiolus septemdierum; assembly: GCA_963383655.1. Taxonomy (NCBI): domain Eukaryota; kingdom Metazoa; phylum Mollusca; class Bivalvia; order Mytilida; family Modiolidae; genus Bathymodiolus; species Bathymodiolus septemdierum. The sequence goes on from OY726522.1 coordinate 82,707,576, forward strand.
ATTTGTGAGAGTTGTAGCCCTTTTCATGTTTGTTTGACCATATGTCCATTTGCACATCTTGTGTACGCAACTAGTCATTTGTCTTTTGTCGCATTTTATTCATATTTGGTTTCTTGATTGGCCATGATCTGAGCATGCGCATATTATACCGATTTCACGGATGGTTGATTTTTGCAAGAGTTATAGCCCTTTTCATGTTTGTTTGACCATACGTCGTCCATTTGCACATCTTGTGTATGCAACTAGTCATTTGTCTTTTGTCGCATTTTATTCACATTTGGTATCTTGATTGGCCATGATCTGAGTATGTACATATAATACCGATTTCACGAATGGTTGAATTTTGCGATAGTTATAGCCCTTTTCATGTTCCATTACGAGCTGCTGCTATAAATTATTTCCTTAATTAGCTATGTATAATATTTATATCTAATAATCTGTAATACATCATTCCAAACGTTTACTAGCCAACTGCCCTGGGAGGATACACATCTCTTTGATTCCAACACTCTTTACACCTTTCCACCACGTAAGTCCCACTATAATCTAATACTTTACTACACATCAACTTATGTAGAGCGAGTGGGGGTATCACAGCACGACAACGTGTGCAGTTTCATTTCCTCTATTATGACTCGTCACCAGATTTTAACACTTCATGTGTCACACCAGTTAAGCAGGAATTGCCCATCCTATCGGGAACACTAAAGTTAATCTGTTTTCAGTGGTGTGCATGTTGTTCAATATTTAGTTTTCTGTTTAGTTCTGGCGACCATTGTATTGTCTGTTCTTTGAATTACGGCTTATTACCGTTGTGGCATCTTCAAACTTTTCTGGCACCAATACTTTCAACGACATATTGGCATCCATTTTATTTATAAGTCTTGGTGGTCATTGAAATAACAGCATTTTTACCTTAGCTTTTAGTGAATATACAAATGGAGAGGAAAGGGATATAATGATAATAAACTTTCCTTCTCTGCTTTTTCATCATGTGGAGGAGTGAGTGAGTGATAGTTTTTTAACACCAAATGAGGAATTATTCAGCTATATCATAGTGAAGACAAAGTTATATTCAATGAAATGATGTCTGGTTTGTACTAGACCAACACGCATAATTGGACTGAAACAACATTCGGCAGGTAGACATGTCCATCCATTTGGACACCTTATTCCTAACCAACCAGTCTTTGCTGTTACTCCTTAAAGCTGCATGCTTAGCGGAGAAGCAGCAAAAACCAATTTCATAGTCTTGGGCTTGACCCACAATCTACCACACTCGAGGGGAGACGGCTAACCATTACACCACCGATGTAGTTTCATTAGGACAACAAATGTAACCATACCAGTGACTACTACAGATGTGTATATATTGTAAAGTTATTCTGTGATAAGTTGCGGGATAAAAAGTTTTTAAAGAAATATCTTTGTTACTGTTTTTATTAAAAATATTCATATTTACAAAACCCAATACATTCGTTCTTTATTCATTCAAATAACAGGTGATGAAAGTGAGACATGCACCCAAAAGACAAAATATTTTACTTTAAAAAACACATAATAATACCAGTAAATGCATGTGATGTAGCATTATAACTTGCTGTATCCGTGTTCATAATTAACCTGCACATAAACCTGCCCATACACCACATGTCTATGAATAAGTATTTACTCATATTAACTGTCATGATGTGATATATATACATGTATTTATCAGAGATGAAAAAAGAGGAAACCCCTATACAGTGCCCCCCAAATATCCATTTTCTAGCTGTTTGAAACAACTGACATATTTTATTTCCAAATATTTTGTTCAAAAGGAGGAAATCCACTAATAAGAGAATTTATAAACCTTAACATTTTACGGTGATGATGTGACTGAAAAATTTTATTCAATAAATTTTTAAAGAACAATTACTCAACAATACATGCATTGAATAATCTGCAGGCAATTAATTCTAACTGAGAATTTTAAGTAAAAATTCTGAAAAAAATCTTGTTTTATAATGGATTTAATTTTTGTGATTTGTACATAATGATGGGTTAACATTATTATGTACACATGTTAAACATTACACATTTCATGAATAATAAGTTAAAATATATAACTTGACAAAATCAAATTTATATAATACAGGTAAACAATATATGATGACAAATACAAATGCCAATGAAAATCACTGTATAACTTTCAACTGAAAAAAATATATGCATGTACAAAAAGCTTGTAAAGTCCAGCAGCCCATTGAAAAGTCTCTTCTTTAGCAACAGACATTTTTATTGCAAAAAAAAAAGTTTTCAAATTATGGAAGATGGAGGAAAGTAATTTTGTAGTAATTCAAGTACCATAACTCTGGAACAAAAATGTAAATATCCTTAGAAATGAAAAACAGCTTTTTACTTTTATTAATTATAAGAATGTGTAAAAATTTCAAAAATGAAGTATGCTTAAGTTACAATATGACAAAAAAAAAAAAACTTTTTAATTCCTCAATTAACTAGAGGCTCAGTGGGCTGAGCCTGTGTCATTCACCTTTCATTCTGCTTTGAGGAAATTTAATACAGAGCCTTCCATAGGTGCTTCCCCACCAAGTTTCGGTTCATTTGGCCAAGCAGTTTCAGAGAAGAAGATTTTTAGAAATCAACCAACCAGAAACAGGAATTGCCTATGGCAGCCATGTTTGTTAACATATGGGGATGAAATTAGCAATCTTTATGGAGGACCTTCCAAGCTTCGGTTCAATTGGCCAAGCAGTTTCAGGGAAGAAGATTTTTAGAAATCGACCAATCTGAAACCATTGCCTGTGGCAGCCATGTTTGTTACCGAATGGGGACGAAATGAACAATCTTTATAGAGGACCTTCCATACATGCTTTCTACCAAATTTCAGTTCATTTGGGAAAGCGGTTTCGGAGGAGAAGATTTTTTTAGAAATCAACCAATCAGAAAACGGAATTGCCTGTGGTGGCCATGTTTGTTAACGGATTGGAACTAAATGAGCAATCTTTATAGAGGATCTTCCAAGGATGCTTCCTACAAAGTTTTGATTCATTTGGCCAAGCGGTTTCAGAAGAGAAGATTTTTTAGAAATCAATCAGAAACAAGATTGGCCTGTGGCGGCTATGTTTGTTAACGGATCGGGACAAAATGACCAATCTCTATAAAGGACCTTGCATAGATGCTTCCTACCAAATTTCAGTTCATTTGGGAAAGTGGTTTCAGAGGAGAAGATTTTTTAGAAATCGACCAATCAAAAACAAGAATGGCCTGTGGTGGCCATGTTTGTAAACAAATCGGAACTAAATGAGCAATCTTTATAGAGGTCCTTCCAAGGATGCTTCCTACCAAGTTTTGATTCATTTGGCCAGGCAGTTCCAGAGGAGAAGATTTTTTTTAGAAATCAACCAATCAGAAACAAGAATGGCCTGTGGCAACCATGTTTGTAAATGGATCGGGACAAAATGAGCAATCTTTATAAAGGACCTTCCATAGATGCTTCCTACCAAGTGTCAGTTCATTTGGCTGAGGGGTTTCAGAGGAGAAGATTAAAATGTAAAAAGTTAACAGATGAGACAACGGATGCCAAGTGATGGCAAAAGCTCACATTGTCTTTGGCAAGGTGAGCTAAAAATCATAGTTGAAAAGCAAATTTTTACCAATCCTAATGTTAATTTAATGGGTTTTTTTTTTTTTTTATAGAAAATTAACAAAAGCATACTTCAATTGACAAATATAGCCTATTTGCACAAGTCCAAGTTCTATAACTCTTGAATAGTAGCAAAACTTCAAAATTGAAAGAGAGTTCATTTGATCAATTCTGAAGTTATGCTTTAAGTGGGGCAACAATATACTATAAGAACGACATATAACTAAACTCCTAAAAATGTATACCTTATCCTAAAATAATACCTCAGAAATGAATCCTTTCTTTATTAAATAACAATTTACTATATTAATGATTATCACATTACAAGCAAGAAGTTTGACGACATTCATATTTATAAACCTCCATATCAATACATATAATACATGTCCACATATATATACAAATGATAAATTAATGTGATGAACTTGAACTTGATCTACTATATCTCCTGCGTCTAGCTGGTGACCTTGACCTTGATCGACGTCTTGGTGGAGAACGTCTTCTAGGTGGTGACCTATGTTATAAAAAAAACCATTTAAGGATAAATTTCAACAAGTGATTATTGTGTAATGTCAAGTGAGCAATTTTTCAGCTACTAGGTATAAGGCCAAAAAAATTTAATTGCTAGCTTCTCAGGCACCGCCGCGTGTGTGTTTTAACTGCCGCATTGATCGTTTTTTACATTGGGAAAAAAATATTGTGTCCGTTTCCGGTTATTTCCAGTCCGATCCGTAAGGTTGTTGATCGCGATCATTGTCAGTAAAGCGTTTATGTCGAAGGCATGCATGGTTGTTTCCAGTATAAGCTGCCACTGCATTTGAACCAACACTGATTATTACAACAAAAAAAGGTACCGCCCTGCCTCATCAAAATTTTTGGAAATTGGCCCCGAGAAGCTAATAATTTTTTTTGTTTGGCCTAACATAGCAAGAATAGGTTACTTTAAGATAACATTTTGTGCTTTGGTTGCTTAGCAACATAAAATTTTCTGTAGGGTTATTGCACAAATATTGATAGGTTAACTACTTTTGCATTCCAAATATCTAAAACAAATAATTCATGAATGTGTGCTATTGGGAGTATTGCAAAACTGAAATTGTTGATGGATTACAAGTGATTGTTTTCAATATTCAGAGCAAAAGACCGATTTATCAAGATCTCAATTCTAAAACAATGTACTTAATTTAAGGGTTTTACTACCTTCTACGATCTCTGTATGATCCTCTAGGAGGTGATGGTCTTTCCCATCGAGGAGGTGGTCTCCTGGGAGGACTACGTCTTGGTCTTGATATTACTCTAGGTGGCAGAACTGCAGCTGCACTTATTTCCTGTCCATCAATCTGACCTATCAACAAAATAAATAGATCACTTTCAATCATATTACACATTGCACAGTTCACAAGAGTAAATATTTACACACAATATATTTTTAGGGTCCGTCGTGGTCGTATGGTAGTTGGATTTACAACTACCTATGCAATCAGTGCCTAAAGTGAGTTTGAATCCCGTTCATGGCGATGTGTACTCGATACAAACTTATGTGATAAAGTTTGTTAGTGACTTGCAACAGGTCAGTGGTTTTCTCTGGGTATTTCGGTTTCCTCCACCAATAAAACTGACCGCCACGCTATAACTGAAATATTGTTGAAAGTGGTGTTTAACACCCAGGGGTGTGGAAATGCTGAAATGTTCTACTTGTCCCTGGACAAATTATCTGAAAAAAGTTACTTGTCTGGACAAAATCCTACTTGTCCTGTTTTTTGTATTAACATTTGATACTTTTGAAACACAGTTGCTAAATTGAACTTGTTTATATTGTCTATTACATCATTGCGTAAAATTTGAAATATAGTTTTAAATGGGGATTTTGTTGATCGCATCTATCCCATTGAGCTTGAAATAAAGGATACCACAGATACGGATAGGTGTGCTTCATATCTTGACCTACACCTCGAAATCGACAGTGAGGGTGGGTTAAAAACGAAACTTTACGACAAAAGAGACGATTTCAATTTTCCCATTGTGAACTTTCCTTTTATATGTAGCAACATTCCAGCAGCACCTGCATATAATGGAGTATATATGTCTCAGATGATACGATATTCCAGAGCTTGTGGTTCCTATCAGGATTTCCTTGATAGAGGGTTGCTGCTAACAAGGAAGCTACTGAAGCAAGGGTTCCTTTTGGTAAAGTTGAAGTCATCACTTCGAAAATTTTACGGCCGCCACCATGACTTGGTTGACCGTTATGGAATATCTGTCACAAATGACCACGGATATGTTCCACTTGTCGTAAACACTTCCCGGTCCTTTCCTCATTCATGACTTTTTAGCGGGTTTGTAACTAGATTAAGACGATGGGTGCCACTAGTGGAGCAGGAACTGCTTACCCTTGTGGAGCACCTGAGTTCACCCCCATTTTTAGTGGGGTTCGCATTACTCGATCTTTAGTTTTATATGTATGTTTTGTAGATCGTTGTTTGTCCTTTTGTACTTTTTCTTTTGGCCATTGTGTTGTCTGTTCTTCTTCGATATACAGATTCTGATTGCCCCTTTGGTATCTTCAAACTCTTCTTAGCACAAACCTCCCTGCCTAAGTGATCACTGCCCAAATGAAGACCATTTTAAATTTGGATTTCAGATAGGAATGTGCAGTCAGAGAATAGCCGGTTGTTTTTAGATACAGAATAAGCTGTGTTGAAAAAAATTCCCATATCAATCAAGTTCATGTTAATTAATCTTGGCAATGGCTTTATCCATCAAACCAGTCATGTATTTAGTTTTACTAGTGCCGTAGTGGCGTCTTCATACTTTGCAGATGACTGATGGGAAGATAATTAAAGTATCCATTCTGTCCACGATTTTGCAAACATTATTGATTTCTGCAGATATAGCAAAATGAGGCACTATCAGAATCCAGTAGTAAATTTGAGAAATCGGCTAGCCACTTGGGTGATATTCCTCAAATTATGTGTCCTTTTCCACTAGAGTTTGGCATTTGCTAACTTTCTCGTGATGTTTATTGTGACCAGAACCTTTCCAAGTCTTTTTTTTTTTATCATTATTATTAAATATTTGTCCATTGTGACGACTGCAACCCGATTTGTATTATATGTTCACGGATGCTAGGCCATGTTTGTTTACGAAAAGCCACATGTAGACAAGCAAGTAAACATCACATTTGGAACTCCAATAAAAACCTGTCGCACGGTCCCGGTTATCGCTTAGTAAATGCATTACAATTATCATTTCAAACGGGTCATAATACTCAACTTAGAACATGTACAATTCTGGTTAGCTTTAGCTGCTTTCGGAGCACCATTAACGCGATCGTTTCAATAAAAAAAAAAAACAACTACAAAACATTAACCGTCAATATTTACGATATAATATCATTTGAGGAATTGTCTTTCCAGAGTACTTTAATAAGAAATTATTTTTATTTGTTGATCTTTACTTGTCCCCGGACAAGCTAGCCAGGAATATCTACTTGTCCGGCATGTTCTATGTACGAGTCGGGCATGGCAATCCCACACCCCTGACACCATAAACCACAATGTATTTTTTCTGAGTTATTAAATAGTAAAGTTATGCATATCAATAAAAATATCTGGTTGTCCCGATTATATGCTGGAGACTGATTTTAACCTACCTCCATTCATATATTTAATGGCCTTCTCAGCATCGTCAGGGTTTTCATATTCAATGTAAGCAAATCCCTTAATATAGTTAGGATGGGCTCTATCTGTGGGAACATCCACACTCTTCAATGTACCATAAACAGAAAATATTTCCTGTATATGTTCTTTGTTTACATTTCTAGTCATCTGTCCAATATGGACTTTTGTTGGCCTTGGAGTTGGACTTCTCTTTCTTCTCTTTGGAGATCTGTCAATAATAAAAAAGGATTTGACATTGAAATAGAGAGATCCAATAATAATATTAAATAAAATAATGGTAAAAGTATTCGTCATTAAAATTAAAATTGGTGTAAAATTGATACAACTGAATAAAAGTCACATAGCTCTATTGAAATAGAATGTACTGTCAAAGTCAAAGAGACAGACGATTTCATTTCAACATATCATAGTATTCAAGTTATGCTGGACAAATTAAACTGAAAGCTACTACTAATGGGCCAAAATTTGTCCCGAGTGTTATCCAAGGAAACAACTTGTCTAACTTCCAGATAATGAGTTTTGACCTGTCAAAATGTTTGCTGCTATTTCAATTTCCCCATTCTACTTGTATTTAAAATTTGGTTGAATCTTTCTTTTATATTTGTCATCTTATAACATTCAGTATCTGGTCATGTCATATAACCTTTCATTTCAATTCGGAAGTTCTCTAATCTTTTCCTAAACCACCATACAGTTCAATATAGCAAGATTTTGTAGACTTGTCATATCAATAATTGGTAGCTTGAACTATGAACTCTTGACATTTGTCTGATACAGAATGTTGTGACATGTTGTATAATTAGTGGATAACAAATAAAAGAAATATTCATCAATATCTTTAGTAACTGGATTGTTGTTTTCTGTTAGCAATTTTCATTCAAAATTTAATCTAATCAGAAGCGAATTCATCCATATCACTGATCCATATTTATATATTCAATAATTGTTTTGGCTAAACAAATAAACTTTGAAATATTGATGGTGTGTCAAAAACAAAACACCTGAATTGGAACTAGATCTACATCTATTGTTTCAAAGTACAAAATGTATTATGAAAATTGATATGGCCAATCACTTGCTATGCCATTATGATGCCAATATATGACAACACATTCTGCCAGTTGTATAAAAATTTGCATCGATATACATCTACTTACTCAGATGATTTCCTTTTTGCTTCCTTTGGTTTCTTAGCACCTCGTTCACTCTCACTGGATGATGAATGACTAGAGCTGGAGCTACCTGACCGTGAAGATGAGCTACTTCCTGAGCTACTACTACTGCCACTACTAGAGCTACTGTCTGTGGATGAAGATCTTGATCTACTCCTTCCTTTGGATGTGGCTGTAGAGCTGTTATGAGAAACAAATCTATTATAATATGAATATATCTAAAATCATATCATAATCGTCTTAGTTGAGACAAAAGATACTTTATTTGGCTTTCCAATCTTTTGACTTTCAGTGTGGGAAACGTTTTTTTCTCTCTTATCTCGCCATTTTGGCTTTTTGCTTCAAAATTGTACTCGCCAAATTAGAATTGCACTTCCCAAGTTTGACCAGTGGGTAGATATTTCTACTCGCCAATCATCTAATGCAAATATTTTACATGAGAAATAATAACAAATTACGATTTTTTAACATTTACCTTTTTACCATATATAAAGTCCACCCAAACCCAATTTTATTTGATATCATCAAGTTTTACTCTACCGAATCCATATTTAAGATAATCTGAATCGCTTGCATTGAACTTTGGGAGTTATATATTAATTTATTTGATCCCGGTTCGGAATAGGATGCCATCTTTTAGCGTTTTCTATCAATAAGAGAAATCAATGTGGCGGACCTGAAACATTGCACCGCTAGTCCTATCAACGATTTTGAAGGATTTCTTCACATCTTTTATTGTTGAATCAAAATTTTTATGGAATCATTGACTGAGAAACTACTTCGTCAAGTTGGTTGACAGGGGCGAGTGCAAAATAATCGGAACTCGCCTCACGATGTTCGGTTGCCGAATTATCGAGTTCTTACACCAACGCACTTGCCAAATGTTTTCTCTTCTCGCTTTTGACGAGCGGTGGTTTCTTTCACTGGACTTTGTGCGTACCCAATGAAGGTTGTTCCAGAAATGCGTTGTTTGCACGAAATTAGATATCTACGTTTTTAATAATGTTGGGATAGAATATTGCTCTATTTGAAATAACATGTTTATATTAAATTTATACTGTATTGTGATATGATGCAATTTGCATGTATAATTATAATAGATAGGCAGAATAATTGGAGACAGCATCAAGAGCAGTAGATCATGCTTTTGATTCCCAGTTGGTTCAAACCAAATATTATAAATCATGCAGCATTAACGAGTAAGAACAAAGTCGAATTGGCTCAGAATCCAGATAATGTGTCAGAGTGGAGCAACATTTCCATCATAGACTGTTGTTTAAGTGAGATAACACTATAAAAATCTAGCTCTATCTTGTACAAAAACATCATAAAGTAACTACTCGCCATAATATAGCTGAAAAATTGATCGATTAGACTTTAGAACTCTTCTGAATGTGTGATTTAAAAAAAAAATTCAGTCAATACCCTTATCATCAATATGCATTTACATAGTTATACTTTTAATTTTATGAATACAAAGCTTTGTTTTGTCCCTTTTCTTTTGGCCATTGTATTGTCTGTCCTTCAATTTAAGGATTCTGATTATCCCTTTGGTATCTTCAAACTCTTCTAAGTACATGTATATGAAATCAGTTAAAATACAACAAACGTTTGTGTTTATCCATGAGTGATTTTACTGTCACAAATTGTTAGTGATGAGTGACAATATGTTGTAAAAACATGTAAAACAGATCAACAGTTGTGTATTTCAGATAGGAGTGCAACGATATACCGAATGATGATACATCACGGTATTTTATTGACCACACGGTACAATGGGTGCCCCTTATGATATTGATGACACAATACGACTGGGTGCTCCTTATGATATTGACGCCATGGTACGACTGGGTGCTCCTTACGTTATTGGCGATATTGTTTCAACAAATTATTTCTTTAGTACCAAAAACTGTTAAAATTAATGAAATAAAATAACTTTTTTTATTCCTAAATCAAAATTTGTTTAGCTACATAAATATTGTTTTTTTTCTTCTTTCAAATATTAGTTTTAATTTTCACGGACGTATGTGGCAAATCCTTAAGAGAGAAAAAAATGGTGATGCACACAAAGGTATACAAAATGTCACAATAAGTATCATGATACGCATCGTCACTTGTCTAAAATATCGTGATAAAAATTCTGTATCGTTACACTCCTAATTTCAGATCACAAAATCATGATGGATGAAAATGGAGAAAATATATTACATGTAATACTATTTGAATTGAAGTCAACCCCTTCACCCTGTGTATTGTTACAATATCAAGGTTAAAATAAATTTGTTAAATCAGTGTTTACATGAACGTTAACCAGTACATTAGGTAATTACTTACTATATAAAACAATGGCATGTCAAACAGGTATACATATAATATCCTTTTACTTCATTGGAAAGGTAATGTAGCAATAAATATCAGTGTTCTAGGATTTTTCTGCAACAGCAACTTTCCATGGGAAAGTGCATACCACAAATTCACTTGCCCACAGACCAAATTTACTTTCCCTGATTAATTCATTTTGTCGCTCGATTTAATGTTATTTAGATGAAAGACATTTGATCCAGTAATAAAGCTGTTGCGCTTAAAAAGAGCTAATGCAGGGTAATCTTTGTACATTAATATGATTAAAGCATTTGAACCTTTTGCTTCATCATATTTGGGCCAAGCAAATGAGCTTTTCAAAATGGAACAAAAGAATGGTTCCTTAATATAGCATCACTATTTATTTTGTCTCTTTAGTTTTTATCCATTTAAATTTTCATTGTTGAGAGGCATACAACGTTAACAATCTTTAGATTGTGTGCAACTTTATTTTGCCATATTCTTTTTTTTAACCAATAAATTTTTTACTTTTACTCTAATTATTAAATAAATAAAATAAAGTAAGATAAGGTAGGATATTATATAAAATCCGGAATGGGAACTGGTTCCCGAAACTTAGCATAAACAGAAAGGAACAGAAATTTTTACCAATTTGTTTACGACTTTTGACTTTATTAACGATAATCAAAGATCCTTCGTCTTAGGGGTCTAAGAGGTAACCAGGACCGACAGAAATTAAATTTTTGACAGCTCCAAGCAGTGAAAATGTTTGTCGGTCATTAGATCTGACACAAAGATGTCATTTGCCGGACCCTCTAATTCTGTCCCCTAGGTCCGACAGGGCCGACGATTAGCTGCATCTCTGCTATGTTGATGAGAAATTCAGTTTCTCACACTGTGTACATGTATGTCACATGTGTGGTTCTCCGATGTTCTACTAAGAGAGTTTATTAAATATTAGAGCAATGTGGTATTATTTCAACAATAATCATGATGGTGACAAATGACATTTTTTCTTCGTTCTGTAGCAGGTCTATTCAACATGCCAACCTTACACATTAACATGCCTCTTGTCTTATCTCCCTCAATACACAGCTTCTTGAGACATTGCTTAACCCATTCTACCATACCTGCAAAAAAATAAGATACACTATACATTTTTTGCATTTAAATAGGTGTATAGAGATATACATAATCATAATAAAATTGGCCCAGTGGTTTCAGAGATGTCGAAAGCAGATTTTTACTTTTGTAACAATACTTATTTTTGAAGGTGGGCAGACATGTTGGACACAATTTCAAAAGAGAATCAACCAAGGACCCTTCTAGCCAAGTTTGGTTTAAATAATGTCCCAGTGGTTTTACAGGAGATGCAAAAATGATAAATGTTTACGGACAGATGATGGAAGCCAAGACTGCAAGAGTTTAAGTCCGATATAGAACTTTGCCTGTCTTTCATGGTCCCCAACCTTGTGTATATTAATTTCAAATCATTTGCTGAAAGGGAATGAAATGTGGGATGCACTGATTAATATCGGTAAAACTTAATGTCCCTGATGACTAATGGAAGTCTTTATAAATGGCTCCAACTAGTGCTACAGGACAAAATACAACCATAACATGTCAGCATAAACAAAACGAGTATGGATCATATAGTTGTCACCAGTCAATCTATTTCAAAGCATTTAAAAATATGACCCTCTATTCTATTTTAAGCTTTTTTTCTTGTAAATCTGTAAAGTTATGTGGATGATTTCTTGGAATTATCCCTAATCAAGGTAATCTAAGCCGGTGCAGGTCGGTAGACACAGAAAGAGACAGCCCGGCAAGGACAAAAACAGAGACAAATGGAGGCAGTGCATTAGGGCCTTATGCGCCACTGAGCGTGAAGAGGATAGGTGAGGTGATCCCTAATTATTCAAGTTCTATAATTCAACACAAGGGTTACGATAAACTTATATAAAATTACTTTAAATTAACCTTGAAAATGTCATTTTTGTGCATGTCCGAAACCAATACCTGGACTGCTATCGGCATGTCATGATCTTTTTAGCATTCAATGATTTGAGGTGAAGAGTGTAGTTGTTTTGTTAATATTTGTTGTATTGTTGACATCACTGATTAATCTTTCTTTTCATACTTTTTGTACAGAACATCATATACAATTTTAAACAATAGTTATTGAACAATAGATAACAAAGGCTCATCCAATCAAATAGTATTATTGGCTCCAAGAGGCCATGCTTGAAAAGTCACAAAGTGATGATAATAGCTCTCACAATGTCTTTTTAACTGTCAAGGCTTGACATTAACTTTTTTACCAACTTGTTCATTCAGACTTGTACAAGTTGTAGCCGAAAGATTTAGTTGTCCGAAAGCTGGAAATATTTGTCCAAATTTTTTGATTGATATAAAACAAGACAATGATTATTTATTTTCAAACAACTTCTGATTGGTCAATAAAAATATCCTATACTATATTTTAATAGGGAAAATCCAATGTCTTTGATGAAATCTGTCGCTTAATGTTTTTAACAAAATTTATAAAAGGACACCTTGCTACTCACGAATTTTATAACATTTTGTAAATTTTAGTGTATTTTTAATTTATTTTGTTCATTTGTTACTAACATACAACATTCATTAGCCTGAAACAAACTTGTACTTGTACCTGGCTACCGGACTACTGCTAATGTCAATCCTCGACTGTGTAACCTAATCAAGGTATTTTCCTACTCATTTACCAACAGTAAAAACCAATTTTTTTTATACCTGCTGCTGTCTGAATCACTGCTTGATTCTGATTTCCTCTTCTTTTTTTCTTTACTTTTTTCAGATCCACTTTTCTTTCTTTCCCTACTTTTACTTTCACTTCTAGCCCTGAGGAAAGAAATTAATTCTTTATAGTACATACATTATACATATAGCCTTGTACCACACTGCTATACCAGTTCAGAATAAACGACTTTTGATAAATTGAGAGTTGAACATACAAGGTATGGAAATCATCATCTTTAGACGCCTTTCATACAAACAGAGATTTCCAAACATGCTGCTGGTCCGACGGACAAATCCGGTAAAAATCATTTCGGTCCGGAAAAACATTGGTTTCCACCGGACCGACTGTCCGGTATAAAATACTGGGTTTGTTGTATAAAAGAGCCCTGTTCGATCTCCAATTTGTCCATAATTTATTTTGATTAAAACTAAAGTGAAACGCCAGATCAAAACTTTTTTATTGTATCATTTATCGTTCCTCCATGCTTTGATGAAGTTCAAGGACATTGAAAAAATTAAAGTCGCAATCTCAGAAACGCTTTAATGAGCGAAAATATCAATATTTGAAATATAAGAACAAGAATCACTCCGGACCGGACACATAAATATTATCGGATACCAATTTGTCTCCAAATTTAAACTTGTCTTTTGTGCAAAATACGATAAAGGACTTGATTTAGGCTTTTGGGAAATATTGAAACCTTTGAAATGGACAAATATTACAAGCTTTTTCCTGATTAAGACAATTGGTTGAAAAAATCCACTAAAATTTTTATTTCTCTGTGAATTTAAATAAAATACTTTGCTTTTATATAAAAAAAAAAATTCTACAAAATGTTTACTTCAAAGCAGACTTGTTTTAACAATGTTCAGAAAAAAATATATATACAGTTAATTTGCGTTACTAAAACGAGAAATGGAAAATTGGTAGCCCTCGGTTGAAAGCAATCACTGCAGGAAAAGCTTGATATTTTTTCGGTCCTATGAAATTCTGTTCGGTCTGGTGAAAAGGGAGTCTTTACCAGACCGAATGTCTGGTAAAGTAAGACAGACTTTGGTAATCTCTGTACAAAGATCACATCTAGAATGGTTTTCCTGCAAAATTTTCTGACTGCCATTATAGTTGTTTCAAAGCTATCTTATCCTTGAATGAAAGGTGTTGAAAGTTTCTGAGCCGTAAAGATCACATGATTTCGCAGTAAGTTTTAACTTTCGTTTTTGTACCCTGGATGTTGTCCTTTTGAAAACTTTTCGATGTTTGGATCGATAATAGGATGTGTATTAAGGTGCCCAAAGGATAAATTATGTGACAAATCATTGCACAAGGGATTATTTAAAAGATTTGTACAAGCGACAGGGTGGGGAAATTGAAGAGAAATAAAAACAGAACAAGTTGAAGCGATGAAGGGTTAGTAATGGCGTCCTACATTGTGATTTTTAAGAGGGTAAAACATTGACGTTAAAAAAATCAGTGGGGCAAACTTAGGGGCCGTGAGCAAGTCCCTGTTTCTGTGGTCTACTTTCCACTTGATGTCGGATTTAAAAGCTCACAATAGTTTGTGTTATAATTGTTTGCTTCTTTCCGACTAAATATTTAGCTTATTGTATTGTATTTATTGTGTCAAAACGACTGCTGCGAAGGAAGATGACCATTATATTTTTTGAAAAGATACTTCTACCAGTTTGCGGCCACCATCAATCACTGATGATACTGCCACTTTGGCGCGCATGCCAATTTTAAACTTAATTTTTAAAACTTAACATTTAATAACAATAAAGTGCTGTACAAAATAAATAAATAAATCATTAAATGTATTATTGGGAGTTAAGCCAATACAAGCAGTAACTGGGGGGAAGGAAAATGTCTACCATTGTTTGTGTATATGCATGGATAATAGCGAGCATTGCAAGATGCGAACTAAACAGCAACATGTGTGTAAGGAGATGAATATATACGAACAATACCAACCGGAAGTGGTTTTTAAGTTTCAGCATAGAATGTACAATCGGAGTGAATCACCGGAAATAGCCTATTAATTAGAATAAAAAAGAACTATCCAGTTTAAAAATAACCAAAAAAAAATAGGAATCCGTACAGCTTCTTTACATGAAACGATTAATTTATTTAAAAAATCGCTAAACCTTCTTGTTTCGCCCCTAAAAAAGCTGTCGTCACACGATTTCCATAGTTTACGTCACACAAGTATTGTTACGTCACGTCATTCATTGATGATCGCTGTCACTGTCAGAGTAAACAATCATTGCCCTGCGTTTCTCAAGTTGGTGGCGATTTACAGTTGGTTGCCGAATAATTGTTTATGTATTGAACGGTGCAGTTCCCACCAATGTGAAAAGAATGTCTTTAATATTTAAAATTAGTAAGATAAATCATGAGTACGTTGCGATTTTCCTGCGATTCCTCAATGTTTACAAAGACGTCACAGGGGTTTTCTCGCATTCCAAACCTATGACGTCACGAAAGTTAGTTCCGACTAAAGTACGGCATCTTGTATCACATAGGTTGTATCTATTAGCAAAATAGATGTATTTCTATAGAATACATATTTAAGGTTAGATAAATGATCATTACAGAGTGAAGTACAGGAAACAGCCTTTTAATTTGAATAAAAAATAACTATCCAGTTTAAAAATACCCCCCCCCCAAAAATAGAAAGGAAACCGTACAGCTTCTTTACATGAAACGATTAATTTATTTAAAAAATGGACAATCGTTAGACCTTCTTGTTTCTCCCCTAAAGCTGATCATGTCGCTCATGGTTTCAAAACAAAGAAAAAAAAAAGGAATATAAAGATGATTTACGAAAAGAGCGAAAAAAAAATATAAGAGAAAACTGCTTTAAATCAGTGAAAGCGTTAAAGGTAATTGCTATCGTAACAGCATATCTATGATTTTCTCTTTAAATTAATTCTAAATCTACCTATCAGACAATGACGGAAAGAGCGGAAAAAAAATATAAAAGAAAACTGCTTTAAATCAGTGAAAGCGTTAAAGGTAATTGCTATCTTAACAGCATATCTATGATTTTCTCTTTAATTCTAAATCTACCTATTAAGCGGCCTTCCGTGCAAAAAACGTTGCATTTTTCTGCGATACGCGGCCTAGTTTGCAGCTATAGGCCTACAAATCGACAATATATGGCCATTTATGGTGTTAGTACTACAAACGGTTTAAGTTAACTTATAGGCAGTAAACTAGTAGAACATGGACACAAATTATAAGAGCGATTACCAGCAGCCTTTTCATTATTTTTTTTACCAAAAAAGAACATATTTCGGACATAACATGATTTCAAAGTTTGAAATATATTAGCATGGGCTCCCAAATGCCCCTAAAATCTGGCATGTGCCACCATAATTACTGATATTCCTAATAATACATAGAGTATAACTAATCGTAGATTTTGAATATCAAATTCTAATATGACGTCCCGTATTCGGTATACAAATAAAGGCATATTTGAATAATGTTAATCAAATATAGGCCACACATGCGCGCTGCACTAAGAAAAAGCACCTACATAAACACTGACTATTTTCAGAAAATTCTTCATGGTTAGTGATTTTCTATTATTGTTTATCTAAAAATTGTTGAAATAAATGAAGATAAAATTAAATAAATCCTAATCAAGTCTTATCATAATTAAACTCTTATAAACACGGCTTTGTTTACCTTTCGTCACTGTCTCCATGTTTATCTCCCTTTATCTCCGATCCGACTGGCTGCGTTCAACTGGTAATTTCGTTGTTAATCATTTAAAGTTGTTTATTTGTAATAAAATTTATATTGAACCTTGTCAATAAATTTCTTTTCGGTATTTTAAGCCACAGTTTCAACCACAATTTCGCTATCCATCTCTTAATTCCCAATTTTACCATTTTTTAAATTCCGTAGAAGATTGATCACCTTGACCGCCTCGAATTTTAAAATTACCGTATATTTTGTCCTATTAGAATCGAAATAATTCATGCCGGCCATACTTTAGTTATTCAAATATGGGTAGGCATTATATTAATGAGATTTAACCCCTAGCTGCAGAACCGTAGATATTTAGGTCCTTTTTGTTTTTTTCGGGGTTCCGCAGCTACATTAAATCATGCTCTTAAATATATGTAGGATGGACAGATTGAGGTTCGGACATGAAAGACCCACTGACTCAGACTATTGTCTAATATGTACTTGTCTTTCTGTACGAAATTTTTAAAACGCAATCAATAAATCATACACACACGTACAACCGCATTGTATCTTCTTCTTCTTCCAGTGTAGAACATGAGTCGTCGCGGACTGTTTTAAGTTCTGTACATAGAATGGTATAGGCCAATATTGCTTATGTAGGTTGGTTGCATTAATTGATATTTTCGTAATAAAACTCTTTTCTTATGACTTAAAAGACCATACTTTCATTACTGAATATTGTCTTAATATTCAGTAATGAATATTACCCCCTTTAGGCTTTATAATGGTTGATACCACCTACGTACTAGTTAGTCTTCAATGTCCCTAGTCCAACAAGAATCCGGGTCGTTTCGCCCCGAAAAGTGAGTCGATTCGCCCCACTTAATTGCTATTATATTATAATAGATGAAGTCTTTTTCGACAATTTTTTGATAATTATTTATTTATTAGCATCGTGTTGTGGGTTTTCGTACTATTATAGATTTTCCGATATAGCGATTAGCAGTGTTAACCCTTCATTCATTTGACGATTGGAATTTTCAAAGAATGGCTAGTTAAATATTTCTTTGTACATAAGATTGTTTTTAAAGCCATTCTGGTATTTTAATACACTTTCGATTATCTGGCAACTTTTGCTGTCAGTAATGCGTGCGCTGTGGAAATCAAAATAAAATGGATTATACGAAAACACATGACATACCCATACGAAAACACATACCGTGACGATAGAATGCAAAAAAAAAAATCATTCATTTTGGTCTACTTTAAATATTTATTTATTTTCAAGTTTCAAGTTTTTATTAATAAGAAAAAATCAATCAAACATTGTTGGTCAGTTAACAACCGACTTATTTTATTCAAAATCAAACTACATGTAGTTAAATTCAAATTTTGTAGAGAGTTGTGAATAAATTTTTGCCAAGAGGGCGAAGACCAAGTTACCATCAATAAATGGGTGATTTTCGAAAAAATGAAGACTTTTCATTTTCAGAGAATAATTTGAATATTAAATGATATGAAAGAAAGGTAAATATCTTGAAACATTAGACTGGATGAATATGATAGTTGTAAAATTGGGCTTGCATAAGCAGAGACACAAAAAATGTCGGGAGTGTAACATTTTATCTTAGTTGTATAGTACTATGTTGTATGCTTTAATAGTTCACAATTTTCTTTATTTTCCAAAAGCTCCAGACCCAATCAAAGAAAAAAGTTGGAAATAGCTCTGATATACGACATATCATAGCTAGGAAATCAAAATAACTAATGTCAGGAGTGTGACGCTTTTAATAAGCATATCTTTTAAATAAAATAGTAAAAAACCATGCTTCTTCATAGGTAAAGGACGGTACAATAATCTGTGGTTCTTATCTCCTTTGCAAAGGTTAAAATATGTCATTAATTGGGTTTTTTCTGCTAAACCGGAAGCGATACCAAACAGTGTGTATTGTTCAAAGAAATTTTACGAATATTTGCAATGGTATTTTCCATATTTCATTTTTTAAAGCACTATTAATAAATCGGGGCGAAACGACCCGGTACCGTCCAACAATAAAAGATTCCATACTTTTTTCTCATGCTTTTCTATTCTACTTCATTTAACTTTCCAATGGATATCATAGGGGATATCATTTAATTTCAAATATTAATGTCCTCTCTATAGGCTATGCCTACTCATATTATTTTGTAATATTCAACTTTCACTCAAATATATACACCCTGGCCAGACAGAAATGCTGTGCTCGCATCTAGGCAATGCCTACACCACGTCTAGAGCTGTGGTTTAGTAGTTATGTCGGCAACCATGTATAGCCCATATTTAAAATTACTATACCAAATCAGAATTTTTAATATTTAAATAAAAAAAAGCGTAACTAAACTTTTGCAAAAATAACATGAAGTCTTTAGAATCCAATCAAGTCCTGTCTCCACCCCCTTTTTTAGCTTTATTATCAATTGTTTCGTGATATTTGTGAGTGTAATACAAATGAATTCATAATTTGCATTAACATATATATTTATAAATGCAATTGCGATACGCAATAATATATGATGGCTGAGATGTTTGTGGATTTTGAGTTTATAAAAAAATCTTACATTCTAAGGACGTTTTCGACGCTGAAATATTTAGTTAAACCAATTTTGATTGGACGAGATGAAACCAATTTTATTTTTTAGCCAATGAAACTTTACCTTGCATATTCTAATTAAAAATGGCAGCCTCCATAATACCAATTGAACGACAGGCCATTTTACACGAAATATCCTGTCAATTCTTCGAAATGGTTCCCATAAGACGTATAAAATGGAGAGTAAGTTAAGTTCTGATGTGCCTACTGGTTTGAATTTAGGTCATCTGGCACGTTCTCCCGCTAGTTAGAGTGGCCTCTGGTTTACCAGCTTGGACACTGCCACTGCCCTGGTTAGCACTGGCAAACAAGACACACTATCAATTCCATAATGCCAATGATAATAAATAAATGTCAGTAGGCAATAAAAAAAGATAAGGCTTCCAATGCAAAAAGTAACAAAAATGTAAACAAATCTGTTTATATTTTGTGAACGAATTTCACTTTAAAATTGTGGTTTATTTTGGACTACCTAGTAATAAAGATTTCTCCGACACATAATTTTAAATTTATTGGATTGCAGACAATTAAACATTGACTCAAGCCACTTTTGAACCGCATCGGTGGCGTAATGGTTAGCGTGCTTGCCTCAAGTGTGGTAGGTCGTGGGTTTGAAACTCGGTCGGGTCAAATCAAAGACTATAATTGGTGTTTGTTGCTTCTCCGCTAAGCACCCAGCATTAAGGAGAAAGAGCAAAGACTGGTTGGCTCGGAATCGGGATAATGTGTCCGAGTGGAGCGACATGTCTATCTGCAGACTGTTGTTTCAGTGAACTAGCATTATGAAAATCCAACTCAGCGTGTTGCCAACTTGGCCTAGAACAAAGCGGACCTCATCATCATCTCATTGAAAATTAACTTGTTCTCGCCATAATATAGCTGAAAAATTGCTGAATTGGCATTAAGCAACAATCACTCGCTCACTCTCTCAAGCCACTTTTGTCATGCTTCTGCTCTTTGTCAGCTTCCATTGTTCTGCGGCCATGATTGTGCAGTCCGCACTGATTATTTACATACATGTATGAAATTCAGATAGAAATATCCTCTCTCAACTGCGTCGGTGGTGTAATGGTTAGTGTGTTCATCTCGAGTGCTGTAGATCGTGGGTCTGAGCCCCCAATCGGTCAATCCAAAGACTATAAATTGGTATTTGTTGTTTCTCTGCTAAGCACGCAGCATTAAGGAGAAAAAAACAAAGACTGGTTGGTACGGAATCAGGATAATGTGTCCCAGTGGGGCGACATGTCTATCTGCGGACTGGTGTTTCAGTGAGCTGGCACTGTAAAATCCAACTAAGCATGTTGGTGTAGCACAAAGCAGACCTTATCATCATCTCATTGAAAATTAATTTGTTCTCAACATGATATACTAGCTGAAAAATTGCTGAATTGGCATTAAACAATGTTTTAGGAGCGTGTTGACTAAACTACATTATAAGCTAGACTATTTATTACCGTATAATACAGACATATATTATGATGCAAACAAGTGCTAAAACAATTATATTAAAGAATGTGATGGGGAGCGACCTTATCTGAACTGATGGCGACAGAGTTCTAAACAAACACCTGCACAGCTGTAGTCTGTGTGTGGTTGTAAACACGATAGATGATTAACCTTGAATTATCATTTGATTTATGCCACAAACAATATTGTAATCACTCACTCACTCTTGTCCCCTCAAATCAATCATCACCAAATGTCAGTCACCATTTTGATCAGCACAATGCATAAATAAATAGCACATTTAAAGCAATAAAAGCGAACGGGAGGTAATCCGAGGCCTAAAAGCTTACTTCTGAGGCAGCAAAACGGGTCACTGTTTACATGACCTCCAAGTACAATTTTCAGAGACGTACCAGGTAGAGATAAAATATTTGAACTGCCCAATTCTTGTTTCTGGTTGGTCAATTTCTAAAAAATCTTCTCTGAAACCGCTTAGCCAAATGAACCTGAAACTTTGTAGGAAACATCTATGGAAAGTCCTCTATAAAGATTGCACATAATTTCATCATGATCCATTAACAAATATGGTCGCCATAGGCAATTCCTGTTTCTGGTTGGTCCAACAGGTGAGCAACACTGCAGTGCAGCCCACTGAGCCTCTAGTACGGTTGACCAATTTTAGTATCGTGATAAAGGCCACCATTAGAAAATGTATAAATGTATGAAAATGAAAAAAGCCACTAAACCGACATTTCAAAACGACACTCGGCTAGGTTTATGGATTTTGTTTGGTTTAATTGCCAAAATAATCATTTTATATATCTTTGCTATAAATCCCGATTTGAATGAAAATGATAAGGAAATGTCTTAGCTGACCAATTTACAGACAGAGAGGGATAAATAAACAAAATTATTGCATATTTATAATATGTTGCTTTATTTTTTAATTAGGAAGGAAGTATCTTAATTACATATATGTAGTTGGCACACGTGAAAATAAATTAAGAATTATACATCAAAAGCAATGTTTTTACAGAGTTTGTGAATGTGTTATTTAATAATTACTAGTATGCCATTTATTTGCACACCAATGGGGTTTTTTCAGACAGAATTTTTAACAAGTTCTCAGATTGGACCAGAAGAACAGAAAGCAGTACTACAAGTAACAGTATTAAATGAGATGTGTAAAAAGTATCCACCATCTGTTGGTTATCAGAAGGCATTTATGAAGAATCTTCTACACAAGGTATTAGATTATTGTCTATTACTAATGGGTTGGGTTTTTGGTGTTTATTGTCACTTTCAGAATTTTTAAGTTCCATGTGACTACCAGACATTTTTGAGGTAGGAAAGTTCCGGGAGTTCAAAAGGAACTCGGGATACTCGTAGCAATTTAATTTGATGAGTCCAGAAGACATTTCTGAAAATTTTGGTGAGTTCCATCATTGTAAGAATTGAAAATATGAAAACTTTGGGAAGTCCCAACTGAAAATGGTGAACCCAGGACTCATCTAGGCGGTGAGAGATCATTGTGGTGTATTTACAATGGAAAAAAAGTTTATGTATTGAAGGCAAGACAAAATATTTCAACGCTAGCGTGTTTATCGATGATTTGTCAAAGTCACGCGAATATAGCGTTATGTTAGAAATTGACGATGATATGTTTGCATCAAACTTGTCTCTTGATAATTAATGTTATTGTGTGTAAAGATCAAAGGTGGAATTTACAAATCATTGATAATTTATTGTAATATAAGGAGGGGGGGGGGGGGGGGGGTATGGTGTTTAACGCAACTTTATTTTAGCTATTATATTTTCTTGTGTATAATACATCAAATGCTTTTTCTTTGCAAATTTTTTTTTTTAAATATATATATTATATACAATGAAAAATTCTTCTGTTGATGCAATCCCCTGATACATATATATCTTGATTACCAGTTACAACTGTCAATTTTATTTGTTGATTACAGTTAGAAGAAAGTGAAGTTGAAATGTGTGATGAAATTTATGAAGTATACACAGACTTGCTACAGCAAAGTGAAGATGAAGATGATACTCTGTGCTACAAAACATATCACCTGGTAAGGGTTAGGTTATTGTGTTTAACGCCACTTTCAACAATATTTCAGTAATATCGTGGCAGTCAGTTTTATTGGTGGAGGAAACTGGAGTACCCTGAGAAAACCACCAACCTGCCGCAAGTCACTGACAAACTTAATCACATAATGTTGTATCGAGTACACTTCGCCTGAAAGGGATTCGAACTCACAGCGTTAGTGGTAATAGGCACTGATTGCATAGGTAGTTGTAAATCCATGACGGCCCCAAAATACATTATCAGATTATCAGATATAAATTCGACAAGGATAGACTATCTTTTATTCGCATTGTTTTGAATGTACATGTTTATTCGCGTGTCATATAAGTTTAAACATTGACTTTTATGCCATTGTTTATTCTGGAAGTGTAGCCTGGTTGCATTTGGTCAAATGTCCTCAGAATTCTTCTTAATATCAACTGGAAGGTGAATGGGGCAGAAGATGTAAAACAACATTGTCACATTCTACTCACAAACAAACCTCAGATAAACAGAAAGTTGCAATTGTAGATGTAAAGGTAAAATAAACATAGCAAGTTAAACAGTTCAGTGTCCCATTAGAAACAAAGATGCCTGCCATGTAATTTTAGAAAAATTAATTGAAGACGTATTCATTCATTCAAATTGTCAAGGAAAAATATAAAACATGGAACATTTACCTTGTGATGGAGTAAATTATTTGAATTTAATGCAAAGGGTAAGGAAATTAAAGGAATGGATATATAAAACGCAAGTGCCATATTTTTTTTAAATGGTTCATGTGACACAGAGTTTAATACATTTGTACTGCAAGGTTAAAAACCTTTAACACAAAGAAAGAAGGATAATTACAAGAAACAGTGATATAATCTAAATTCTTAATTAAGGGTTGACAGTTGATTGGTTTTTACCAGTTTTTATGACAGTTTTATTTACCTGCATCATTTAAAGAAAATTATATTGAAATTCAAATCTTTTGTTTTTGATTTTAGCCTAATGGACAAATAGTTAGCCTACAAGAATCTATACATTTAATATCACAGGGAACGACAGGATTGAACACCTGGCAGGTAAGAAAAGGGGCAAAACAGTAATAGATAATGATGGATATGAAGGCGTAACAAAGACATTCTCAGCCAGATATTACCAGTTTGAAATAGAATTAAATTTTATAGAATAAAAATCCAGAATTTAAATAAACATTATTTAGAATAATATAATAATTTAGGCTACATGTGTGTCACATACAGTACATGTACTAACAAGGCAACCTTGTTGAAAATTGCCTACATCTACTACCGGCATCTCTTGGTGAATGTCAGTGATCGTCCATAAAATTGTTGTAAACACAGACAGCAACTCCCTGCCAACTGCAGCATTAAAGAGAAAAGAGCAAAGACCGGCTGAATCGGTATTATGTGCCCGACTGGGGTGACATGTCTACCAGCATACTGTTGTTTCAGTGATCTTGTTCTCATCACGATATAGATGAAAAATAGTGTTAAACAACAATCACTCACTAACTGATTAAAGTACCCCTAAGTTATTTGTGTAGTTATTTCATTGTCTTGTACATCATCAGTTGTATATATTTTTTTAATTTGTGTTTGCCTCTTGTCACAACGTACACTAACTGGGCCCCCAAAATTATAAAGACAACCAACATCAGTACAGTTTGAGTCGGTGACTGACAGAGAGTAAATAAAATCTTGAATTTTTAATCATTACTCTGTGCACATTCATTGCTACAGATAAATTCATGAAATAATAAATTGACAAATTTTATTTTCAGGCTGCCTTGCATCTAGCAGAATGGGCATTTGAAAATAATGAAGCTCTGGAAAACAAGTTTGTATACTATGATGTAATTTATTTGTTGTATGTGATTTAAATGGTGCACAAACATAGTTTGAGGAGAGGGGATGGTTCAGATCCCATTAACCAGTTTAAGCATGCCACATTTTTGTGTCTGTCCCAAGTCAGGACCTGGATTTCCAACATCATATGTCATGGTCTTTGTTTGTGCTCAGTAAGCTAAGATGAGAGATAGTTGTTCGTTTATTGATATTGGTGGAATTGATGACCATCACTGTTTAAACTTTCTTTTCACAATTATATTTACTAAAACATTTATTTAATGTTGAACCAAGATATAGATTACACATGTTTCAATTTGTATTGAGAAAGGAATTTTTGTTTCCAATAGAGTTTTAATCAAAGAGTAATTTACTTCTCTCTTCCAGTCATACAATAAAAAATTTGAATGTTCGGCAATATGATTCACCTGTAAACAATGATTATTGTATTCAATCAATGAACCAGCAATCAGTGCATATCACATGACTAAAATCGGATAGCTGTCTATAAATTAGTCACAACTCTGTGATAAAGTTTGGTGGTGACTTCTGACATGTCAATCAATGGTCAATGGTTTAATCTATGATATTCTGATTTCCTCTAATAAAGCTAACTGACAGCATACATATAGCTTAAATATTGTTGAAAGAAGTGGCATTAAATGCTCATAGTCTAGCCTAAAGCACTTGGAAATATGTTTTACTAACAATACCACACTGCACAGGAATGTGTTGATATTAAATCTATTATAAGTATCAGTAATGAATTTTACTGTCAGGGAAATAATTTTGAATAATGTAGACATTAAAGAAAATGTTATTGATTTCATAACATGTTCAATGTCTAATAATGATATGCCTGTTAATACTGTATTGGTTACTCAGGAGGTAATATTTCAATTCAATTTTATTAAGAGGTAGATGAAGAAGTCGAAGGTGATATATCCTTTGTACAAACAACTCTTGTAAGGCCATCCCGTCTGCTATGAAAAAATGTCAAAAATGGTCCTATAAGAGGAGTGGCCTGTCTTGGGAGCACAATTTAGTAGTATTATACTATCTCAGTGTATCTGAAATCTGGCATGATAATATACTATAGGCAATCTTGGCCTTTGATGGGTCAGATGGGAGGGACCTTATAAGAGAGGAGACCACTGCCAATAACAATTTCTCTGACACATCTTGGTATACTGAAAAGTACCACTGGTTGTTTTCACATTAATTATTGATAGGTAAGGATTATTATATCCTGAATTTATTTTTCAGGAAAGTTTTAGAACTGGGAAGTGGTCTTGGCCTGACAGGGATAGCAATCTGTAAACAGTGTAAGATAAAATCTCTAACTTTCACAGACTGCCATCCACAAGTTTTGTATCTGCTCATGGTTAATGTTGAAAACAATTTTTCTAATTCTAAAAATTCAGCAGTAAAAGCTGTCTTGCCTGAAAATCAAAGCATTATAACAAAAAGACGGAAAATGATGCGTAGCATCAGACGACAGCTCAGTATCAAACAGGATCTTGGAATGGAACAGTCAGACATAATGGAAATCAGTTGTACGTCAATAGTTTCAGCAGACGACATTGAAGAGGAGTCTGAAGATGAATTGGATATTAATACTTTTACACCAAACGAAGATTTGTGGGAAGAAGGAGATTTTGGCGATACTTTCAAATTGTGTACGAATGATAGAATTAACCTTCTACAGTTAGATTGGAGTAAAGGCAGCCAAGATGTACTGGATAAATTAGCACCAGATATTATTTTAGCAGCAGGTTTGAATTTTTTTTTTTCCATGTCAATTGCATGTAAATCTTGACAGCTTTTATCATGTTAATGAGATAATAGAGGTAATAGTGAGATAAAGAAAGCCATTGTGAATTTATTTTTGTCCTTGTTAGCAAATTCTTTGGATCGCCATGATATAATTGAAATAACATTATGTGATAAAGTTTGTCAGTGACTTGCGGCAGGTTGGTGGTTTTCTCCGGATACTCTGGCTTGCTCCACCAATAAAACTGACCGCCACGATATAACTGAAATATTGTTGAAAGTGGCATTAAACACCATAACCCTAATCTCTTCTTTATTGGCTATAAAAGCAATGCCAAAAATACTTCTTGGTAAACAAAATTATTGTACATGCGTATTGCCTGAGAAATTGTGGCAATAAATCACGAGTTATTTTCTGTGTTTATAAAAGACCGTGGTACATATATAACATTAAAATTCCCTAAGAAAAAAAGAAATTATGTAACATTACAAATAAATTTATTTCTTGTTAAAAGGCTATTGTGGCAGTTTGATTTACGTCTAGCTGTTATCAGTGCTTATCCTCACTACAGTTGTGAGTTTGATTTCATCACATGGTGAGCTGTACAGTGTAATTGATAAAACATTATGTGAACAAGTTTATCAATGACTTGTTTGTTGTTTTACAGGTGCTCTGTCTTCCTCCACCAATAAAGCAATCTTCACCATATTACTGAAATATTGTTGAAAGTGGCATTAAACACTCATAACCTTAACCATATTTCCTGTAGTAATAGAAATACAAAGAACATTACCAATTAACATGTAAGATACATATACAATACATTGTCGGAAAATTAAAAAAATATTTGTACAAGCTTTAGAAACAGGTAGAAAAGCAAGCATGGCCCGAACTTTTTTGAGGGCCTGTTTTGCAGAAAGTGCAAATTAATTATATATTTACTAACAATGTGTGTATATTGTGTTAATCTTGTAATATCAGAAAGTCCAAAACAACTGCCAAATTGTCTACCGCCACGATATAACTGAAATATTGTTAAAAATGGCATTAAACACCATTACCCTTAACCCCAAATTGTCTAAAAAGAGCAGAAACAAGTGTTGTTCTAATGGTGTTTATTACATCCATGCTTATACTGTTCCTGATTCTTACTGTTGCTCTACATGAACCAGGTATCAGAAAAGCTTTATTAGGTCCATGACTAAATAACTCTTTAGATTTATTTGATCTCTTTAGTACTCAAAATCATGTAGTTGCAAGATAAATAAATATATAAGCAGTCTTTGCCTTATTTCTTTTCACCTACTTGCCTGAAAGCCAAATTTAGAAAAAAAAATCTATTTATTCAAACAAATTCTTTCATAATTTTCACTTGTCCGAATCCAGTTTTACTTGTTTCAGGCTTCGGGCAAGTGGGTTAGCATGAAGAGTAAGTAACTCAGCTTCCATTGAATGATTTACATGTTGCATATTATTCATGTCTTTACAGATGTAGTTTATGACAAAGATATAATTCCTTCTCTAGTTAAAATACTTGTTAGACTACTCAAGCCACGACCAAATCTTATTCCTCTGGCATATATAGCATCTACAGTCAGAAACGAAGACACCAGGGACTACTTTCTTATTAATCTAGGTCAGATTTTAGTCATATAAACCCATTAAAAGAGTCACTAATGTGATGGTGCAAAAAAAATTTGAAGATACCAACGGAGTTATCAGAATCCGTATACCGAAGGAGGACTGACAATACAGACACAAAATAGGACCAAAGGAAAACATTGATCTACAAAACACTACACAGAAATTAAAGATTCAGTAACGCCAATCCAACAAATAAACTGGTTGAATTCAGGTGCTCCGGAAGTGTAAGCAGTTCCTGCTCCACTAGTGGCACCTCTCATTTTATTGCATCTTAAATTTATTATATGTGCAGCATCACTAAATGATATATAAAGAAATGATACTTTTTATTACACATTTATTAATTAACCTCGACAAACTTTTAGTAAGTGCTTTACTGCTTTCCAATATTAAATGTAACAAACCTCAAATTCCTGTACAAAACACTTCCAATGGCAGAAATAGGGACGTCTTTGTTGTGATCATATGGTAGTTGGATTTACAACTACCTATGCAATCCAATCAGTACCTATCACCACTAATGTGAGTTCGAATCCCACTCAGGCGATTCAACATTATGTGATCAAATATTGACTTACGACAGGTTGGTGGTTTTCTCCGGGTACTTCGGTTTCCTCCATCAATAATACTGACCGCCACGATATAACTAAAATATTGGTGAAAGTGGCATTAAACACCATGAACTAAACCAAGCCAATGGCAGAAAATGGAAATCAATAAATGATCTTAACAAATTATTTTTATTTTTATCTTTCAGCCAACGAAGGCCTTTCATATGAAATAGTGGAGGCACCAAAAGTAAAGACATTCCATTATGATGATATAATTCCTATAGAGATACTACGGGTACACTATTCAGGAACATAAAAATATACAAAAAATGGAACTTTATTATTGTCAAATTCTAAATCAATTAATGCTGTACTATTCTGTTAGATTATTAATCTTCAGACAAAATGGCCAGGTAGGCACACCACCGACAAATTTTGTTAAAATTTTTTTTGAAGAAATTAGTGTTTTCCCACTTTTATTGGATTCTTGTATCACCTCCAATGTCTTGTTACGACATCACAATCTGTTGATATCGTATGATATACTGAACATTTTTTCTATTTAGGCTTTATTTGCATTCTTACGATTGATTACCTGTATAATATTTATAATGCAAGGTAAAAAAATTAAATGAATAGAGAATGGTTTAATAGAAAATTATTTGTGCAACATCAGAAGGAAAATACTATAAGCTATGCTAGTGAATGTTAGATAGGAAGAGAGTTAAAAAGAAGTATTAATGCAGGACAAAATTTCTTCTTACACAAGACCTTTATTGAGATATTACTCACTACACCATGTTTTTGCCAATCATTTGGCCTTGACAGCATAAATTTTTCAATACGATATATGTTCCGAAATAATCAAAGCAAAGTTCTGAATTAAGTGGCAAAGATATAAAAGTTAGGCCTGAAAAAGTTTATAATAAGATTGGGTCAGAACTATATGTTTCTTATAGAGTAGATAGTGTAAGGATTGGTTTTCCAGTGCAAGCTGTGTGGTGTAAAAGACAAGAATTGAATGTTTTATTAAGATTTTACTGTTTACAGAAATTAGTTTGTTTATTTTTTTCCTACCAACTTTTTAAAATATTCCAGGATAGTATATCTCATGAGATATACTATCCTGGAATATTTTAAAAAGTTGGTAGGAAACTCTATGGGGTCATCTGGGTGCAATAACACACTTCCTCTAAGTCAGTTCATCATTGTACATTATCATTTCACAGAGTGAATCCCTACAGGGATAATTAACCTTGCAGAATAGTTCTGTTAAATTAGACTTTTTCCATACTGTGTTCAAATACAGCCACATGCATTTATAACTAATCTATTTCAAGAGAATTCCATTGATTTCACCCATAAATTGTGGCTATTTGTGAAATATACTAGACAAATTATTTACAGAGAAATTATTGATAATAACCTAATTTTGTCAAAAGATATGAAATAATATTTTCTTTCATTCATTATTTCTTATTTTCAGTGGATACAATGTTCATACATGTATATAATACAATATCCTACCTTCTATGAAAAACTAAAATTTGATTGGATAAGTGAGGTCACATGGAAGTTTTGTTTATTATGTACTGTGACATTAATTTAAATACACAGCAAAAACATACACAATTTTTAGATAAATTTCTGTTATGTGTAGTCAGTATGATATAGTCATTTAAACAGTGTGTTAGTGCACTTATTTAATATGAACTGTTGTGGTCACAATCACGTAGATTTACTTATGCCATTAGTGCCTATCACTGTTTTACAAGTTCCCTTTCTGCGCATGGTGAGTCGGACTTGATACAACCTAATATGTCAGCTATTTACGGCAGATCAGTGATTTTCTCAAAGTAGCCTGATTTCCTCTACCAATAAAAACGAAGGCTCTGTGTGTATTTCTGAAGAATTGACAAAAGTGTCATTAAACACACCTATAATGCCAAATATAATATAGTAGCCCCACCTCTTATCAGGCCACTCGCAACACAGGCCACCTCTTATCAGGCCACTCGCAACACAGGCCACCTCTTATCAGGCCACTCGCAACACAGGCCACCTCTCTTATTAGGCCACTCGCAACACAGGCCACCTCTTATCAGGCCACTCGTAACACAGGCCACCTCTTATCAGGCCACTCGCAACACAGGCCACCTCTTATCAGGCCACTCGCAACACAGGCCACCTCTCTTATTAGGCCACTCGCAACACAGGCCACCTCTCTTATCAGGCCAGATATCAGATGGACTGAGATAGTAAAATACTACTAAATTGTCTTCCTGAAGAGATACGACCCTCTTATATGGCCACCTTTTTTTATTTCAGAAGGGATGGTCTTATAAAGGGGGACTAATGTATGTACATGTACATTTAATATGTCGGTTGGTTGGTTTTATGGTGTTTAATGTCACTTTCAACAATATTTCAGTTATATCGTGGCTGTCAGTTTTATTGATGGAGGAAACTGGAGTACCCAAAGAAAACCACCGACCTGTCGCAAGTCACTGACAAACTTTATCACATAATATTGTATCGAGTACACCTCGCCATGAACGAGGTACGAACTCATTAATATGTCGGTAAATTAAATATATATATATATATATATGTTAATTTGCATATCTTTATCGAATACCAAAGCCAAAATTTTATTACCATGTAAATGGTATTTTGTTATAGAATAAAGTTGATTACCACTTTATTTGAATATACCTACTATACTATTCTATGTATTTTTATACATTTTATTTAATTTTCAAAAAGACATTTCTTAAAATCTAGATGTTAAAAACGTTATCAAACAATTATTGCATACTGTCGTATGATTTGAAAATAAGAACTGTGAAATTTTTTGTTAAAAAGTGGTTTGAAGACAGTATAGTTTTATATAATTGGATAATTATAGCACAATTTTTTTTTTAAATTGGTACATTATTGTTGTATGTTGTAGGTAAATAGCTTTAATCAATTGTGTAAGACAGCTACACCCTTCAACCAAGATGGCTACCATTACTAAAAATATAGATTGATTTAAATCAATAAATAAAATAAAAGAATTATTCATTTTGTTGTGGGATGAGCTGATATTTGAACTCTAGCTACAAGATAATGAGTTATTGAACACATATTCTTGCAGAATTTTGACGATTATCATTATGTCAATTCATCCTATTTTGACCAATATTTTTGTAATCATTAAATGGCAAATAAAGAATCAGTTGAAATTTGAATTTACCTGTTCTGGGTTCTTTTGTGTTTTTTTTTGGATAATATTTGGAAGTCAAATTGAAAACCAGGGAGTTCCATAAAGTATTATTTATGATTTCATGTGAAACCTTTTTCTTTGTTATATAAAGGACATGAAAATAGTGCATCCATTAATTATTATTGTTATTTTGTATAAATGTTTAATATTATGTTGTACAACAGGTTTGGACACAAGTTATAATTGCATTTAAACTAATATGTAGGACTTGATGTGAGGGCTGATATTTTACTTACATATGGAAAGTGTTTGCATGATAGCATCATGTCAAGAGGGGAGGTTTGGGCCCATAGAACTAGTTTAACCCTGCCACTTTTGATTGAAGTGCTTGCACCAAGCCAGGAAATTGAGCGGTCATGTCTGGGTGTTGTAGGTGTTGATTTTAATTCTCAGGTTTTTTCTATTGGATTTTAAAAGTGTTCCAATAGTGTGGTGTTTTTTGTTTTCATTTTATTTAAAGTTTTCATGTAGAATATCTCAATACCGACAATTTTTCCAATTGAACAAATTGAAGATAACTTTTAGGCAGTTGAGCAAAATACAGGTTGTTTTGTATCATTTACTTTTAAAAATTTACTATATTTTGTTAATGATTTATTCTATTATTATACATTTGAAATAATTTCATAATTTCACATTTTTGTATTAAATGATTTTTTGTCCCCGATTGAAAAGGAATTTTTATTTTATTTCAAAAAATATTTTTGTTGTCAATGTCACGAATATATATAAAATAATGGCAGTGTTGAAGGTAGAAACAAACATTATCCTGAGTATCGTAAGGTCATGTTTTGACATCATATTGACCGATAATTTTCAGTTCATTGATGCTGACAATATCACTAGGTGAGTTCAAAGGAAAAATGTCCAAATTACTGATAATATGATGTATAATGATTTTGAGCCATTGACTGACCTAATATTTTTGTGAATCAAGGTCAGTTCAGTGATCCAGATTTTATGAGTGCCACACATCAAAGGGAAAATGTCCAATTTGACGATAATATGGTTTATAGTGATTGTGTGCCATTGACTGATTCTTACAAAATTATTTGTCAAAATATATTCCAAGTACAGTGGAACCTGTCTAATCTGACACACCAAGGGACCAGGGAAATGTCGGATTGTACAGGATGTCAGAATACTCAGGTTTTAATTAGTTAACAGAAATACTTTGGGACCATAAATATTTGTTGGATGTCACAGGATGTTGGGGATAACTAAGGTGTCGGATTGCACAAGTTCCACTGTATATGTATTTTTGATCCTATAATAATTTATGTTGCCTTTGAGTCGAATCTTTCAAAAAAGAACAATTTGCTTTTGTATGTTCTGTTGTTTGATTCTTTCAAAAATAAAAAGCTCCAGTGTGATGGGGGCTAGTTGAAAATTTTTACTTTCTTCCATGAAAGGTGTCGTAGATTATTTCCAGCCTTCATATTATTTCCTGAAGAATGATAGAGATTATCTTACTTTTCTTAAAGGATGTTAAACTTGTTAAATATTTTCCGCAATATCAAGCTCATAGTAAAATTAACATACATGTCATATCTGCTACCATTTTCCCCTGTAGGCATTCTTGGTATTTGGTGGGTTTTTTTTGTATGTCTGTACTTAAGGTTTTTTCTCATACATGAAGGTTGAAAACTATTTTTCTAATAATTTTTCTATTTTCGAATATAATCATAACGAGTTGCCGTGGCACATTTTTGCTAGATGCAGGATAGAGAATTCTTTTTTTAATTTAATTTCCATATCATGTGTCAATGTGGTTAAGATGAGAAAAAGATATTTAAAACGTAACAATACATGTTTATGTTTTTACATTAAGATTGTGATAGTTGTTTTATATGAGTGTTATGATTCATCATGTTTTTTTTAAATATTTTTGTTATCGTTTGTATATTTGTTGTATTTTTACATATTTGGTGCTTACAAAATAAAAACATTGTATTTAGTTTTGTACCTAGCCATGTCTTATGAACCTAATCATACCACATCTCTGGTAGACCTCCTAACATAAAACACAACAGTATGTGTACATTTGATATTTGTCGAATTTATCAAGTTTTCAATGACATTTGAACTTCGATTTCCCTCATTTCGTTATGATTTGACATTCCAATATATCCACCATGGGGATATTATAGCTTTTATTGACTTGATCTTTCAAATAAGCTCTATAAAACACTAAACTCTGCAGTAATGCACTAGCAATGATCCTCCTATTTGTTTCCTCATTTCGATCAGTCATCAAATCTTCTGATAATCACATAGGAAAATATTCGAAATTTGCTGTCATTGTTGACAGATACATGTAGTAACAAATAAAAAAAAAATCCCTTTTTATTCATACTGGGCAGTGAGCAGTCTAATTGCTTACTAGAGGCTCACCTGACAGGTATATTGTAGCATATGTTGAATTTTAAGCTCCAAAAACTTGAAACCAATAGATCCTGGACATTCGTTATTACAGATAGAATATTCATATCACACTGTTGCTTCATGTCAAAAACATTTGCATTTCTTTGTTCTTGGGAAGATTTTTTAAAAATTTTCAATTGTTGCCTGTTTTAAACTTTCGACAATCAGGAATCGGAAAGTGCAAACACCAGGGCCTAAATTTATGTGAACTTGTTCTCCTTGATTGCAGTCTATTAATCTTTGGACCTATGGGATTGCACCCCATATACCCTTGGACTTTCATATAAATTTGAGAATGACTAATTATGAAATTTACAATAGTATTTCTATAACTGGGTTTTAAGTAAATGATTGTTTACATTGCTACCTGGATTAAGTAATATATTACATATGAATGTCCAAGAGCTATCAAAGACAAATAATAAATAATGGCAGGATTATACTTAAACCATAAAATAAATAGCAATCCAATACTCCCATCTATAACAGGTACATATAATAAATAATGGCAGGATTATACTTAAACCATAAAATAAATAACAATCCAATACTCCCATCTATAACAGGTACATATAATAAATAATGGCAGGATTATACTTAAACCATAAAATAAATAACAATCCAATACTCCCATCTATAACAGGTACATATAATAAATAATGGCAGGATTATACTTAAACCATAAAATAAATAACAATCCAATACTCCCATCTATAACAGGTACATATAATAAATAATGGCAGGATTATACTTAAACCATAAAATAAATAACAATCCAATACTCCCATCTATAACAGGTACATATAATAAATAATGGCAGGATTATACTTAAACCATAAAATAAATAACAATCCAATACTCCCATCTATAACAGGTACATATAATAAATAATGGCAGGATTATACTTAAACCATAAAATAAATAACAATCCAATACTCCCATCTATAACAGGTACATATAATAAATAATGGCAGGATTATACTTAAACCATAAAATAAATAACAATCCAATACTCCCATCTATAACAGGTACATATAATAAATAATGGCAGGATTATACTTAAACCATAAAATAAATAACAATCCAATACTCCCATCTATAACAGGTACATATAATAAATAATGGCAGGATAATACTTAAACCATAAAATAAATAACAATCCAATACTCCCATCTATAACAGGTACATATAATAAATCAATAGCCTGAAGTATAAAATCTCAAATATATAGGACTTCTGATTACCCCTTTGTATCTTCAAACCTTTCAGTTTCTATATATTCCCATATAAAATATTTTTACAAGTTTCTAATGCTAATCTTGTCCTATAAGTAGCCTCAAACAAACTGTAAATCAGACTATTTGTAAATTGGTTTGAATTTGATGATCAACAGTAATTAGATGTTTGTTTGTTTGATGGTGTTTAACGCCACTTTCAATATTATTTCAGTTACATCTGGCAGTCGGCTTTATTGGTGGAGGAAACAGGAGGACCCGGATAAAACCACTGACCTGTTGCAAGTCACTAACAAACTTTATCACATAATGTTGTACACCTCGCCCTGATCGAGATTCGAACTCACAACATCAGTGTTGATAGGCACTGATTGCATAGGTAGTTGTAAATTCAACTACCATACAACGGCGGTGAACGGCCCCAATAGTAATTAGAATTTTCTTTCTATATCAAATGTAGTTAGTTTATTTTACTTACGACTTTTAATTAGTTAGTTTCTACAGACACTTGAACAGTTCACTGATTGATGCAGCAGATGATATGCATTACATTTTTCCTATGGGATACCTACAGAGAATTCTCACATAGACTAAAAACTGTGAGAAGTGCTTGATAAGTATTCTTGAGAAAACTTTTGTTGTTTCTTAAAACACATAGAATATATATGGCCTCATCCATATCATTTAGGTATTAGATAGTACACAATGTCATATAAGACATAATATATTTGAGGTTTTCGTGAAGTGTTGGTGCTTGTAAATAGGACAGGAATTAGTACAATCAACTTTATGTATATCGCTGAGAAACGCATAATTTGCAATGAATCTAATAATTGCACTATCCATGTGTACCCTTAAAATGGTATAAATCTGTCGTGTTCCCCTGGTTTTGTATGGATGCGAAATGTGAACATTTTGATTAAATATAATTTGCTAAATATAAAAACAATGCTGATGAAAAGCTGTCAATTTTCAAAATATCCCCCTAATGTAGCAGCTCCCAGAAGATCAAAAGCACCTGGGATTTCATCAATGAGAGCAATAATCTTTACAGCCATGAGGTCAGGAAATGATTTAGGGACTCAAATACCACTTTTTCTCAGTGTTTTAAAGGGAGCAAGAAGGAATACAAGTTTCAATGAGAATTGTATAATTAATTAAATATGTATAGGGTTTTACTGCTGACCAGCCTGCAATCTTAATATATGATGGAAACAGAACTCGTGTTTCAATCAGTACAATTTAATGGGCGAGAGTTAATAATATTGTGCTTGTTTTACCAGCCTATTGCAGTCACCTTCTACAACCTCTAAGCAGAATTTTTAATAATTCATGTCACAAGTACATTCGATATAAAAATGGACCAATCCCGTAGAGAAACATTGTATTTCTAGTGTGTCTACAATTACGAAATATCCATTTCTCCAATACCGGTAACAATGGACCAATCCCGTAGAGAAACATAGCATTTCTAGTGTGTCTACAATTACGAAATATCCATTTCTCAAACGTCAATGGATCTTTTCCATTTTACGTAGATGTTTTCTTTCGCTGTCACTGACCAGGATTTTACTGGACTTAACTATGAGTATCATGGCGGGTGTCTTATGGGTTCCGTGTTGGTCATCTTTTTACTGGACTTAACTATGAGTATCATGGCGGGTGTCTTATGGGTTCCGTGTTGGTCATCTTTTTACTGGACTTGACTATGAGTATCATGGCGGGCGTCTTATGGGTTCCGTGTTGGTCATCTTTTTACTGGACTTGACTATGAGTATCATGGCGGGCGTCTTATGGGTTCCGTGTTGGTCATCTTTTTACTGGACTTAACTATGAGTATCATGGCGGGTGTCTTATGGGTTCCGTGTTGGTCATCTTTTTACTGGACTTAACTATGAGTATCATGGCGGGTGTCTTATGGGTTCCGTGTTGGTCATCTTTTTACTGGACTTAACTATGAGTATCATGGCGGGTGTCTTATGGGTTCCGTGTTGGTCATCTTTTTACTGGACTTAACTATGAGTATCATGGCGGGTGTCTTATGGGTTCCGTGTTGGTCATCTTTTTACTGGACTTAACTATGAGTATCATGGCGGGTGTCTTATGGGTTCCGTGTTGGTCATCTTTTTACTGGACTTAACTATGAGTATCATGGCGGGTGTCTTATGGGTTCCGTGTTGGTCATCTTTTTACTGGACTTAACTATGAGTATCATGGCGGGTGTCTTATGGGTTCCGTGTTGGTCATCTTTTTACTGGACTTAACTATGAGTATCATGGCGGGTGTCTTATGGGTTCCGTGTTGGTCATCTTTTTACTGGACTTAACTATGAGTATCATGGCGGGTGTCTTATGGGTTCCGTGTTGGTCATCTTTTTACTGGACTTAACTATGAGTATCATGGCGGGTGTCTTATGGGTTCCGTATTGGTCATCTTTTTACTGGACTTAACTATGAGTATCATGGCGGGTGTCTTATGGGTTCCGTGTTGGTCATCTTTTTACTGGACTTAACTATGAGTATCATGGCGGGTGTCTTATGGGTTCCGTGTTGGTCATCTTTTTACTGGACTTAACTATGAGTATCATGGTGGGTGTCTTATGGGTTCCGTGTTGGTCATCTTTTTACTGGACTTAACTATGAGTATCATGGTGGGTGTCTTATGGGTTCCGTGTTGGTCATCTTTTTACTGGACTTAACTATGAGTATCATGGCGGGTGTCTTATGGGTTCCGTGTTGGTCATCTTTTTACTGGACTTAACTATGAGTATCATGGCGGGTGTCTTATGGGTTCCGTGTTGGTCATCTTTTTACTGGACTTAACTATGAGTATCATGGTGGGTGTCTTATGGGTTCCGTGTTGGTCATCTTTTTACTGTACTTAACTATGAGTATCATGGCGGGTGTCTTATGGGTTCCGTGTTGGTCATCTTTTTACTGGACTTAACTATGAGTATCATGGCGGGTGTCATATGGGTTCCGTGTTGGTCATCTTTTTACTGGACTTAACTATAAGTATCATGGCGGGTGTCTTATGGGTTCTGTGTTGGTCATCTTTTTACTGGACTTGACTATGAGTATCATGGCGGGTGTCTTATGGGTTCCGTGTTGGTCATCTTTTTTCTGGACTTAACTATGAGTATCATGGCGGGTGTCTTATGGGTTCCGTGTTGGTCATCTTTTTACTGGACTAACTGAGTATCATGGCGGGTGTCTTATGGGTTCTGTGTTGGTCATCTTTTTACTGGACTTGACTATAAGTATCATGGCGGGCGTCTTATGGGTTCCGTGTTGGTCATCTTTTTACTGGACTTAACTATGAGTATCATGGCGGGTGTCTTATGGGTTCCGTGTTGGTCATCTTTTTACTGGACTTAACTATGAGTATCATGGCGGGTGTCTTATGGGTTCCGTGTTGGTCATCTTTTTACTGGACTGACTATGAGTATCATGGCGGGTGTCATATGGGTTCCGTGTTGGTCATCTTTTTACTGGACTAACTGAGTATCATGGCGGGTGTCTTATGGGTTCTGTGTTGGTCATCTTTTTACTGGACTTGACTATAAGTATCATGGCGGGCGTCTTATGGGTTCCGTGTTGGTCATCTTTTTACTGGACTTAACTATGAGTATCATGGCGGGTGTCTTATGGGTTCCGTGTTGGTCATCTTTTTACTGGACTGACTATGAGTATCATGGCGGGTGTCATATGGGTTCCGTGTTGGTCATCTTTTTACTGGACTAACTGAGTATCATGGCGGGTGTCTTATGGGTTCTGTGTTGGTCATCTTTTTACTGGACTTGACTATAAGTATCATGGCGGGCGTCTTATGGGTTCCGTGTTGGTCATCTTTTTACTGGACTTAACTATGAGTATCATGGCGGGTGTCTTATGGGTTCCGTGTTGGTCATCTTTTTACTGGACTGACTATGAGTATCATGGCGGGTGTCATATGGGTTCCGTGTTGGTCATCTTTTTACTGGACTTAACTATGAGTATCATGGCGGGTGTCTTATGGGTTCCGTGTTGGTCATCTTTTTACTGGACTAACTATGAGTATCATGGCGGGTGTCTTATGGGTTCCGTGTTGGTCATCTTTTTACTGGACTAACTATGAGTATCATGGCGGGTGTCTTATGGGTTCCGTGTTGGTCATCTTTTTACTGGACTTAACTATGAGTATCATGGCGGGCGTCTTATGGGTTCCGTGTTGGTCATCTTTTTACTGGACTTAACTATGAGTATCATGGCGGGTGTCTTATGGGTTCCGTGTTGGTCATCTTTTTACTGGACTTGACTATGAGTATCATGGCGGGTGTCTTATGGGTTCCGTGTTGGTCATCTTTTTACTGGACTTAACTATGAGTATCATGGCGAGTGTCTTATGGGTTCCGTGTTGGTCATCTTTTTACTGGACTTAACTATGAGTATCATGGCGGGTGTCTTATGGGTTCCGTGTTGGTCATCTTTTTACTGGACTTAACTATGAGTATCATGGCGGGCGTCTTATGGGTTCCGTGTTGGTCATCTTTTTACTGGACTTAACTATGAGTATCATGGCGGGTGTCTTATGGGTTCCGTGTTGGTCATCTTTTTACTGGACTGACTATGAGTATCATGGCGGGTGTCATATGGGTTCCGTGTTGGTCATCTTTTTACTGGACTGAGTATCATGGCGGGTGTCTTATGGGTTCTGTGTTGGTCATCTTTTTACTGGACTTGACTATAAGTATCATGGCGGGCGTCTTATGGGTTCCGTGTTGGTCATCTTTTTACTGGACTTAACTATGAGTATCATGGCGGGTGTCTTATGGGTTCCGTGTTGGTCATCTTTTTACTGGACTTGACTATGAGTATCATGGCGGGTGTCTTATGGGTTCCGTGTTGGTCATCTTTTTACTGGACTTAACTATGAGTATCATGGCGAGTGTCTTATGGGTTCCGTGTTGGTCATCTTTTTACTGGACTTAACTATGAGTATCATGGCGGGTGTCTTATGGGTTCCGTGTTGGTCATCTTTTTACTGGACTAACTGAGTATCATGGCGGGTGTCTTATGGGTTCTGTGTTG
Source organism: Bathymodiolus septemdierum (assembly GCA_963383655.1). Classification (NCBI taxonomy): domain Eukaryota; kingdom Metazoa; phylum Mollusca; class Bivalvia; order Mytilida; family Modiolidae; genus Bathymodiolus; species Bathymodiolus septemdierum. The sequence continues at coordinate 82,748,848 of OY726522.1, forward strand.
GTCATCTTTTTACTGGACTTGACTATAAGTATCATGGCGGGCGTCTTATGGGTTCCGTGTTGGTCATCTTTTTACTGGACTTAACTATGAGTATCATGGCGGGTGTCTTATGGGTTCCGTGTTGGTCATCTTTTTACTGGACTTAACTATGGGTATCATGGCGGGTGTCTTATGGGTTCCGTGTTGGTCATCTTTTTACTGGACTTAACTATGAGTATCATGGCGGGTGTCTTATGGGTTCCGTGTTGGTCATCTTTTTACTGGACTGACTATGAGTATCATGGCGGGTGTCATATGGGTTCCGTGTTGGTCATCTTTTTACTGGACTAACTGAGTATCATGGCGGGTGTCTTATGGGTTCTGTGTTGGTCATCTTTTTACTGGACTTGACTATAAGTATCATGGCGGGCGTCTTATGGGTTCCGTGTTGGTCATCTTTTTACTGGACTTAACTATGAGTATCATGGCGGGTGTCTTATGGGTTCCGTGTTGGTCATCTTTTTACTGGACTAACTGAGTATCATGGCGGGTGTCTTATGGGTTCTGTGTTGGTCATCTTTTTACTGGACTTGACTATAAGTATCATGGCGGGCGTCTTATGGGTTCCGTGTTGGTCATCTTTTTACTGGACTTAACTATGAGTATCATGGCGGGTGTCTTATGGGTTCCGTGTTGGTCATCTTTTTACTGGACTAACTGAGTATCATGGCGGGTGTCTTATGGGTTCTGTGTTGGTCATCTTTTTACTGGACTTGACTATAAGTATCATGGCGGGCGTCTTATGGGTTCCGTGTTGGTCATCTTTTTACTGGACTTAACTATGAGTATCATGGCGGGTGTCTTATGGGTTCCGTGTTGGTCATCTTTTTACTGGACTTGACTATGAGTATCATGGCGGGTGTCTTATGGGTTCCGTGTTGGTCATCTTTTTACTGGACTTAACTATGAGTATCATGGCGGGTGTCTTATGGGTTCCGTGTTGGTCATCTTTTTACTGGACTTGACTATGAGTATCATGGCGGGTGTCTTATGGGTTCCGTGTTGGTCATCTTTTTACTGGACTAACTGAGTATCATGGCGGGTGTCTTATGGGTTCTGTGTTGGTCATCTTTTTACTGGACTGACTATGAGTATCATGGCGGGTGTCATATGGGTTCCGTGTTGGTCATCTTTTTACTGGACTAACTGAGTATCATGGCGGGTGTCTTATGGGTTCTGTGTTGGTCATCTTTTTACTGGACTTGACTATAAGTATCATGGCGGGCGTCTTATGGGTTCCGTGTTGGTCATCTTTTTACTGGACTTAACTATGAGTATCATGGCGGGTGTCTTATGGGTTCCGTGTTGGTCATCTTTTTACTGGACTTGACTATGAGTATCATGGCGGGTGTCTTATGGGTTCCGTGTTGGTCATCTTTTTACTGGACTTAACTATGAGTATCATGGCGGGTGTCTTATGGGTTCCGTGTTGGTCATCTTTTTACTGGACTTAACTATGAGTATCATGGCGGGTGTCTTATGGGTTCTGTGTTGGTCATCTTTTTACTGGACTTGACTATGAGTATCATGGCGGGTGTCTTATGGGTTCCGTGTTGGTCATCTTTTTACTGGACTGACTATGAGTATCATGGCGGGTGTCATATGGGTTCCGTGTTGGTCATCTTTTTACTGGACTAACTGAGTATCATGGCGGGTGTCTTATGGGTTCTGTGTTGGTCATCTTTTTACTGGACTTGACTATAAGTATCATGGCGGGCGTCTTATGGGTTCCGTGTTGGTCATCTTTTTACTGGACTTAACTATGAGTATCATGGCGGGTGTCTTATGGGTTCCGTGTTGGTCATCTTTTTACTGGACTTAACTATGAGTATCATGGCGGGTGTCTTATGGGTTCCGTGTTGGTCATCTTTTTACTGGACTTAACTATGAGTATCATGGCGGGTGTCTTATGGGTTCCGTGTTGGTCATCTTTTTACTGGACTTAACTATGAGTATCATGGCGGGTGTCTTATGGGTTCCGTGTTGGTCATCTTTTTACTGGACTTAACTATGGGTATCATGGCGGGTGTCTTATGGGTTCCGTGTTGGTCATCTTTTTACTGGACTTGACTATGAGTATCATGGCGGGTGTCTTATGGGTTCCGTGTTGGTCATCTTTTTACTGGACTTAACTATGAGTATCATGGCGGGTGTCTTATGGGTTCCGTGTTGGTCATCTTTTTACTGGACTTAACTATGAGTATCATGGCGGGTGTCTTATGGGTTCTGTGTTGGTCATCTTTTTACTGGACTAACTATGAGTATCATGGCGGGTGTCTTATGGGTTCCGTGTTGGTCATCTTTTTACTGGACTTAACTATAAGTATCATGGCGGGTGTCTTATGGGTTCCGTGTTGGTCATCTTTTTACTGGACTTAACTATAAGTATCATGGCGGGTGTCTTATGGGTTCTGTGTTGGTCATCTTTTTACTGGACTTAACTATAAGTATCATGGCGGGTGTCTTATGGGTTCCGTGTTGGTCATCTTTTTACTGGACTTAACTATAAGTATCATGGCGGGTGTCTTATGGGTTCCGTGTTGGTCATCTTTTTACTGGACTTAACTATGAGTATCATGGCGGGCGTCTTATGGGTTCCGTGTTGGTCATCTTTTTACTGGACTTAACTATGAGTATCATGGCGGGCGTCTTATGGGTTCCGTGTTGGTCATCTTTTTACTGGACTAACTATGAGTATCATGGCGGGTGTCTTATGGGTTCCGTGTTGGTCATCTTTTTACTGGACTTAACTATGAGTATCATGGTGGGTGTCTTATGGGTTCCGTGTTGGTCATCTTTTTACTGGACTTAACTATGAGTATCATGGTGGGTGTCTTATGGGTTCCGTGTTGGTCATCTTTTTACTGTACTTAACTATGAGTATCATGGCGGGTGTCTTATGGGTTCCGTGTTGGTCATCTTTTTACTGGACTTAACTATGAGTATCATGGCGGGTGTCTTATGGGTTCCGTGTTGGTCATCTTTTTACTGGACTTAACTATGAGTATCATGGCGGGCGTCTTATGGGTTCCGTGTTGGTCATCTTTTTACTGGACTAACTATGAGTATCATGGCGGGTGTCTTATGGGTTCCGTGTTGGTCATCTTTTTACTGGACTTGACTATGAGTATCATGGCGGGTGTCTTATGGGTTCCGTGTTGGTCATCTTTTTACTGGACTTAACTATGAGTATCATGGCGGGTGTCTTATGGGTTCCGTGTTGGTCATCTTTTTACTGGACTTGACTATGAGTATCATGGCGGGTGTCTTATGGGTTCCGTGTTGGTCATCTTTTTACTGGACTTGACTATGAGTATCATGGCGGGTGTCTTATGGGTTCCGTGTTGGTCATCTTTTTACTGGACTTAACTATGAGTATCATGGCGGGTGTCTTATGGGTTCCGTGTTGGTCATCTTTTTACTGGACTTGACTATGAGTATCATGGCGGGTGTCTTATGGGTTCCGTGTTGGTCATCTTTTTACTGGACTGACTATGAGTATCATGGCGGGTGTCATATGGGTTCCGTGTTGGTCATCTTTTTACTGGACTAACTGAGTATCATGGCGGGTGTCTTATGGGTTCTGTGTTGGTCATCTTTTTACTGGACTTGACTATAAGTATCATGGCGGGCGTCTTATGGGTTCCGTGTTGGTCATCTTTTTACTGGACTAACTGAGTATCATGGCGGGTGTCTTATGGGTTCCGTGTTGGTCATCTTTTTACTGGACTTAACTATGAGTATCATGGTGGGTGTCTTGTGGGTTCCGTGTTGGTCATCTTTTTACTGGACTAACTATGAGTATCACGGCGGGTGTCTTATGGGTTGCGTGTTGCTCATCTTTTTAGTTTTCTTCGATCGTGTTTTTGTGGTTTGTCTTCGTTTTGTTTCTTGTGTCTCTGTATTGTCCATTCTTGATTGCCCCTTCGGTTTTCTATAACATTTAATTACACCATACCATTAGAAACAATTGTCATACAGTCAGTAGTATGAAATTTAATTTAAATGACAACCTAATTACACAACAATGTACGTTAAAAGAAAGACGGACAACTCGAATCCTCACAAAAACATAGGACAAGACCAGATACTCCGGGACGAACACATAAACACAGGACAAGACCAGATACTCCGGGACGAACACATAAATTGGTTTATTTATTACAAATTAACATATTTTCATTGAATTCCTTATAACAAAATGATAGTGACAAGCCTTTTCATGTTAGTTCAAAAAATTATTTTGTGCTTTCATCTTGACGACAATGAGCAAGCAAACGATATGGTTCTTTCATCTTTACAATAACACTGTTCGTATTCTACCATACCCATTATTAGAAAGTTTTCTTTCATATTTTATATGTATATATTAGAATATGAAAGAAATCTATCTAAAAATGGACATAGTAGAATTATATGATTGATTATGTTTGTTTGTTTGTTTATTTGTAGGAGAAAACTTTACAATTGTGTCTTATCCTTTAATTTGTTATTATGCATTTTTGACAATAAGTTCAAAACATTATTTGCAAGGGGCCGTCGTGGTCGTATGGTAGTTGGATTTACAACTCCCTATGCAATCAGTGACTATCACCATGCACTAAATTTGTGAGTACGAATCCTGCTCATGATTTCCACGAAGAACGTACTTATTCAAAGCACTAAGTATCAGACCTGTTTTATCTCGCTTTGTTGTTCTTTTGCTCTTGTAGTTTAGTGTTTCTCTCAAATAGGTATTTTACCTATATTAGTTTAAGGTATCCTCATATATTATAGCTACACTGTGGTCTGATAATATCGACAATTGTATAATCTGTATACCGGTATGAGTTTCCTTTGAACATATACTTGACGGAAATATAAAGGGGGCAATAAACCACTGGAAGTTATATCGAATATTTAAAGTATAAAAAAGAATATTTATACAGTGGTGGTCAACGAGTCCACCAATATCACAACAAAACAATCAATCATACTTACTTTTCTCCATGCAATATAAACTATTAAGTATATAGTAAGTATCCCATTTTGTAAACTAATCAACAACATATTTACTGTTTGATATGATTCTTTTGATAGGTATGCAATAGATCAAATTATGAACCCAATAAAAATACTTCAGTATACAATGAATATAACAAGCAGTTCATCGTAAAATAACATAACAGCAGAACTGAACTATATCTCAGATATTAATAACAATATAGGAGATTGCTCATAAGGTAAACATAAAAACACAGGGTTAGCTATACTTCAGTGACCACTGACACTGTATGCGGTTCTCCATGAGGTAAACATAAAAACACAGGGTTAGCTATACATCAGTGACCACTGACACTGCATGCGGTTCTCCATGAGGTAAACATAAAAACACAGGGTTAGCTATACTTCAGTGACCACTGACACTGCATGCGGTTCTCCATGAGGTAAATATAAAAACACAGGTTTAGCTATACATCAGTGACCACTGACACTGCATGCGGTTCTCCATGAGGTAAACATAAAAACACAGGGTTAGCTATACTTCAGTGACCACTGACACTGTATACGGTTCTCCATGAGGTAAACATATAAACACAGGGTTAGCTATGCTTCAGTGACCACTGACACTGTATGTGGTTCTCCATGAGGTAAATATAAAAACACAGGGTTAGCTATACATCAGTGATCACTGACACTGCATGCGGTTCTCCATGAGGTACTTACAGTCAAAAATGCTGAAATTGAGTTATATAATTGGTTCAAGGATTCAAAATACAGACACCTTACACTTCATCTTAAAGATACGTCTGTCCTCGAATTACCAGAATTTCAAACCGACCTTACTATATACATTTTAGAAATAAATAAAGATTTGCCGGCATGGCAATCAAATGAAATTGACTTGGAATCTGTGAAAACATTAACACGACTAAAACGTGTACGTTTTACGTCACACAATACGTCATACATCGTAAAAGGAAACGAGATGAATAATTTTTTCCACCTTGGTCCAAGTGTTCCTGGAAAGCCACAGTATATAGAAGGCAGAAATGGAACAGACGTCTACGAAATAGGTTGTGGTGACGGTGAAATGGTCATAAATAACTATGCAACAGATTTATTGACCGATCATTTAAAGGTCGAAATATTTTATGACGACATTGAAATAATCCAGCAATTAGATGATGTCTTGATAAGATCAAGAAAAATGCCCGACCATTTATCCATTGTAATCCAACTATACTCTAAATCTGTTCAATATCAATATTTGCAAATTCATACAAGCGATGGAGTTACTCTGGAAATTGTTGGAACATATAATGATATTCGCATCCATGTATTACAAATGGATATGTCACGAGCTGATAGCAGCCGACATATTTCATTAGCCAATAATCCACAAACAAGTGAAACACAGAAGGTCTATGGAAGTTTGACTCACAGTAACTATATAGACGGAAATAATAAACCAAACAAATTGATTGGTGGTTGTGAAAATGATGAAATCTGGGGGAACAATGGAAATGATTGGATAGAAGGCGACAAGGGAGACGACGTTCTAAATGGCGGTAATGGTGACGACTTGATATTTGGCGGGGAAGGTAATGACATTATTTATGGAAACGATGGCAATGACGTCATATATCCGGGGAGTGGAACTGACACGGTAGACGGTGGTGAAGGAATAGATACAGTCGTATTGAAAGGAGATTACGTTAACAAAGTAGGAATATATATAAACCTGGCAGAAGGGTTCGGATTGGGAGCAGATGCTGACAACAATCTTTACATTTCAATAGTAAATGCCATAGGAACAGACTTGCCCGATACCTTGACAGGAAGTGATAGTGATAATTTATTGCGAGGCTATGGAGGGGAAGATACCATCATACCAATGAAAGGACATGATTACTTATTTGGTGGGGAAGGAAAGGATACTTTTGACTTGTCAGAAGCCAACGGTATAAAGACGATAGATAACTATGCAAAGGATGAAATTGAAGATGTTTTTCATATAACGTCTTTATTATTACGTCATATGTGCCCACTTAGGTATAATATGAGTCTGTATTTGTCTTTTCAGAACGAAACATCTGAACGTCTTGATTTAATTTTATTCAATTAGTATGAAGGTAATAATTATCAACATGCAAAATTTGAGCTAAAGGACACCATACTTAATAGTGAGAAATTCCTCAAACTCAACAATGAGCAATTGATTGTGCAAACATTTGATGAATTAACGATTTGGTCAACAAATCTAAATGGCGTTTTGTCGGTATATTGGGACTCTTCAAGGCAACACATCATCAAACAACAAGGGTACCAGACATTGTTAGCTTATCGGGAGACGGATAATATGACATATACGAAAGTTAATATCGAAGATATGGCTAATTTTACAATACCACAGATGTCAAATTACGAGATAAGAATATTGTTTGTAAAATGTGGGCGAATCCTGGGCTTTACAAAACCCCATTATGCATTTTCGTCTATTAACTTGAATGCATATTGTGATTGCTACCAGAAACCCATTGATTGTTATGTTGACATGCATTTTAACCCCAAAACTGTAACCCCAAATATAGGCTGGATGGTGGATTTCATTACAGTATCAAATCCACGTCTTTTATTTGATGATTAGTACTATAAAAACTATGGAGGGGATAGTTGAAATTTTTTTTATTTTTCAAATCAAGATATGCTTAGAGCAATTATGTTGCTCAATCTTCAGTTTTATGTGTAGTATTTTGTAGATGTTTTTCCTTTGGTTCTTTTTCTTTTGACCATTGTGTTGTATGTCCTTCTTAGATTTACGGCTTCTGGTTATCACTTTGGCATCTTCAAGCTTTTCTTGATTTGTAGACAAATATAGAACACAAATACAAATGTTAATACATGTAGTTGCATTTGAGCATAAAATAATGTGTGTACTCTGTGAAAGAATAATGAGAAATAAACCAATCTTCTTTGTAAGTATGTCGTTAATATCCTCGTCGTTTGATCTTTTTCATTTTTTATATTGTTTATCTTTTTACCTTATTAGTTTTTTTTTACTTTCTTGAGTTATCCAGGGAAATGCTTAGGACAAGTGGTCATTTGTGTGACACAGATATTCCGCAACGGTTAACCAAGTCACCGTTGCGACCGAAAAACCATAGTCATAGACTTCTAATAATCAGTGGTTGTTGGCGTTCCGTTGCAAGGCAAATTTGCCGACTCCATTCACCATCTTCCCTTTACCTTGTGACAATCGAAATATCCGTCCTTAAACAAATCTCACCTTTTAGCTGTGTGATGTATTTCATGCAAATTTGTTTTCGCTATGAACACCTCTGAAATACTGTCCACATCTTTACTGGAAAATATTTTTGCTAGTCCATGTCAATTCGTAAAGATACCACTCCCAGTCCTCGAGAGAATCATGGGCGATATAATGTGGATGCTGCACTGTGGATTGGACCTACCTCCCGAAAATGGCGTCTTCTAGATGAGTGGGACGAATCAAATGCTCAAATCATCTTAATGACGATACGCAAATTAGTGTCTCTTGTATATAATGCACAAAGACAACACTTTTGTGCAAAAATCATCGGGCGTTCTGTAGTTGGTGGTTCGATGCAACAATAGTATCGAGCAATATCCACATTGACCACCAGCAATGCCACATTTTCACCTCAGGTGAAAATATGTGTGTTGTTTGCAGACTTATTCTCGTCATGAATGAAGCCAAGGAAAGTTTGAAGATACCAAAGAGGTTATCAGAAGTCGTAAATCTAAGAATGACGAAGGACTGATAATATTATGGCAAAAAAGAAAAAAAAGGATAAAATACAAAGAATGGTTGACATAAACCTTCAGAGAAAACTAAAGAATGAACAACACAAACTTCACTAAGATCCGGAGGTTACATACATATACCTCATTGCTCTGAAAGGGTAAGAAGTTCCTATTCAATAGTAGCACCCGTTATAAGTCCTGTGATAGGTCAGGACATTTTTCTCACTTAACGTTAAACAACAATCAATCATAACCAATGGCAATAACATACATATGATGTTATTTTGGAAGTGTTTTGTATTTTATAAGTCTGTTTCTTTGCTGGACCACGTGTTTAGCTATAATTGAAACTTGTAATTTATTAATATCTAGGATTTATAAAATCTTTGATGATTGAACAGACACGAGTCGCGCTTTAGAAGTATGTCAGTGGTATCATAGTAGGTGCATCGGGTCAAATTCGTACCACAGATCAATAAATACATCTTGGTATGGTTTTAGATAATTATAGCTGTTTTTCTTTTTATTCCGCTAAAAAATGGTAGTCGCCCGAAAAGGACATATTAGAAGCAAGGACATAAACAGAATATCCAAAATCGTCTAAGGTTGTCTATTCCTTCAGAGAGAAACTTAGATTTAGTCATAATGATATTATTTAGGAACTGTAAATTTCAGTAATTAATATATCCAATAAACCATCTCGTGTAGATAAACGTTAGAGAAAATCGAAGGGGTAGTCAAGAACGGATAATCCAGAGACACTGGAACCATCGGGCACACAAAACATAGGGCGAAGACGGACAAAACATATTAAACAAAACACAGAAAAGTTATACAAAAAAAAATTAGTAACACGGACCACACCAAACAACGGGGGTGAATATCATGTAAGTTATTTAATCTTCATTTTGTATAAAGTTATAATATTAATAGTACAGTATAACATTATTATGACAACATTCTACAATGGCACACAATCGCATTTTTTCGAGCCCCCGATATGGTAAAGCCAAAGACTCTTAAAATTGGTATGTGTTGCTTCTCTGGTAAGCATGCAGCATAAAGGGGAAAGGGCAAAGACTAGATGGCTCGGAATTAAGATAATGAGTCCAAATGGGGCGACATGTCAATCCACGGTTGTTGATTCAGTGAGCTACAACTGTAAGATCAAAATAAGCGTGTTTGTCTACTACAAAGCGGACCTAATCACCATCTCATTGAACAATTAACTTGTTCTCGCCATTATATAGCTGCAAAGTTGCTGAATTGGCGTTAAACAACAATCGCTCACAATCACTTTTACAATGGTACACGTTTAAATAAGAATATTTTATCACAAGAGTTGGTCTTGAATTTCGATTGGAAAGTAATGAACAGGATATATATATATATATAGGCATTAAGCACACATAGTAATATTGAATGATTGAATTTGGTGTTTAACGCCAACTTTAGCAGCTATATCGTAGCGTTATCAAATTTTACAACTTTTAAGTTAAACTTCCACTTTTACCAGACTTAGAAATAAAACTTATTTGTTTATGGAACAATTTTGTTATATGTACAAATAAAAGAAAAACTAAAATGATAAACACATATTATTTAGAACTTATGTTATCTATTTATAGTTTAGTGTAATGCCTGTGATATTTGTAAATAAATCATGTAAATTGTTGACATGGTAGAATGTCTGACGAAAATCAGCAACACCTACGCAGAATTACACGGAATACAAACCGGTTATTCATCAACTAATAATATATATATATGGACGTATAAATATTTAATTGCGTAAATATATATATATGTATTTTCTACCCCCCCCCCCCTTTTTTTCGCCAATGTTGTCTCTTTAAAACATAAAACATGAAATACTTGATTATTTTGGCTAAGTCACTCGGTGGATATCAATATAGTCTTAACTTTATTTGTTCCGTATTAATCTTTCACGTATTCAGGGTTTTCAATCAGCGACGAATTAATAAACAAAAATCTTTCCAATCCAGAATCAAGCCGACACAATATGATTTTACATTACAGAAACACAAAATATCAGCCGTGCATGCATGATGAGGTATTCTGCGAAATAAGATCTAAATATATAATAAATATTTAACACGAAATTTTGGGTTACCTGGTTCCGGTTGAGTAATTTGTTCACAATATACCACTTAGATTATTTTACAAATAAAAACTCTTATTCCATATTCCATACGTTTCTGCTGTTTACACAGCTTTCCTCAGTGGAAATTTATTACAGAATCTCTCTCTCTCTCTCTATAGATTTGAGGTATGCTAATTTTCCCATGACCTTAAATAATTAAAAGAAGCTGGTATTTTAATTTAAAGAGGTGGTATATGTGGGTAAAACCACGCCTACGAATACCTGGAATCATTTTAGCTGAATGAAATACTTAGAAAAGTAGATACTGAAGCGACAATTATCATGTTCATCGGATCGGGTTTAGGTTTTGCATTAATTGAATTACATTGTATACACTACATCTGCGAAAAACACTATATGTGTTATGCGAATCTCATACCTGAAAACAAAGTGAATTATAGTACTAATTATAGGTAGGACAAATTTAATAAATTTATGGCTTGTTCAATGCCTCGTTTTGCAAAGTTGAATTACTCTGTACTGGCTTAGCATATTGTCAGATACTCGTAATGGCATGATGCATTCTATGTAGGTTTGTTATGATCATTAACATGTAACTCTCCAAACACGGTACCAATTATTTTCTAGTCAGGTTTTCTATGTGATATCAACCGCATCGGTGATGTAATGGTTAGCGTGCTCGCCTCGAGTGCTGTAGATCATGGGTTCGAGTCCCAGTCGGATCAAACCAAAGACTAAAATTGGTATTTGTTGCTTCTCCGATAAGCACGCAATATTCATGAGAAAGTGCAAAGACTGGTTGGCTCAGAATTATGATAATGTGTCCGAGTGGGGCGATATGTCTATCCGCGAACTGTTGTTTCAGTGAGCTAGCACTATAAAAACCAAACTAAGCGTGTTGATCTTCATCATCTGATGAAAATTAACTTGTTCTCTCAATGATATTGCTAAAAAGAATTGCTGAGTTGGCGTTATGATATCCTGACATCGTCGAACGTACAGCTAGGGCAAATTTGTAGGTTTAGTTCTGTGAACCGTCACCAGTTCCTCTGCCAAAACTTCCGTGCTGGACTTGAGGGTTGAGTGATATATGCAAGTGCAATGCTATATTATAATTGACTATTTGAATAGCATTTACATGATCATGCTTTATGTAAAACATTTCTATTGTAGCAGTGTTTTAATATTTCTCCCAATCCGCCCTTAGTAAATACTTTTGGTTTCAGGCATCCATCAGCAAATGTTGACCACCTGACAATGTCAATGCAGAGAAATATGACAGACTTATATGCGTGGCGTTAAACACCAAAAATCAAATCAAATCAAATCGATAGACATATATGCAGACCATATTGTCACGTTTACAGATATCAAATTTACTGTTGTCGAGAAATAATAATTTGGTTGTAAAATATAGCAGAACATTCCAGCCATCGCATGACTTGTTAGGTGAAATGAATGAGTTTTATGTAGTATATGCGATTAAGTTTATGCTGGATGATTGATGAAATATAAAACAGGCCGATATAATAATTATATGTAATATCTAATTAACATAATATACTTTTACAATTTCCATGAATTTCTCTTTACTTAAATATTTGATCCACAAGTTAAAAAAACCTTTAAAAGTAACTAATGGATATATAATTACACTATATGACATAGTAAACGAATTGTTCAACAGGTAATATTACTGTTTAATAATAATTCATTTTTTTCCCAGGATATATAAAACAAACAACTTGACCGAATGAACTGAAGTAAAGGAGCACATCGTGAATAGAGACATCCACGAACATAGTAACTTAAGTAAGTATAGGATAATTTGTAGCTGTTCCCAAATGTGCAACAGTTTGTTAGAGATGGTCGTTGATGACCTTTTGCACGGCAATATTTTCCGATTATAGTTTCACCTTGGCAGGATGCAGCCCCTCCAGAAATGGCACTCGCTAGTTACTCGTGCACAAATCAAATACACTCCTCGTCCTAATTAGGGGGCACACGTGAGTACTTCGTGTATGCAGAATGTCTGCAAAGCCAAATATTCAGATCCTATTCATTATAGATTTGTTTTCCTGTGATAATCTAATAACTTCCAGCCATAGGCTCATCCATCTCTGTGCTAACCTTTTACCATCAATATATATTGTTTGTAAGCTTGTTTCCATTATGAATATAGCTTAAATACTGTGTTTGACATTAAACAGCAGACTTGGGGTCAATTACATTGGAATGTAATTAATTAAATTACACATTACATTGCAAAAGTGGTCAATTACATTCAATTACCATTACGTAGTTTTTGAAATGTGATTAATTGAATTACAATTACTTTACTAAAGTAATTAATTAAATTACACATTACATTTGGTGATAACTTTAATTATTAAACAATATATTATATACACTATAGCTTGTTTAAAGCTTACAACACAGTTTTAGCATTACATTTGATCTTTGCCAGCAATACTAAATAGTCTTTTGACAGGAACTGATGTGGCAGGTATTGCCAGATGCTTTCTGGCTAAATTTGATAGAAGAGGAAATTTGTTGCTATTAATTTTCCAATACATGAGGGGATTTTCTGACATCTCTGTGCATAGTTATGAAATGTAGTCATCTACTTCACTTATAAAACCAGAAGGATTTCTCTTTCTGGAGGGAGTTGAGGTTGAGCTCAATTGTTTTACTTTATTTCTCAAAGGTCAACATATTTGTCAACTTTTTCAGTTTCACACCACCTAATCTTAAAGCTTGAATCCAGCAAAGATGCAAGTATATAACATTGATCACTTTCAAACTGAGATAATCTTGCATCAATTGAATCACTTAAAGTAGAAACCATTTTTGAACTATAAGCCACTGATTTTTTTTTTATAATTATCAAGCCAAACATGCATTGATGAACAATATCAAAATTCAAGATTAAAATGGAAATTTGCTTAATGATTTAAAATATGTTTCCTCATATCAACACACAACAAAATGTACCTTATATATTAGTGAAAGAAATATTTTTTTAAATTATTATTAACATACCGGTAATTTCTTATCATAAAGACACCAAAGAAAGCATAATGTAATTGAAAAGTAATTCAGCATTACATGCTTTTTTGCATGTAATTAATTAAATTACAATTACATGAAATTAAAAAAGTGCTCAATTACACATTACATTCAATTACATGGAAAATTGTAATGCATTGCACTTAATTACCATTACATTTTCAATTACCACAACCCTGTTAAACAGTCGATCAAGAAATCAACTATTATTTTTATGTTCATGCTAAACAAATGAATCCACATATCTACACACATTACTTCAGGATCCCAACCCTCCCTTCTTGACAACTGGATCTCCATTTTCAACACATATATTAATATACGATAAAAAGACCTGCAGATTCGCTTCCTCTCCAACAGACTACATACTACCACAACAATTAATGACAACATAAACATGGACCGTACAATAGCAGGGTCAATAAATGAATGTAGTTTTTATCTTTCCTTCTACTAGATGCGAGATGGAGGTCATGTCAAGTAATGATGAAGACGAAAAAATGATTGATATATTTAAACGGTGTCTAGAAGATAACAATTGTCTGCCATTGCTGAAAGAGGAAATAAAATTGAAAATCCAGTGCAAGCGAATCATTTCCGGAGAGGACGAATTGAAAGTGGAACAAACGAAGAACGTCAAATATTTGGTACTGTTTTGTTTTTACATTTTTTTGTTTACATTGGATGAAATAGCACCTGTGGAATTTTCTCAAAATCGTCCATTGTTAAATCGTAAAGCTAATTTTGAAATCCCTTAAATAAAGTATGATGCTCACACGCCCTTGGTTCAGTAGTTTCCTTGTTAGTAGCAACCCTCTATCAAGGAAATCCTGATAGGGACCGCAAGCTCTGGAATATCGTGTCAACTGAGAGATATATACTCCATATGCTGGTGCTGGAATGTTGCTACATACAAATAGAAAGCTTACAATGGAAAAAATGAAATCGTCTCTTTTGTCGTAAAGTTTCGTTGTTAACCGCCCCTCACTGTTGAATTTCGAGGTGTAAGTCAAGGTAGGAAGCAGACCTATCTATATCTCTGGTATCTTTTATTTCAAGCTCAACGAAATCACCAAGCCTATAAAATTATTTAGTGAAAGGACATCGTCTATATAGCGGAAAGTAAAGGATCGGGCTAGCTTCTGTATGAAGTCTGCCTCATACGAGTAAAGGAACAAGTCGGCGAGAAGAGGAGCACAGTTTGTGCCAATAGACTGTCTGTTGAAAAACACGTCCACTAAACATAACAAATATGTTGCCAATCAAAAACTCGAGCATTTTGATGATATCAGTTTCAGAGAACTTTTTGGTAGAATGAGAGTGACAACATTTTATTTTGAATGCGCAACTAACAAATTGTATTCCATTCTATTCCTTTCTACTGTCAATTTGTAAGAAAATTCATGGATGTAAATGAACATGAAAGACATTCCAACATTACACGTAGATACAAATTAAAATAAAGGCACAGTCGGATCTTCAACAACGAGAATATCTCATACCCTAAAATGAGTGTGAAACGGCTCCTAGCCTGCAGTTGAGTGGGACTCTTTACTTCCGTCGGTAAACATTGAATCTTGGCATCTTTGTTGTTCGAATTAAGGAATAACAGTACTGTATTTGACGAGTTGGAGGTTTCAATTGCGAATATGACGGTCGCAAATGCCGTTTTACTGGCGACGCGAAGCAGAGCCAGTAAAACAGATATTTGCAACCGTTAGAATTCAAATCCACAATTGACACCGACAACTCTTCAAATACAGTACTGTTATTCCTATTCTTATGAAATTCTCCCAACGTGTACACACTAGTTTGAAAACATACAAATAAATGGCGAAATATATGCACCTTTCAAATTCCTTCGGCTAAAAAAATAGTAATGTACAGACGTTGGCCAGGAATGAATTCGCAAAATGGCGACGTTATAAACATTTTAACAGAAAATTAAAATTTTTAAAGTAACATTTCATGCAATAAACGTAATTTTCTTACCTTGAAACTAGTATTTTGTTATCTGACCCCTGCTTCTTAAAACACACCTGATCCTCCGAGGTATACTGTCATATAAACTCCGTATGTAGTGCAAAGCCAAACCTGTCCAAATATCCAGAATAACACGTTTCAAGTCATCGGCATTCTTTATTTCTCTAAGTCGTTGGACTTGTATTTTTAGAACTTTCCACACATTTTCGATAATATTAAGATCTGGGCTTTGTGGGGGCCAAAGAAGGGTACGAATTTCGTTTTCCTCTTTCCACTGATTTGCTCGTAAAGAAAAATGACATGGCGCGTTCAACCGTTGTCCCGGAAAATCCAAGGTCTGTCAGAAAAGTGCCTGACAACAACCGACCAAAGATTATCGTCTAAACCCGAAATATATTTGTCGGTATTCATGTTACCATCAATAGCAACCAAAGTTCCAACTCCATAGTACGTAATGCACACCCAAAACATAACAGAAGCACAGCAGGTTGTCTCAAAGTCGTCCAGCTGGCCAAGACAATCGGGCCGAAAACGTTCATTGGGCTTCCTCCAAACATAGACTTTCCCATTTCTACCCAACATAATTTTTGTCTCATCACTAAATATTATGGATGACCAGTTATTCTGAACATTCCAGTGCAATTTCTGACGATAGAATCTCATTCTACGGTCACGATTTACACGTGATATTGTAATTTTCTTGCATATCATGCGTCGTTTGTAACCACAAAAGCACAGTCTCCTGCGAACAGTTCTTTCAGACACATTGTATCCAGTCCTGTTATTAAATCTAGCAATTAAATCCTTCAATGTTTGTCTTCGATTCCTTTTCACACTCCGAAAGAGAACCCGTTCATCCTTCCACTTCTCGGATTATTTTCTATACTTCCCCTTTCGAATGTCCGTTTTAAAATTTTCTGAATAGTGCTACAGTTAATTCCAGTAAATTCCTGAATTTTGTAGCTTGAAAACACTTGGTGTGATAACGATAGAAGCATTTCTTTCTACTCGATTGTCAATTCCTTACCGTGTCTAGCCATCTTTTTAGCAGACGATTTTTGCTTACCAAAGGGAAATAAATCTGATGAAAACTACGTCGTCGTGGATATTTTAATTCAAAAACAATAACGGAGTGGAAAAATTCGCTACGTATGGACTCAAGATTTATGTTAAGACCATATATGGACATCTAACACGATATCGATAAGTGCGACGTCGCCATTTTGTGAACTCATTCCTGGCCAACGTCTGTAGTTGTTTAAGGATCCGCCATCTTGAAAACGTGAAATCCTACATGTCATATGTACAACAATACACAAAAATAATTAAAATGCCTACCTTGAAAACTTATTTTAGTTAAATTCTATCTAAAGTGAAGCGTACGCGAAGCCAAATAACGTCTGATCTTTACATTTTAAACTGGAAGTCTTCATATGACGTCCCGTTGTTTATGTGCCAAAGTCGTTCAACAATATTTCCCGGAATTTTTATTTTTGTGATTTTTAGACTCAGGGATATGCAAGAATACATTTTTATGTTCAGTATTGCATTAGAATGGATAGTAAACTCGATTTGCGACCATCAAATCTCCAATTGATGCCGTGAAATTTTCAAATACAATACAGTTACATGTCTCTCGTCAAATTCATAGTCGGAAATATCTGGATCAGCCATATTGTTTACAAACAAGTGCATTCGAAGTAGGAATATAGTATTCCTTCAGGCCTGTCAACTGCAGATTTGACGGCTCTTGATAGCCAATGAAAATACGCGTTACATTATAATTGCATTAGAATGTCATTTGATGTATAACATGTTATTCCCAGATGTGGGGTTATCAACAAGGAAACAAAAAAGATGATCACGTTTAATTCATTGCATAAAATGGTTTGGTTTGGTTTATGGTGTTTAACGACACTTTCACACTATTTCAGATATATCATGGAGCCCAGTTTTATTGGTGGAGGAAACCTGAGAAGCCACCGACCTGTCGCAAGTCACTGACAAATTTTATCACATAATGTTGTATCGAGTGCACCTCGCAATGAACGGGGTTCGAACTCATAACTTTAGTGGTGATAGGCACTGATTGTACAGGTAGTTGAAAATCCAACTACCATACGATTACGACGGCCCAATGTTTTTCTTACACGAAATAAGTTTGTATAATATTGGACGTTGTATTTATGAAAATTTACTTTCTAATATTAATTTGTCCTTCTAATTTGACCTATTTATTAGTTCACATGACCCAAAGAGAATCAAGTTACTTGGCGTTCGTCATAAAATATTCATATTTCATCTTCTCCAAAAACTACTGAGCATTACTGCAAGTCAAAATGAGCTCAAATTCAAACTGCAGCTGCATGACAATGAATAGTTCAACTTATATTCTGGGTTTTTCGTTCAGTCTAATAATATCGAATATGCTAAAAGACAGGACTGCCGCACACTGTTTTTAAAGCAGAGCACTCAGCCGTAGATGGCTTCTTTTTAATCAGATTATATGACTAAAATGACATCAACTAAATAAGGGTAATAACAAAATTACCGAACTCCGAACAATCTTACAAAGGGAAAGTCAAAACTCATAAGTATATAAACAGACAAAATCAGTCAACAACCGGAAAACTGTGAAAACCGTAATGACCCTGACTTGGTACAGGCATTTCTAAAGAAATGGTGGGTTGAATCAGATTTTAAAGCGCCAAACCTCCCCCTTTCATTACGGCTCAAAGTGTCCGGCTGTCACTATAACAGTATTTATAACAATACTTGAACAAAACAGGTAATACAGTTGTCAAAAGCAGCACCAAACTCAGTGAAGTAAATGTCAAAGAATACTGAGTGGTCTACTTTAAAAATTGTGCCCGACAAGTGCTGTTTTATATCTAAAAGACTGTCATACTAAAAATAGAATTAATAAAAAAAAAATTAAAAATAAATGGCAGAAAAAGGTGTCTATTATGTTGATATTGGATTGTTCACTCACTTATCATATTTCCAACTTTTTCTATTTAAGATAGAATTCAAAATAAAAACAAATCAGTTGAACAATTACAGGTTTGATATCTCGTTATTGTTTTATATAGTTAAATGCCTTAACCCATCTTCCTAATAAATCTAATTTTATGATGTGGTCAGATAATATGTCGTCTATCATGGCAATAGAAAATTGATATCAATTCACAGCACTACTAATTTCATAATCATCCAAATTGATGAAAACCTTGTGGTTGTCGATAAAGACATTAGTTATGTCCTATATGTATCCATGAGAACGCAATAATGGACCAAAGGTCGATGAATTCTCTGTATGGCCTAATACGTAACTGTTTTATTCTTAACACATGTATATATGTTGGAACTTTGGTATGTTAGTCTGGACGTGCAAAACAATAATAAAATGCATTGAAGGAAAAGTTTGAAAATACCAAAGTGGTAACCAGAAGCCATAAATTGAAGAGGAACAGTTAATACAATGGTCAAATGAAAAAGGCCAACCACGAATCCCATTAAAACAGGTGTGAACCCATGTGCTCTGGAAGGGTACGCAGTTGCTACTCCACATGTGGCACCCATCGTGTTACTCTTGTTACAAACCCGATGACAAGTCATGAATGAGGAAAGCACGGGATTGTGAATTCAGGCCATTCATTGTTCGCAACGAGTAAAACCAGTAATCTTGACACGTGATCGGATAACGACAATTGGGATATAAATAATAAAACCATCGACGGGAATAAAAAGATATGTTAATGGTTATATGAACTGATTGCACATGATAAATAAAAAATAATGCGATCCAATCGCGGTAGGTGTGGCCAATTATGTATATAATTTACATGTTGAATCACTGTTTAAATCATTATATCAGCTGGCAATGAAACAACACTGTTATTACTTTTGCATCAGTTAACAGACGAAGAAGTGTTAAAACGACACAAACGAATGGAACAGAATCGAAGATCAGCAGTTGGCACTAGAGCTCGACAGAAAACACACAAAATAGAGCTTGAGAAGGTACTATTGATTTAGGAAAACATAATAATTAAAAAAGCGTAAGAAAAAAAAGTATTACACCCAGTGAAAACAACACATTGTATTACGTCATAGTACTAACACCGTGATAATAGAAAATTATATATAATTGATCGTCCAAAAGTGAAAACCAAATTGTTTTTCTAAGCGTCATGTTAGGACAAACAAAAATGGTAATATATATATAAAACAGTACAACTATTCTTACATTCTGAATATTAAACGTAAATGACGGGTAAGAAAAGTTTAAAAATGCATAAAGTGTAACCAGAAGCTTTAAATTGAAGGACAAACGATACAACGACCAAAGGATAAAACGATCTACAAAACACTACACAGAAAACTAAGGCTCGATTAACCCGAACCCCACTGAAAACGGGGTTGAACTGCTCCACATTTGACACCCGTCGTGTTACAAAGCTGGTGATAAGTCATGAATAAGGAAAGGACCGGATTAATTCGCGTGATCGAACATTCGTTAATTACCGAGTTTTTTTGTTACTGATGTTTTAGAAGCCAGCGAACAATTTCTACAATTCAAATCACGGTCACGTGGCTTTTCTAAGCAAATGAAATGAATCGTTCGTTGGAAATATCTATGCCATTTAGATACTTGCTATTCGGTTGCACAATCAATTTACAGTTTCGTTTCGTATTCATTATAGGAGGCAAGGAAACTTGAAGAGGAACAGTTGAAGTTGCAACAAAATGTAAACTCTTTGAAAAGAGAAATAGCGACGTTACAAAATACACTAGAAAATCACAAGTGTAACAAACTATCATCACAAACCACAAAATACATTAGAAAATCACAAATGTAAAAAACTATCATCACAAACCACAAAATACATTAGCAAATCACAAATGTAAAAAACTATCATCACAAACTAAAAAATACATTAGCAAATCACAAATGTAAAAAATTATCATCACAAACTACAAAATACATTAGCAAATCACAAATGTAAAAACTATCATCACAAACTACAAAGTACATTAGCAAATCACAAATGTAAAAATACTATCATCACAAACTATAAAATACATTATCAAATCACAAGTGTAAAAAACTATCATCACAAACCATAAAATACATTAGCAAATCACAAATGTAAAAACTATCATAACAAACTACAAAATACATTAGCAAATCACAAATGTAAAAATACTATTATCACAAACTACAAAATACATTAGCCAATCACAAATGTAAAAAACTATCATCACAAAATACATTAGCAAATCACAAGTGTAAAAAAACTATCATCACAAATCACAAAATACATTAGCAAATCACAAATGTAAAAACTATCATAACAAACTACAAAATACATTAGCAAATCACAAATGTAAAAACTATCATCACAAACTACAAAATACATTAGCAAATCACAAATGTAAAAATACTATCATCACAAACTACAAAGTACATTAGCAAATCACAAGTGTAAAAAACTATCACCACAAACCACAAAATACATAAGCAAATCACAAGTGTAAAAAACTATCATCACAAATCACAAAATACATTAACAATTCACAAGTGTAAAAAAACTATCATCACAAACCACAAAATACATTAGCAAATCACAAGTGTAAAAAACTATCATCACAAAATACATTAACAAATCACAAGTGTAAAAAAAACTATCATCACAAAATAAAAAATACATTAGCAAATCACAAATGTAAAAATATTATCATCACAAACTACAAAATACATTAGCAAATCACAAATGTAAAAATACTATCATTACAAACTACAAAATACATTAGCCAATCACAAGTGTAAAAAACTATCATCACAAACCACAAAATACATTAACAAATCACAAGTGTAAAAAACTATCATCACAAACCACAAAATACATTAGCAAATCACAAATGTAAAAATACTATCATCACAACCCAATAATCACCTGTGCAGAAATAAAAATATAACAAAATATTAAATCTGTAGTACATGTAGTATGCAATGAACATGAAGATATTATCACAAGATAGTTCTCAATGAAACTCCATAGGTCCTGTACGTAGATGGCACCTTACAACAGGGCTGATATTCAGCAATATATTGTACGTTGTACATAATGGTGGCTCGTTACATTGAAATATTTTCATTATTTGATCCTGTACTTTGACAAATCGTCATCCCATGTGGCCAGTCCATCGATATCGTTTTACTCATATGCCGATATATTGTTTAATATCGTCATAACTACTAGTGAACTACTGTTCACCTGACACCAGGGCGATCAAGTTAATGTTTAAATAGTATTCAGCTTGCATGCAGACTTTTCTTTTTCCTTTTTTATAGTGAATAATACAAATGTATCTTGTTTGTTCAAATGCAATAGTAAATTATTGATACAATCATTATCGAAGTTATCGCCCTTTGAATATTATTATATTTTGCATAAAGCCAAATAAAATATAAAACATTATAAAAAAAAACATAGGAGTTTTTGCTTTTGTACTTTTGTATTCGCATGAACCTCCAATGTCAGACACTAAAACGAGTATAATAATATTTTAATCGAAACTGATTTAATTCAATATCATTAAGTAGAGGGCGGGGTAAAAATATGATTTTATATTTTGATCTGGTACTTTTATAGCCATATTAACAGCAGCAATTAAGAAATAAAGCAATAATCTACTAAACTTGCATTACAAATTTAGAATTCAATTTGTTAGTAATATATAACTTATACCATCATTTTGCTATTCATAACAATGCAAGATAATGTTTATTATTACATAAGGTTTTGTTTTACTGTTTTTCTATTGGCCAGAAGCAATACACGTGACATTCCATTTTCTAACATATTGATTAGCAAAAAGCAATTTCGGTGCAATAAATAATCATATTGCGCTCTCGTGCAAAATCAATGAATGAAATTACGTAACACGAGAGTGCAATATGGTTTTTTATTGCACAGAAATTGCTTTTTGCTAATCAATATGTTAGAAAATGGAATAAAATTTGAAAATTTTCCAAAAATTTTAAAATTATAAAATAAAAAAAAATTAAAAAATTAAAGTTCAATTTTTTTTTTAAATTTGAAAATTTTGAAAATTTCTTAAAATTTCAATTTTTTTTTTAAAAATTATTCAAAATTTTCATAAAATTTCAAAACTTTCAAAAATTTGATTGAAAAAAATACGGCATTACAAATGATAAAATTTTCAAAAAGTTTCAGAAATTTCAAAGTTTTCATAAAATTTCAAAATTAGAGTAAAATAAAACAATTACTACACTTGAACTTGATGAATATGAGGTTTTATGGAGCAGAGTACAACGATATTGAACTCGGCTTCGCTTCGTTCAATATTGTTGTACTCTGCTCCATAAAACCTCATATTGATCTCGTTCAAGTGCAGTAATTGTATATTATGGCTGATTTAAAGCCAATATCTTTGTCGTGCAACTGTCGAAATTAAGATTTTTTATGTTTCTGGAGTGAATTAATTATCCCGTTTTCTATATGTATTCATTATTTTTATTTTGATAATTAGACGGAAATATTTACTGATAAAATATTACATATTATTTTATAATATATTTATTAATAATATTTTCGAATACGCTCTTTAATATCAATAAGTGATTTTTATTAGTTTTCAATTACAATTCTAGACACAAAGAATGATCTCCTATTTCATGAAAGGTTTACAGACACCAAAGAGGTAATCATAAGCCGTAATTCAAAGACGGACATACACTACAATGGCCAAAATAAAGCTAACAAACAAATGGACAAACGGTGCTGTCCAAAAAGCTAGACAGAACACTAAAATTGAACAACACTATAGCCACAAATCTTTGCAGCTTAAAAAAAATCATTTTATCGATTTTACGGTTAAATTGTACCGGACATCACATCACGGAACCGAAAACGTGACGAACTGTAATTGGAAAAAATGAACAACACGAATCCTAGAGATAGGGTGAAGTCGTGTGCTTCGGAAGGCTAAGCAGTTCCTGCTCCATTAGTGCCATCCCTGTTTTTACTCGCTAAAACTCAGGCAGTAAGTCAAGAATGTGGAAAGGGCGGTATTGTCACTGGGACAAAGGGAACATATCCGTGGTAATTTGTGACAATAAATATTCCGTATCTGGTAACCAAATAATGGTAACGACCATGAAATGTTCGAAGTGATGACTTCAACTGAACCATAAGGAGCCCTTTGTGCAGTAGCTTCCTTGTTAGCAGCAATCCATTATCAAGGAAACAATAAAATGAACCACAAGGTCTGGTTAGTGAACGATATTTTTAAACTTTGGCATTAGGTTATGTGTGAGGTTGTCATTTTACTCAAACGTGGAAATAAATTGCATGACCGCATAACACCAATAAGAAGGGAGATATGGACTCATAGAACTAGTTTAACCCCGTCTTTTGTAATTAAAGTGCCTGTACTAAGCCAGAAAGTTTAGGGGTCCCCCCCCCGGGTGTCGATGTTGCCTCTATATTTACGATTTGTCTATGAAATTTTAGATCTATTGGAAAGTGTGGTATTTTTTTTTTCATTTTCCCCATTTTATTAATCCTTTATATTTTTTTGATATTTGTTCCCAAGTATTACATCAATTAAATCTCACCATTAATTCTTTTATGGATGAAATATTGCCTAAGATGGCGATAAATAAAACCAAACCAATAATAAAATAATACATATCTTGTATTGTCAGTGCCAGAAATCATGGTTTTCTACAGATTACAATTTTGTACTTTACTTCTTCTGGAGCTCATCTTTTATAAATGTTATTTATATTTATTTACTCATGCTGTTGTCCAAACACGATTTCCATGTCGGACGATATTCGTGTCGACGGGTGGCACATTTGGAGCAGGAACTTCTAACCTTTTCAAAGCACACGAGTTCACCCCCAGTTTTTAGTGGGATTCGTGTTACTCCATCTTAAGTTTTCTGTGTAGCGTTTTCTTTGTAGAACATTTGTGTCCTTGTGCATTTGGACATTATATTGTCTGTCTTTCTTCAATTTACGACTTCTGATTACCCCTTTGGTATCTTGGCCATTGTAGTGTCTGTCTTTCTTCAATTGACGACTTCTGATTACCCCTTTGGTATCTTGGCCATTGTATTGTCTATCTTTCTTCAATTTACGACTTCTGATTACCCCTTTGGTATCTTGACCATTGTATTGTCTATCTTTCTTCAATTTACGACTTCTGATTACCCCTTTGGTATCTTGACCATTGTATTGTCTGTCTTTCTTCAATTTACGACTTCTGATTACCCCTTTGGTATCTTGGCCATTGTATTGTCTGTCTTTCTTCAATTTACGACTTCTGATTACCCCTTTGGTATCTTGGCCATTGTATTGTCTGTCTTTCCTCAATTTACGACTTCTGATTACCCCTTTGGTATCTTGGCCATTGTATTGTCTGTCTTTCTTCAATTTACGACTTCTGATTACCCCTTTGGTATCTTGGCCATTGCATTGTCTATCTTTCTTCAATTTACGACTTCTTATTACCCCTTTGGTATCTTGGCCATTGTATTGTTTGTCTTTCTTCAATTTACGACTTCTGATTACCCCTTTGGTATCTTGGCCATTGTATTGTCTGTCTTTCTTCAATTTACGACTTCTGATTTCCCTTCGATATCTTCAAACTTTTCTTCAATAGGACATTGATCTACATCGACGTAATATATATTTAATGTTTAGTCTACGTGATCAATGAATAGTAATCGGTCAAAATATACTCATTTAACTAGTCGTTGCATTACATGCAGCACGTGATAACATCAAATATGTGATGAAAACCATCCCAAAATATTAAAACGTACAATAAATATAAAATTTATGGATTCTGAAGATGAAAATCCTACATCTGTCTAAGATATCGCTTTAACGGGTTAGCTATTTATTTTAGCCTTGCGTGACATTTCAACCTTCAACTTGTATTGAGTTAAAAAGCATGTTCAATAAAATAATTCCTCCAGTAACAGAACCTCAAACATGTTTCGAAGTAAAATTGCATCATGCAATTACTTAAATTATACTTTGCGATGGAATGAAAGTAACTTCTTCATGATATTCTGGGTTTTTTTCATCACGCAACTTGTGTGTCACAAGGCTGTGGCTGTGGTATTGTTCGCCATTATTTTGTAAGTGCATTAATCAAGTGGATGTTGTACAGCTTATGTCTACTAATAAATGGGAAAGAAAAACAAAACTTAGCACACCGTTAGAACAGTTCCTGTCTAATAGGTAAATCGTAGAAACAGAAGCAACATCGATGCCCCTAGCGCTCACTTTTCTATCTGGTAACAGATGCTTCAATAATACGTGGTAAGGTAAGCTTATTAATTAATAATCATCGGTGTAATATGCAAATAAATGTTCAAATATACTGATTAATCAATTTACAAAATATATTAAATATTTTCCTTGACAAATACACATCATATAAAGCTGTTTCCACGAGATATAGTGAAGTTTGAATCATATAAATAAATCGTGACAAGATATAATGACAAATGGATGGTTCGGCATTATGCTTCTCGAATACTGGCTGCCGTACTAGCATACCAAGCGTGCGATTTCCAATTCCGCAGAGGAAAAAAATACCAATGTTTGGCATTACGCTAAAGGAATATGTGATGCAGTTTGTCAACTAGATGGGTTCGCATCTCGTCGAGGAGAGAAAACAAATCAGTTAAAAATCCCAACACTGTTGGCAGGAATATATGTTGGTCCAGTTGAGGTGTTTGGATGTATTGGAAATGTAGATAACATATTTTGAAACAAAAATGAAAGGAAATCAAGTAGCAGAAATTGTGTTGTAAATCACACTTGAAAGAATGAGTCGATTCTTTTGTAAAGGGTTCATGCTTTATTTATGCTATTTGTATTTATCTAACATTATATACGTTTTCCTTTGAAATTACGGGAAATCGCCTGTCTGATACAAGGTGTCTGATACAAGATGTTGTATCACCACACTGTGGTGATAAAAGAATGGCGCGACGTTGCACGAGACGTTCTCTGCCCAACTACTTTGACATGACGTCATACCATTGGAATGTGAGACAAAACACAGTAACCTGACGTTGGTGAATGAACGGAAAAAATAACGTGACGTCACACACAAAATGTAGTCTCCCTCAGAGTATTGTACACATTTTAATTCAACATTTTCTATTTGCTTAGAATTCGTTTTTATTGAAATGTTAGATAAACTTATTACATACATAGTGTGGTGGTACAAGACTGTGTATCAGGTCTTGTCTGTTGCGTGAACAAACCGCATCACAACTCGTCGCTGTCGCGACTCGTAGTGATACTGGTTCACACAACAGACTCGACCTGATACAAAGTCCTGTACCACCACAATATGTATGTATTGGGTATTTATTTACGTATACTGGTGTCCAACACGATTGTAATAGCAGTTGATGCCCGGGTCGCTTAACAGCAGCATAAAGGGTGTCACATGTGGATGAGAAACTGCTATCCCTTCCGAGGCACCTGAGTTTACCCCCGGTTTTCAGTGGGATTCGTGTTGCTAGATCTGTAATTTTCTGTGTAAAATTTAAATAATGGAAAGCATCCTGTCGTATTCATAAGACTTCAGGGACTTCACTTTAGCAATATAAATAAGGATGGTGTTATTGTGTTCAAAGTACAAGAAAACGTATTCAGATAAATTCCACTGTGACCAATTTATCGTGCGGAAATACATACTACATCATCATACATGTAGTAATAAAATGCAAAATTTCAGAATATAATATATAAGCAGCAAAAAAGATTCTATCTAATGACATGAAATAAGCCATGAAAACACTGCATTGTTTTGTTGAAAAATATGGAGTTATCTAACAGAAAATCCTAAAGGTAGTTTATAGAATGTATTCAGTTGCTCGTTATTTATATATAAATAAGTCGTAAATTTCTGGGAGTTTTTCGATATTGTAACATGATAAACCCAACATCTTAAGACATCTAACGTTACTAATTTGTATTTATGATGTGCAAAATCTAAATCTGAATTTATATTTACTTGTTTTTATATGTTGTAAATTAATTTTAATGTTCTATGATAGGAACACAGTAATATGTTTTATATATCTGTTTTCATGATACACATTCTTGCTTACAATAAAACGAAATTGGTTATATTATAATTTTATACGCACAACCAGAAATATTACTCCATATTAAATAACCGTTACGTTAGAGAAAACCGAAGGGGCAATGTAATTTACAATCCAGAGAAAATTGGCAATATTGGGTACACAAGACACATAGCGAAGTCAAGCAAACCAAAAACACAAACAGATGAGCAACAGGAACCCCACTAAAACCAAAAGGGTATGCAGTTCCTGCTCCTATAAGACACACACCATGTTATATTAATGGTAGCACATTATGGTGAGATTGTTCGGAGTTCGGTAATTTTGTTATTGCCCTTAATTAGTATGACAAGACTATTTGATCTGATTAAGCTAAGCTATTAACATCATTGTTTGTTAGTCAATCACCAGAATGTTCGTCTATCTATATTCCCACATTGTTGAATTGTGGTCTTAAATAGATGTTTGCTATGAAAATGATTAAATATGATGAACATGATATAATAAATAGACGTTAGAGAAAACCGAAAGGGACATTCACGAATGGACAATCTGAAGACACAAGCAACATTGGGAACAGGACATAGAACGAAGAAAAACAAGCTACATGGCGCAACATGGTAAATTAAAAGATTTATGGTTTGTGGTGTTTAAGGCCACTTTCAACAATATTTCATTTATATCGTGGCGGTAAATTAAAAGATGAAATACAAAAAACCAGTGGTGAACATAGATGCTTAAACTGTTTGTTAACATGGATACATTATCGATAATAAACCTTTATTACGTTGCAAGTAACGACATGGGCTGTCGTAGAATACAAATTTTGGTTCAATTTGTTCCGTAAACAAGAAACTAATATGTTGAGATGTTCGTTGCGATTTCGCCATAAAAACGATGATCTTTACCTCCACTTGTTTGTAGGAGCGCTCATGTCTTGTTTCCTTTATTTGTGTTTTTTTGCGTGTAGTGGTGTCCGACATGTATTGTGTTGTGTTTTTCTTCGTCTTGTGTGACATGTGTTGCCAGTTTCTCTGGATTGTCAATTTTCGATTGCCCCTTCGGTATTCTCTAACGTTTATATACAATGCATAACATAGTTTAAAGCGTTTGCACAAAAAAACCGTTTGTAATTATATTGGCTATGGGAGTCTAAATGAAGACCACCTGATTTAAAAATATCTCATAGGTTATCTAAATGGTAATTACGAAGTTATTTTTATCAACGGTACTTTCTGCTCTTCATTGCTGCATGGCGTTGCATAACTGAATGGAATGAATTTAATCTGTGTTATCATGATAGTTTTTTATAAGTTGTCGGAAACTATTCGGGTTTAACGTACAATAGTCGGAGATATCGAGTGCACTTAGATAAGTTTTCAAAGGTAAAATATTTATCAAAATACCACATAAGAAATATTAAAAATCTTAGGCATCTACCGTGAAAATTATTATATACCTGTACATTTATTGGTACACCATAATTGAGAATATGCAATAACTACCATTTGACTTTCTGATCTGACTGTAAAGTTGTAGACAATCTCATTTGTCACCACAATGACAGGTGTACCATTGTAGTCAATGGCGATAACGCTACATTATTGTCTTACCTGCTGGCGAGAAAAGTACATGTACCTGCCTTTAAACATGTTCTCATTTCATAATACATATACGAAAATAAATATAACAGCATAAAGTACGGTGGCACGAAAACTGTGTAGTCAAATGGCATGAAAATCTTAATACAACTAATATATTTCATATCAATAATGGCCTAAGCATCCAAAACCGCATCGGAGTGGTAATGGTTAGCATGCTCGCCTCGAGTGCGGTAGATCGTAAATTCGAGCCCCGGTTGGAGAAAACCAAAGAAGACTATAAAATTGGTATATGTTACTTCTCCGCTAAGGAGAAAGAACAAAA
Organism: Bathymodiolus septemdierum; assembly: GCA_963383655.1. NCBI lineage: Eukaryota > Metazoa > Mollusca > Bivalvia > Mytilida > Modiolidae > Bathymodiolus > Bathymodiolus septemdierum. Next base: position 82,778,909 of record OY726522.1, read on the forward strand.
GATTGGTTGACTCAGAATCAGGATAATGTGTCCTAATGAGGCGACATGTCTATCCGCGGACTTTTGTTTCAGTGAGATAGCACTATAAAAAACCAATTAAGCGTGTTGGTATAGTACAAAGCGGACCTCATGATCATCTAATTGAAAATTAATTTGCTAAATTGCTGAATTGGCGTTAAACAGCAATCATTCCTAAACACCCAAAACATATCTATGTCCTTTGTGAGAGACCAGATATACTGAATGTGCATACATATGTAGGAATTAAATTCTGGAATATTATAGATAGATATATGATCTGCTGTTGGTATATTATGTTAAGATTGGTGATACCAAAGGTGTAATCAGAGGCCAGCAAAGCGAGGTTGAATGTGCATTCATCGTTTGTATGCGAAAATCATAGCGGACACCACAACACGGAATTCAGAACGTAAAGACGCAAAATAGGACAACACAAAAAAAACCTAAAAAGATGAGCAATACGCACCCCATCAAAATCCCGAAGGGTAAGCACTTTCTGTTTCTTATCAGACACCCACCGTTTTACTCATATATCCAGACAAGTCCGGTGAAATTCATGGCAGTGAGAGAGGAAAGAAAACAAATCTACATAAAAAGTAAAAGATCCATTGTCATTTGAGATATGGATATTTCGTAACAGTCAACCAGATCGTGATGACGACCGTATAATTTTTGTAGTGATGACTTCAACTTAGGAGCAACGTAGCTTTGTTTGAGTAGCATTTGCGTCAGCAATTGAGCTCTGACCAGAAAATCCCTGTACTCTAGAATAGCGCATGAGTTGTGAAATGTAAAATCCTTACGCTGGTGATGCTGGAATATTGCTACTGATAAAGGCAAGTTGATTTGGTAAAGTGAAGTCATCACGTTTGTCGTAGAGTTTTCTTTTTAATGTTCCTCGATTGTCGATTTCAAGGTGAAGGTCAGGATAAGAAGCAGACCTTTGACTATCAGTAATATCCTTAGCTTCAAGCTCATTTGGATAGATGTGATGCAGATAATCACCGAACCGAGAATTGTTCAGTAATAAAACATCATCTATATAACGGAAGCTGGAATTAAAGGTCTGGCTAATTTTCTATCTTTATTCGTGAGAAGCCCTTGAAGGCAGTCTGCCTCAGGAGCGTGTAGAAACAAATCAGTGAGTAGTGGAGCACAATTCGTACCCATTGGAATACCAATCGTTTGTTGAATCACTCGTCTACCAACCAGGACAAATATGTTGTCTTAAAAAATAATCTAACATGTGAATGATCTCGTCTTTATTTTTATTATTCGATTTTGAATGGCTTTTAACAGAGTAAGACTTGTCCCTACCAATGGCAGGATAATGATACGTTTGTTCTCCGTTCTTCTTTGAGAAGTAACGCTGAATCAATTCTTTAATTCTAGATATACCTCATCATCTAAACAGACCAGAAGCTGCTTTATTTACATAGAAATGTGTGAAAATTATGGCATTTACCACAATTTGGCCTCGTAATGTTTATTTATCTCATCTGACCCGACGGGTCATTACTTATTTGTCATCACTTCGTGCCCGTCGCTCGTCAATCGTCAATAAATTGTTTCAATCTCATTTAGAATCACAGAATGTGTTCACACTTAAATGAAATATTTCTTACAAGAACCTGGCCAAGTGTTGTAACTTTGGAGCTGCTTAACAAATTGAAACCAAATATGATTGGGATGATTCCTACTAGATATTTCACAACTGTTGTTACTTTGGAGTCGATCGGTCTACCAATATGACCGTCAACATTCTTCTTATCAATTGAATCTAATGGCGCTTATATGTTCCTGACACGGTATCGATCAATCATTAATTTGCTGCTGACCAGTCAACTACATGTATTTTGACCACCGGTTAGGACTTTAATGTTAAACCCTACAGAAAATGTGTACAGATATATTCATAGGAAGGGTTTACGCAATTCAAATCATTTATTCACTTTAATCAAATATATAAACAAAATTGTTGTTTTATTTTTGTAAGGCTGAAGAGAAGTTGTCAGGTTGGAAGACTAAAAGTGACAACCCAGAAGCAATACGACGCCGTCCTGACATTTCAGTGTGTAGCTAGAATATTGACTGAGCTTCCCAAGGCCCAATACTCATATTTTCTTTGTGTTGCTTTATGTAGTAAATTTTTCGGTTTTAGCAACAAACAATAAAAAGCTTAAAATCATTGAAATATTAAATTTGATATCAGACGAAAGTTAGAATTTGAAGATTTTATTGGTATAATCTGATGTGTTTGTTTCTATATTAAACTCGCTACCAACAGGAGATTCCGTTAATCATATTGTTGGTTGTAGCTGATTGTATCTTGTGAAGAATCCGAGCAGCGAGTTATTCGACATTTTCAATTTATTACGTATAATATTTGTTAAAATAAAAATAAAACGACTGGGACTATAATTATAGACTGAGCATAAAGATTTATATCATACATAGGAGACTTATAACTTATTTAATCTTTTAGTCAGAATTGCTTCACAAATTATTTTTAACAAGGAACTTTCTTTAACTCGCCAAGATCTTTGAAACTTCTCATCTTACGTATAAATTTCTACTTAATATATCACAAAAGATTACTTGCCCACAGAGAAATTAGAACATTTAGAGTCATACATTTAGACTTAACGTCAAGTATATCTGTTCAATCGGACATAAAAGGACAAAGTGGTTTATTTTCCCAGCATGCGCATGAACATAAAATATAGAAATTGATTATAGGCGCGTGATGAGAACGTGCTACCACTGTACATATCAAATAGACAATAGATGCATTGTAATTTTATGTGTGATATTTTTTGCTTTTCATTTTATATTTATTAAGTGCAAAGCCATAAAACTCATTCCCGAAAGCTTTAGATGTATTTCAAATTTAAACTTAAATAGGTTAATTGTTAAACAAATATCAACACCTGGCACAAGCATCAGTGTGAACATATAAAGTTGGTTTCAAATAGTGCGAGGCACCCAAGGTTTGCAGGATCGAACTACCTAATAAAGGTAATAACAAAATTACCGAACTCCGAACAATCTTACAAAGGGAAAGTCAAAACTCATAATTATATAAACAGACAAAATCAGTCAACAACCGGAAAACTGTGAAAACCTTAATGACCCTGACTTGGTACAGGCATTTCTAAAGAAATGGTGGGTTGAATCAGATTTTAAGGCGCCAAACCTCCCGCTCTCATTAGGGTTCAAAGGTTCCGGCTGTCACTGTAACAGTATTTAAATACAGGAACAAAATAGGTAAAATAGTAGTCAAAGCAGTACCATATTCGGTGACGTAAATGTCAAAAATATTTTTACGTCACACATTGACAAAAAAAATTCTTGACATTTTTGACTTCTTTATCTTTATACATTTTCACTATATGAAAATGCATCGCTTATAATTTTTTCTGCAGAGACGGAATATATTTCGACAAGATATTGGTATCGGAATATAAACTTTTTAAGAGATCGAATAAGGCGAATCTTTTTATAGCCCTGGTCCAGTAGCCTGTTTCTCAGATGAAGATGACGTTTCAGGAAATCAGAATAATTGCTACTGGCCCTTGCATAGCGAATCAATTGCGAGATGTAAACACCATATGCAGGAGAAGCTGGTATATTGCTGCACATGTTTGGAAAATTTATGATTTTAAAATTGAAGTCGTCCCGCTTATCATAAATTTTAGTACTGAGTTGACCACTGTCGTCAAATTCGAGGTATAAGTCCAAAAATGATGCGGACGAAGCTGCTCTCCTACTTCGCTTCCATTTTCTATTGTAGACAATGTTGATCTCAGTCAATTTTGTTTGTTCTATTTAGATCCTTTGGTGTTCTTGTTCCAAAAGATCCTTAAATTATTTGGCTTTCCAATATTTTGTCTTTGACAATACCTGATGACGATTAGTCCAGGAATATGTCATGCGCACTCAATGCAATCTACCTTTATATAACAATTGTATTTGACCTTGTGTCCACTCCCTTATATAATATTATAATTCCTATTACACTTCACAGTATATCTTTAAAGTGCTATATTGTTGCTAGCATGTATCCATTAATGGGATACCACTGGGTATCAGATTCCAAATGCGTAATGGCTATTCAATAGCATATACAAGATTCCTTTTCATCGAGATGGGTTTATTGTTGTTTGTGTGTCTGTAGATGTATTGTTGACCGATCCTCCTGCAACAGTAGCAGAAATGCTTTGTTATTTGTATTTGGGTGTATATGTAAACCGATATTGATGTATTGTTTTTCTTTATGGTCATTATAGGAAAAATTTAAACATACGAAGGATGCAGATTTTTTGTATGTTTCTGATCGTTTTCAAGATATTAGTAGTAAATATAGAACCAATACCCAAAATTAAGAATTTTTATATTAAATTCTATTTTAATATTAGTAGGTTTTTCCTTTCAGATTCCTTATGAATGCCCTGTAGAAATTAAAACAAACATGATGATTTTCATTTACCCATTGCACTAATCTATTAAGACGTATTTCTAATTTGGCTGACGTAGTTGACATCACAACAAATACGCGAAATATACTACTTATGATAGGAATTTCCGATGTGCGGAATTATATTTGTAATGATATCACACACCTAAACTAAGATCATTTCAAGTATTTAGAGTTGTTAAAGGAGTGTCGCGTATAATGCACGAGGAACTTATCATGTAATACTGGGAGTCGTGTAGTTTGTTCTTTTGTTGTCGTATTTTGTGTCTTTCTCTATTCTGGCTCTGTATTAATATGCTTAATTTAAGAGTTTATCATTTTATTAATTTCATTGTAGTATTTGTTAACATTCGATTGCAATTATTCTTGCAATCGGGATTAACAACAAAATGTTTTAATTCAAGGAGTGGTTCAACTATTCACTACACTATGTAATAAGTTGTTTTTAATTATAGGTGGAAGGAAGATCGCATATGCCATTCAAACATGTTTCGGTATTTGTTCCAATTATTATACTTGAATATAAAGAATTGCTTTCGAACATGGCTGCATTTTCGGAAGCTTTCTTGTGAAATGCAATAGTCTTCATATTGTTTATCAAGTAATTGACAATCTCTCCATCAATCCACAATCTCCTATTACGTAAGATTTTGCACATTTTCGGAATCCTTTGTCGTAATTTCTGAATTACTGCACGCGCAATATCTTATGGGAACTGAATAATTTGACTAGAGCTATGTAGCCAAGGTCACCGGCAGCCACATTCAGAAACAACCATACCATCATATTTGTACTTGTAAGTCGGAACGCCCTGTTCGTCTATATACAAAATAGATATTGGATCAAGTTTTGTTGGAACACAACAAGCTCTGGAATAGTCTCCTGGGTACGCCGAATGCAATAATCCTCGAATTATGGCGTATTTTGTTGGAGAAAGATGATCACTTAATGGGAAGTAACATCGACCAACACACTGGAAAGCCTAGAATATACAAAAAATAGTATAATAGTAGAGAGAGACATGTCATTTCAATTAAGCTTGTTATTACAGAGACACATTAAGAGTCGAGTTAATCTAAGGTATTTATAAATGAAGCTTCATATTAGTGTTTATATAAAATATGCTGTTGTCAATGACTCAAATAGCAGAATTTCGATTTATTTCTTACATCGATGTAAGAAAAAAACATTTCATGTTCCTTTTGGTTGTATTAATTTTCTGAGCGTTGTTTATCACGTTAACATAATAATCGTACAAAGACACGATGCTGGTGTTTATCATATAACTTTGTTATGCTTGTTATGCTGTTTTTGTTGTTCAAATTAATATAAGTCCTTATATTTTAGAAATCTTCCAGGTCTTAAGATCATTGTCTTATGATATCGTATATCTGTTAGAAGTTATTTTTGTGTAATAATGCATAATGTTATCATTCGCCTCAGTTTTAATTTAAATACGTAATTGACAGATCTTTTATTTTCGCCTCAACAGCTCTTGCATATATTTGGAATTGCATACAGACTTATTAATTAGATTAGTGAATTGTACTAAGATAAATTAAATATCAGGAAAGACATTAATAAAGTATTGACATCCGGTCAAACAAATGAGAGAAAAGGGAAATAACTCTTGTTTTGCCTGCGCAATCTGTTATCGAACTAACATTTAGTCAACATTGGCACCAGTGCATATCGGTGAAGGTATGACACAAAAGACTTCCATTCTGTCGCTTCTATGCTAAATTGCTAAAATAAAACGTGATGAAACATTCATAAAGATAAATGATAAGCTACAATGTTATGCTCTTGTTTTTATTATTCGTCGATGAAATATAGTTTTATAATTGGCAAAGTGTGACGTTTAACGCCCATTTTTTGCCATACAGCATCGTAAATTTCATAAAAACACAATTTTATGCGACGTGAAATTTAGATTAAGTGAAACGTTTGTGTACAAATCATGCAATTAGAAACATTGATATGAGACAGGTATATATTAATCTCAACATTTACAGATAGATAAATACTATCGTTGATTTGTTGTGCGAGAATGGATTTCTAGGAGCAATAGATATAAAAGATAAATAAATATCACTTTTTGGAAAAATCAATCATGTGACAGAGTATAATCAAATATCTCTTATATTTGAAACTCTCGTATGTTTGACGTATGGTTCACGAAGTAAACATACATTTAATGTATATAAACCAGCATTTAATTAAGATCTTAATTTAATTATTGTGGGCGTAGTTGTATAATCAACCATCTTGTTTGTTCATTTAAGTAGATAGTATCATTTAGACACTAATTCTTCATAATGCATGTATCCTATTTATAAATGTTATCACGACAACGGATTTCTATTTCAATTTTAACTGGTTACACCAGATACAAACACAACTTTCACGAGGACAGATTTATGAGGAAAGCCAGGCATTTATTTAGGATGCTTGTAAACAACTTTTGTAGTGGAATGTCCGATTTGATTTTGTGACTCGTATTAAAACACGTTTCTGCTACTACATAGCAAATGATAGTATGGAGAAAACAGTTCTACTAAGAAAAAGATTATATAAATAATTGATGGCAGTAGTAATAAAATATATAATTATTTATGTTTTCACATGATTATTTATTTGGTATAAGCCATTAGTAGAACACTGAAGTAAAAAAAATTATACATTAGTGCAGTGTCTTAGAAAATAAAGTACATGTGTACTGGGATAAAGGCGAGGTTTCCGAGCCATTGTCCAATTTTTATTCGAATACACATAAACGTTATATTTTAAAACACTGCATTGCTATTGTATTTATCCTGCAGAAAAATCACATTAATCCACGAGCGGTGATACGTGAATTAAATAATGAGTTATACAATTATCCCTTTATTGTGCCTTTTGATATTTTTGTCAACAGGAAGTCAATTGATGTACAACTACTTTCCAAAGGCCGAACAGCTAAAACGTGAAAGGGGTACCGGAAAAGTGATATTTCGACCAGTGATCGTCTATAGCAAAATTCATCCACTCAACGAAATTTGGTTGTCCAAATAGGGCAAGTAAAATAAAAAAATAAGCGTACACAGACATATATAAAGCAAAACAAAACCAACCACAGACAACATAGAAACCAGTGGTAACAGCCCCTGCTCTACAAATGGCAAATATGACAACAGTCAAGTTTGATGTTTGAGAGACTTGTACTAGTAGAAAGTCTTTCAATCAAAAAAGCTATATTCACAGGTGTCTACGTTTAAGAGATGAATGAAGCAAAACAACCAACTATGAACTTTTTAAAAGTGCAATCATCAGAATACGGAAATATATTCACCTCATTTTAAGCAAAGGACAGTTGATGACACATCACATAGGACAAACATATCCTATTGCATAGCAAATGAGAAATTGGGCTTATATTGCGATTTCAGAAAAATTGGGTGACGTCAACAATGACGGAAACCCCCGATTTGCAGTAACGCATTGCATATAAACATAGTAATGTGGAATAAATTCAATAAATAATTATTGAATGAAATACTGGACAAGTTCTTTAATATTGAATCATAACATTTAAAGCATAGGCTACTTGATAATGATAAATAAATCTACATCTGTAAGGTAAGTGTATAATGGGGTTGCAACATGATCATTATATTCAATATTACTTTATAATTAAAAGAAAAATAACCTAAATGTACTTTAAGCTATTAGCATTGGGTATGGTATAATGACATTTAAAAAAAAAAAATACTTTTCGTTTTGGTTGTGGGAGTTCATTTTTTTCTGATTCGTTGTTATTTTATATCTCCTTGATTATATGTATTACTATTGTGTTATCCGTTTGCAATGTGAATTTTGTATTGTTCCTTCTTGTTGGTATATTATAATTTGTAAATTTGAATATAGTTACTTTATTTGAATAAAACTTTGATTTTAATTGCTACATCTTCGCTAGCCCAGGGTTACGAAACTCCCCTTCCTCTCCACCCTTTACCTCAATAGCTGCGTTTTTCGTAATGGTTACGTCCATTATAGTGATATCATTTTCGACCACGAAAATTCGGCTAACACGACCAAGGGTGAAGTTGGATAGTAACACTTGGCTGGAGAAGATCGCATTGCTAATAAATCCGGAGTTTATATTGCTTATAGAACTTTGATTTACAATACTCACAATTCAGAATTTTATTTTTTTAATTTTTTTTTTTTTTTTTTTACTCACAAGTCAGATTTATAGCACCCATAAGAGACTACCTGCTGTATTTACTCATCACACCTTGTATTACTCATTATACTTTGCAGAAAATAACATGCTTAGTATTACTCTTCTCTTCATATGTTGACTTGTATTACTCACAGTATTTTGAGCTCTGTATTCGTGCCTAATCATGCTACTTTATAACTACCTGATATCCATGAGGCGCAATAATCCATGTGTCCCAATTTATATCTCTAAAACTAACGTACATAGGTCGTCTGTGACAAACAATTTGTCTTCTTCCACGTCTTTTAACTCTATCTAATATTTTACTGTGTGATACACTAGTTCCTGTTACAGAATTATGCACATTATTATCTGGAATATGAACATGTACACTATTGTTAGATACTGTATTTTCTGATGACTTCACAACACTTATTGAATCCATTTCACGTGTAACAAGTTCGTGTCGTTCTGTCAGATGCAGTCCTTTGATTTTTGTATCACTTGTAAATACTACTAATAATGGTTCATTTCTAGTTTGGGTTTGTATATTGATATCCATATCTCCCATAGAAACACCATGAATAACACTTTCAATTCGTATCTCTAGAATTTGTATCGAGTTGACCTTTGTAATCCAATGTCTGACAGCGGGAGTAACATCAAAGGTCTCCCAGCCACTATGTCTACCATAAATATGCTTCGATTCTATCAATCGGTAAGGTTCGTCATTATTCGGCTGAACTTCTAAACACGACACTTTCCGATCTACACCGATATATGTATTACGATCTTTCTCTACAAGCGTATAGAGTCTTAGTTCAGCCAGATCAATTGTCTCGTCTGGTGAAATACTTGTAATGTTAAAGATCATTTTATGGACTCTGGTTGCCACACCAAACTTTGGGACGGTTCCGGTAAATGGAATTTGATTATCTGTAAAAAAAAAACAGATGGTCAAGCAATAGGCCAGTATTCCTTTGTAATCAAGATTAAACATAAGAATTAGTAGAAGCTACATAATAAACACAGCACAACAGTAAATAAAAAACACACATATCCCGCCAAAAACTATCATGTGGTTCGAAAGGGCAAGATTATCTTGTCTGATCCATGACACAATTCTTGATATCAAATTGTAATTTACTACTACAACGATATAAAAATACCAAAGGGGTAATTAGAAGCCGTAAATATGACAGACAATACAATGGCCAAAAGATTAAATGACAAACAATGATCTAGATAGAAAACTAAAGATTGAGCAATACGAATCCCATAAAAACGGAGGATGCAATTAGGCGCGCCGGAAGGGTAAGCGGTTCCTGCTCCACTAGAGGAACCCATGGTTTTATTCTAGCTACAAATCGGGTGATATGTCATAAATGAGGACATGCTTGTATTGTATTGATAATTCCTTTCAAAGCAGGTTATCTCAACCTGTCGATTGGTTTCTGAAAAGAAATGATTGTTTTTCCTATTTCAGCGTATCATATCATAATTTTCAAATCTCTTCGCAGAATGAAATAAGGAAATGAATGCAATAAAAAAGATAATTTCTGCAATTTTATTTCCAAAACTCTATAAGGCTTATGATTAGACCTTTATTTACATTATCTGAAACTTATTGCTCGGTTACACTAGATGTTAGAATGAAATTGGGAATCTCTTTTCTGACCAATCACAGATCATCCTGTGTTGTGAAAACATAACATAAGACCAAGTTCTAGTGTTAGCAAAAAATCTTCGAAAATGTAATCTAGAAAATTTAAACGCATTCCTCGATCCAGCGTAGGTACATATTTATATATTTTGTTTTACTTAAGTTTTTTAAATTACTTCTTGTAAAATGCTACAAGCATTTAAATATATTTGCATTGTGAGATGTCAACAACGACATTATTATATAGATTATGAAAAGAATGTAATAAGTTGGAAATTCAGTTCCTGGCTTGGAACAGGCACAACAAAAGTGGCGACGTTAAACCGGTTAATGATATTCCAACCCCCTCCTATAGTTTGATGATTAATTTCCCGATATTTATTAATATTCAATATTTCATCAAAGCAGAATCATCATCTATGATCTGTAAAAAAAAGACCCAAACATTATCGACGTATTATAGAAATGTGTAGACTGAAATATGTTAATTTCAAACTCGGTGTGTTAATACATTGACTGATCCTGTAAAGAGATATAAATGTAATCACGATTGTAATCATGATTAGAGATAAAATATCATTCTTATGAATTCTTTGATCTTACATAATTTAGTACTTATATTTAAGTCTTATGTGTGAATCTTACTTTGTAATAAAATGCCAGTACCAGCACCCAACAGATCATTAAGACCTCCAATACAGCAATGTCTGCAGGTGTGTTAATAGCTAATTAATGATTATGACACTGATTCTGCTGATCTGTTGTTTTTTCTTGAATACATCCTTTTATCTCAATGATTATGACATCTAGTAGGCTAATACATTTTTTTCTTGTCTTCTGTTTTGCGTAGAATTGAGTGACTGTAACCTCCATCACATTAACATCAACCTTTGTTTAACGTTTTGGAGGTTAAATGTATAGAGTAATAGATATAGTGACGCATTAGATTACACGAAGATGTCCGGTGATCTTTGAAGGGACGTACATAAAATAAATAGTCAAGATATTCACGTCTGTATATAGTAAAACGTGGATCGAAGGAGGCAAGATTGAAAGTGTTACATAGGAAGCATGTCTGTCAGCAATTATGGTCTACAAGTCATGGTGATGACCATAACACGTTTTGAGATACGGCATTAGGTAATTAATCTCTCACTAAGAACTTATTTTATAGATCCAATTCAATGTCTTAGAAAGGTATTGTAATTGGCTTCGTTTGATTTATGGTGTTTAACGCCACTTTCAACAATATGTCATTTATATCGTGGCGGTCAGTTTTATTTGTGGAGGAAACTGGAGTCCCTTGAGAAAACCACCGACCTGTCGCATGTCACTGACAAACTGTATCCCATAGTGTTGTATCGAGTACACCGCGCCATGAACGTGATTCGAACTCACAACTTTAGAGGTCATAGGCACTGACTGCACAGGTAGTTTTAAATCCAACCACCATGCAATAGCATAGCAACTGTGATATGTAGATCCCATTTGAGGATGAAACAAGAATATCACTATTAAGAATGAGAAATTTATGATGGAAAAACCGAATTTATCACCTTTTTTGCTTTAAGCTCTTTCATCGTCCCTTTTTGTCATATTGGTGAAGTATATATACACAGGGTAGAAAGAGGACTTTCACTGATTTTGAGGTGCCCATAAGAACGGGGCGCTAATGAATGCATCTGATGTGGAGAATCATTATGCACAAGAAGAGTTTGAAGATACCAAAGGGGCAATCAGAATCTGTATAGCGAAGAAGAACAGACAACGCAATGACCAAAAGGACAAACAACGATCTACACAACATACATATAAAACTAAAGATCGAATAACACGAACCCCACTAAAAACCGGGGGAACTCAGGTGCTCCGAAAGAGTAAGCATTTCCTGCTCCACTAGTGGCACCCGTCGTGTTACTCTAGTTACAAACTCGGTAATAGGTCGTGAATGAGGAAAGGACCGGGAAGTGTTTACGACAAGTGGAACATATCCGTGGTCATTTGTGACACAGATATTCCATAACGGTCAACCAAGTCAGGGTGGCGACCGTAACATTTTCGAAGTGATGACTTCAACTTTACCAAAAGAAACCCTTGACTTGCGTAGTTCCTAATGGGCAATGTATAGCTATCAGTGGTCTTTGGCATTGCGTTGCAATGCATATTTTCGATACTATATATTCTCCTCTTATTTTTCTCGTGACATTCAAAGGATCCACCCACAGACCGTTCTCTATACCACAGTTGCGGGATGAAACATCGATTCAAATTACAGAATCTTATTTGTGAAACGAAAATAGTGTCAAATATAGGAAATTGACAAGATACGTCTAGGTTTTCTTCGGTCTAAGTAAAGTTCTTATACCACAAACTGCATCACCTGAGAATTTTAAACAACTAGGAGTGGTATCATTGGTTTCTCGCTTGAGATTCTTTTGTTGAAATGAAACTATGTTCCATTCTAATGCAGGTAAATACCTTATTTTTAACATCAGTAAGCTGAAACCAATCCAGGAAAACACTAAAACGATTGGAATTCCCATTCCAGAAATTGGTTTGGGAAAAAGTAAGCGATTGGAAACGTACTTTGTCTAATATTATATGAATAAATTATCTTTCATCATTCCACGAATGTACCATCGCATGGAATTGTGGGCGCAAGATTAATTTATTCAAAGTCGGTCAAAATATTTCGTACGTTGGATCTTTATGCCAAGTCAAACATTGGATACAAGTAATGTGTATTTCTCATCAGTCTACGGTACTATTTATGAATGCAAAATTATTGAATTTGACTGCAAGATTGCAACACTTGATTGTGGCGTAAAGATATATATTGTATTCATGGCCAGTGAAATAAAACCATCTAAAGCTGATATTTCTAAAGCAAAAAACACTTTTTAAAACAATTACTTGAAGATTACAATCGACAACTGTTTATATAATAAATGTTCTGTCTACGTGAACTGTTTGAAGGGTGTGTATACAACTTATAATGATCACGTTAATAACATTGATGCATTATCCTTAGATTATAATTAAATGCTTCGTGACTTCGAATATGTGGCAGTTTTACCCGTGAGGATAGATTTCCAATGACTATTATGTATCATCATAACGACTCTGCCTGATGCACGAAGATACCTTTTAAAATAAAATAAAACGTCGATATATAACTTAGTGCGCACGACCTGCTTCTGGAATAACTCTGGTCAACTCTGCGTACCGCTTATAGTCAAAATTTAGAGTCTTCCAGCATAGTTAATGCAAGGTAGCTGATTTTACGATATCGTGGTACAAGAATCCATTTCATTTTGTCATAGCAACTTCTATATAAAAAGGAACGTCATACTCCTATGAAATACTTCATTTAACATGATGAAGAACAAGACAATCGTTATCCTTTCGTCATCCGTTAAATGATGTCCAGAAATGTTTGAAGATATCAAAGGGGGTAATCAATGTCGTAAGTCCAAGAACGACAGAGAATACAATGTGCAAAACACAAAAGAAATAAACAATGATCTACAAAACACTAATAAAGGATTGCGCAACACGAACCTCCGAAAACAGCGGGGGTGAAGTCCACTGCGACACTCGTCTCATCACTGTTAAACGACACGAAATTCATCATATATGGATATTGCATTGGACACCTGGATACGCAATTGAATACAAGTAACTTTAATAAATAAATGTTAGAGAAAACCGAATAGCAATCACACAGGGACAATCTAGAGACAACATGGGCACAAGACAAAGAATGAAGACAAACAAAACAAAAAACACACACAACACAACACAAAAAAAAATAAAAAGCAACACGGCCCACGTCAAAATCTTGGGGTGATACCGAACGGTAAGCAACTATAAAACAGTGGAACTAATTCTATTATTGTCTTTTAGCTTTGATTGGGAATAGTTGTGGTAGAGGGCAACAAAAAATAATGTTCAAATGATATTGCATTGACCTTTAATGTATGTACTCTTTACATATCTTTAGAATTTGGCAGAATCCACACCTGTTTCATTCACAGTAACTCTCAAGCCTTGCTTTGACCGTTGAAAGAAAATATCATAATAATTTGAAAAGAGGTTTCGAGGTTCATTGGGCATATCCAGTAATATAACAATGCTTGCAAGGACAGTTGTACAATTTATGCATCCGGTAGAGTGATGGAAGACCAAGGCCTCCATCTTTGGTTGAAATTACAAAGGAACACAAAAGATGATCTATTCCATTGGAAAAAAGTTCACCGACAAACTTACTATTTCAAAGTCGATAGATAGTTATCGTAAATATTTTTTCAGAAGAAGAAATAATAGAAAAATGCATGTGAAAACATAACATGAAAATTTATATATATATATATATATATATACGTCTGAAAATTAAACCAAACGGTGTTAGAATTAGATTTTAGAGCTGTCAAATTTTTATTCTTCCCTCGACGGGATTTGAACCCACACCATTGAAACACTGCAGCACCATTCGCTTAGCCTTACGTCCAGCGCCCTAGACCACTCGACCACATCCACCCCCTGTATACATATCCCCGTATGACAATAAGTCGGTCAGTCATTGGATAATGTTTAATTATTTTATTCATGTTTACTTTTCTACTAAACATTTGTTTCTTTTTAATTATGTTCCTCATCTATTCTTGCTCACATGTGTAAAGTTCCATGGAAAAAATATCAATAATAATGACACACTGACCCATATTTGTTTACTACCCTTTTTCCAAATGGCGTCCTATTATGTCACATAAGGCCGGTCAAAGGTCAATAAAGCACATGATTTTGTCATAGGCCAACCAAACTTAAAAAGTAAATCAGATTAAGAAATACAGTATTTTAGCTTTTTCAGTGCAATTGTTTTGTTTGAAAAATTTCAAAAGATGTTTTTTTTAAATAGTTTGAAATTGAAGTGTTAAAAATTAATTATTTGATGCAAATATTAAACTTGCTTACCCATATAATAAAGTATTTAATCCAGTGAATTTGGTGTTTTTGCTTTTGTCAATACAATCTATTAGACTGACTACATTCTGCCATATTTTTGTAAAACAATTAATGACTGATTTCAATTTATTTTAATCACATTTATTATCGCAGAGTGGTAACAATACAGTTTTGTTGATGGTATTTGTAATAATGACAGGTTTTTTTTACCCAGATAATCTCATTTTTCTGTCTGGTTTAATGTAATTCTCTGTTCAATTTATGCTATAAATTTTGATTATTGCTGTAAGTTAATTCTTTTTCTATCTTCTCTGTGAATTTCATTTCATTACCCCAAGAAGTAAGCGGTATATTTGTTATTAAAGCAACAGTGGAAATGCAAAATAATCTGCCATTTTGTGACTAATAAGGGTAATAACAAAATTACCCAGAGCACTTGTATGTATTTTCCCGGTAAAATCGGCCATTTTCTAGAAAATGGTGGAATCTGAATAATGAAAAAAGTATTTTAAAATATAATTTGCTTGGCCTACATTCCAGAAACGGTCATGAACTGTGATGACAATTATGTCAACAAACCGGAAAGATAAAAATGATTGGGAAATGCCATCGATGGAAACATATTTAACAAGCATAATGATCAGGAAAAAAAGACATC
The DNA here is from genome assembly GCA_963383655.1 of Bathymodiolus septemdierum. NCBI lineage: Eukaryota > Metazoa > Mollusca > Bivalvia > Mytilida > Modiolidae > Bathymodiolus > Bathymodiolus septemdierum. Next base: position 82,794,897 of record OY726522.1, read on the forward strand.
AGTAAAAAGGATCTTTTTTACTTGCATGGAATTTATTCAATAGAAACTTCTCTGTTTTAATCTCATCTTGTAATTTTGACATTGAAAATAACTTCCTCTGTGTTTATGTAGGCTATGAATATACAGAATGACGTCATTGGTCTTATGTTGCGCCAGAATTGTAAATCAAAACAAGTGACCGACTTTATTGCATGACCACGATGTCACGACACGATACTATATACGTACATTGTCGATAAATATAAAATTAATTTGCACTCGCTGCGAAACGTGTCAGAAATGCTCTCCAAATGTTCTCTTTTCTACTCGTTCCAAAAGCTCGTACACATATTATTTTTCAGACAATGTACGTATATTGTATATATATGTACCTAGGTCCTGTATAAATCCATGAAATCACAATGGAATAATGGTGTTCGGCAATACGTATGTGCAAAGTGTAATACTTCGAGGGAAGATTTCATTAGGGCATTGTTTATATAGCCAATGAAGGACGTCATAGTAGAGTTATTAATAATTTCATCACGTACTATAATTTACTGAAGCTTTATTTAGTTACGAAGAGTTTGATGATACCAAAGAGGTAATCATAAGCCGTAAATCTAAGATACCAAAGAGGTAATCATCAGCCGTAAATCTAAGATACCAAAGAGGTAATCATAAGCCGTAAATCTAAGATACCAAAGAGGTAATCATCAGCCGTAAATCTAAGATACCAAAGAGGTAATCATCAGCCGTAAATCTAAGATACCAAAGAGGTAATCATCAGCCGTAAATCTAAGATACCAAAGAGATAATCATCAGCCGTATATCTAAGATACCAAAGAGGTAATCAGATGCCGTAAATCTAAGATATCAAAGAGGTAATCATCAGCCGTAAATCTAAGATACCAAAGAGGTAATCATCAGCCGTAAATCTAAGATACCAAAGAGGTAATTATCAGCCATAAATCTAAGATACCAAGGAGGTAATCAGATGCCGTAAATCTAAGATATCAAAGAGGTAATCAGAAGCCGTAAATCTAAGATACCAAAGAGGTAATCAGAAGCCGTAAATCTAAGGTACCAAAGAGGTAATCAGATGCCGTAAATCTAAGATACCAAAGAGGTAATCAGATGCCGTAAATCTAAGGTACCAAAGAGGTAATCAGATGCCGTAAATCTAAGATACCAAAGAGGTGATCATCAGTCGTAAATCTAAGATACCAAAGAGGTAATCATCAGCCGTAAATCTAAGATACCAAAGAGGTAATTATCTGCCATAAATCTAAGATACCAAGGAGGTAATCATCAGCCGTAAATCTAAAATACCAAGGAGGTAATCATCGGCCGTAATTCTAAGATACCAAAGAGGTAATCATCAGCCGTAAATCTAAGATACCAAAGAGGTAATGATAAGCCGTAAATCTAAGATACCAAAGAGGTAATCATCAGCCGTAATTCTAAGATACCAAAGAGGTAATCATCAGCCGTAAATCTAAGATACCAAAGAGGTAATGATAAGCCGTAAATCTAAGATACCAAAGAGGTAATCATCAGCCGTAAATCTAAGATACCAAAGAGGTAATCATCAGCCGTAAATATAAGATACCAAAGAGGTATTCATCAGCCATAAATCTAAGATACCAAAGAGGTAATCATCAGCCGTAAATCTAAGATACCAAAGAGGTAATCATCAGCCGTAAATATAAGATACCAAAGAGGTAATGATAAGCCGTAAATCTAAGATACCAAAGAGGTAATCATCAGCCGTAAATCTAAGATACCAAAGAGGTATTCATCAGCCGTAAATATAAGATACCAAAGAGGTATTCATCAGCCGTAAATCTAAGATACCAAAGAGGTGATCATCAGTCGTAAATCTAAGATACCAAAGAGGTAATCATAAACCGTAAATCTAAGATACCAAAGAGGTAATCATCAGCCGTATATCTAAGATACCAAAGAGGTAATCATCAGCCGTAAATCTAAGATACCAAAGAGGTATTCATCAGCCGTAAATCTAAGATACCAAAGAGGTGATCATCAGTCGTATATCTAAGATACCAAAGAGGTATTCATCAGCCGTAAATCTAAGATACCAAAGAGGTAATTATCAGCCATAAATCTAAGATACCAAGGGGGTAATCATCAGCCGTAAATCTAAAATACCAAGGAGGTAATCATCGGCCGTAATTCTAAGATACCAAAGAGGTGATCATCAGCCGTAAATCTAAAATACCAAAGAGGTAATGATAAGCCGTAAATCTAAGATACCAAAGAGATAATCATAAGCCGTAAATCTAAGATACCAAAGAGGTAATCATCAGCCGTAAATCTAAGATACCAAAGAGGTATTCATCAGCCGTAAATCTAAGATACCAAAGAGGTGATCATCAGTCGTAAATCTAAGATACCAAAGAGGTAATCATCAGCCGTAAATCTAAGATACCAAAGAGGTAATTATCAGCCATAAATCTAAGATACCAAGGAGGTAATCATCAGCCGTAAATCTAAAATACCAAGGAGGTAATCATCGGCCGTAATTCTAAGATACCAAAGAGGTAATCATCAGCCGTAAATCTAAGATACCAAAGAGGTAATGATAAACCGTAAATTTAAGATACCAAAGAGGTAATCATAAGTCGTAAATCTAAGATACCAAAGAGGTAATCATCAGCCGTAAATCTAAGACACCAAAGAGGTAATCATCAGCCATAAATCTAAGATACCAAGGAGGTAATCATCAGCCGTAAATCTAAAATACCAAGGAGGTAATCATCGGCCGTAAATCTAAGATACCAAAGAGGTAATCATCAGTCGTAAATCTAAGATACCAAAGAGGTAATGATAAGCCGTAGATCTAAGATACCAAAGAGGTAATCAGAAGCCGTAAATCTAAGATACCAAAGAGGTAATCATAAGCCGTAAATCGAAGGACAGACAATACAATTGCCCAATGAAAAGGACAAACAACAATCTCAAAACATTACATAGAAAAGTAAAGATCGAGCAACACGAACCCAAAGAAAAGGTGGACTCAGGAGCACCGGAGGTAATACATTCAGTAGTACTGTAATTATGAAATAAAAACGTAGATATCAAATTTAGTGCACACAACGCATTTCTGGAATAATCTTCATCACGTACACTCAAAGCCAAACTATTTGAAAGCCAAATGATTTTAAATTCTTTGGGAGCAAGAAAACCAAAGGGCCTAAACAGGATAGCTAAAATCGGCTAAGGTCACCTATGTTTAAGGGAGGGAGTATAACTACGTATAACTATTTGATCTATCAAGTCCTAAGTATGTTCATGCTTGGTTAACTATGCCATTATATATCTCTGGTTTCTGTATACTACAAGCAACATATTAAGGGATAGACTGTACAAATCATCACCGAAATTATTTGCTTGTTTGTTCGTTTCTGTTGCATTATGACTGGTTGTCAGGGTTTGTATATAGAATTATTGACATCAAATTTAGTTAGAGTTACAGATATTCGCATTACGATGCTATATTACATAATATTTAAACCAAAAATATATCATTTGAATGGGGAACTATGTAAATGTTAGATTAAAAGTTTTAAAATAGTATCTCTAAATACTATGTTAAACGTAGAAAGTTGAAAGACCTTTACGATATTAAGAGAGCTAAAAAATAATCATTATACCACACCAGACTGAAGAAAGTTATTACAGATATATTTATATAGATTGTGCGACGGATTTATCACCACATAAAGGGGAGGACTATCCAGTCAGATTAACCAACTTTCAACTTTCAGTAATTAAAATATATGATGATAACAAACTGTATTTCCTTGTATTTATAGCTATCATCTTCCCTTAAGGCTGCTTTTGTATATCTACCTACAGAACGCAACCCTGCCACACTTAAAAAGAAGCAAATAAAACCAAAAAACCAAAAAACAGAACAAACCAAAAAGACCCTCCCCCCTCCCAAAAATAAAAGAGACCTCTCTCTCTCTCTCTCTCTCTTTTTTTACTCTAAATTATGTTGCTTATGTATCACTTATCTGAGGGAGAAGAGCCATGCATTCTATATATACTGTGTATATAATAAATTATTTAACCTTTCTGTCAAGATTATAATAGTACAATTAACTTAGTTTCCAGAAATGTAGAACAGATTGCTAAACGAGAATTGATTGAAATACTTCCTATTTTTTTCATCTACAAGATATTTTTTAAGACATTGTCTGTAAATATCACCGGATTCTCATCACAATATCAGACCCCATTCATGTGTAGCAATGATAAAATAATGCAATGCATAAAAAAATATCACCCTCATATCAGTTGTTTATATTGTTCATCGTTTACAAATTGTAGAACATTTCTGTTTAACATTTCTTGTTAAGATAAACTAATGTCCATTTCTATATTTATATACTGTTAAAAAAAAAAGAAACGCATAACCCACTTATTTTTCAAAATGCAAATTCTGCGATTTACCAGGTAAAATTAAATGACCAATTTAATCATTGATTTTTTAAAGGTAAGTTTTAAACTTTAAATGCCTGTTCATTAGATTTGGCTCTCTGCCACATGTGCACAACGCCTCTGAAAAATGAATATCCCATGTATCGCACCGAAAATTCGGTAACATTTTTCACGTGGTTAATTCAACTGCTAAACTAAAGCGTATAAAAGGACCAAGTTTGAAGCTTGACTTTTATTACTAAATTGATATGCTGCCATGCCAAGGTTAGACCCTGCCACTCGAAATCGCTATCGGTCGTCTCCAAGCCGGAGAGTCCCAAAATGAGGTAACACGAACTCTGAATGTTAACCAGAGCACCATTTCCAGGCTATGGAACAGATTCCAACAAACTGGTTCAACGAAATGCATAGTACTCCTTGGCAAGATCGGTACATCTGGGTCTTTGATCTACGGAATCGAACCGTTGCCGCATCAACCACTGCAGCCGGAATACCTGGATTGCGAAGAATCATCTCACAAACAGTCCGCAACCGGCTTCGACAGCATGTCATTAGACCCATAAGGGCGTGTTTCGGAACGGTATTGACGCCGTCACACAGACGTGAAAGAGTCCGTTGGTGCAACAGATTAAGGAACTGGACATACCGAAACTGGCGAAGAATTTGGTTCAGCGACGAGTCTCGTTTTCTGCTGCAGAAACGTGATGGCAGAATACGTGTATATATGCGCCGGAATGAACGTTTCTCTTCCTCCTGTGTTCAGTAAGTGGTAGCTTCGGTGGAGGTAGTGTTATGATGTGGGCGGCTATCTCAAATGACCGCAAGACAGACCTAGTGCAGGTCTCGGGCAACTTAACGGCTGTAAGGTACAGAAACGAAATTCTCCAACCTCACCTCATGTACGTAATTGACCGACAGAGGGAGTTATTCCAACAGGGCAACGCTAGGCCACACACAGCGCGTGTAACAATGGACTACCTTGAACAGAACAACATCAATATGCTTCCATGGCCTTCCAAATCGTCGGACTTGAATCCCATTGAACACCTATGGGATCAGCTGGATAAACGTGTGCGCCAGTGACAACCTCCACCTCAGACCCTCGATCAATTCCGCCAAATGTTGCAACAGGAATGGCGAACAATACCAAGAAACAATGAGAAATTTGATGGAGTCTATGCCGAGGAGGTTCAGAGCAGTATTGGCCGCGCGTGGTGGTCATACACGGTACTAACTTTAACGTGACCGGAAGTGTGCTGAACTATGATAAACTGCCTTTTGTTTTACTTATCCTCTGAAGTTTAGACTGTAAATTTTTCAATAATAAACATTCTGAGTCGATATCTAAAAGTGTAACTGAAAAATTTTGATTTAAAATACATGTATTAAAATACCTAAAATCCCCTTATGCGTTTCTTTTTTTGCAGTGTATTTAAAGGGGAATTATTTGCCATAATCGTAAATTTTTGTTACCCATAAAAGCTATCAGATATGATTGATGCCTTAATGAAACGTGTTTCTGTAACTTATAAATGTTATGAAATGTACGCGCATCGGTGAAAAAACGTGCAACTGCTCGTGTTTTGAGATCGATCAAGAAATGGACGCCATCTTATTAATTATCGACATTGTTTATGGAGTTTGTCGAATCGTCATTAAACCAGTACAACAATGCAAATATTTCTTATTTTTTGTGAATCTGCTTTTAGTCGGTGTTAATTACGGACAAAGAACCATGCAAGCTTGCAGTTAATAAGAGACAAAATACAAATGATTTGTTTTTACCTAGTAAGGTCAGTTGCATACGTAAAAAGCGAAGTCAAATTATTTGCTTGCAAGGAAATAATTAATCGATGGTAATTTTCGTTCTCAAAAGGCGAAAAGTGGTTTGATAAGCTGTTTAATGTGAAATATTTACCTTTATTTCATCATTTTAAAGCTATTTACCAATTTCCAAAACATATAATTTTTTTGGTAGCAAAAATTTACCATTTTGGCAGATAATGCCCCTTTAAATAACCCCAAAGGTGCCTCATTTAAAGAAAAACACCTGATGACAACGGCACGCGACGCCTTAAGAACGACGTCTATTTTCAGATTCCGTACATTGGAAAATAACCTCAACTTTTTAAACCAATCAAAACACGCATACAATGACATGTGACTCTAAAATTCATTTATATTGAAAATATGAATTGTTTATTGAAGTCGGGTGACCACAAAAAAAACCCCAAGAACCCCCTCAAAAAACCCAAAATCCTCAACAACAACAACAACAACAACAACAAAAAGAAGAAAGTGATAGACTTTTGTCATTTAGTAACAATTGGAAATTAATTGCTTAGCATGTACATTTCGTAGATCTACAATACTATACAATACAACGTACACATTTTACATTCATGTATATTTTTTTGACTATTAAACCGTATGTAACAATGATAAAGAATCGTTTAAACAATAAAAAATAGCACGAAATATAAATAAAAGGTGTCTTATAAATCATATTTGTCTTTGACTATCAATGAAAGGTTCTTATCGTAAAAATAATATCAAAAACGCATGTCTTGTGCAGGTTTACACGGATAATTTATTAATGATGCTGTCTCGAGATAGTGCGTGTAAAAACAAAACCCGCAGTGTTCTTTTTAGCAGACAGTATTTCATTTTTTTTCCATATCTTGTCCGGGAGAATTTTAAATAGAAAATAAAGTGGCATATCAACCCAATTCCATCTCTTGTATTTAATTTTAGAATGGGTGTTAAACGGTAAAAACAAAAAATAACTTCACACCTCTCAGACAGTTAGCATTGACATGTATCACCAAAAAAACGTGTTTTATTTTAATATGATAGCAATATTATAGCATACATACAGTTACTTTGTTAAATAGAATGAGGTTCATCAATAATATAGTGCGATATACTACTTGTGTGTTTTGTCGCCTTATGTCACATAGATCATACATTATTAACCTTTATTTTGTTTTTCGGACTTTATCTTGGTTTATAGCATCCCAGTGGTGAACTGGTTGCTTCGAGTAAGGAGATTTGTGTATTTGCTCCCGGTTTCGTTAAAACAAAGACTATAAAATGGAGTCAGATCACAGACAGCATGGCTCAGAGCTAGTCTAATGTGTTCTTGGTGATAACAAAAAATCACTCGCACTCATAGTTTGATATCGGCGTTCTCAATTATCAAAGAAGTTATATCGATATATGACTGAATAATTGATTATTGCTTAACGTCCTGTGGGCAGTACTTCAGATATATTCATGACAAGAATAAGTTCAAATTACATAAAATCCAGATAGAAAAAGGGAGGGATTGGGCCAACCATTGCATATGCTTTTGACTCCCAATGGAAAAATATGGAGTTTGTGTAGAGACTATCAATTTTGTCTTTTGTAGTGGCTACAAAGCGCCTACTCATTTTCAAAATCTACAATAATGGTCATCATCCATTACTTTGAATCTAAAAAAAAATATTGGTAATTCAAACACATGTAACGTGACATATAGTACATTATTGATCTTTCGTAGAGACCAGAGTGAAGCACAGTTAACATTAAAGGCAATAAGATATTTGAAAGGTTTATCAAATAACAATATATCTGTTACGCTAAGACACATGTTTTAAGTAGCTAACAATTGTTAGAAATTGATTACAACTACGGGTTTCGAAGATGAAATAAATCTACACGTGTTATACCGCCTTTTATTTGCTTGTTATCTGAGCAACACCCTTGTAGAAACAAGGATGGCAATTCCATTTATATCAGGTATCCATTTTTATACAATAGATGTATCTGTATATGTAATATGATCTAGCAAGTATCATCAATACTACTAAATGTCTTAATGTCGATTCAGTAAGCAAGTGTCTGTACCATGTCTAGAAAATGAACATGTCATGTAGTTGTGCGTTAGTGTTACTGATTTTGCCTCTTTCTACGATTCTGATATTTCTGATTGAGCTCTTCTTTTTTAAACATTTTGAACAACGAAAACCAAATTTTTAATAACTTATCAGAATCAGAAAAGCTTTCATCTATTTTAAACCCATCAACACCATCTCAAGTAAATAAACTGGGTTCCTTTTTAAAAAAGTCATTAGAACTGAGGATAGGGGACTCCTAACATGTTTACTTGAAAATGTCGATTTTATCTTCTCTTTGTTACATGTTTATTTGTATAATTTGTATAATTGTCACAAACTGTATTGTTTAATGACAATAAAATTTTGAATTTGAATTTGAATTTGATATTATATATTTTACTGTTCCGAGAGTATGGTAGTTTGTTGTTTTCATTGCACTGTTAAACAGGAAACTGATTAATGTGTTAACTGAATAGAAATGCAAATAGAAAACAAACATTCTTAATTCTCTTAGCATTTTCTCTCGAAAGCTATCCAATGGACAAGTACCGCATAGGAATCGGACTATGTACTACAATTTTAATTTGTCAATTTCATTGATCGATGTCAAAACGAGAAAACACACGATCGATTTTGGATAAAGAAAAACATGGTGTTCATATTCCCATATTCCCAAGTAACTTTGTTCTATATAATATATATTGAGTCAATATTGTATAAAACCCAACTTGTCACTGGAATATGAGAACTATTGCTATAATAATGTTAATTACCTACAGGTGTAGTAAAGGCGGAATTGCTTACGAAAAAACTGTTGATATATATATAATTGTTGAAACGTTTAACAGATTCCTTACTGTTTAGAGTGTATTCAACAGGAAACATTGCACATCATGCAAATCCAACTATCTTTTACCTTTATTTCATAAACAGTATCTATATATATATAATCGTTTCGTGAGATTCGTCAATTAATATATTTATATAATGCATGTCTTTCTAAGTTTATTATATTGGTACATTTCAGGACGGATCCAGGATTTCAAGCTAGGGGGGGGGGGGGGGGGCACTTAAAAGAATTGCGCCGAGCGGAGGGGGGCGCGAACATTTTTGGGTATTTCGTGTGAAAAATCACGATTTTACGCCAAAAAATCATATTTTTTCCAATTTTAGGGGGGCGCGCCGGGTGCCCCCCCCCCCCCCCCGGATCCGCCCCTGCATTTTGTAATATGTAGCATCCTAACTTGTGTTCAAATTCATTTTGTCCGATATTTTGTAAAATGAAATGTGTATCTTTAAACTAAGCAAAGAAGAGATAGCTTGATAAACAATAAAATATTTACATGATAGACTCATCATAGTGTCAGCTTAAAAGCTGAACATATCTTAGTAGTAGTAATTCAAGAGGAAACTCAAGAATCCAGGCAGGCAGGCTGGGAATGTGTTGAGATTGATAGAAATGAAACGCACGTGTCATAGGTAAAGTAGATCCCATCCCAGAATATGTACGGGATATTATCCTCTTAAACAATCAAGAACGATGTATGATTTATTTGGTTTTTCACTATTAATCTGTTTTGGAGATAAGTTTTATCATTTTGTGTATTTACTACTGAAAGTTTGACATTTTGCGTTTATCTTTCAAATTAAGATTACCGTTTGAAATTATTCATATTTTATTAATACCTTCTAACGTTGCATTCCTAAGATGAACAAGACAACATCATGATAGAACATGGATTTATGCATTAAAATAATACTTTAACACAAAAACAACAATATTTTACGTTGGCAAGGTGTAGGAAAACATGTACTCACTTTCTGACGAAGCCCGCTGCAAATAAAGCGATATTTGACTTGCATGTTCGACTCAAACTTCTTGTTTTGTCATGTCATGATGTCTATTTATTATCTATTTATGTTAACTTGGAAAATTCTCTGTACCACTGTTGCAACCATGGTTTTATGAGAAATAAAGATTACTGATTCTTGTTCCACTCGCACAAAAATCCATACGGTCAAGCATTTTGAACATAAAGAAACATTCAGTATATTCTATCGGGTAGAAGTAATTACACAATGTGTTTAAGCGTAAGTATATAATAAACTGTTGGTAGCAAAATATGTTTGGAGACACGATGATTCTCCATATTCATGAGATTTATTGTATTAATAAGTTCAAATTTAAAAAAACAGATTTGACTGAACTCATTTGATTAATTATTTCAGATTTTGATTGGCCGCACAAAGCTAATTGGAAATGCTTAGTTCGTCCAGGAAAATATGATTTCATTTAATTATTTGATTTTTGGTGTTTAACGCCACTTTCAGCAATATTTCAGCTATATCATGGCGACCAGTTTTAGTGGTGGAAGAAGCCGGAGTACCCGGTGAGAACCACGATCACTTGCGGCTGCGAGTCGAGTGCACCCGTTTTTGTAATTTACAAAGCCGGGCGCGAACCCACGTCGTATTGGTGATAGGCTTGTATGAGTTGTTAGGCAATCCAACTACCTAACTCATTGAGCCACCCGGGCCCCGGAAAATATGAAGTAATCTTTAACATGTAATTTCATATTACACAAATAAGAACCTCCATGCATTTTTATTGGTATTTCTATTAAACATTACACATAATGTTTGCAAATAAGAGTTAATCAGAAGCCGTAAATCGAAGGACATACAATACAATTGCCAATGGAAATAAGACGTACGATAGTCCACAACAAAACTACAAAGAAAACTAATTATTGAGCAACACACACGAACCCAACTAAAATTCGAAGGTGCTCCAGTTACACATGTGGTATCCGTCTAGTTACTCCTGTTGAAATTCGAGTGATCAATCATATTCGATGATGTGTTGTTATATACGAGGAAAGAACAGGAAAAGGAACATATCCGTGAATATCCGCGACCCCGACGTTGCGTAACGGTTAACCAAGTCATGATGGCGACCGTAAAACTGGCGGAGTGATTGGTTTAACTTTACCAAGCACAACCAAGGAAATAATTTTGTTCAAATTATAACTTAAATATAATCATAGGTGTTAGTATCATTGTTTTCTTTTCAGTCAATGTTATTAAATATATACAACAATTCTAAGCTTTTCACTATTAAATATATACAACAATTCTAAACTTTTCCCTATTAAATATATACAACAATTCTAAACATTTCCCTATTAAATATATACAACAATTCTAAACTTTTCCCTATTAAATATATACAACAATTCTAAGCTTTTCCCTATTAAATATATACAACAATTCTAAGCTTTTCCCTATTAAATATATACAACTATTCTAAACTTTTCCCTATTAAATATATACAACAATTCTAAGCTTTTCCCTATTAAATATATACAACAATTCTAAACATTTCCCTATTAAATATATACAACAATTCTAAGCTTTTCCCTATTAAATATATACAACAATTCTAAACTTTTCCCTATTAAATATATACAACAATTCTAAACTTTTCCCTATTAAATATATACAACAATTCTAAGCTTTTCCCTATTAAATATATACAACAATTCTAAACATTTCCCTATTAAATATATACAACAATTCTAAGCTTTTCCCTATTAAATATATACAACAATTCTAAGCTTTTCCCTATTAAATATATACAACAATTCTAAACTTTTCCCTATTAAATATATACAACAATTCTAAACTTTTCCCTATTAAATATATACAACAATTCTAAACTTTTACCAAAAGACGAACGAACTTTAATCACATTTTATTTTTAATACCAGAAAGACATATTGCATTTTATCAGAGATTGTCATTGATATGTTAAAAATGTTTTTGTCAAAGATCAGTGCTTCAAGTAAACAAAGTATATGATATTAATATGAAACTGCAAACACATACTGACATTACTGTGTTGTACAAGTAATTAAAAATAATAATAGAAATGGCCAGAGGTGAATTTTCTATTTCAATGTCTTTTAATTTATTAATGCCACTTTAAGGTGTTGTTATAACATGTTATATTATATTGGCGGCTAAAGTTTTAGATATTTAAAATGTACATTAGTTTGGCATAATATACAACTTATTGAAGGCGGTTAGTATTTGGCAGATTATTTAGTAACTGTAAATTTCAATAATAAATATAAATGTATCTAATAAGCAATTCCAGTGCGGAAACACTACTCATTATATCATATATCAACGAGCAGGGCCTATGAGAGGATGATTCAGCCGGTACATCGGTCCGGGGCCCAGAGAGCCAAGAAGTGTCCGTAATCTCTGAAGGGCCCCATAGCCTTAGCTATAAACGTTTTATTTTGATTTTTCATATTTTGGGGGTATTTTCAACTATTTTTAGTTTATTTAGAAAAATAATAATGTAACATTCACTTAGACTTATGAAAGTTTACCAGTGGTTTTATTGGACCTCAAATTCCCGGGGTCTCAAAGCAGTCTTGTGCCGCCTTGCAAAATTTCTCTTGGAGGTCCTGTCAACGAGGACGAATAATCTACCAGTAGAAGCATCGATCCAGTGACAGATTATCAAATTTAGTGCGCACGACGCGTTTCTTCAATATCATTCCTTAGGTTGTCATAGACAAAAGATTAGAAAGCACAAGAGGTTACGTTTTTGGGAGCAGGAAAATTAACCGGCCACAACAGGATAGCTAAAATCGGCTATGGTCACCTACAACTCAGGGAGGAGAATCTTAATTCAAATAATATTTACATGATTTAGCAACTGTAAATATATCTAATAAACCATGTATGTCAGTGTCACTGACTACTGAGCCTGGGTGAGTGATAACATGGGGACCAATATTCCAGCACCTTCTATATATCATTAATACCGTTATAGCCCACGGTACATCGAAAGCGAAAAATTATTGCACTAACGATATTTCAAATGTCAATAGCACGTGAAATATATCAAACGGTTGATAAAACGGTTGATAAAATTTGCAAGTAGAGACTCTTTACTATGAAACGGGATGGGAACCTTTGTCTTGTAGACGTAAATCTCGCAAACTGATAACATTTGACAAAATGCATAATAAAGCATGTCCTCAATACTTGTGTAATTGTCTACCTCCTACAGTATCTAGTATCAGTGATCATAATCTCCGAAACAATGAAAACTATACAACACCAAGAAGTAGACTCAGAATGTCTTTGACATCCTTTATACTATCTACTGTTTCATTATGGAACAATTAGATCTAAATGTTAGAAATAGCCCAAATATATCATGTTTTAAATCTAGAATTAAAGTAAAAACTGTTAAATCTCCGGAGTATTATGGTGAAGGGTCCAGAAAATTAAGCATACTCCATGCTAGACTACGACATCAATGTAGCTCATTGAATTCTGATTTATATCGCATAAACATTACAAATGACCCCAAATGTCAATGTGATGCATCGTATGAAGATTCAATTCATTATCTAATGGCATGTCCATTATACCAAAACGAGAGATATTGTCTTTTTAGAAACTTAAGAGAAACCAACAAAATATAGAAACATTACTCCTTGGAAACGATGAAATTAGTATAAACGAAAATTCTAATATCTTCAATAAAGTTCGAGCATATATGAGACAAACAAAAAGATTCTAATCAGTGGTCGGTCATCTGGTCTACATCTACATCAATTTATTTCCCATGTTTCACTATATTGTGTTAAATATTATTTATATTTGTGTATGTGTTATTTTTGTTGACATTATTATATGTGTATTATTTGTAGGGAGAGGACAGTCCATAAGTTGTGATAACTTTTTGTCCAATCCCATTGCTGTTTTATTTGCAATAAAATAATATTAAACTAAGCTAAAAGCTAAAACGGTTGGTCAATTGTGGGAGAAGAATTTTCTTCGAGTGGTCATTGCTAATTCGTCATTCCATCTGTACACGGTTTTTTTCTAGTTACGTTGGTTATTAGTAATCTCTTGATTACAATTTTGCTTTATATTGAAATTAAGTTAATACTTAACATACTTAACAAATTATGACGATAACCATCCAATAACCATACACTATTTCTATTTATAAAATAAAATAAAGTCAATCCCTTGGACAATACCAGAGTCTTACTGTATGAAACACAAGTACTTATGCACTTCTTCTAATGTTTGATAGCTGAATAGTTGTACGTACATTCGACCATATCTTGGACGCAAGTATGATAAATGTCATTGATAAAAACAGGAGGCCACCATCTATTTTTGAATGCGAAATATTTAAAAGACGATAGATGGATAATAACAAGAAATAAATAAACCGATCACTTACCTCTCACGTTTATATTCATGAAACTTCTCACAATATTGGACGAAGGCTGATTGAGCTTGTTCTTTGAGAATTTTTGATAAAGTTCCATCATATATTCTGGTGCTGGGGCCTTTGTTTTACTTTGAATTCTCATGGTTTCCTTTGAAATTCGTAGTCCAGGAGGCATCATCAATGTATCCAAAACATTGTCTGCTTTACCTTTAATTAAAGAATCAAAAGTTTCTTCATAATCATCGTAATCATATTCGTCTGCAACGCCTTTACCGTTTTCCATTTTGGCGCCAAAATTGTTTTCTGACAATAACGTTATATTGTTAGTTGGCCTTCCGGACGAAAATTCAAAGAACGTATTGCATATAACTGTAAAAATTTGAACTAGAGGAAATAACTCCATTCCGTTTAAAATAAAATTGATGATACCAATACAAGCAGAACTCTAATTTAGTTCTGAAAGTTCTGAGACCTGTCATTTGACTTAATTGTCTTTTGAAATAGTTCAAATCTAAACATGCAAGCGCTCATCTGAGTAAATTATCACCAATTACTATCTATTTGTCCTTGATAAAAATTATTTCGTAAGGTGTCAAACATTTGACATATTCCAAGACTCCAAGACGTAAAAGTATGTGTTCCTGTTTAAAATCGGTGTACATCCTGTTGCCAATAACTTCATGTTGATAATGCCATTTTCATTGAAAACAAGGATTCAAATATCTCTCAGATCACACGTAGTCAGAAAACTTTTGTAATCATAATTTCTATAAATTTGAAACACGCGTCAAAATTTTCGGTGTGGTATCGTAATTAATGGGAAATCATCGGTGGTTAAAGGGCAGCATGCGGCAACACCCATTTTATCACCATCTTTTACTTTATATTTGGATTTTCAGTCAGTCTCCCAAGAGATTCAAAATTTTATCATCCAGATGTGCTTAAACGTGCCTTGAAATAAATTTAGTAAAATTTCGCAGCAAATTCATTCAGAACTTTTACACGTAGTACAATTTCAATCCATTTGTATCTATATAAAAATGGGAAAAGTATCCTTCAACATATACTATTTCACTCCGACGTTTGAAAATCTCTAGCTTCGCCATAAAACTATCTAATAATTGTTCATAGATATGAATCTGACAATTATTAGTGTTGTAGGAATGCTGTAAATAGTCTTTTTATCTAAATTAACTTATTTGTGAAACAACACCTTTCATTTTTACACAGATTCTGGAATAGCGGACAGTCTGCACCGATACCAGTAATATGTCTTTTGTAACATAATGCCAACTAATTTTAGCTGACACGGGTTGCAGAAAAGTTAACAAGGTTGTTATTTAGAAAATTTTTATATCTGATAAAAAAAAAAATTAAAAATAGGACGTAGAATAAAAGAGGCGTATAAAGATCTCCGTAAAGCTATTAAAAGCATATCTGTTTCAAGTGAGTTAATATTATCTAATTTTCTCAATGGAAAATTACTACTACTTTGGAATTCTATTACGCGGGCAATTAGAGGTACATCATGGGCGGTATGAGGTAACGATTGCATTACAACACATCAAAAACAAATTACAAAGCTAAAATAACTTATTTTTCCAGCTCCTTATAAACATATAAGATTTCGAAAGTTTATATTGTTTCGTCATTCAATTAAATATATATTAAATGGCATGTAATTTTATTTATCATGTCGTTTCAATCAATACATAACCATCACTGTTTAAAAGTTATTTTTCATAAAACGTGATAAGTGAAAAAAAAAAAAATTGCTGAAATATTTCTGAAAATAACGTTAAGCACCAAAAAATCAATTAAAAAAATCAATAGGCATAAATACAATTGGAAGGTTTTCAAAAGGTCAACTCACAAACAATAGGTGCAAAGACGAAATAGTCAATCAAGAAAATCGGAAATAAAGATTTCCACAGGATGATAAACTTGAATACCTTTCAAGCAAAGACTAGAACATCCTGTTCTGTTTTGATCAATTGCTTAGTATCTGCATGTAGGTGAGCGATTGCACATTTTTGTAAAAGAACACTTCATAGCTGTTCCTGTCACTGATTAGAATGTCTTCCATTGTACAGTATTCTGGCTATTGCATGTTCATTATAGACAAGTTTAAGTCAAGCGTAAAACAATTATGTAACCCCTTATTTTCATTTTATATTTATATGCGTTGCTGAATTATTTTTGTTTATTCACAGTGACCTAGTGGTTCAAGTAGGTGCTCAAAGGTCATTTTGTAATGTAAATGTAAACATGTTCAGAATTGAGCTGTACTTTGTATAGCTAGTGGCGGCTGGGTATTTACCGAAATTATTTCACCATCATTACACATGAACACCACACACATCTATGCCACACTCTAGATAATCAACTCTAGATAATCAAACTAATGGCAATAATGATTTATAAACACATTACACAGAGATGGTATGTCAAATTGCGCGCATTTCGGAGTCGAGTTTACCGAGAAACCAACGAAAAACCAATTTTCCGAACTTCAAACTGTTACGTCGGACAGCAAAATATTAGCGTAAGAGTACAACTTTGAACACTGAAATAATTAGAATAAATTATCAGGAACTTAGGAATAATAGCCAGACAGAACTGCGTTGTTTTAGGCTTTATTTAGGTATACGCATATTTGAATTTTGCTTTACAACACTGAAATCCTTGACTTTTTTATCAAGGCATTGACACCATTTTTCACTGGACGCAATATCGTGCGAAACATCTAAACAGATACGAATGTATGTGTTTTACTTCCTTGTTGGAGATTGTACATTACATGCGTGTTGGTACGTTGTATATTTTACAATCATGTCGATCACACTTCCATGATTATATGGAATTGGGACGAATTGCTTTGATAAAAATGCATAAAAATCAATTTAAAATAAACTCGACAAAAGTAGCATGGTGGATGCCGCGATATCATAGAATCACATATAACATTTTGTTGCATACATGCATCCCTTAAATGACATTATACTACGATGTTATAGTATTATGACAATTCCTATCATATTCTTTCTCATGTATTGTACTTCATTTTTTTTCTCGTACAGGAACTAATTCATTACAGTAAGATAATCTATTTCAATGTCAATGATGAAATGTTACAATAGCATAACCAGCGCCATCATTAGTAAGTGCTTGTTACAGATAGCTAGAACACAATTTTAATTAGAACTTAACATCGTTTTGTACTTTTCTATACTACTTGTATCAATTATAATATTGTGTTTATCCACTTATCTTTATTAATAATGGGCAGCTGTTTACTCTGTTACAATTATTATGTTACAAACCGTTTGTTGATAACAGGTTCAATTTTGTGCCAACTGTTCTCCTTCTTCTCGCCGACTTGTTCCTTTATTCGTCTGATGCAGATTTTAAACAGGGGGTTCTTAAGAAAAACGAAAAGAAGCTAGTTCGATCCTTTAATTTCACTTTCCACTATATAGATGATGTCCTTTCACTATATAGATGATGTCCTTTCACTATATAGATGATGTCCTGTCACTATATAGATGATGTCCTTTCACTATATAGATGATGTCCTTTCACTATATAGATGATGTCCTTTCACTATATAGATAATGTCCTTTCACTATATAGATGATGTCCTTTCACTATATAGATGATGTCCTTTTACTATATAGATGATGTTCTTTCACTATATAGATGATGTCCTTTCACTATATAGATAATGTCCTTTCACTAAATAATTTGGTGGTTTGTTTTTAATCGCATCTACTTCATTGAGCTTGAAATAGAGGATACCATGTATACAGCTAGGTCTGCTTCATACATTTACCTACACCTCGAAATTGACAATGATGGCCAGCCAAGAACAACTTTACAGCAAAAAACATTATTTCAATTTCCCATTGTGAGCTTCCAGAGGCACCTGCATTTTGGAGTGCGTGTATATGTTGATAATTTTAAAGTAACCAGACGGTTTTTATTTGAATAGGGAACTTGCACAAGTGCGATCCGGAGGGTTAGACTTGGGGTCGTCAATATTGAAATCTTGCAACGCTTGCTTGTAGTTAAAGATCCTGGTTGCAACATGTAGAGCATAGGCATACGAGATTATAGGAACATATTGACATTATAAATAGGGAGGAATTTTATATTTGACTGGTTTTTATTAAGGTTATAACCTTTGTTGGTAACCGATACTTTAAGAAACGAATGTTTATCTGAGACATCGTTCTTTAATGGGCCAGGTTTGAAATGTCTGTGATGTGCGATGTCTAAAAGTATTGCTGTAAGATGAAATTGAATTTAATTCAAATTTGTAGCGGTCTTCCAAACATAGCTTGCATAGACAATGCGGTGTTTAGGGTGAACCGACTTTTTGCGGACATTGTTAATTTGTGGAACAAATCCTCTCAAGCAAAGTTCTATCATTAGATATTTACACATAAGAGGGAAACGATAATGTTCACATGAAAGAAACTTCTTAAACTTTTCTTAAATCATTTCTTTTGTTGGCTAGTACACTTCCTACTATTAGACACAAATGTAACCAGTAATTACATACAGATATATATCTCCAACGTTAAATTGTACATAATGTATCTTACATGAGACAGCTCTCGAATATCAATTTTATTTTGGTAGGATCAAAATAATGTATTAAATCTCTCATTCACAATCAGACAGTTTATATTATTAAGCTGTAGGCGGACAATCCACTTATTAAAGTCCTTAGTGCTAATTCACGTACAAATTATGCAATATTCTTTGATAACATGTGATTGCATCAAAAATTCAAAATATTTTTGTTTTCAAAGGAAGCGATTATACTTTCTATATCTTTCTGTACAATTTACCTACATGTACGAAATGTGTACTCTACAGATCTCTTGTAAGAATATATATTTAGCAGAATTTCTTCCAAAGATTTAATCTGACACGATCGTCGTCATTTGTCATAACATGGGCTATTGCAAAAAAAAAAGGTTTGTGTACGTTTCGCATCATGTTTGGTTTGCTCGATGGCTGTTTTCATTTGTATGAATTCAATTCTGTCATTTCTCTCCTCACATTTTTTTTTCAAATTATGCTGTGAAATTATAGATTTTTACTGGAATTGTAGTTATTTTGGGTAGAAATTTGGTCTTAATCGTAATTCTTTACATCTATTTAAATATTCCAATTTGATATCTATTAAGATGAAGATCATTTTAATCCCTGGATCAAACAGAAGATGTGACTTCTATGTTTTATCTAAAATAGATCTATCTTTTAAATGTTAAAATAATGGGCCTGGTTTATACAATTTTTTATCTGTATATATCTGCATACATATTGATTGTATCGCTTGATTGAAGTATGTCATTTAAATAATCATTACCGGTTACTTAAAAGAGTGATTTGAGGCTGGCTTTTAATAAGGTGTCGCTACATGTAAATACCATATTATTACTCTTAATTGGCCTTTACGTATATTTATTACATACTTAGTTCAAATAAAGTCATTTTTGTATGACTAATATGACCGGAAGTAAACTGTCCATATGTTCACACCCCGGGAAAATAACCGGTTATTGGATTACTACAAGATCATTTCCATATCGAGGCCCATATTGGCCCGCGCCAATATGGGCCTCGACTTTGTCTCAGGCCAATATGGGTGTCTCTTTTCTAGATGTCGGAAGTATGTAATAAATAGTTTAATACATGGGCATTTCCATATTGCCCTGGTTATCACCCCTCGACCCATATTGACCCGAGACGCAGTCGAGAGCCAATATGGGGGTCTCGTGATGATAACCAGGCCAATATGGAAATACCCATGTATTAATCTGTAATTATTCTTGTTTTATACGTTGCCAAAGTATTTTCAAATCTGAATATAACGAACCAAGCGTTCGCAGTAAACATCCCATAAGAACGTGGTGTGTAATTACAATATAGAAAGTACCACCAGTCGCATCAAGCCTATTGGTATCTTAAACAATAAACCAAATCCAAGCAAAAATCATTTTAAACAAAATACCTTTCCTAGGTCATGCGTTTTGTTTTCAACGAATATATATCATTTTCTATTTCATTGTATAAACATTGTAGGCCACTAAGTCTTAGTGTATTGAAAGAGACACAAGTCAGGAATACCACAGTGGCGGTCGTTCATAGATTCTAACCATAATAATGGGACGCAGTAGTCACGATCGTGTGGATACTGTGCTAACATCTCCCTATCCAGTCACTGCCATCACCTAGAAAGTCTTATTTTTGTTCATTGTGTTTTCTTCAGAACTCTATGCCACTTGGTGCAGGTCGGTTGTTTTTTTTTCCGTTTTCCTCCACCAATTAAATGGCTGTCACTATATATAGCTGAAATGTAGTCGAAAATGGAGTTAAGCATATTTTTCAAGATCTTTTTAATAACAAATCTCGAAGCTTAAGCTTCATTTACAAAAGTTTAAGCTTAAGTAAGAAAAACATTGTGTGAAATGTAGTCTTATTTGCGTGATAAAAACGTAGATATCAAATTTAGTGCGCACGACGTGTGTCTGAAATAATCTTCATCATGTACACTCCAAGCCACAAATAAGAAGAGTGTGAAGTTACCAAAGGGGTAATCATTGATGAAGGGCAGACAGCACAATGGCCAGAAGAAAAAAGGACAAAAGGACAACAACGATCTTCAAAACATACATATAAAACTAAAGATCGAGAAAACACGAATCCCACCAAAAACCGGGGGTGAATTCAGGAAGGGTAAGTAGTTACGTCTCCACTAGTGGCACCCGTCGTCTTAATCTAGTTACAAAACCGGTGATAAGTCATGAATTAGGAAATGACCGAGAGGAGTTTACCACCAGTGGAACATATCCGTGGTCATTTGTGACACATAATTATATTCCATAATGGTCAACCAAGTCATGGTGGCGACCGTAAAACTTTCGAAGTGATGACTGCAAATAATTCCAAAAGTATTTGGGGTCAAGAAAACAACCAAAGGGTCTAAACAGGATATCCAAAATCGGCTCAGGTCATCTATGCCGGCTAAGGTCATCTATGCTTGAGGGCGGAGAGCCTTTCTTTTTATAATAATGACATGAATTAGGAACTGGAAATTTCGCTATTATATTTATCTAATAAATTATGTCCTTGTCGGGACGCTGACTACTGGGCGGATGATACCCTCGGAGACTATAATAGTCCGGTAGCAGGGGTATCGATCCAGTGATAGTAAGGAAAACGTAGATATCAAATTTAGTGCACACGCCGCGTTTCTGGAATAATCTTCATCAGTTGCGCTCAAAGACACAAATAATTCAAAAGTCTTTGGGATCAAGAAAATCAAAGGTCATAAGAAGGAGAACCAAAATCGGCTAAAGGTATCTATGCCTGAGGGAGGAGAACCTTATTGTTTTAATAATAATGATATGATTTAGGATTATAGACAATATCACCTCAGTAGGAACAAAATAACTGGGTGGGTGTTATTTATTATTAATATCCCTTGTTAAACCACACATTTAATAACATTTTCAATTACCAAATATCAAATACATACAATGTAGTAAAATTCGGCATTCTCGATTTAGATCATTTATTGGCCAGGTGTTATACAAAGTAATGACACATGCACTTGTTTTGAGTTTACAAGTATAAAATAATATTCACTGCTTTATTATTCAACGTTCAATTATGTATTATCTCTATAAATAGTTCTCCAATCATCCACAGACTGTCCAATTGTTTCCTTAGCTTCTCTATCGCAATTGGAATGTTCTATTTTTAATGGTTTATATAACGATGCTATCTGTTAATTTAAAACATATTTGTTAAATAGTCAAAACAGAAAGTCTTTGTTTAAATAGTGTAGCAATATTTGTAGCACTGTTCTCTGCTATTAACAATTAATCTCCGTTCCCACACTTTCATCAAGAAGAGTTTGAAGATACCAAAGGGAGGTAATCAGAATCCGTATATCGAAGAAGGACAGACAGCACAATGGTCAAAAGAAAAAGGACAAAAGGACAAACAACGATCTACAAAACATACACATAAAACAAAAAATTGAGAAACACGAATCAAATAGTGTTATCCACAGTTAAATTACTTTTATGAATGAAATGAAATGTTTGAATAAAACGATATTCATAAACTATTAATAGTTGGCGGTCTTAAATGATTTTGTTTTATAAGAAACGTTTAAAGATACAAAAAGGGTAATCGGAAGCCGTAAATCAGAGAAGGACAGGTAATACAATAGCCACAAGAAAATGAACAAAAAGGACATAAAACAATGATCTACAAAACACTACACAGAAAACTAAAGATCGAGAAACACAAAGCTCACTAAAAAGCATGGTGAACTCAGGGTCTCCGGAAGGGTAGGTAGTTCCTGTTCCACGTGTGGCACCTGTCGTAGCAAAGTCGAAAGAAAGTCTACTATAATGAAGCACGGTGTCCCTTTCTCTAATTTATGATTTAAAATTGTGTGTATATTAATATATTGTTGTCTAAGAAATAATCGCACCCATTTACTGTTGATTGGTACAATCTTTCAAATTCTTTATTGGATGATGCATTGCTTTGCTTTCCTCATCGAAACTAGATCGATAACGAAAGTACTTTTCTGTAACTTTCTATTGCAGGTGCATAGAAGTTGAAAAGATAAATTAAGTTGCTTTATTTCTAATATTAAGAAGTACCAGGATTGGTTATATATTGATATGCTTTTATCTATTTTTGTTTCTTTGAAGTTATGAATTGAAGATAATAAAATTGCTATATTTGCGTTCATCATAAAGCATGTTTGTGGTAAATATTTGAAATGTCTATAAATGATCTAATAATCACTAATCAGTTGGTTTATTAGTATTTATATTTTCTTGAATATAATTTTTTTAGCCTTCGTTACACTGCATTGTATATGTGAAAGCAATTAAAAAGGTAGCGGATGATATGTGAAAGCACTTGAGATGTCAATGGAAGTTTTCCACTGCTGTATTTAAACAATTTGCCTGAACCTGAAGGGGGAGATTCTTACTTTTAATAATAATTGTAATTTTCAATGACACATAGATCTAATAAACCATGTCAGTGCCGAAACACTAGCAACTGAGTGGGTGATGTCATCGGGGACTAATAGTCCACCATCAGAGGTGTCGACCGAGCGATGGTAGCAAAAACGTATATATAATTTGGTGCGTGGGTGATGTCATCGGGGACTAATAGTCCACCATCAGAGGTGTCGACCGAGCGATGGTAGCAAAAACGTATATATAATTTGGTGCGTGGGTGATGTCATCGGGGACTAATAGTCCACCATCAGAGGTGTCGACCGAGCGATGGTAGCAAAAACGTATATATAATTTGGTGCGTGGGTGATGTCATCGGGGACTAATAGTCCACCATCAGAGGTGTCGACCGAGCGATGGTAACAAAAACGTATATATAATTTGGTGCGTGGGTGATGCCATTGGGGACTAATAGTCCACCATCAGAGGTGTCGACCGAGCGATGGTAACAAAAACGTATATATAATTTGGTGCGTGGGTGATGTCATCGGGGACTAATAGTCCACCATCAGAGGTGTCGACCGAGCGATGGTAGCAAAAACGTATATATAATTTGGTGCGTGGGTGATGCCATCGGGGACTAATAGTCCACCATCAGAGGTGTCGATCGAGCGATGGTAGCAAAAACGTATATATAATTTGGTGCGTGGGTGATGCCATTGGGGACTAATAGTCCACCATCAGAGGTGTCGACCGAGCGATGGTAACAAAAACGTATATATAATTTGGTGCGTGGGTGATGTCATCGGGGACTAATAGTCCACCATCAGAGGTGTCGACCGAGCGATGGTAGCAAAAACGTATATATAATTTGGTGCGTGGGTGATGTCATCGGGAACTAATAGTCCACCATCAGAGGTGTCGATCGAGCGATGGTAGCAAAAACGTATATATAATTTGGTGCGTGGGTGATGCCATTGGGGACTAATAGTCCACCATCAGAGGTGTCGACCGAGCGATGGTAACAAAAACGTATATATAATTTGGTGCGTGGGTGATGTCATCGGGGACTAATAGTCCACCATCAGAGGTGTCGACCGAGCGATGGTAGCAAAAACGTATATATAATTTGGTGCGTGGGTGATGCCATTGGGGACTAATAGTCCACCATCAGAGGTGTCGACCGAGCGATGGTAACAAAAACGTATATATAATTTGGTGCGTGGGTGATGTCATCGGGGACTAATAGTCCACCATCAGAGGTGTCGATCGAGCGATGGTAGCAAAAACGTATATATAATTTGGTGCGTGGGTGATGCCATTGGGGACTAATAGTCCACCATCAGAGGTGTCGATCGAGCGATGGTAGCAAAAACGTATATATAATTTGGTGCGTGGGTGATGCCATTGGGGACTAATAGTCCACCATCAGAGGTGTCGATCGAGCGATGGTAGCAAAAACGTATATATAATTTGGTGCGTGGGTGATGCCATTGGGGACTAATAGTCCACCATCAGAGGTGTCGATCGAGCGATGATAGCAAAAACGTATATATAATTTGGTGCGTGGGTGATGCCATTGGGGACTAATAGTCCACCATCAGAGGTGTCGACCGAGCGATGGTAACAAAAACGTATATATAATTTGGTGCGTGGGTGATGTCATCGGGGACTAATAGTCCACCATCAGAGGTGTCGACCGAGCGATGGTAGCAAAAACGTATATATAATTTGGTGCGTGGGTGATGCCATTGGGGACTAATAGTCCACCATCAGAGGTGTCGACCGAGCGATGGTAACAAAAACGTATATAATTTGGTGCGTGGGTGATGCCATCGGGGACTAATAGTTCACCATCAGAGGTGTCGACCGAGCGATGGTAACAAACACGTATATATATAATTTAGTGTGCATGACGTGTTTCTTCAATTACGTTCATCGGGAATAAAATACTCATAGTAAAAAGATTTTTATTGCCAAATAATTTAAAAGTCTCAGAGAACAAGAAAGCCAAACTGTTTAACCAATGAATGAGGAAAAACAACTTTAGTTTTAATCATAATTACATTATTTATATTATAGTAACTGTAAATTTCAATAATAGATATATGTAATAAATCATGTCAGTGCAGAAACACTAATATATGGATGTTACCAGGGGCGGATCCAGGCGGCGCCTTCCCCCCCCCCCCCCCCCCCCCCCCTCCCCGTAAAATTGGAAAAAATATGATTTTTAGGCGTAAAATCGTGATTTTTCACACGAAATACCCCAAAAATGTTCGCGCCTCCCTTCGCTCGGCGCAATTTTTTTAAAGTGCGACCCCCCTAACTTGAAATCCTGGATCCGCCCCTGGATACCTTCGAAGACTAATAATCCACCTTCAGAGGTATGAATCCAGTCATAGTAATAGTGAGAACGACATGTTTCTGTGATAACATACCTGAAATTCTCAAAATTTCCCGGCCATTTTTTTTCTCTTTTAAGAATTGACAGTATACATAACTCCATGTTATCTACGACTTTGATAGTTTATCGTATATATTTAATAATCAAATAGAAAAAAACATTGTGTCACAAATTCGACAGGGGAGGGCATATAATTCATCTCAGATGGTCATTATTACATACCGTGTATCAATTGTACACATTTGAATTCCTATTAAAAAAAACATGACCCAGGGGACATTAATAACATAAAAACACATGTAATGTTTAATGCCAACTTATAAAACATGACCCAGAGGACATTAAAAACATAAAAACACATGTTGTGTTTAATGCCAACTTATAAAACATGACCCAGGGGACATTAATAACATAAAAACACATGTTGTGTTTAATGCCAACTTATAAAACATGACCCAGGGGACATTAATAACATAAAAACACATGTTGTGTTTAATGCCAACTTATAAAACATGACCCAGGGGACATTAATAACATAAAAACACATGTTGTGTTTAATGCCAACTTATAAAACATGACCCAGGGGACATTAATAACATAAAAACACATGTTGTGTTTAATGCCAACTTATAAAACATGACCCAGGGGACATTAATAACATAAAAACACATGTTGTGTTTAATGCCAACTTATAAAACATGACCCAGGGGACATTAATAACATAAAAACACATGTTGTGTTTAATGCCAACTTATAAAACATGACCCAGGGGACATTAATAACATAAAAACACATGTTGTGTTTAATGCCAACTTATAAAACATGACCCAGGGGACATTAATAACATAAAAACACATGTTGTGTTTAATGCCAACTTATAAAACATGACCCAGGGGACATTAATAACATAAAAACACATGTTGTGTTTAATGCCAACTTATAAAACATGACCCAGGGGACATTAATAACATAAAAACACATGTTGTGTTTAATGCCAACTTATAAAACATGACCCAGGGGACATTAATAACATAAAAACACATGTTGTGTTTAATGCCAACTTATAAAACATGACCCAGGGGACATTAATAACATAAAAAGGTACCGTATATACAATCCAAGAACAGTATGATGAAATATCTTTTGTAAAATTAATTTTAATACATTTTGTATAAGAACAACAAATTGACCGAACATGTTGATCAGGTTCTCAAAATCAATAGTGGATCCCGGAATGCTAATTGTCCACAGGAACTGAAAGGAAATACATACATGAACATATAGATATAGGGATAAACAATAGATACACAATCCATGCACTAATATAATATTCTAGAGACTATTTTGTCATCGCTTTATACCTTCCATGTCTCTACTGATGGCAGGCATATTTCCAACACAAAATATATAAATATCTCTTTGCTTAACTGGCTGTGTGAATTAGGACACGAACCGTTCTGGTGCCATAAATAAGATAACATATATTTATTTACCCTTCCGTAGAACGTGGTCTCAGTTCCGGTTATTGTGGGGGTTTGTGTTTTCTTCGTTTTTTCCGTTGGTGTGTTTTACATTTGTTTTTATCCTCTTTGTACCTTTGTTTCCAAATCTCATTTAACTTATATTTACATTCTTGCGTTCACATTGATATTAATAAGTGATTAATTAATATTTTTTTTTAAATGTAGATATGATTATTTGTCTAATTATGTATAATTGTGTTGTTTTTATCTTTTTTTAGCAGTTGTCTAATACCAGATCAATATTGATGTGTTTGAATGGGTAAAGGTCACAAAATGAAACACAAAAACTACCACACCATCGGAACAATTCCAAAATCAAATATCAAATCATAGAAAGAGGCAAAATCAATACCTCCTAACACCTAAATACGTCACCTCCCACTTTCTATGCTTGGTACAGGCACTTCAATAAAAAGTGGTGGGGTTAAGCTAGTTTTAAGGTCCCACACCTACCGCCTTAGTGAAATGATGAGGTCATGTAGGTGTTTTCCACGTGTGGGTAAAATGCCAACCCTCACATATAACTGGGCGAACAGCGTTATTATAAAAATAAACACATAAGGCGATATTGTACTTTTAATGTTCTCCTTTGGCGTTAACGATGAGTACAGAAAAAGGTGGGTTAAAACTATGCAGTATATAATATACAAGTATTGAAGCTAACTTTTATGTCCGCTACGATTTCCACATAAAAACAATGTTCGGTTCGTCTTCACTCCAATTTGTTATGTAGGGTGTTCAGGTTTTATTATTTTTATTTATCAACGTATGCTGTGTTCAACGCTAGTGGAGCAGGAGATGCTAACCCTTCAACACCTGAGTTCACCCCCCGGGTTTTAGTGGGGTTCGTATGGCTCGATCTTTAGTTTTCTGTGCTGTGATTTGGCGACTATGTTGTCTGTCCATCTTCGATTTATGGATTCTGATTACCCCATTGGTATCTTCAAACTTCTTGAATCACATCAAAGAAAAACACAGACCCAGGATGTAGTACTAGAAAATAGCATCTCCAATGTACTGTATATTATCACTCCAATATACGCGTCTTCTCATTTATGTGAGGTGTATAAATAACCAATTTCCGTAGCATAGGACATAAATGCGTGAAACGTGCCAGAAGAATGCCTTGTTTGGTTCTTGCATATAAAAATGCAATTAAATAACATTTTAAATGTCCTACTACTTGTTTTGAGTGTACTCTGATCTCTGGCTGCAGACACAAATATTTCCACGCTGTCGACGATTACATTCACCTTTATCTAAGATCACTGTTTTACCTACGTGCTGATTACGTGTTTGAATCTTGATCTTGTCATTATTACTGAGGTAATGTACATTTAACACCAAGCAGCAAGTAATCAATAAATTAACCAATCAAATTGAATAAAAGTGTCATGATGGTTCGATTATCAGATGCACATTTGAACGCGTTAAATTGGTTTATATACATAAAAAACATACTCAGCCTTTTAAAGTGTCATATTTTTTATTTTCGGTATCATGCTAAAAGTGTGATTTACGGTTTAAAATCCGCTAAAATAAGACAAAAATATCAAGTAAAATGTCTTACATTACTACTTAATATGCCGTATATTTTATTTATTGAACGTTGTCCCGATGACATAATATTAAACATGCTATGCGTTATCATTGGAAGTTTACCCGCTGCTGTGATAACACTTGTAATCTCTAGATTGTATTATTTATCAACATTGATTTGACAAGAAAAAAACATATTATATAAGCCAGATTAAGTGCAGTTCATTTCAATGACATCAGATATACTTATGTTTGTCCTTTTTGTCTCAAAAAGCTCCCGAGAGCTTGTGTTTATTGTTATACCAAAAACCTAATTCAACTAAAGTTTTTCTTCTTCTTATCTTATCATTTGAACAATGCCCGAGGACACGAAACATGCATGTTATATCTGTGAATCTAAGTGTTTGTATAGACGTGAAGACAATATTTTGCTGTGTAGATATTTTTGTCTAATAGGTGTACCCAGAAGAGGCCAAGATAAACAGTGCAACAAATACACACCTCACAAGACGTTCTTCTTAAATATTATGATACAAGTATCAATTGGTATCTGTTATGTAGGACAAACCAACTTTAAAGACCTCAATATCTTCTCGAATAAAAATCATTGACCATCAGCCGATTGCCGTATAATGTCTAAAAAGTAAATTAAATTATTAAATTTATACGAATTGTAGTGGCATTATAAGTGGTTTTTGCACTTCTTCAGCTGCAATATTTGTAAAATACGCATGTCTTCATAGGTATAAAACGAGCACACCACGTGGTTTTTGCCTTTCCAGTTGTTGATTTCATTGAGCAAAGAAAATTTCCCGCCCATCTATTTTTCTGCCATCAGGTATTGCTGTTTATATATTTCAGAACTGCCATGGCTTGTGACGACATTGGTATGTAGTTGATAGTGTGGAGTTGATAATTACCTGAATTATCTCGATGTTATGGCGGATTTGACTAAATATTTACCGCTTTAGTTTGCCCAGCGGTCAGACGTTATCTATTGGATCATCCAATACAAAATGTGATGGTCATGTGATTGAATAGCTGAATTTGATTAAACATTGAATAACTGAATTTGCTTGAACTCTGAACCCCTGAATTTGATTAAACATTGAATAACTGAATTTGTTTGAACTCTAAACCTCTGAATTTGATTGAACATTGAATAACTGAATTTGTTTGAACTCTGAACCCTTGAAATTGATTGAACATTGAATAATTGAATTTGTTTGAACTCTGAACCCCTGAATTTGCTTGAACTTTGAACACAATAATTTAATTGAACATTGACATTGTTGATTTCATAATAAATGATGCCAAAAACAAATTACCAGCCAAACATATGTGGCTATTGTTATTTGATTGCCCCAATATTAATCTCTAGTTTGGTACTGAGAATAGTGATATACATGTAGGCTGAAACAACGATAGAAAGGGAGCACAATTAGTACCCATGAAAAGCCAACTGTCTATTGAAATACACAACCACCAAACAGAACAAATATGTTGTTGATTAAAAGGTCTAACATTTTGAAAATGTATGTTTCTGAATACGTTTTGTTACAATACGAGTTTCACAAAGTGTGGCTGATATCTGGTTTTGGCTATTTTACTAAAGAAACAAAATTAAAGTTGAACCAATTCCTTAACCAAGTTTTAAGTTTAATGTGAGGGATGGTAGTGTGTAAAGGATAGAGAAGTCAGTTTTAATACTATATTGCAGAGGGAGAGAGAGAGACCTGGACTGTAAACTCTTTAGAATTTTTGAGGTTCACTGTAAAATTTATACAATTTCTTAAGTAGCTCATGGAACAGTACTTATGAAGGCCGCATTCCACTGCTGATAAAAAATATGCTAAAATTCTTGAAATATGTTTCCTGCACATCTAGCTGACTCAGCAATTTACTGGCAATTGTGTGTTTTTGTATCAAATACAAGGTGTAAATGCCCAATGAACAAAAGCATGATTTATGAGTGGAAAATGTCTGGGACATGATACAGGCTCTTTTTCATGCTTTGTCAATTGAACCCCATCTTAATTTCTACTAGGTTGTATATGCTGATGTAAATGATGAACCATGTCATTCATACTTGCATTTTCATTATGGATTCCTTGTTTTAAAGAAAATCTTTTTTATTTTAATTTTACACAATGCAAACTATGTTAAACTTTAGACCCTTTAGACACTGGTACCTTCAATAACACAAATTGAAATCTACCTATCCCAATGTCCCTTTACACCAAATATTGTAGCTTTCTATTGCTAATTCTTGATAAGAAATTATTTCGAGACTTGCTATATTTCCCCTCTTAGGCCCCCTAATAGCTTCTCTCTATGTTAGATCAACTTTTGTTTTAAGAAATCTGAGCCTGCACTGCCGAAGGATCATCTCTGCCTACCAACGTTGGTCAATTTGGTTCAGCAGTTCTGGAGAAAAAATTTAAAATGCTAAAAGTTTACAGATCATCGATGGATGCCAAGTGATGGCAATAGCTTCCACGACCCGACCCTACGGGCTATGTGAGCTAAAAAAAAAAGCAATAAAACAAAACAGTGTATGTTTTATAAATAATGATTTCTTTTTTTTATTTGAGAATTGATTTACTACTCATACCACATGTGTCAATGCTAATAAGCACATTCACTTTACACATGTGTCAATGTTAATAAGCACATTCACTTTACACATGTGTCAATGTTAATAAGCACATTCACTTTACACATGTGTCAATGTTAATAAGCACATTCACTTTAAAAAATAATTTCTGTTCTTGCACATGTTTTAAGTGTTAAAACAATAATACAGGGTAAGAAAATCATATAATAAAACAAGATTGTATAACACTGAGATAATCTACAACATAAATCAACATTTAACAAAATATTTTGCTCATTTTTTTTTTTAGAGCAAAATTGATTGCACAAACCATTTTTGGGGGGGGGGGGGGGGGGGGGGGGGGTGAATTTAGAGATGTAGCAACATGGTGTAGAAATCCAATTATCATGAACTGGATGAAATCTACAAAGTTTTAAACTTTAAAAAAAAAAAATGAAAATGTGGTGATTAAATTTATTTTTTAATGTTAAATGTAATATTAATACCATATTTATTTGCCATAAATATGAGGTTAAAGGGGCTGTGTGAGCAATTACAGTTAACCTGTGACCTTCAGATATGGGACATCAATTGTGAATACAGATATTTGGGGGGAGGGGGAATACATTGTTACATATTATTAACTTAACTGCATGAAATGACATGCATTCATCAGATAGCTCTTTCCAATATGGACCATATATTAGACAATGCTAAAAATAAAAATTGCACTTTTGTTATTGATACTATTCTGTTAACAAATACATGTAAAACAACACACAAAAACAAATAAAAAACTTCAAGTAAATTAAGGAAATATCAAGAAAACAAAAACATATTTTGAGAGGAATTACTTCCCTTTTTAATTTGGCTTTTTGTATCCAAATCTGTTTAAGGCAATATCATTCTGTTGCTTAGTTACAATAGCAAATATAAAGGAATTTTAACTTGTGATCTTTGAACAATAAGTGTGGAGTATAAATAACAGGGTTAGGGTTATGGTGTTTAACGCCACTTTCAACAATATTTCAGTTATATTGTGGCGGTCAGTTTTATTGGTGAAGGAAACCGGAGTACCCGAAGAAAACCACTGACCTGTCGAATGTCAATGACAAACTTTATCACATAATGTTGTATCCAGTACACCTCGCCTAAGCAGGATTCAAACTCACAATGTTAGTGGTGATAGGCACTGATTGCACAGGTAGTTATAATTCCAACTACCATATGATCATGGCCATGACGGCTCCTATAAATAACATGTATGTACTATGTTACTGATATCTTTGCTTTAACAATCTGTTTTCTTTTTACATCTATTAACAAAAATCCTGTCTTGTGAATTTAGAGAACATTTAATTTTAATTAAACTAAGAATTACAAACTTGAAACTTCCCAATCACTAAACAAATTTATTAGTTTGATGGTGATGGACAAAAGGCATAATAAATATTAAACTAGAGGCTCCCAGGAGCCTGTAATCGCTCATCTGGTTTTCAATTTTACATCTAAAGTTAATAGAAAATGGGGGTGTTACATATAATTTTGAAAGTGGGCCCACCCAGGGACCATCCCTGCCAGGTTCGGTTTAATTTGGTTCAGTGGTTTCAGTGGAGAAGATTTAAATGTGATCTTTTATCAAAATATGCCTAATTTGCATAATCGGTATAAATCGGCTGAAAGAAAATTTCACAGAAGAATGCGGAATATATGTTAAAATTTGAGTTCATTTTGACCTATACTAAAGCAGCAATGGACAATTAAAATTTCATCACCCCTTTTTTCTATTTCAAAATATGCCTAATTTGCATAATCGGTATAAATCGGCTCACAGAAAAAAATGGAATATTTGTTAAACTACTCCTTCCCATGTAGCTGCAGTTAAAATTTGACCTCATTTTGACTTATACTAAAGCAGCAATGGACAATTGAAGAAATTTCTATTTTTAGTAACAGCAGCCATCTTTAATGGAGGGCGGGGCTGTCAAACACACTTTTGAAAGGGACCCACCCAGGGGCCATCCCTGCCAGGTTTGGTTTAATTTGGTTCAGCGGTTCCAGAGCAGAAGATTTAAATGTGATCTTTTATCAAAATATGTCTAATTTGCATAATCAGTATAAATCGGCTGACAGAAAAATTTCACAGAAAAGACTGGAATATATGTTAAACTACTCCTTGCCATGTAGCTGCAGTTAAAATTTGAGCTCATTTTGGCTTATACTAAAGCAGTAATGGACAATTAAAATTTCATCCCCCCTTTTTTCTATTTTTAGTTTGGCAGCCATCTTGGTTGGAAGTCAGGATCACCTGACACATTTTGAAAGGGGCCATCCAAGGACCATTCCACCAAAGTTTGGTTGCAATTGGCCCAGTGGTTTCTGAGGAGAAGATTAAAATGTGAAAGTTTATGACGTACGACGGACGCCAAGTGATGGCAAAAGCTCACATGGCCTTTGACCAGGTGAGCTAAAAAATGTATTTAGTTGTTATTTGATGTTCTGATTAAATAAAAGTTGTTAATGAATGATGTTATATCACAAACTGCTTTTATAAAGTTAAGGATGATACAAAAACATTCAATTCAAAATATATCACTCACAACATTATATTATAGCCAGATGTCATAAAATATATCACTCACAACATTATATTATAGTCATGAAAACAACTCACATCACATGTATACGTCTCTACAACTTTCTCCAATTGAACTTAACAAGAGTTTTTGGGTTTGGTTTTATGGTGTTTAATGCCACTTTCAACAATATTTCAATTACATTGTGGCGATCAGTAATATTAGTGGGGGAAACAGGACTACCCAGGGAAATCCACCGACCTATAGCAAGTCACTGACAAATTTTATCACATAAAAGTATTATCAAGTACATCTCGCCATGAGCAGGATTCGAACTCACAACTTCAACTACCATATGATCATGACCATGACGGTCCCTAATAAGTATTTTGATCATACGCAATCAACAGATTACATTCATAGAATGTTTATCTACCCACAGGGACTAAAATTAACATTTTTGCTGAAGTTGCCAGGTGGACTCCCTAAAATAACAAGTTGAGTAGCTTAGTAAAAATGTTGGTGTGCATTTACTGATTTTACACATGAAATATTATACAGTTATTTAATGGGAGTGCAGGCAATAGATCAAAATATTTTTCCCGAGGTATTGGCAAAGACCAATATGTTCTGTTGCCCGAGGTCAATAGAACACTTTGGTCTTTCCAAATATTGAGGGGAAAATTATTTGATCTATTGCCTGCACTCCCATTAAATAACTGTTTTATTACCTAATTATATTTGTTCTTAGACAGATTGAAAAAAAAATACTGGTTTCAATATATTAACAAATAATACAAATTATCTTTTTCATAATAAACATGAAGATTCCTATTATTTTTAATCTGCACTTGTTTTTAGACTGTGCGAGGGACATATACAGTACATGGACATAAGTATTTGTCACCTTCGATTTTTTACTATTTACATTTTTTGTACATTTGTATTTCATATAAAACCACATTTAACTTTTTTTTTTTTTTTTTAAAGCTATCTATGCAGATTTTTATGAAATTTATTTCAAACACACAGAATTCTTTGAATTTTATTTGTTTATCTGATAGTAATTTTTGTCTGCATGGTTTTTGTTTTCTGGTGATTTAAACACAAATGTTGATTTTTACGATTTTATTTTTGTTAAAATATATAGCAAATTTGACGTCAGAAAACAAAAATTGTCTTTAAATCATAAGAAAATAAAGGCAATCTAACGGAAAATCGTGCTAAAATAAACAAATAATCTTTAAATATTTCTCCTTCTTCTGGTGCAGAAATGATAAAAATCCGTTTAAAAATGACTTCACAATAAACAAATTTTAAAAATGTGGTTTTATATGAAATATATAGCATAAAATTGAGGACGACGAATACTTATGTCCATTGACTGTATGTCCCTGGTTGATAGACTGCACTCGCGACATATATATGTCCCTTGGGAAAGACATTTACGTTTATTAATTTAAGAATAAGTCACGCAAATACGTTATAATTAGATTGCACAATTTGAAGATAGATACAGATATTGCACATATCGAACCTCTTCAAAATTAAAAAGAAACGGTAAGTAACGTCACATTGCTGTTAAAATGCTGAAAGGGCAATAACTTCAGGAATTGTACCGCACATGAAGTAACAATTATACATGAAACTTCGCATTCAAAGGGTTAAATCGCTTTAGATTACGACACTTTCATACGCTGTAATCCGGTATGGACTAGACAAGATTTCGGATTGTTTTTACCACGGGTAGGCCATTATGTCACAAAGTTTTACCCCGAGCGTTAGCGAGGGGTAAAAAGTTGACATAAAGGCCTACCCGTGGTAAAAACAATATATACATATGGCTTCCATGAATTATTTCGATTCTAATATGTAAAAATTGGTAAAATATCGTTATAAATTGTCGATGACGTCATAAATTTAATCGGTCATAGATTAATATTATTCTTACCACGGGTTTGGACTCAAAAGGTAGCCAGGAAATAGAACGCAAGGCTATAGATCACCAGGCAATAGAACACTAGAAAGCCAAAACCCCAAAAATAGTTGAAAATAAAAAATATGTTATAAAACATGTAAAACTTTACAATTAGGTAATAATAAAAGTTATAGTAGCCAGTAGTATCGCAAACATTTTCTGTGATCATATAAAACTGTACACAATCCTAAATATCACTAAAAAGGAGTAAATACAATAACAATCTTTAATCACAAATATTATTGAGTGTGGGAATAGTCATTAGGTAACCTTTGTTTTACAAATGTCACCTCCATACAGGTATATAATACCACTGCCATGCTTTCATTGAATTCATTGTTTTTTCAAAGTATAACACTAAGGTTATTCTAGAAACACCTTCAGACTAAATTAGATAACTATGTCTTTAATTAGACAATGACAATGATATCTTTATTATTCCTGTCATATTTAACAAGATTTTTTCATAAAAATGTTTTTATTCACATTTGTTGTTTAAATTGAAAAAATTGGGCAAGGTAAAAATTATAAAAAGAAAAAGTTGATAAGCTTAGTTTTAGATTTACAAGGATGTATTATCTACCAATGATAACTTGTTCCCCACTCAAAATGACTAGACAAATTCACACGAAAATATATTAATCTAGGCTCTATACAAGTTGTTTTGCTGATACAGCACAGAAAATTATACTAAATATGGTCCTTATCTTTTATATGCTCATTCCTATCCTTTTCTACTGAAAATTGAATACAGTACTCCCACTCGTCGCAACTTCGGCTGATTCCGTAACTTCATCATACCTCGTCCGTATTACGATAGCTCCCATTGGAACTACTTTTGGAAATCTTCAATGAAGGAGGTATTAAAATAATTTCACTTTCGAATATTCGTCCAATAATAATATATTTTCAATCGTCGCAATGTCGGCTGATTCCGTACCTTCATCAAAGACCAATATTTTTCAAAACAATCTCATCTATTGTCGTCATTTTAGAACTTATTCGCGATGTGTAATGTTTGATTGAAGTGAAACGGTCTTCCGACGAAGAAATGTGACGCGTAGACGCATATTAAATACTGTATTACAGCCGAGGTATTGAGGAAGCGAAGCGGACTCACCCGAGGTTTGCCGATTGACAATACTCCATCCCAAACACCAAAAGATAAATGGTCCATGTTTTGTATTCTCTGTAAAGGATTGGAATGAATGAATACAGGGCATTCCACTCATTGTCAAGTAGGAGGTGATAATCCTAAAGTAGAAGGGCAGGAATTTTTCTAGCCTTCCCCAGGGTCCGGTAAAAGGAAAAATATTCTAAAATTATGCAAAATATCCAAAATTTTCGTTCTTACCCCCTTATTTTGATTCACAATTTGAGTAATTTAGATTACAAAAAATAAACCAGTATGCAAAACAAAGCTATATTTTATTTTCACTTTGACTTTTTCATTTTTGAAAACAAAGTAGCCAGGTATAAAATGCAATTAAACGGGCAATTTGCCATGTGCCCTGCTATTATGGAATGCCCTGTGAATATGTCTATGACTATCTCTGGAGATTTCACATTAAATGGTCACCATCTTTGCCTCTAATGGGACTCTGTGCTGTTTACCTCACTGCATTAATTTACCTCCATATTTTATAGCAACTTACTGTTTAGAAATATGCATAGTGGACAATGGGAGGTAACTCTCATTGTACCTAATTGATAATATGAACTTACAAGGCTTGTTTGTGGAAGTAATACAAGAGTTGTCTTCCGTCATCTGACTATGTTTTGTTTCTGCTTTACTTACTGGTTGATATTAAGAAGAATATTCAATACACAAAGTTGTGAATGAAACTGAAAGAACAAATGTAAGTACATCTAAGCAGGGGTTTCAAAGTTATTTATAATAGGAGGTACTTCTTAAATTTTAGGAGGTACCTAAAAAATTAGGCTAAGGGCCGTAAGGGGTCCAGGGGGCGTAAGCTCCAGAAATCTAGCATTTTGTGGACCAAAAAATGTACTTCAGAGACTGCAAAACATTAAGTGTTTTAGAAAGAAAAATCCCATTAACTTTAGAGTTCAGATTTCACCAAGAGTGAAGACCATACATAATGCCTGGATCCCCCCTCCTCCTCCCCAGTAATTAAACCCATCAAAGACCATTGGCACGGTTCAAGACATATAATTGTCATAATTAATGAAACCAAGGACGTATATAGAATACGTCCTTGATGAAACATATAAATTTAATTTGCAATAAAATTTATAGTTTTAATAGATCAATACAAATATAATTAAACAAAAACAATATATATTGTTACTTTTACGACTTATGTGCAAAAAAAAATGTTCGAACAAAAACGATTCGCGGGAAGACATTTATTAACATTTGAATCACAAAAGTTAAATTATTTTGGAAAAAAAGGGGGGGGAAAACAATGTAATTCGTATTTGAGCCATGTCCGGTCCTTTTTCAAGATTTCTAGTAATTTTCTATCCCTTATCTCCTCGTACCCCCCTTTAAAAATGTTTTTCAGCACACTTTCATTTCTGTGAACAACCGCGGTAGGGCCCCGTCAAGATATGTAAATAAATTAGCCATAGGTTTTTATTTTTTAATACCGGAAGTTAAACAATATGGACGGAGTTAAGCAACAAGACAGTACGTCCCAGAATGATTCGACCCTGGATTTTAAATGGATAAAAAAATCGCACAAAATATTGTGTAGTCATATATTCATAATACATAATGATCATACTTATATTACTGGAGATTACACCAAATTGTGTTTGAACATAATTTGTAATCGGTCATTTTTTTTATTTTGAAATGATGTCAGCTTTGTTCCGGTCCGAGTTTTACACAAGAATGAAAAGATATTGGGGCGAAAACATATCTATTTACCGCATGCGCAAACTGCTATTTACGATTCTAAGGTAAAGTTATTTTTAAAACAGGGAATATCCCATCAACTTGGTCATGACGCAGTTGTTCGATTTGAATGCGAGAATTCAGCAATTGACGTGATCATTAATTTTTTATGAAAAATATTCCACAAGCCTATCGACCATCGTACTTTTGGTTTTGACCACCGCTAATTTTGGGGGGTTCAGTAATTTCTGCCGGTACTATACACGATCTCAGGCGGGTAAAAGTACCGGGTACCGGCCCACTTTGAAACCCCTGAATTCTAAGAAATAGAATATTTTTTCAAGGGAAAAATAAACAAGAAAATTCTTATTTCTTTTTCTTGGTGAAAGGGAAGTAATCCAAACTGAAAATTGCAGACTCTAGATCTCTTTTCCATTTTCTTCATTTGCCAAGTGAAAATTAAAAATTTACAGGGAAAACTTATTTGTACCTCGTTTTTTTCTCTCTTTCAAAATCTGCAAAACAACTTACACAGTACCATGACCAATTATTCTAATGTATTTTTAATACATTAAATGTAAAGATTCATTCTAATGATTTTAAGCATTACTAATCTACTCTTCATATATAAAAAATATCAGAATAACTTGTTACAAGAGATTTACAGGTATGGTACCTTTCTTAAAACAAGCATTTCACACCAACAGAAAGTAAATATAGACAATGAAAGGTTAATCATTAGTAAGAATGCCCCAATTTTTCAAATTGCCCAGTGCCCAATAGGTACTGAATTTCTTCCTTAGGATATATGTAATGTAAATGTAATTTATTTAAAATTTAGAAAGACACGCAGCTCCACAAAATTACCTGAACCACATAAAGCACAAAAACCACAGAATTGCAATCTGTTTACATAACATGGTAACCATTTTTTGTGGCAAAAATAATGCTGCTAATATTGTTTTATACTAATTTTATACTAACAACATGGCTTAAAGATTGAAACTAAATTATGCTTTATAAATTAAACGAGTTTTTAAATAGATATAAAATATAGCGAACAATTAAAAGAAAATGCAACATGTAACAAGATGTTTCATTTCATGAAACAAACAAAAAAGACAATAAATGACTTAATTCAAAAAACATATGTAGTAAATTTCAACCTCTTTCATTTCTTGGAAGGATTCCCCCTAGTCAAGGATAACAAAAATAATATGGACAACCAAAAGAATTTTTCCGTTACAACAGGAACTTCTAAACTCTTCCTTGACTAGGTACATTTGTATGTCAAAACACAGGCAGAATTTAAAAAGAAAAAACATTTTTCAAATGTTCAAAGGGACACATTCACATAGAGATGTAGATTATGTAGATTCTGTACCATTGATGAAAAGATGAGAACTTACTCCCGACAGAATGACATGTACAGTGTAGATTCTGTAACATTGATGATAAGATGAGAACTTACTCCCGACAGAATGACATGTACAGTGTAGATTCTGTAACATTGATGAAAACTTACTCCGGAGAGAATGACATGTACAATGTAGATTATGTAACATTGATGAAAAGATGAGAACTTACTCCGGAGAGAATGACATGTACAATGTAGATTATGTAACATTGATGAAAAGATGAGAACTTACTCCAGAGAGAATGACATGTACAATGTAGATTATGTAACATTGATGAAAAGATGAGAATTTACTCCTGACAGAATGACATGTACAATGTAGATAATGGCAACAGATAATGCATGTCTGTTGACATTTAAAATCATAGCAAACAAGTAGGTATCCAGAATTAAAGTCCACCATCCTTCATTTTTTCTAAATATAAATGAACTGTAATAGACAATAACAAGAATTACCATATGCATATTGAAGACTAGAGGCTCACCTGATTATCAATGCAATGTTTGTGTTCCAAGAATGTTTAAAGTTTTTGAGCCTTTTTATTATTATTCCCATTTGCAAACAATGTCAATCCTTATCCACATAAACAAGAATTGCTCTCGGCAGCCATATTTGTTGGCCAAACTGAACGAAACGAAGAAACTTTATAGAGGACCTTACATACAATGTAGATGCTTCCTGCCCAGTTTGGCTCCATTTGGCCAAGCAGTTTCAGAGGAGAAGATTTTTTTAACATTAGCCAATCAGAAAAAAGAATTGCTCTTGGTGGCCATGTTTGTTGGCCGAATGGAACCAAATGAAGAAGTTTTATAGAGGATCTTACATAGATGCTTCCTGTCAAGTTTGGTTTAACATGGCCAAGGAGTTTCAGAGGAGAAGATTTTTTAAACATTAGCCAATCAGAAACAAGAATTGCTCTTGGCAGCCATATTTGTTGGCCAAACGGAACGAAACGAAAAAACTTTTACAAAGGACCTTACATACATGTAGATGCTTCCTGCCAAGTTTGGCTCCATTTGGCCAAGCAGTTTCAGAGGAGAAGATTTTTTTAACAGTAGCCAATCAGAAACAAGAATTGCCCTTAGCGGCCATATTTGTTGGCAGAACGGGACGAAATGAAGAAACTTTATAGAAGACCTTACATAGATGCTGTCTGCCAAGTTTTGTTCCATTTGACCCAGTTGTTTCAGAGGAGAAGACTAAAATGTGAAAAAGTTAACAGACGTACGACGGACACCAAGTGATAGCAATACCTCACATGGCCCTTTGGGTCAGGTGAGCTAAAAAGATGGGTTTTTTGTTTTTTGTTTTTTTAAATAAAGAACAGAAATTACATCATTAGACATTAATAATAAAATCTATTAGTTATAGTTAAAAGGTAGGTAGATTGCATATTAATTTAAATTTGAAATATTATAGTTTAAGACTAAGCAATCCAAAAAGAGAATCAAAAATGGTTATCAAGCCCTACATGTAAAATATCTGTTTTATGTCAACTGGCAGGTAGCTTTAATAAAAAACAAACAAACATAACACTATTAAAATACTGTATTTTTTCTGACTAATTAGGTTGTGACATTTTAATTTAACATATATGCTTTTTGTCATAAAGTCCAATTGAACGAATACCATGTAGACCGATAGTTCAGATCATACAGTAATATCGGGTGATGTTTGCGTGTTTTTTCACCGGGCTGGTATGTAGGGTTTGACATAAAACAGATAATTTTAATTCCTACTATGGCCTTAAATGTCAACTTTTAAAACATCATTGTTGTTTGTTTTTGCTACATGTAATGTCTATACAACTGATGGCTGAAATAATGACTTGCAAATGCACAGATTGAAAGTTATCCCTAGATATTAACAATTACAATCATCAATAGTGTTCTCCCCAGACATTTCTGATAACAACAGGGTATGTTGATGCCAAATAGTTGAAAATTTAATTAGTCAATCCTGTACTAAAGGCCACTTAAGAGAACCTGAAAATGTGACCTTTGGTTTATGAGCAATTTCCCTTTAAAATTATATGCACTATTCATTAATGGGGGGGAAAATGAGACTGTTCTTTATAGACAATGATCTGTTATATAGACTAGAGGTTTGACTGTATGTTTAGTGTTAATACACATCTAGATCTTAACATCTAATGAAATCACATGTGTTGTACAGGTTGTACATGAACAACAAAAGGAGAAGATGCTCTAAGTTAAAAAAACTTGTATATAATCCTATTGTCATGTTTTTGGACAATAAAATATGTTTAAACTAAAAAAATGTATTTTGTTTAGTGATGATTATAGATGTAAATGAACATGAGAGACTATCCAACTTTACACATTGAAAACAAATTAAAGTAAAGGAACAATGCTTGTATTGCAGTTCTACATTCTAGTCACAGCAAGGTCTTCAACAAGGAGTATACATGTAACTTATACCCTAAAATGAGCATGAAATTGTCCCTAACCTGCA
Source organism: Bathymodiolus septemdierum (assembly GCA_963383655.1). Lineage (NCBI taxonomy): Eukaryota > Metazoa > Mollusca > Bivalvia > Mytilida > Modiolidae > Bathymodiolus > Bathymodiolus septemdierum. Next base: position 82,837,881 of record OY726522.1, read on the forward strand.
GATGAACAGTACCTTTTAATTTTCAAAGATCCTTGCAATTAATTTGTCGAGATGAGTCCTAGACTCACCATTTTTAATTGGATTTCAAATTTTATATTCGAACAATGGTGGGACTCATCAAATTTTACAGAAATGTATTCTAGACTCATCCAATTGAATTGTTACAGGCCTATGCATCCCTGCTTCTGTAGATAAAAAAAACACCAACACTTTATCTGGACATTTTTGTTGTTTTGAAATTATTGTTTTAAATTTGCAGTTTTCAATAAGAATAGGTTTAAGAGGCTGGGGAGAACACTAGATAGATATACATGAAGAAGAAAGTAAAATATAATCGTACATTATAATGTACATGCTTGTGTCTGATAAATAAACAAATAACATGGCACACTAAAATGACTTGACATTTTGATTTTGTTTATCATTCTGATATTCTACAAAATCATCAAACAAAGAAGGCCAAGCTTCTGTATCATCATAAGTACTTAAATCATCTCCTACTTGTTCAACAAAGTTCAAGAACATATCCCACGTATCACGGGGAATTCCTCTGATGCTAGGGTGTTCTTCTAGAAATTCTATCCAATGTTCTAATATTGGTGGCTCATTCTGTGAGAAAATGAGCTTCCATAAACCCATCGCCATATCACACGGAAGGGTTTTTTGACCAGTTTCAATATCAAGACCAAATTTGTAAGTCCATTTATAAAATTCTTTGAAACTTTGTTTGTTTTTTACTTCATTTAAGAGATCTGTGAATTTTGACTGAATTCCTTTAATGGAGTCCACCTTTAAGCCTTTACACCCATTTACAAATTCTTCTTTTGTAAACCTACACATAGTTTCTGCATTAAATTTCCAAGCTATAACAAGAACAATAAATTCGTCAGGATTAACTTGTAAATCTGAGCAAAATTTCTCTATCCCTTCTGCTAAAATGAGATCTTCATCTGCATCTCTGTACAGTTCAAACAAGGCCAATATTTTACTCTCAGATACGTCTCGTGAAATAAATGATAGTCTTTTACCATCCCCATTGCTTTGTTTTTTTATTGGTGGTAATTTCGGGTATGGTGTGAACATCTTTTTATCAGAAGATGCAGATGATTTCCCTGTTGACATGGATGTAAAACCTTGATCCCCCGTTCCTTTGTCTGTGTCTTTTGAGATTACGTATTGTGACAGCTTATAATCTGGTCTATGTGTATTTGTAAATCTGGTCTCTGTAGATGACCCTGGTGGTTCACAACATGACTGACACTTGCCCATTTGAAAAGCTATCTCCCAAACAGACTAAATACCTACAATAGACAAAAAATATAAACTATACTGTACATCATAGGCAGAAATCAATCAACATTCATAGAAATTAATTTTTTTTTTACATGGTACTTCTATTACCTAAAGATGTATGTAAAAAGTACTAAATACATGTACAACTGTCAAAATTTTCCCTTTTATGTCACAAACGACATTACAAAAAATGTAGATAACTGTATGTATTTTTCTGAAAGAGATCTTCCTGTAAAACTTTAAAAAAAACAATTAATTATTTATATCCATATATATTTTCCAATCAATAAAACACTACAAACTTTATATCCATTGAAAATCCTACTAAGTTTGGTTCCAATTGACCCAGTGGTTTTAGAGAAGAAGATTAAAGTATAAAAGTTAATGGATGAAGATGACAGACGACAAAGGATGCAAAGTGATGATAATACCTAGGTTCACATGGCCCTTTGTGACAGATGAGCTAATAAAAAAAGAAAATAGAGCACCTAAGTTTTATTGATATGATCCAGTTGGAATTTTATTCATGATTTGATAGTATTATAGGGTTAGGGTTGTGGTGTTTAACCCCACTTTCAACAATATTTCAGCTATATTGCGGCGGTCAGTTTTATTGGTGGAGGAAACCGGAGTACCCGGAAAAAAACACAGACTTGACAAACTTTATCACATAATGTTGTATAAAGTACCAGGTACACTTTGCCATAAGCAGGATTCAAACTCACAACGTTAGTGGTGATGGGCACTAACTGCAGGGGTCGACGTAACCGCTGGCCTGTGGCCAGTATATTTACGGTCTGGCTAGTCAAACTGAACAAAGATCGGCCCGCTGGGCCAGTTGATATTCTCGGGCCACTTGGGCCAGCAACTTTCGTTTCTTCCGTGTCATTCAATATCGACTGATAACAGACTAATGAAATTTCCTGATAAAACGTTAAAATTCAACTTCAATCACTCGCTGAAAGCTATAAATAGCCTAATCACAAAATCAGCATGTGTTTACCTTGATCTGTTACCGCACGTTAAACGAATATTGACAGAAATATATGCTGGGAACCAGTACTTCATAATTCAATAATTTTCAAAATAACGATTATTTATTTATAAAACTGAAAGATTAAAATGGTATTTTCTATAGTAAGCAATTTTAAATATTTAATATAAATAAGAAATAAACCCAAATAAACCAAACAACAATAATAAATCATCACGTGAACATCTTACCTGTAAAAAAAATGGCGGATACACAATAACGCTAATCGTGACTTCATTTAATATGAAAAATCTATTATTATGAACTAGTAACAGGTATGGACTCAGTCAGTAGATCATGCCGATATCAGCAAGAGGGATATTGGCAACAATCGTTGCATCAGCTGGGCAAAACGGAAAATTTTCCAAAGTCGGGACTGTGTTTGTTTATTTATTATCTAACTTCCGGTTTGATAATAATCTTCTAATAGTCGTTATATGAAGGATTTTTACCCAAAGAACACGGTCGTTAGTCGCGTTAGACAGTGGGTCGTTATATAATGGTCGAATGCACGGGAAAACGCTGGGGAGGAATAAATAAGATTGGCTAAAAAAGGAAGCCGTTATACAGAGGGGGTCCCTGAGACTTCGTCTTCTTCTTTATATTTCTGGCCGTCCTACTGAAGATTATTGGCCGAGCGCCGTATTAAATTTAGTTAATACATAAGTTAACATATATACAATAAACAATGAATGAAAGGTTAAAATTATATACTTTTGATAACAAGTTTGACTATCTATATGTAGATTGTTTAATTATCTTCTAACCATACCTGTTAATTGTAATGCATGTATGGAAAAATGTCATGAACTTTACCCTTGTTTAAAGCAAGTACAACATTCATTCATAGAATACAAAAACTATATGTACATGTTTAAATCACTGACAGTCAATTTAATTATTTGTGGATGCCACTAGTGGAGCAGGAACTGCTTATCCTTCCGAAGAAAATGAGTTCACCCAAGATTTTAATGGGGTTCATATTGCTCGATCTTGGGGGGAGGGGCAAATCCCCCCTTTTATATCGGAGCGATATTTCTCGGGACAGTGGAATTTTGAAGGGGCCAGTTGTAAAAAAAATTTACTGGCCCTATAGGCCAGTTAATTTTTTTACTTAAGTCGACCCCTGCTAACTGCATGGGTTATTGTTATTCCAACTATCATACGTTGATACGATCACGACACCTCCGATATTATTATAGTAGCTCAACAGTTATGTTACCAGAACGTTCTAAAAGCACATAGAATAATAGCAACAGTAAAATGTTTGCCGAAAAAAGATAGATTACCTCCCGCTATTATTTATAAGAATATATAACATTACAGAAACGCTATAAAAATTGATAACGATCAAAAATTAGTCTCATCTGATTTTTTTTGTATATTTATTATTTTTATTCTTTTAATTTAACATACATAAAGTACAAATATGCAAAATATGCTGTCGATTAGATATGCCTTCTGTGCTATTTAGAGCTCTCTATTGTTTTCAAAGCGAAAGTAGCATGCCATGTTAGATTAAAATATCTGACTTCCGGGATCCACCAAATTTTAATGTACAAATTATCATCTCAAAATTAAATCAATGAAATGCATCAGTCTCATGGGGGGAGGGGGTCTCAAGTAGCCCCTATCCCCTTTTCTTGACATATTCAGCTATGCCCACAGTGCGAGTCTGACATTCATTTGGAAATCATGATTGGAGAGAAAGGAGTGTTGTGTATTATAACCATTCTGACACAGTAATTTATCAATGACCTGCAGTATTGATAATTCTTACTCTTTGCATGTTGAACTATTATTAATATCTATTAAACCAATTTGAAATGACTAATTTAAAGATCATTTCCCTGTTCATACAGAAAGAATATAATCAAGACATTTTCGGCATACATGACCATTAATTTAAAAAATCCGTACACATGAATGTGCTACATCATATGCCGTGTTTTGACAACTAAGAGATGTTTGTTACGATCGATAACAAAGAGATCAGTCGATAACACAAAAAGGTGGAAGCAATGAAAATGCACGATTTCTGATAAATCACCGAAAATTCTGCCAATGTGTGTGCTTGAAAGACATCACTTGGATCTGTTCTTTATCCCTGCATGAAGAAAAAATATCTTAATGTTTTCGTCTCTCCAATATCTGTCGATTTCATTCTGATTGTCAGAGATTGAATATAACAAATGGTGGACTTCCTGTCGATGTGCGGTCTACGTCATCAGAATTTGAGAAGCAAGTTCCCTGAAACCCGCGGGAAATTATGACAGACAATCCCGCCAAAATCAATACACGAAAAAAGATGATTCTTTTTTTTTATTTATTTTTGTGTGCAAAATAGAGGTAGCAGCTAAATAGATTCGTTAATTTTAAAATAAAAATAGCAGAAAAATGACTGGAGCAGCAAAAAAAAATATCCATGGATTATATTTGCAAGTCAAATCGCCCCCGTCAATATCGCCCTCACATTTATCAAAATTAATTTGAACATAAAATCGAGTTATGTACAATAATGTTGCCCTCTATGTTTATGTATATATTTTCATTAAAAAAATCATGAAAGACCCGACCGAACGTGATCACATCATAATTGCTTTTATAAGCCAGTTAACTTGAGATCCCGATCGGGTAAACCAGACTATAAAATTGGTATTTGTTGTTTCCCCGCTAAGCACGCAGCATTAAAGAGAAAGAGCAAAGACTGGTTGGCTCGGTATCAGGATAATGGGTCCTTGAGGTAGACATGCTAGTGAGCTAGCACTATAAAAATCCAACTTAGCGTGTCATTTGTTCAGTGAAATTGTCATGGTAGCAGATTTATATAATTTCATTACCAGCTTGAGCAAGCTTAATTATGGCTTCGCAAAACGTTTTTATTGCTATATCAAGAATATGAAGCATTGGCTTGGGTCTCCTTGATGTGTTTCCGATTGGAACAACAACAAAACAAAACAAAACTAATCAGGTAGCTAATTAATTATTGGAAGGCATTGTTTGTAAACATTTATTGATTTGGACCTTCTTTTGTCAATATACTTTTATTATCGAAGTTTTGATATGATACATTATTGTTTGTAAATCAGTTTGTTTGATAATCTTAATGTATAATTCATATTTTGTGTATCTTTATGATGTTTTGATTGAAATATTAATGGTTAGCGTGCTCCTCTCGCGTGCGGGAGATCGTGTGTTTGAGCCCCGATAGACTACAATATTTGGTATTTGTTGTTTCTCCTCTAAGTTATATTCAGTGTAAATATACAATATTGGTGTATTGACGGTAAATATAGAATTTATGTGGCGAGGCTTAGAAACGGGGGAAAGACGAGCTTTTAGCAAGTCTTTCCAACCGTTTCGTGTCCAGCCACATACATTTTATATTTACCGTCAATACACCAATATTGTATTTATCCTGTAATAAAATTTGCAAAAAAAAAAAATGTTATTTAATTTAATAATTAAAAAAAAGATAACGGAAACCCCATTGATACCTCAATGGTAGTTCCGGTAAGGGGCATGGCTTAATAGTTTTATTAGGCTAATGTGAAAAGTGTTATTATGACAGGGGTGTGGCTTAATAGCATTATTAGGCTAATGTGAAAAGTGTTATTATGACAGGGGTGTGGCTTAATAGCATTATTAGGCTAGTGTGAAAAGTGTTATTATGACTGTTATAATAAAGCAACAGTTTATTTCAACCCATTTATTAATTAAACAACATATTAAGAATAAACTGGTAGAACGTGCTAAAGTGGGTCATGGGTCACTGTGAGTAGCATGGTAATTTTAGCGATGTATTTTTATCTTGGACAAGAATAATGAGCGTCCTGATTGGATGACCGATTTAAAACACATTGACTCCGCATGGATTAGCAAGGTTACTCAGGTCAATAGTTTATAAATATAGAATCTTGACATCTCCATGCAGCTTTCCAACCATGTAAGTATTTTTGTTAATGATAATAAAAAAACTTATCGACAAATGCAGAATAAATATAGTTTTAAACTGTACTTCAATACAATTTTTTTCGATTAAAATTTTGAGAATACACAAGTTAAACACAAAACTGAATTGATCTCATCCAGAAACAATACATTGATAGTACTTTTGTAGACAAATAACTACTTCTTTTTATTCGACGAAGTCGTATACGATCGTTTTTTTACCTACTTTTGTAATTATGGACGCTATTGCCTAGCGATTTTAAAGATGAAAATATTTTTCAACTTTTTGATTGGAGAATAATACAAATTTGGTAAGAGTTCGGAGAATGGATTTAAAATACTTGCAGTGATTTTCCGACTGTGTTTTTTGGGCCGAATATCGGCCCCAGTCCCAATGTGAAAAAAGTTTTCCCCCAATTCAATGGGAGGGGGGGGGGGGGGGGGCAATTCCCAATAGCGTGGTGATAAAATTATTCGTAAAAACTGGTTAATAAAAGCTTTTTCAAATGAAATTAAAAGTCGAACATTTTCACGCTTATGACCTGGTTTCTATTTTTTTGATTAACCAAGCGAAATACTACGCACAAGATACCGGGAACCAGTACAGTATATTGGGTCGCTTTATTTGTTTACCGGACTGCGATAAAACTTCAGAAAAACGAAAGCGGAAATTGTAGTATTAATTTGGAATAAATGTTTATTTAAATAATTTTAATAAAAAATGGTAAATATGTCATGTGATTTACTTTGCTTGATATTTTGTCAATTCTTTGGGAATTAAAAACGGAAAACAGTTGATGAAGCGGAATACGCGAATTATTGTTTTAAAATTAAAAATAAAAATGTCATTTATATCAGTTGGGGGCCCTTTTATTGAGGAAGGGGGTAAAATGCCATAGTCCCATTCAATAGCTGTTCTCAGCTTCTTCTTCCTTTGTTTTTTTTTATTTTTTTTTTTAGTTTGTATATGTATTTGTTTGGGTATGATTTTAATAATTTGAAGTAGAGGCAAGCTGAATATTTCTTTTTCATTGAAATTTTGACTTCAGTTCTAACCATTCAGTCATATCTATTTCTCAGTTTGAATTTCTTTTTTAACAGTTATTTACCATCAAATTATTTCAATGTTTCCATATTCAGATGGTCGTTGTGCCATTTTTACGAAATAATCCGTCTGCTGTTATGTTTTTTCAGCGGTTTATATTTCCCGCCAAAACATTCCGGGAAAAATATTTGGAGCACATCTGGGTTTTTCATTGCAGGTAATCCATTTGTAAAAAACCCAGGGTTCCCGTTCTTGCACTTCCGTCTAATATGATGTAGTTTGACCTAGAAACGAAGCTGCTTCGCTATTCTCGGCGAGATTTCTTGGAAAAGATCGACGTACCGACTGAAATTCGAACATGGGCAATTAGGTAAGTGTCTTAGAAACAGTTTGATACGACAGTGCCATATGTAGACAAGGTAAAAAGTGTAAAAAACACGGGGGTTTCCCAACCGAGGTGAGCGATATGGCGCGAAATATGAAAATGGAGTTGTTTACCTTCTCTCTTATATCAATCGAAAAACTGTGAACACAGAATACACGTATTATTCATGATGTATGACGTCTACTGATATTGTCAAATGAAGAAAAAACGAATGATTATGAAAATTTTGAAAAAGGAATGATTTATATGAAAATTTTGAAAAAGGGGGGGGGTAGTAGAGAAAAGGGGGGAGGAGGAAACGAAATTCATGCCCCATGCGCCTGTGTACAAAATGAATAGTAACAAACATAAGCTAAGACATGCTTGTTATGACAAAAAATAATCCAATTGCAGGATAAATACAATATTGGTGTATTGACGGTAAATATATAATTTATGTGGCTCGGCACGAAACGGGTGGAAAGACTCGCTAAAGCTCGTTCTTTCCCCCGCTTCTAAGCCTCGCCACATAAATTCTATATTTACCGTCAATACACCAATATTGTATTTATCCTGCAATAAAATTTACAAAAAAAATGTTATTTAATTTATTAATAATAATAAAAAGATAACGGAAACCCCATTGATACCTCAATAGTAGTTCCGGTAAGGGGCGTGGCTTAATATCTTTATTAGGCTAGTGTGAAAAGTGTTATTATGACAGGGGTGTGGCTTATTAGCTTTATTAGGCTAATGTGAAAAGTGTTATTATGACAAGGGTGTGGCCTAACAGCTTTATTAGGCTAATGTGAAAAGTGTTATTATGCCACTGTCATAATAAAGCAACAGTTTATTTCAACCCATTTATTATGACAAAAAATAACCCAATTGCAGGATAAAAGCAGATACAGAGTTTGAATAATTTATTAAGACATAATAGACACAATAAAAAATCATCATTAAATACGATCAGAAAATGTTTGTTACACTCGCGATCGGAACTGAAATGTGTCTACTTCTACTGCATAACATATTACTAGTGTGGTACTGTAACATCAAACGCTATAATTAACAAATGTTAGGATTTTTTTTTTTTTTTTAAATTTTAGATTTTAAGATAAAACTATATACAAGCATTTATAGTGACTAATGGTTAATGACTGAAACAGCTGATTTGAATGATTCAACAGAGTCACTCTTCACAGTGTTCAGGGGGAGACTTTTCCAATTTCGTATCGCTCGCGGAAAGAATATGATTGCTGTCCGAGTGATAAGCGTATGGATAGTATTTGGTATGAGAGAGAGTGCATGTTCCGGGAGAATCTAACTGGTGGTATGAGTATGTTTGTTTTTTGGTATAGCTACTAGTTCATGCGTGATCTTATATAGCATGACTAGGCGTGTATCTGTTCTTCGATCTGCTAGGCTTCGCCAGTTTAGATGTCCTATCATGTTACTAACGCTAGAGGTGTTATGATAGCGGTTAGTAATATACCTAGCAGCTCTTCGTTGTACCTGTTTTAATTGGGTTATGTTTTCTTTGGTGTATGGGTCCCATACAGAACAGGCATATTCAAGTGATGGTCGAACTAAGGATTTATATGCCTGTTCTTTGACTTAGGTAGAACTGATGTTAATGTTTCTACAGAGGAACCCAAGTGTCTTGTTTGCTTTTGTTGTGATATTGTTTATATGGCTATTCGATTTAAGGTCCGACTGTATAGTGACACCCAGGTACTTGGCTTTATCTGCATGTTCAAGTTGGTGTCCGTGTAGGGTGCATGTGTATTTAATACTGGTGTTTTATTTCGTGTGATGGATATATAGCACGTTACATTTGTCAGGATGGAAGGCCATTTTCCATTTTTGTTCCCATATACTAAGTTTATCCAGATCATTTTGATGGGTGGTACAATCTCTGTTGGATTTTATTGTCAGGTAGCTATAGGCTATTGTATCGTAAATAATCGGACGGTTGATGTTATACCGTCTCTGGTTATTATCAGCTCTGAAAGCTACAAAAAGCTTAGAACTAGCTAAAACTGACAATATAAATATACTAGAACTTTTGATAGACACCATATTTGTTATATTGGACCAGAGACGTGCAAAACAATGTTATACTAGTATGTCTCTGTACGGTTAGGTGGATCCGGTGAGACGGACAGTCAACATTTAGAACTATGGGCACCAATTGATCTCTTCTAACAAGTCGACAAAGGTTTCTTCGTTGTTGTATGGCGTCGTGCAGGGCATTCTTAAGAATAACGAAAAGAGGCTCATGTGGAACTTGGAAAACAGATGTTTGATGATACCAAAGGGTTAATCAGAAGCCTCTAATCGAAGAAGGCTTATGAGAGACAATACAGTGACCAAAAGAAACAGGATAAAGGAACAAACAATGATCTACCAAACACGACACAGAAAACAAAGGAATGAGCAACATGAATCACACTGAAAACCGTGGATGAACTCATGTGCTCCGGAAGGGTTAACAGTTCATGCTCCACTAGTAGCACCCGACGTGTTAAACTACACTTGTTACAAAGCTGGCGATAAGTCATGGATGAGGAAAGCACCGTATTGTGTTTACGACAAACGGAACATTCGGGGTCATTTGTGACACAGATGCATGTTTGTTTTCCGGTAACGGTTAACCAAGTCATGGTGGCGACCATATCATTTTCGTAGTGATAACTTAAACTTAACCGCTAGGGAACCTTGGTTCAGTAGCATCATTGGTATCAGTAACTTTCCAACAAGGAAATCATGATAGGAAGCACGAGCTCCGGAATATCGTATCAATGGAGAGATATGCAGGTGCTGCTGAAATGTTGCCATGCACATTTGTTTGTATATACAAATGGAAAGTTCGCAATGGGAAAATTGAAATAATCTCTTCTGTCGTAAAGTGTCGTTCTTAACCAGCACCACCCACAGTCAATTTCAAGGTGAAAGTCCAGGTATGACGCAGATCTAGCTGTATATGTGATGTCCTTTATTTCAAACTCAATGGGATAGATGCGATCAACAAAATCACCAGTTATTCAGTGAAATGACATCATCTATATAGTTTAACGTGAAATTAAAAGATCGGGATAGCTTCTTTTCGTTTTTCCTGAGATGCCCCTAATGAGGTCTGTCTCGTATGAATAAAGGAACAAGTCGGCGAGAAGAGAGCACAATTGATAACCATAGGTTTGTTGCTCCAGATAATGAACCCGAACACTAAATATATACTGATCAATGTCATATCTATTGATTAGTCAGATGGATTTTCGGTTGAATGACTGATATACCAGTCAGTGAAGGGACACACACCAGTCAGTGAAGGGACACACACCAGTCAGTGAAGGGACACACAGGCATTAGTTTCGGTTGAATGACTGATATACCAGTCAGTGAAGGGACACACAGGCATTAGTTTCTGTTGAATGACTGATATACCAGTCAGTGAAGGGACACACAGGCATTAGTTTCTGTTGAATGACTGATATACCAGTCAGTGAAGGGACACACAGGCATTAGTTTCTGTTGAATGACTGATATACCAGTCAGTGAAGGGACACACAGGCATTAGTTTCTGTTGAATGACTGATATACCAGTCAGTGAAGGGACACACAGGCATTAGTTTCTGTTGAATGACTGATATACCAGTCAGTGAAGGGACACACAGGCATTAGTTTCTGTTGAATGACTGATATACCAGTCAGTGAAGGGACACACAGGCATTAGTTTCGGTTGAATGACTGATATACCAGTCAGTGAAGGGACACACAGGCATTAGTTTCGGTTGAATGACTGATATACCAGTCAGTGAAGGGACACACAGGCATTAGTTTCTGTTGAATGACTGATATACCAGTCAGTGAAGGGACACACAGGCATTAGTTTCTGTTGAATGACTGATATACCAGTCAGTGAAGGGACACACAGGCATTAGTTTCGGTTGAATGACTGATATACCAGTCAGTGAAGGGACACACAGGCATTAGTTTCTGTTGAATGACTGATATACCAGTCAGTGAAGGGACACACAGGCATTAGTTTCTGTTGAATGACTGATATACCAGTCAGTGAAGGGACACACAGGCATTAGTTTCTGTTGAATGACTGATATACCAGTCAGTGAAGGGACACACAGGCATTAGTTTCTGTTGAATGACTGATATACCAGTCAGTGAAGGGACACAGGCATTAGTTTCTGTTGAATGACTGATATACCAGTCAGTGAAGGGACACACAGGCATTAGTTTCTGTTGAATGACTGATATACCAGTCAGTGAAGGGACACACAGGCATTAGTTTCTGTTGAATGACTGATATACCAGTCAGTGAAGGGACACACAGGCATTATTTTCTGTTGAATGACTGATATACCAGTCAGTGAAGGGACACACAGGCATTAGTTTCGGTTGAATGACTGATAATACCAGTCAGTGAAGGGACACACAGGCATTAGTTTCTGTTGAATGACTGATATACCAGTCAGTGAAGGGACACACAGGCATTAGTTTCTGTCAGTCCTTTGTTACTATCCAAAAGATTTAAAAAAATAATAGAAAAATATACCTGTGATAGCACTTCAACAATTAAAAATTATGCAGACTCTGCATCTTGATGTGCTTGTGGAAGAACATATTATCTCCTAGATTAGGTATTGGTGTAAATATTTAACAAACTGCAGTGTGTATTCCTCTATCAAACTGGGTAGATACTTCTGCTGGTGAAATATTAATTAATCCCCGAGGTGTCCCCCATCACGTATTCATTGTTTTGACACCAACACGGTTTATATTTATTATTGAAATTTGTAGTTGCTAAGTAATGTAATTATTAACTAAGTTTCTCTGCCTCCAGGCATAGGTGACCGAAGCCGATCTTGGCTATCCTGTTTAGACCCTTTGGGTTTCTGCAGGGGCGTATCTACGGAAAATAGCGCCTATGGCAAGCACTAATATTGCGTTTTACATTCATTATTTATTAATAATTTCTACAGGTATTCATGTTTATGTGTATTACATGGTTTTTGCAAAATTACTTCAAGAAAATTATTTAAAAAATCTTGTTTAGGACGTTCCCATATGGGAACATTAGGCGCTAAAACCTCTCAGTGGCGCCCTGGGTTTCTGGCTCCCAAAGAATTTTAAATTATTTGGTTTTCCAATCTTTCGACTTCGAGCGAACTCGATGAAGGTTATTCCATAAACGCTTCATTCGCACTAAATCAGATATCTACGTTTTCTTATTGCAACTGGGTCGACGCTTCTGCTTGTGGACTATTAGTCCCCGAGGTGATCACCAGCCAAGAAATCATTGTTTCGGCACTGACATGTATTATTAGATATATTTATTATTGAAATATGTGGTTGCTAAATAATGTAATTATTATTAAAACTAAGGTTCTCCACCCCAAGCATAGTTACCACAGCCGATTTTGGCTATCCTGTTTATGCCCTTTGGTTTTCTGGCTCCCAAAGCCTCTGTTGGCCTTTTTATATGTTTACGTTGAGTGTACCTGGTGCAAACTCGTCCAGCACACTAAATTAGAACAGTGGGCGATTGTTGTTTAACGCTAAATGAGCAATTTGTTTTAGCTACTAGTATATCATGGTGAGAGCAAGTTATATTCGATTAAATTTGTTTCGATGTCCGCTTTGTACTAGACCAACAGTTAGATTTTTATGCTAACTCACTGAAACAATATTTTGCGGATACACACACACACATATATATATGTCGCCCCAATCGTACACATTATCATGATTCTGAACAAATTTGCTCCAACCCCTTAATGCTGCATGCTTAGCGGAGAAGCAGGAAATTCAAATTGTGTAGTCTTTGGTCTTGAGCCGGCTGGGGTTCGAACCCACGATCTACCGCACGAGTGGAGCACACAAAACATTACACCACCTATGCGGTGGCGCAACATTAGATATCTACTTTTTTATTTACTGGTAGATATCAGAAGCAGACGATTTAATTTATCCGTAACTACACTTGCGCGTGTGTGTGAGATAAACAAGGAAAGATTGAAAAAGGTGACTGAAAGGTCAATATTTTGAATTTGATCATAGTTAAAATTGTTTGGGAAAAAAATATTCCGTGAGGATTTCACAGTAGAATTGCTAAAATACATAAAGAATGAAGATATTTATACTATTTATAATATCTGACAATTAAGTGATGCATAATAAATTTCAGGGAATATTAATATCAGTAAGATTCACATTTTATGTGAACATTGACCATTTAATATTGCGAATCTTTGAACTATCTTGGTCAATCACTATTCTTTGTTTCAAACAGCATAAGACACAAGCACGATGGTGTTCTCTGTAAAATGCAGTCGACAACATACCCTTAAAGTGCCACCGTCCATAGGCGTCTCATGTAACAAGATATTTCAGCTTACAAATTTGTAGCTTGATCTGACAGAGCTGAAGTCCGCGTCCATTGGTGTTACTAATAGCAGTTTGTTTGTAACTACTTTAAATATGTGCATATTCATGATTACATGTGAAAATATTTAAATCTTGATTCTGATCAGCATCCACTTTTTTTCTGCTGCCAGACTGGTGTATTATTTTTAATAGGAGTAAATAAATCATAATAACTGATTATTTTCTTGGTTATGATATCACTGTAAAATGTTATACATGTTGTCCATACATTATATATATACAATTGTAATTAAGGTGGTACCATACACTTCAGGTAAAATTTGATCTGCTCGTTTAATTTTCTTATTTTTTTGGCAGTGTGTTTGAATATATCCACTGTAATAAATATCAACATTTTAACAAATTCCAACCAACAGACTCAGAGCTATTAATTCACTAGCCACATAGCAGCTTTTCTCTCTGTGGTTTTGATCATCGAGATGCTTGAAATCTGCATACAAACATCATATGATCAAAACGTTCAACTGATTTTAAAGAGTTATCTCCCTGTAGTGTATGGTACCCCCTTAAGTTTGCTTGATTATCTTATTATTGTTGTTGTTTGTTATTGCACTTTGTGATCCAGCCAATGACTGGTTTAAAACATATTAGATTTTTTAATAGTTGTCATGCATGCATGGTGTCATCGTTTATAGGATTATATTCATCCATGTCAGGAAGAATAATATACTATGTATTCAGTTTACCATTATGACTCGCAGTTCTTTACCATGTTCACCCACTTATATGGGGGGGTCCTCAATTTACTCACGGAAAATCTAAATGGCCCCATAAAACTTTATTTAACTTTTGATTGAAATGCCTGTAGGAAGCAGAGAGTGAGTAGGTTATGTATGATATCATGTGCTAGGGATTTTTGCCTCTTTTTCAACAATTTTCTGTTTGGATCTTGGAACTGTTCCGAGTATGTGGCACTACATATTTGTTTTTTTTATTTCATTTCATGACAATATAAATAGTGATGCACACAACAAATGATCCCTCCTATCAGTAACACTACACAGGAAAATAACTTATAGCACTTTTCACTACACACCACCTGAAGTTTCATTTAAGATTGTTTTAACACAATGTTTTCAAATCCACGAAATGGAGCATACAATATTGACCAGTATATATCCAGTATTATTATGCTTTCTGTAAATTTCTTCTGTAATATAAGCTCAAACGATATTTTGGTATATATCACAAAGAATTATATAGCGTTGATATACTATGGTACATCTACTATGCCAGTTTCACGTGGGGAAGGTTGGGTTTTCAGCTGTCCGTCAAGCTATATATATAGCTAGTCCACCCTTTGGGTCGCACTATGTCTTCAACCCTGACCACTATATTGGCATAGTCATTGCTAACACAACATTATTATATAAATATTAAACAATTAATGAAATAGAAATTTTATTGAATGACACCGAATAAACCAGTTTGAATTTGAAAACATGATCCAACTCCTTAATACTAAACTACTGAAACATGCATCTTTACTATATGGCAAGGTATAGAGGCAATCATTTATTTACACTGGATAGCTAAGAAACCAATTGATATAACCTTAGACTCTTAGTTCATCAAGCAGGGGTTAAAGAATAAAGCTTTGAACACTATAATGGAATGAATGCCATACTAAATTCTAAAGCATATTTAATTGACCTGACCACATATTGATTGCCAAATCCTTTGGAATTAGAAGTTGAAGATGATGATGTAAATGTCCTTTCTATTTACTAGATATTCATGTTACATAAGTGTCTATAATGTATAAAACTGATCACCACGATATAATTGAAATATTGCTTAAAGTGGCGTTAAACACCATAACCCTAATTCTAAAATTGTAACCCCCCCCACCCATAGATTTCTTTGATGGCAATACATATATAAACAAACCACAAAATACCTGCATTTCTATTTTGATGTTCATTATGATTTTGATTTAGAACACACTCCAGAAACAACTTGTTTGCTGACAACCTCGACAATGTCATACCACTATATGAACATATAGATGACTGTAACAAATACAAGCATAAGTGTATACAAAGAGTTGTAATAAATATAGGCTACAGTAACCTGCTTTATGTATAATTCAATGCATAAAATACACATATTCAATTTTCTGGACCTGATGTCAGAGAGGATTCAGATTCCTCAGCTATCGTTTCATATCCAGATTTAGGATTTGTTTCTGCATTTAAAGTTTCTCTCTGTGCTTCAGTAAGTTCTGCAATAGCTCTGTAAAAATCAGAGAAATCCACATAGGGTGCGATTTTCCCATCTTCATCAAGTTCTAATTTAGCACACTGATAGAATCTGCTTGGAAATCTGGTTTCCCCACTACTCTGTGTAGAAGATTCTGTACTGGTACCATTACTAGTGCTAAACGTGGAGTCTGGTAGAGTAGACTCAAGTGTACTTGTTGTAGTTAAAATATTGTCTCTTGGTGGGGTTTTTGTTGGAGTTGGTGTTCCTGCTGGAGACTGTGAACTACTATGATCTGACAATTCACTACTTATTGATGGGGTCAAAGGCAAGTGACTAGGAATCCTGGCTGGTGTTGGTGGTGAAAGTGGATTGTAGGGACCAACTCTACTAGGAGAATTTATTGCATTTGCCAAAGGATAATTGAAATTTCTAACCAGTAGAGTTATGTCCCCTCGTTTCTTGCACAGACTTTTTATATCTGGCGTGCCAGTCATATATGCATCATGATGCATTCTAACAACCTTATCAACAACTGCTTGTGCCACACCATGTAGTGTAGACTGGATAGAAAATTCTGCTGCCACCATACGAGCCACCTCCACATTGACACGGTCACATTGTGTGGCATCTTGAAGAGCCTGGTATAAGCCATCTGACATGATGATCAAGAAACTAGAGGATTTATCAAGTGGAATACCTCCATGCACATAAGGATCAACAATCACTGGTTCCCTGCTGGCATCTCTGAAAATAGTGTATAACATTAACTTTATGTACCACCAAAAGTATGTACTCAAATTCTGATAAATCTTATCTGGTATAAATATAGACCTAAGATTAATTACATACATGGCAGTAATAGGTTTATATATTATTGGTATAAGGTTTCAGATGTGTGTTGCCATTGCTATTGGTAAAACAAATGGATAGGGTTAGAAAATTTTACTTTGCAACTTGCAACTTATGTGAAAGGAGTGGGGTAATCTCCACACACGAGGAACATATTTACATCACATTGTTATGGAGGTTTTTTTATCCAGCAAGACCAGGATTAGCCCCTTTCACTTTCAGATGAACTGTACATCTCCTTTCCATTGAAATTTCTACAGGCTATTTGTCAATGATAGTGAATTATCATTAATAGAAAAACAATAATCTGTATGTATGAGAAAATATGTTAAAATACAATATGATATTTCTATGCATTTATTTTTATATTGATGTTTTATTAGCAATATCAATTCTATTTTCATGCACTGAATAGCACGATATATCCTACATATAATACTTATATTGATAGGCTAAATAGTAGAAATATATACATCATCTAACAATACCAAAAAAAAAACGGTTAATTGTTACATTTGAGGAATGGCTTTAAGACTTTATTGAATGTTCTAAGTGAGATGACTGTCGAGGTTTTGCCAGTATACAAACATCACCAAAATATTGCTAAAAATCGTAAGAATTATTTTATTTTTCCCTTACCATGCATTTTATGTAGTTGAAAGAGATACTTTGTACAAAAAGAATGAAAGAAATTCATCACTATGTAATACCATTGATATACAATCTTACTTCAGTAAATCTATATCTTTGTACCCTCCCTTCACATGATAGTCTCCCAGACATCGTGTACTGTCAGAACTACCAATTCTTCTGTGTTGCTTTAATTTTTCCATGTCTAATCCTAAGGCTGCCATTCTACTACATTCCTCCTCATTGTTCAGTGAATGGTCAACCGATAGCTGCATTACACGAAGCATACCTTCCTGGTCAGTGATGCAAAGCAACGCTCTTGTGTCTCCTAAAATTTAAGTATAATACTTTTAGTTTTTCCAATGTTCTCTTGAAATGGATACTGTTATTTCCAGAAAAAATATTTATGTCATGAAAATAAAACAATATTAAACTAAAAAAACTGTGATGATGATAACAGTCTATATCTTTAACCTAAGCACTGTATTTTTTGTTTTCTGGGAGGTCTTGAGTCAAACTGGATCAGATTTTGTCTTTCTCTAAATCAGTCAGTGAGTGATTGTTATTTAACACCAAATCAGCAATTTTTCAGCTATATCATGGAGAGAACAAGTTAATTTTCAATGAGATGATGATGAGGTCCGCTTTGTTCTAGACCAACACGCTGAGTTGGATTTTTATAGTGCTAGCTCACTTAAACAACAGTCCGCGGGTTGACATGTCGCTCCACTCTGACACATTATTCTGATCTCCTTAATTGTGTGTGCTTAGCGGAGAAGCAACAAATACCAATTTCATAGTCTTTGGTTAGACCCGATCGGGGCTCGAACCCACGAACTACCGCACTCAAGACAAGCATGCTAACCATTACACCACCGCTGCGGCCATCTCTAAATCAAAGACATAGAAATGTATGATTAAAGAGACTCTGTAAGATACAATTTTAGCTTCCAACATATATTCAGCAAGATCTCTCTGTTTTGACCTACTTTTTCAAACAACCAGTAGTTTTTTCTGAAGTTTGTTTTACTTTATTCCTCATATACTACTGAAAAATACAGTTTTTAATCAAACTATACCAGTATATATAATTAATATTATAAGAATTTTTTTATACTTGCCAACATTTGCCACAAATAGTTTATTTTTGTATATGAGAGAGACAGTAGCAGTTGTTCCCCCTGATATCTCTTTTTCTAGGTTGTCAAGTTGTTTCATGATTTCTGGATACTGTTTACAAGCTTCATAATGACTTATACCCTGTGAAAAATGTATATCATAATGTGAATTTTATCTTTATAAAATTTCACTCTTATACTTGTAAGAAAACTAATTCTAAGCTGGTAGCACAATTTTTAGAAATTTATGCTTTATAAAAACACAGATATCAAATTTAGTTTGCACAATGAGTTTCCGGAATAACCTTCACCAGGTACGCTCAAAGTCGAAAGATTGGAAGCCAAATAATTTTGGAAGCAATAAAACCAAAGAGTCTAAACAGTATAGCCAAATTTTGATATTTTATACCAAATAAACTAAGCACCATTTTGAGATCCTCTGCACTTGTCTAGCCACGTGATTTTATCTGTAAAATTAGCATAAGATACTTATATATTGTCTACATTGTAAACTCTCAGTTACTGGTTAGTAATTATTTCCCAACAATGTCTTCATACAAACAATTTTGTGTGTTTATAGCAACTTTGATCTGTATTTAAGCTATACCATGACTGACAGTTTTATAGGTGATGTACCCAGAAACTGAAACCCACCGGACATGACATATGTAACTAACAAACGAAGATGTATCTAGCACATCTTACCACAATAGGGAAATCACAGTGACATGTACATGTACTAAAGTGAGTGAGTGATGATAATGTTGTTCGCATTGAGCTAGACTAACATGCTTAGGCCATGTAAAATTAATTATCTGGTTCTCAGATACCGCAGCGTCTTCAAAAAATCGGCCACTGGCTTGTATTTATCACCAAACAAAAATTAATACAACGGTAAAAAAGTTTGCATTCAAATTTTCGCGCCTTTTAGCTTGAATTGAAAAAAAAGAGACAACTCCAATTTCACGTTGAAGGAATTTGGAACACTCTTGTGTTTTCCTCTGATTGTACGAAGTCGTTACTTCCGGTAATTACGAATGGTAACAATCGATAAAATGGAACCTAAAGATTGGACCAATATGCATATAAATAAAAAAAATAAATACCCTCCCTCATCATTTTTTTGAAAGTCAGTATCTGAGAACCAGATAATTAATTTTACATGGCCTTAGTTAGATATTTATAGTGTTAGCTCACTGAAACAACAGTCCACGGATAGACATGTCGCCCCACTCAGACTCATTATCCCGATTCCGAGCCAACCAGTCATTGCTCTTTCTCCTTAATGCTGCGCTCTTAGCGCAAAAGCAACAAATAGTCTTTGGTTTGACACGTACGGGGCCCAAACCAATGATTTATTGCACTCAAGGTGTGCCCGCTAAGCATTACACCACAGATTAATAAAATAGGGAAAATAAGAAGTGTCCAAATACTTTTTTTTAACTGTTTTCAAGCTTTAAGGACAATTATTTGTAAAGGATTTTTAATGGAACTTAAATACCAATGTCTGTAATCAAACCTCATTATGGTTATAGAGAACTACCGGTACAAATATCCATGATCTTTTTCAGTTTAAATATAAAACATTGTAATACCTTCTGAAAATATATTCTAATTATAAAATATAAAAGACAATCTGTTTATTTAAAGATAATCATATACAACTAAAATGTTGTTAATTTGGTTTTGATTTCAAGTAAAGTTTGAAGGTACCAAAGAGAAAACAGACAATACAATGGCCAACAGAATAAGAACGAAAGGGCAAGCAATGATCAAACACTACACAGAAAACTAAAGATTGAACAACACTAACCCCACTAAAAATTGTTTACCTCTATATTAAGATTAACCTTGTTTTGTCAAATATTAAAATATTAAACCTGCTATCAGGGTTGTTCAAGTAACTAAATTATATTGTATTCTGTTTGAACTAATAACACCTTTATCTTTATATGGATAGAGGTATCTTGGTTACAGTCTGAACCAAAAACTTTAAGTCAAACTAGTCTGAAAGGCATGTTGGAAGATTTTTTTTTATTTGAATATTATTTTTCAAATTTTATGCATTTTTTCACTAGCCCAAGTCAATTTCTACTAGACTGGGGCTTACAGCTAGTGGTTTTTAGCACACACTGTGGTTACCTCTGGTAATTGTAACTGTATGGTTGTCTTTTCAGCAAATATGTGATCAATGGATTCAAAGAAACTCTTCTCTACTGCAATGAATGCCTGTGATAATGAAAGAGATACACATAATAAGTAAAATACAAAATATGAGAGTAATACTTTGTGGTACAATTTTTCAAATTCAGTAGAAATTACAAATTGTGTAAAAATATAACAATGAGACACTATACCTGTATGTTACAATGAAACACAACAGTTTGAGTTCAGTAAAGGTTTTAGTTGTGGAGAAAAATTATTTAGTTAGTCTGCTTTGAAAAAAAATTGTCCTACTGTGGCCACCTAGGATTTACAATACACATTTTGTAGGGAATCACAAATTGAACATAATAACATCAGTGGTGTAATGGTGAGTGTGCTAGCCTGGAGTGAGGTAGAACATGGGGTTGAGCTCGGAAAAAAAAAAGAAGACTAAAATTGGTATTTGCTGCTTCTCCGCTAAGCATGCAGCTTTAAAGAGTAAAAACAAAGTCAGAATCAGGATAATGTGTCATCTAGTAGAGTAACATGTCCACTAGCAGACTGTTGTCTTAGTGAGTTAGCACTATAAAAATCCAACTATGAGTGTTGGTCAAGTACAAAGTGGATATCATTATCATCTCATTGAATGTAACTTGTACTCCATGATATAGCTGAAAAATTGCTCATCTGGCATTAAACAACTATCACCCACTCATTCCAAGGAACATTCCAGCCAAACAGTTCAGTGTTTATAAACAAGAATAGTTTTCAAATATTTTCACCATATGGTCCTACATGTATGTTAAACTTGTCAAATAGTGGTGGCCATATTGGATTTTGTATTGAAACAAAATATGAAAGCTTTGTAATTGACCATAATCTACAGTTTGGGTTCAATCAAGATTCTGAGAGAAAAAAACTTATTCATTTCCACAGCATTCTGCATGTAATCTGTACAATGTATGTTAAAACTGTGTCCTGTGGTTGTGACTTGAAACGAAAATTTTGACCATGTAACATTTCCATAACCCATGTGATTATTAAGGAAGAAGATATTTCGGCCAATCAGAAAGCATAATTGGTCTAGCAGCAATGTTTAAATTCCTAATGAAACAGAATTCATAAATAATATTGAGGGTCATCCATTAACATTTTTGCCATGTTTAGTTAGATCTTTGCTATTGCATTTCTTTGTTATTGTGTACAATGTATATGCATTTTTTTGTTTGTGTTTTATATAATAAGGTACACATGGGTTGAGGAACAACAAGATGTTGCACGTTACGTCGTGCTAAGAATACCCCCACTCGTTCATTTGTAAGTCGCACGGTAAACAGGAAGTAGATGTGCAATCATTTCTTCCAGTAGAAACTGAGATATCTGTTACGAAAGTGTGAACGGACAGACAAGGTGATTGCAATATAGCCCCCTCTCTATGAGTGGGGGAACAACATAACATCTATAAAACAAACTGTTACTAACTTGATATAAGATATCCTTAATTTCATCATCTGTATTATTATTGTTGAGTTGACCTAGTAGTAACTCTGCTGGCATTCTCTGGGCTGCAAAATGGGCTATTTTACTGCCATCATGTCCATCAAATACCCCATACAAAAAACTATCAGTATCTATCAATCTACAAAATATATGTATTTTAGATATAGGCATTTTGTAATCTGAGTCATTACAATAACATGAAAAACCAGAAATACCACACTGTCGGAACGGTTCTAAATTCAATAACTAGAGGCTCAGTGGGCTGAGCCTGTGTCGCTCACCTTTCATTCTTCTTTGAGGAAACTTAATACAGAATCTTCCATACATGTAGATGCTTCCTACCAAGTTTCGGTTCATATGGTTAGGCAGTTTCAAAGGAGAAGATTTTTTAGAAATCGACCAATCAGAAACAAGAATTGCATGTGGTGGCCATGTTTGCTAACCTATCGGGATGAAATGAGCAATCTTCTGTCATAGAGGACATTCCATAGATGCTTCCTACCAAGTTTCGGTGGTAGCCATGTTTGTTAACCGATCGGGACGAAATGAGCAATCTTCATAGAGGACATTCCATAGATGCTTCCTACCAAGTTTCGGTTCATTTGGCCCAGCGGTTTCAGAGGAGATGATTAAAAAAAATCGGCCAATCAGAAACAAGAATTGCCTGTGGCGACCATGTTTGGTAATGAATCATAACAAAATGTGCAGTCTTTAGAGAGGACCTTCCATAGATGCTCCCTACCAAGTTTCAGTTCATTTGGCTGAGGGGTTTCAGAGGAGAAGATTAAAATGTGAAAAGTTAACAGACGACAGACGCCAAGTGATGGCAAAAGCTCACGTTGCCTTTGGCAAGGTGAGCTAAAAAAAAAAATCATAGAAACAGAGGCAACACACACATGTATGACAGCTCACTTTCCTGTGGTACAGGCACTTCAATAAAAGGTGGCAGGCCTAAACTAGTTTTATGGGCCAAAACATTCACTTTTAATGAAATGAATGAGGTCCTACAAGTGTAAAGGATAATTGCGACAAAATATTCCTGTCAAAAGGTCAAAATTACTGAGCAATGCATTTTAATCCTATATTGAAATTATCTACCATAAAAATCAGACCCCTTCAAATCACCAGTTTACCTAAAATGAAAACTTCTATCTTCAAACTCGTGTTCTTCCTGTCTAAAGCCATCTTCTCTATAAATCTGATTTGTAGAAAATCCCACACCAGAAAGTTGACAAACAGGCAGGTCATCTGTCCAACTCAAAGCATGGCCCTGAAAAAACAATTGATTAAGTATGTTTTAATAACCAAAAGTCTCCTAATTTTCAAATTTATATAAATTAAATTAAATGGAAAACACTCCCTATTTCAACCATTAAAAGACTCATCGGTTGCATGATATCATTATTGCTACGTACTGACGGAACAAGCTGGATATCAAATTAGTGGCAAAAAATAAAGAATCCATAAAGCATCTGGTTAAAGCTATATGACAATGTGCAATAAAAAAAATGTTTGGATTCATAATTACTAACTCATAATTATTAAATGATATAATGGCAAAAAGGAATATTTGTTTGACTTTCAAGCCTATTTACATTTGAGTCTTAGGACAAATGACCGTTGTTTCTTTGGCAAAGTTGGGTTCAACAACAGCTTCAGGGAACATGATAATTGGGATACATCCAATAATAGATACCCTTCTTCTGTAATTATATAACTCCATCAGCGCATAATAAATTGTTGTAGAAACTAAGGCTTTTGATTTATCAAACAAATCAAAGCAAGTATGATTTCAGTAATTATGTGGAATATTAATGGGCACTTAAATCATCACTTGAGGCAAAAATCAGCGGACTGCAATGAAAAATGTTTAGATTTTTTTTTCTTTTCCAATAAATTGAAGAGATATAAAAATAGAACGAGTTGAAGCGAGGAAGGTTTAACAATGCCATCTTTCCTTGTGATTTTTCAGTGGGTAATACAAATTGATCATAAAAAAAAGTGGACGGGAGCAAGTCACTGTGGTTAAGGTAGAACTAATATGCAAAAAAATTGGTTTGAAACCGATACTCAGACGATATCCCACATGTCATATGCTTTTCATATTTTGTTTCGAAAGTTACTTCTAAATCCTTCTCATATTCTATTTTTGGTAAAGCCACAACTGGCACAAGACAGGCAATTGTCTCTGCTACAGCTTATGGGATAATCACATGGATATTTGACTCTTAATCTTGGGGAAGAAGTAAAATAGCTCCGATATCCAAATCCAACGAGATTGAATTTAAGGCATTGTGTACATTTATATATTATATACTGGTCAGCGAATAGTTCTCGCCATTTTTTACCCTTTTTATCCAATATTTTTAAGAAGTAGATGATAAACCTTTGCTATACCCCATTATTAGTTTGTACAAAATGTATAACCCACGACGATTTACATACGAAATAAATTTTCATAATAGAGAGCGTACGCTGATCAGTGATCCGTTATTATGATGTTGTATTTTTTAGCAGAAAATGGCTGAAACAGAAGCAATTCTCGACAACTTTCGGAAATGTTGTCTTTTGAATGACATTTTAGAAAATTAAAGCCCTTTCTTAAAAAGTTTACCGGCTTTTGTGTTAGTTTGTAGAGCATTCTGATAAATATTCATCGGTGTTTCAATGGCTGTCATGCCCTCCCTCACGCCGCTCACCCCGTTCCGTAAAGTACATCCTTTTCAACTGGTTTACCTGATAATTTTCATTTTCTTGATGAAAAATAATAATTTCAGTTTTTCTAGAATTAGTTTAAATACTTTGTTCATTTTTTATACCCAATGTGATAATAAGCTCGTGAAGCGAGCTATTTATGACTGAAGCATGGTAAAATTAAATCAATAAAGGAATAATGACGAATACCATTTACTTTAATTAAAACAGAAATCCTTATCATCCATACGCTATGCCTTTGAAAAAGTTTCAACACATCCGGGTTACCGCTTTTCGAGAACCCTTGAGAACTTATGAAAGAGACACAAAAGGTATCGAGGAGCATCAGGTCCAATCGTAACTACTCGGCCATTCTCGCAGCAACTAGTGTAGCGGAAATTGCCGATTAGTCACGATTGATACCGGTTTCGCGAGCTTTTCAGGCGGTGCCCGTTTCATATTAAAGGATCCATGTATGAATTAGAGGTCAAAGTAATTGATGACATAAACAGCGCATGCGCAGGCAGCCATTTGCATTCACATGGAATTTATTTTTATTCTGCAATTGTAAGTATTTAACTATTTTGGATTGTAGGGATGAGCAATAAGGCAAAGTGTGACACTTTTTAGAAATTAATTATAAAAATTTGAAGAGTTAAATTGGAAATATGGTGCGACTAGATTCTCCAATGATCATACCATGTGTTTTTCTATTTAAAGAGTACCGACACACATGACCCCTTGTTGTTGTAATGACAGAATATGGGGTGCAGTAGTAGGGTTTTTATCCGATTTCAACGATATTTGACAATGAAATTCGATAAAAATTTATACGAAGTCGGATTGGATTGGTACAACATCCTTTAATAATGCCAATGGTGAAAAAATCGGACGAAAATTTGCGAGCGCTCGTGCTAAATGAGAGAGTTGGCAAGAACTACTCGCTGACCAGTACACTATTTTCTTCTTCTGTTTCTGGTACGTGTACAACTACAATACTAGATCATTCGCGGTCCCAGTTTCGAAAACCAACCAATATAGAAATTCATTCTTTGTTGACACTATTGTGAGCTGGAACAAACTACCGGAGGACACAGCACGCGCAAGGACTAATTTAGCAGCTCTCTCACCGATGCGTTTATATCAGTGATGGTCCTGCATCGTATTTATTCAGATTCAGAATCCCAAAAAGGCTTTTATACACGGTATATTTGCAATAATAAAAAATGGAAATTTACTCCTAATCTTGGTGGAGAACCAACTGATCCGTTTGACAGTCTAGTTGTTGCCATATTTGTTAAAAATATATGTTATCTTTCTACATGACGAATATTTAGTTTTTAACAGGAAGTTATTCTACTCGGAAATCCCTTTATTTTAAGGAAAGGTTAAAATATGGATTTAAACTCTGACCAATCATGCTATCGACAAGGACCAATAGGTGTTCATTAAGAGCAGAGCATAGCATAAGACTTTCGTTTATTCCGAAATAAAATATAATGTATATTATATAATGTATAGACACAGAAAGGAACATGTAAATATTTTGTTTCCAAAATACATCTTAATCGTGTAACATAAAAACGCATTGCGATGAAAACTAGCTTTTCATAATATTGCAAGAATTCCGTTTTCATTTTGAGGCAATTCTGAATAAAGCTGTTAAAAAGATCGAGCAACACGAACCCCACTAAAAACCGGGGGTGAACTCAGGTGCTCCGGAAGGGTTAACGACAGTTCCAGCTCAACATGTGGCACCCATTGTGTTACTTTTGTAACAAATTCGGTATTAAGTCATGAATGAGGAAAGGATCAGATTGCGATTACGAGGCAAATAGAACATATCCGTGGTCATTTGTGACATTTGTAACAGTGGCGACCTTAAAACTTTCAAAGTGATGACTTCAACTTAACTACAACGAACCCTTGGTACAGCAGCTTTCTTGTTAGCAGCAACCTTCTTCTATGCGGGGCTATGAAGGAAATCATGATAGGAACCACAAGCCGTCTGGAATATCGGATCAACTGAGAAATATATAACGGCTCCATATGCAGGTGCTGCTGGAATGTAGCTACTTTTAAATGAACAGTTCACAATGGGAATATTGAAATCATCTTTTTTGTTGTAAAATTTAGTTCTTTTAAAAAACCGGTCCTCACTGTCAATAATTTCGAGGTGGTCAGGGTTTGAAGCAGACCAAGTTGTATGAATAGTATATCTTTTATTTCAACCTTTTTATAGTGAAAGGACATGTACATCATCTATATAGCGGAACGTGAAAATAAAGGACCGGACTAGCTTCTTTTCGTTTTTCTTCAGAAGCCCCTATATGAAATCTGCCTCATACGAATAAAGAAGGCACAACAAAGAAACAAGTCGGTGAGAAAAGGGGACACAGTTAGTACTCACAGGAATGCCGACTGTCTGTTGAAAAACATGCCTGCCAAACATAACAAATATGTTGTCAATCAAAAACTCAAGCATTTTGACGATATGATCAGTTTCAGAGAATTTTTCGGGATAATCCGAGTGTTTTATTTGTTTTTTTTTGCAAAATAAGATTTATCCCTTCCTAATACGTAACAATGTACATTTTTTTTTCTACGTTGGCCATTCCTTTTTATGAAACACAGATGGACTAATTATTTTAATCTGTCTTTTAGCTTTGAGAGGGGAATAGTTGTGCATACGTACGCAGAGGGTAGAGAAGTCAAATGTGTATTGCTATTGCACGAGGAGATAGGCCTTGATTCTATGTACTCTAACAGATCTTTAGAATTTTCCAGAATCCACATCTGATTCACACAGGTCTTTTCTTGAGTGCCTAGTGTCACAGATAACTCTGAAGCCGAGTTTTGACCGCTGATAGAATAAATGTTGATAATTTGGAATGAGGTTTGGTGGAGCATTTGGCAGACCCGGCAATATAGCAATGTTTGTAATGACACTTGTGTAATTTAGGAATCTAAGTTTTATTCATTCCAGAATATATACATGTGCGATTCCTCCATGGATAAAAACATAAATATAATGACAGGTCTTTATACCTCGCACCCTGTAACAAGTCAAGATCTAGATTGTCAGTGTCATGTGTTGTGTTTTTTGTGTGTTCAATGGCTTGGGGTAAGAGGTGGATAATTTTGTTCGTTTGTTGATATTAGTTGAATTGTTTATCCTCACTGCTTAGCTTTCTTTTCATCATTTAAAAAAAGATAAATTATATTTTCGTTTTTTATTGGGCACATTTTCATAAATTTATGAAAGACAATTACACTGTAACGGGTAGACCTATAAGATTTATAATATTCGCATTCAGTATTTTACTTAACTTGGCAACTTGCAGGTGCATTGTATGCTCCTGGTGTAAAAATAAGAACTTTGCCTCCCGGATTTCCCCACTTAAGGCCTATATAATGTGCCAATCTATGAATAATAAAAAATAATTACCGCCACAATATATAACTGATATATTGTTGAAAGTGGCGTTAAACACCATGACCCTATGAATTATGATTTGACAACTGGTACTATAGCAGCACTATTCCGTGCATCTGGTCTCACTTTTTGGCTTTGCTCCTTTATCACATTTTATCTTGTGTGCGTATATCGTTGTCATACCTTATATTCGCTTCACCTGATTACCTATCCAGAAGTCCCCTCCTTTGTCAGGAGAACCGAATTCCTCTACAGAGTTCCTCGTATAATTATAAAATCCGTCAATATCACAGCATATCCGCATTTATATACAAGTTTAAAATATTACAGCTTTTAAAACCCTAAGAAAAACTGTTCTATACAACAGACACTGTACACGGAGGTGTCCTATATAAAATTTATAGCTGCTCCTCCTGGAGTGTGTGACTCCACCCACACAACAACACAAAAGCTAAAAGTTAAACTATGCATACATATAATTACGCACTGTCTCCTGATATTATCCAATATGGTCATTCCTTTTTTAGCTGGATTGATCTGTAGTGAAATAGCCAGGCTATGACAAAGTCCTCTTGATATCGATTCTAAGCGTATTTGCAATTTCTTAGGCAGAAATGCAAATTGTGTACAGTCAATTATAATTTGACATAAATTCTCCTCATTCTTTAGAATATCATCTGATATATCTCTGTTTACGTTACTATAAATAGCATCCTGGATTGCTGTCAGGAATGGAGAACGTACTTTCTGTAATGCAGAGCATCTTACTATAAAATGTAAAATATCCTCTATCTCCTTACTGCATAGCTGACATATTGGAGTTTTCGTATTGTTGGAAAATCTTGAAACTTGTTTTTGCAGAATTATGGTGCCAGTGGCTATCTTGGTCTTCAGAGCGGCTGATGTCACAGCATATGGTTCAGAACCACAGGATTTCCAGATATTATGTACTTTCCCATCTTTTGAGTTGTTGAAATAAATATATTTTAACGATGATTTTGTTTGCGCTTCTTCCGTTAATCTGTTGGAATGATAAATATATACAGCTTTATTTACTAGCTGTTTTACCATTGATTTATTTACCATTGACATTTACCAGGTGGAGTATCAAGTAAGTCGTAAGGTGATGGTAAGCCATATAACTCAGCTAGCTCAACAACTTTCACGAACCAACTCCACGTTCATCTTTCATCTGAGGTTTGTCTCCTATACTTTTCTATTTATAATTTTGGTCATTAGATAGATTTTCTAAAATACGTTCGGACTCTCACTAGCCTTTACCATGATATACCAATGTTATATTCTTTTTACGAACTTGCTATGGGGGTAAATGCATTTTTGCAGAATGTTATTAATGAAAAAAGAGAGCAAATAATGGTTCCTTAGACACAAGAGACAACATTAGATTGATGTGCAGTCAGTATACAGAGCACACACACTTGATTCATACAATGGAAAGATCAACCACAGGCGCTTGTGTAGAGTCAAAAATATGCTCGCTATAATCTATATGTACCTAAAATCTTAGGTACATAGCGAGCATATTTTTGACTCTACACAAGCGCCAGTGGATCAACTATCCATGTAATCATAGTCACCGTTAACGTTTTCTGTCGGACTGAAAAAACCTAAAATTATTATTTCGTGAAAAAAAAAAAAAGATCGGATAAAAGTTTAAAACTAGCAATGAATACATGTATATTGTAAAAGTCGACCTTCCCATTGAATGAAACAAGTGTCTGTGAATTGTGATACAGAGTACAACATGATTTTTAATTTTATTCACCTACATAAATGTACATTGTACACTTGAACAATGAAAAATTACTTCACATACATATGGAAATTTCTCATTTCTGGTATGCTCAGACTTGTATTCAAAACTATATATTGGATCATTTGAACTTGGCGACAACAATACTCGTATACGAGTATTGTCCACTTATACAATACTAAAATATGACAAGAATACTTGTATACGAGTATTGTACAATACTCGTATATTTTTTTTGTACGATTATTGTGGACAATACTCGTATACGAGTATTGTTGTCGCCAAGTTCAAATGATCCTATATATTTAAATTAGAAAACATATTTACAATCTGTTGATGACCATGCTTATAGAAATAGTATGACCAGACTAAAACTACATGTAGCAGTCATAGACTCCAATTTGAAACTGGTAGATACACCATACTGTACTAAGAACACATATACATGACAGACTTTATAAGAATTGTTCTGATAATTTGGTTGAAGATGAGGTACATTTACTTTTGCTTTGGGATGTTCTAACTTTAATGACCTTAGGAGAGATTTTGTAACTAGTTGTTTCAACAAGAATATCAATGAAACTAAATTGATCTGGTTACTTAGTAATGAAGATAGTTATGTATCTAGAAAAAATAAGCAGATTTATTAGCTTGAGTTTTTTGCTTTGAACAAAACTTTAAATGCACTACGTATACAATACTTGTACATTTGTATGTCAATTTATTTATTTTATCTGTTTACATACAGCACTATTATATATATCTAGTAATTATGTGTTTTTTTCTTTCATTATTGTCTCCCTTGGAACACATCATCTCTAAAATTCAATATTAATTTTATGACTATAATCATTTATGCAATTTCTCTACTTTCTCTGTAAAAGGTTCATGTATTGAACATTCATTAATAAAGAATTTATGTCATTATATTTTTCACATCTTGATTTTTTTCTTCAGAAATGTCGATGAAAGGAGAGGTCCTGTCACTTTACAGAAGAATATTTAGAACAGCAAGGCAATGGAAAGCAATTTCTGCTAATGATCAAGATTCGTCTCTGGAACAAAGTTATATCAAGAAGGAAGCAAGATATTTATTTCACAAAAACAAAAATGTAAATAGCAACCACTACATTGTACTACTAGACTTATAATGTCATTGGCAAATGTAATAACAACCACTACATTGTACTACTAGACTTATAATGTCATTGGCAAATGTAATAACAACCACTACATTGTACTACTAGACTTATAATGTCATTGGCAAATGTAATAACAACCACTACATTGTACTACTAGACTTATAATGTCATTGGCAAATGAAATATTATGAACTCATTGAGAGTAATATATGTATTCATAGACATGATATAGGTGTCAATTCTCATGGATAGAGGAAAATTGTGTGTATAAAAATATGTACATTAATATCTATGGAAAATACAGCTACAAAAAAATGTACATGGTTAAACAAGTTTTTGATAAAAGTTTTTTTTTTAACCATTTAAAATGTACACCAAATTACAGACAGTAAATGCACAAATTGCTGTAATATTATCACTGTATTATATCTGTACCTTAAATTATAACAATAACAAAACATTTTATTTTCAAAACCATTTTAAAGTGAATTGTTTTATGATGATACATTTTCAGGTTGAGAGTGAAGAAGAAATAAGAATGCATTTAAAAGAGGCAGAAGCAAGACTAGAACTGGGTAGGTGTAACTAACAGAATATCTGGGTTTAAAAAAACAAAAAATCCTTAGTGAAAAGTATGCAAATTTACTTCTAATCTTGGTGGAGATCCAACTGATCCGTTAGTCTAGTTGTTGTCATAATTAATAAAAATGATGCTTCTATGAAAAACTAAGAAGGCTAATTAATACATGTATACGTTAAACACCAATAACCATTACAAATACACTATTGTCAAACTTGTAGAAACAAAACCGCATCAGTGGTATAGCGTGCTGGCCTCTTGTGTGGTAGATCGCATGTTCGAGCCTTGATCAGGTAAAACCATGACTATAAAATAGGTATTTGCTGCTTCTGTGCTAAGTACACTTACATTAAGTAGAAAGAGCAAAGGCTGGTTGGCTTAGAATCGGGGGAATACATATGGGTACAAGTGGAGCGACATGTCTACTTGTGAAGTTAAAGCATTATATAATGGGCTTTCAACAGTGCTCAAAGTAAAAACTTTTATATAGAGATTTAAATAATATGCATTGTTTTACAAAATAAAATGGGCCTGATATAAACCAGTAATTATTTCCCAAGGCATGAATTAGCGAGGTGTACATTTGTATAATGTTTTTGATCCGGCTGGTTATCCATCATAACTCCTCTCCTCCTAACTAGAGCATTCATTTCTTCTATGAATTTCTTAAGCTTGTAACGTTATGGAAGTATTCTATTAACAATAGACCTTTTCACTCATTTCCGACTTTGATTCTAAACTTATTTGTTTTACAGTAGTTATTTCCCTTTAATGCAGGCAAAAGGATCCCTTTCCATATAATGTGCAATGAAAACAATATATATTTTTTCCATAGGTAGTTCATAATTTTAATGCTGCAACAACTCGTGAATTTTCTATTTGCTATAAAATTATCCTTCATTTTTAAAAAGGTTTGAATATCTACAAATTATGAGAAAATTATACTAAAACTTGTCCTTGCCATTGCTCTTAGACTAGGTACCTTTTTGCACGTCGTAAGTGGAATAAGTATCACAGTTAACAGAGAAAATACATAAATAAACATATAATAAAGTAATTCTGTATGCATGTACAAATTAACATGGAGTAATGCTTGTAACAGCTGCTGTGTCATGTTTTATATGTTAACTCCTAATTTTGTATATTTCAGCCATTCATTACAGGATTCCATATCCCAGACCTGTAAGTTTA
The DNA here is from genome assembly GCA_963383655.1 of Bathymodiolus septemdierum. Lineage (NCBI taxonomy): Eukaryota > Metazoa > Mollusca > Bivalvia > Mytilida > Modiolidae > Bathymodiolus > Bathymodiolus septemdierum. The sequence goes on from OY726522.1 coordinate 82,871,296, forward strand.
ATACATGTTTTTTTAGCCATTGGTTATAATGTTGACCATTATTGTTTGACCTCTAGGCTAGGTCATGTAGTACAAAATGTATATATTTTGTATGTAAAATGATAATTTAGCAGAGTTTAAAAGAACAAATGTATGACCTGAATTATGGAAAATCTGTTATCCAAAAGTTAAAAGAATCTTGATTCTGAAAAATCATCAACAGTGTGCCCAACTTGCCCAAGAAATTATTTTTTGTGGTCCCTTTCTCATATAGAAATTGTATCATAAATAAAATATATATAAGTTACAATATCAAATTCATGTTTTTAAAAATACAAGAGAACATTATTTTGATATTGCCAATCTGTTGGAAATATACATTGAACATTTAATCTCAGCAACCCACTGAACTGAATGAATCAAAATTATACATGTGTAATCATTGGATGGTCCTTTACATGGTCATAGAACAAGATACAAGATACTTTATTTTCCAAATCAGGGCCCCTGGAGGGCATGATACAGTATTTATAATTAGCACATACACAATAATTAAAGTAAAATATAATAATTATTTTATTACCATCAACCATGTCTGTCACAGATTAGAACAAAGGGAAGTAATTCAAGCAAGATATATGATGTAAAATTTAAAACGACAATAGAACATACATGGATCTTTGTTTTTGATAGAATCAAGTAATCAAGCAATTTATAACCAGATAAAGACAACATGTACAAGTACAAAAAGCAGCATACTCTAAGGCTTTATGACTACAAGACCAGGATATCATAAAATAACTGAAATATTGATAAATGTTGTGTTAATCATGACCCCTATCCAATCAGAGAATAATTTTTAACAATAATTAATTTATCAAGTTCTGTAGTAAAGGTAGTTGGATGAAAATTGTTAATGATGTGATGGAAATTTGAAATGTCAAAAGTATTATCCTACAATCAGGGGCCATCATGGTTGTGTTGACGTATGGTAGTTGGATTTCCAACTACATGTTCAATCAATGCCTATCGAGACTAAAGTTGTGAGTTCGAGCCCCATTCATGGCGAGGTGTACTCAATACAACATTATTTGATAAAGTTTGTCAGTGACTTGCGACAGGTTGATGGTTTTCTCCGGGTACTCCGGTTTCCACCACCAATAAAACTGACCGCCACGATGTAATTGAAATATTGTTGAAAGTGGCGTTAACACTATAAAACCAAACCAAACCATGCATTAGGAGTCAAATGAACTAAGCATGATTAAGTCATTCTTTGGTTCCTACAATACAAGTATAAGATGACAATGATTCTTCTTGACTATGGAAATCAACATGCTTATTATTGAATGAGATTCACAGTAGAACATGTTGTGTATTGTGCATTTTTTTATGCAATGTTATTGATTTTTCAGATGAATTTACCACAGACCTTATTACCAACAACTGGGAAGAAATTAAAAAAGGGTCAAAGAAGAATGTTAGAACAATCAAAGCCAATTTATTTAAAATCACAGGATGTCACTTAAATTTCATATAATAATTTTTAGTAAAGATATAAAATTTTATTGTAGATATTGCATTTGATGAAAAATGTGTTCTTGTTATGTACAGGCCCTGTGTACCGGTACATTGAAAATAAATCTTTAGATATATAATACACATGACTTTGAGTTTTTATTTAAGACAGGATATACTTATATACATGTATGCAATCATGTCTTGTCCTGGAAAAACTTGAAATATTTACAAAAATTATACTTGTATGATTTAAATGGACTGTTATCTCTAGTAGTATTACAAATGTGCTGTACTACATACCATACAACATTTACAAAACCATAAGGCTTTTTAACATGCAACTTAAAGGGATGCAAGCGAAACAATTCAAAATGAATATATTTTGAATTCGCTATATGCAAAATGAATATATTTTGAATTTGCTAAGCTCTTTTTAAGTATGAACATAGGCTTGATCCAAAGAATATTTTTAGGATACCTAAAGGGCAATCAGAAGCCTGTTAATTGATGCACAGATAATACAATGCTCAAAAGAACAATCGATGGTCTACAAAACACTACACTTAACTCTTAAGATTGAGCAACACGATCCCCACAAAAAATTGGGGGTGAACTCGGGGTGATCCAGAAGTTAAGCTTTTACTACTCACTAGTAGTGGTACCTGTGACATTACTCTTGTTACAAACCTGGTTATGAGTCATGAATGAGGAAAGGAAAAGATTGTGATTACGACAAACAGAACATATCCATGGTCATATGTGACAAATATTCTATAGTGGTTAACCAAGTCATAGTGGCGACTATAAAACATTCAAAGTGATGACTTCAACTTAACCAATAGAAACCCATGGTTCAATAGCTTCCTAGTTAACAGAACCCTGAATTAAAGAATTCATGATAGGAATCACAAGCTATGGAATATCATATTAACTGAGAGATATCTGCTCCATATGCAGTAGGTGCTGGAATGTTGCTACATATAAATAGAAAGTTCACAATGGGAAAATTTAAATCGTCTCTTTTTTCTGTTAAGGTTTGTCCTTAATCAGTCCTTACTGTCAATTTCTAGATGTACTATAGGTCAAGGTATAAAGCATACCTAATTGTATATGTGGTATCCTTTATTTCAAGCTCAATGGGATAGATGCAACCAACATTATCGCTGAATTTACAATTATTTAGTGAAAGTTCATTATCTATATAGCAGAAAGAGAAATAGAAATTAAAGGATCAAGTTGGCTTCTTTTTGTTTCTCTAGACAAGCTCCTGTATAAAATCTGCTTCGTAGGGATTAAGGAATAAGTCGTTAGAATAGGAGCACAGTTGATACCCATAGGATTGCCGACTATCTGTTAAAAAACAGTCCACCAAACATGAGAAATATGTTGTCCATTAAAAACTCAAAAATGCTGTTTGTATAGACACTTGTAATTTTGGTATCAAGGGGTGGGTGCACATTTCTTATTTGCAAGTCCTGATAAAGAACACAAGTTAAGCCAACCAAACGTGCACATTTATTTTTACATATACTGAAATCATAGCCATTATATTTATTTCAATTTGTTACCACATTGATTGATGGGTTTTCATGCAGAGCCAAAAATGAATGTTCTTTGTGGTACAGAGGAACAGGGGTACAATCTAAATCCTCATGTTCTTTGTGGTACAGAGGAACAGGGGTACAATCTAAATCCTCATGTTCTTTGTGGTACAGAGGAACAGGGGTACAATCTAAATCCTCATGTTCTTTGTGGTACAGAGGAACAGGGGTACAATCTAAATCCTCATGTTCTTTGTGGTACAGAGGAACGGGTACAATCTAAATCCTCATGTTCTTTGTGGTACAGAGGAACGGGTACAATCTAAATCCTCATGTTCTTTGTGGTACAGAGGAACAGGGGTACAATCTAAATCCTCATGTTCTTTGTGGTACAGAGGAACAGGGGTACAATCTAAATCCTCATGTTCTTTGTGGTACAGAGGAACAGGGGTACAATCTAAATCCTCATGTTCTTTGTGGTACAGAGGAACAGGGGTACAATCTAAATTCTCATGTTCTTTGTGGTACAGAGGAACAGGGGTACAATCTAAATCCTCATGTTCTTTGTGGTACCGAGGAACAGGGGTACAATCTAAATCCTCATGTTCTTTGTGGTACAGAGGAACAGGGGTACAATCTAAATCCTCATGTTCTTTGTGGTACAGAGGAACAGGGGTACAATCTAAATCCTCATGTTCTTTGTGGTACAGAGGAACGGGTACAATCTAAATCCTCATGTTCTTTGTGGTACAGAGGAACAGGGGTACAATCTAAATCCTCATGTTCTTTGTGGTACAGAGGAACGGGTACAATCTAAATTCTCATGTTCTTTGTGGTACAGAGGAACAGGGGTACAATCTAAATCCTCATGTTCTTTGTGGTACAGAGGAACAGGGGTACAATCTAAATTCTCATGTTCTTTGTGGTACAGAGGAACAGGGGTACAATCTAAATCCTCATGTTCTTTGTGGTACAGAGGAACAGGGGTACAATCTAAATCCTCATGTTCTTTGTGGTACAGAGGAACAGGGGTACAATCTAAATCCTCATGTTCTTTGTGGTACAGAGGAACAGGGGTACAATCTAAATTCTCATGTTCTTTGTGGTACAGAGGAACAGGGGTACAATCTAAATCCTCATGTTCTTTGTGGTACAGAGGAACAGGGGTACAATCTAAATCCTCATGTTCTTTGTGGTACAGAGGAACAGGGGTACAATCTAAATCCTCATGTTCTTTGTGGTACAGAGGAACAGGGGTACAATCTAAATTCTCATACACATCTCAGAAAGACAACGTAGAAGACAACCAAATTTGACATGATATTTTTACAGGAACTGAGGTGATGCATATGCTAACACATTGATGTATGGGGGTTCCCAGAGCTAAACAGTGAACATCATTGTAGTACAGAAAAGGGTACACATTATCTCTAAAATCTAATCCACAATTCTTCATAGAACACGAAACAGAAGCTAACAAGTCGTGCATATTTTCTATGTTACAGAAGCTGGAGTAAAACATATGTTATTTAGTGTATTATATTATAATCACACATTCATATATGGTTTTCCAGAGCTAAGCATAGTTTTAGTGTGGTTCAGAAAGGGATGGTAGGTTGGTGGTGTTGTACTCCTGGCTAAACTAGTACTGTATATCCAATCTGCTACTATTCATATATGAAGTTACTATTAAAAATACAGACGACATGTACGATATTATATGGAAGACTCACACCTTAGTGTTTCAAACTGCCCCATTACAACCACAAGATTTAGACACAAATCGGGTACCTATGATTAGACCCTGATATTTCTATTTCTACTAGATTTATATCACCAGCTGAAAAGAATGTGTCATGCTGATTACTATTACATTTTCATTCCCGATTCTTGAGAATTTTATGTTGAAATATATTTTAATGAAACCTATAACTTTGGAAACAACATACATCAGGGGGTGAATGTACGTCATAATTAGAATTACTTATAGCATTAGTTATTGTAAGGATAACATTAAATGTGATAGTGCGTCAAATGCCCCTATAGCTAAATGTTCGCTAAACAACGGTGTGTCCATCGTTCAAAAACTTGTGGTGAAACTCTCAAACACTTCGACAACGTTTTCGCACAGGTGGAAATAACATTGTCGAAGTGTTTGAGAGTTTGAACGATGGACACACCGTTGTTTAGTGGACATTTAGGGGCATTTGACGCACTCATGATCACTTTTAATGTTATCCTTACAATAAATAATGCTATAAGTAAAAACTTACCTTCAAGCGGCACAAAATGGCTTCCAATTATGACGTACTGTACATTCACCCCTAGCTGCAATAATGTAGCTCCTGCTTGCGAGTAAGCGAGCATTTAGGGTTTTATTATTAGAACTAATTCACCCCCTGTACATGTACATTATGGTCTGCTTTTGTGTAAACTTGCTTTAATCTGTCAATCAAAATGGTGATTCTTTCCATATATACTTCCATTTCAATTATTGTTTTATAAGAAAAGCATTTAAAACAATGTTTTCCGTGTTAAATTGTGTATCCCAAAGATTGGGACCTATATATAGAGCCCAAGACGTTCGTTTGAAGAAATGTAAATATTGCAATGATATTGCAGCATTTCATTGCTGTTTCTGGAGAACATTTAAGCCTCCACCCCCCCCCCCCCCCCCTCATAAGAGGACCAATTGCATTTGAAAAACGAATCTAAATAGTTTTGTTCCATAACTGAGTTTTGCAGAAGACGATTAAAATGTGAAAAGGTTTCCAGAGGGACAACGGACGACGGACGGCAGGTGATTACAATATATAGGTAACATATGAGAAGTATGCTATATTATGCTTAATAATCACAGACACTTGAAAAAAATAATTAAAAATAATGGCAAAAAAAAATAGTTATAGAATCCAAATGATTAATTGAAAAGAAAAAATGGCAAAATAAATGTTTTGTGTATTTTTCATATACAATAATTATATTTTCTGTATTTATTTTCAATTTTATTTTCTCACTTGTATTTCAGGTGATTGTGGTTTAATAAACCGGAAACGTATGATAAAGTTATGGGTAGTTTATGTTATACTGTGTAGACGTGCAGGAATTCGTCACATTTATGTAAGTATACAGAAGTAAGATATATAATTATGTTTTTCCCCCCAATTATACTACAAGCTAAAATTCAAACAATTAAACTGTACAAAGCAACATTTTTGTTGCGTTTAATTTGAATTGGGAGGTCATATGGGTTATTTCCTTTATGTGTAACATGAGTCACAGTATCTTGACGGTTTATCTAGCGAAATAATAGAGAAAAATCTGTGTAAAATATGTATAATATATAGTCTTTTATATATATTATACAGATTTTTCTCTATTATTTCGCTAGATAAAACCGTCAAGATACTGTGCATGAGTATGTACACACGAGTATGTAACCACACAACATGTATCATATTAGCTTACCTGGACTAAATGAGGTGTTCGTTTGTATTTTATTTTTATAATATAAATTATTTATATTTTCTCAGGACTAAACATCTGGACCAAATAGAATTAAACTTGGACTATACTAGAGCGATTTTCTTTGACAAAGTTTTCGTGTTGACCAGAAAACCAACAGATGTGAATACCATGACTAGATATTAAATTAATTAACATGTAGCTATATATAGGGTGATAAACATGATGGAAAAATCACTTCATATTTCAAAATACAAATAGTTCGGTAGATCGTGGGTTCAATCCCTGTTCAGGTCAAACCAAAAACTAACATGTTTATATGTTCCTCCTTCGTTGCTAAGTGCAGACAACATTAAGGAGTGCACGTATTGATAAGAGCAAAGATTGGCTGGCATACACGGAAGTAAGATAATATGTACTAATATAGTAACATGTTTACCTGTAAACTGTTGTTTTCGTGACATTGTTTATCAGATATACGAAATACGAAATACTTTATTAAAGAAAGCTCAATCATTGAACATTAAGGTTGACAAAGATTATGAGATAGTACATGAAAGAAGAATGACATAATAAAATAACAAATACAATTATAGGTTATAGCTTGCGTTATAGTTTGCATTGGAAGGCAATGAAAGAGAGATAACTGTATTTGGAAAAGATAAAATATAAAACATGCATGCAGAGAACTATGGTGCCATTTGAAAACACGAGTGAATAAATTTTGCGAGTTCTCTGACGCAAGATGGATCTTCGTTGCTCAATATCCAAACAGATTTATCCTCTGCACTTAATATAGCAGCATTATCATTAAGGACATTTGAAAAGAATTCTCTTCTGTGGTTTTCAAACCTAGGACAATACATTAGAAAATGAAGTTCATCTTCTACGCTTTTAGTGTTACAATTTGAACATATACGATTCTCAACAGGAGTAATTGGACGGGTTTATCAAATTTTCAGTTCCTAAAGCATGTAATTATTATTAAAACAAAGGTTCTCCCTCGGGCATAGGTAACCATAGCCGTTTTTTTTCTAACATTTTGGCTTTGAGCGTATTTGATGAAGGTTATTTGATTTTGATATCTACGTTTTCATTTGAGGATGGCCACACAACTATCAGAAGAAGAAACCAATCATCTAAGAATGTCGAGCCTTCTACTGACAATAGCACCACGTGCAGTGAGGACATTGTTTGATGGTATCTTCCCACCGTCGGGTTTACAAACTGTATTAAACATGGAGAAGGCAGCATTAGAAAACTTAAAGAAAAAGAAAATAATAAACCAGGCACAGTGGAATTTACTGTATGGCACAAGTACGAATATTTATTATCTAATATTAAAACCACTCAAAATAAAACACTGATCTTCCATGTGATACAGTGCTGAACATTCGCTAAATTCATTGTTGAGCAATTATTTCTAATTCTAGTAACATCACGTCCTTCTTTGGTTCCCGATTTAATTATATTTCACACATGCGTATTGCCGGACATATTGTGATCAATTCCTGAGAGATATGATGTAGTTATAAAGGACCGAGATGTATACACACCTACATTAAAATGTTTGTGTTGTTTCTTTTCACATTAATTTTCCGGAAATTATATGTTGACTTATATAAATATACAAAACTATCTATTGTCATTTACTTTTGTAAATTGTCAATTTCCGATGGTGTCGATACTAAGACAAGAAACGAACGATGGTTACTGATTTTTACCAAAATCTGTCTTGGAAATGTATGAAACGTCATATATTAAAATGAGGAAGAATTTGGAAAAATAAATACAATTATTTTCACAACTATTTCCTGTTTTGAAAGTGTTTAACAGTTGTTTGTCAGGGGATGCAAATAGAAACACGGAAATTAAAGACAAGAACAGATCTAATAGATCTGAATTTACATTGAAAATACAGAAATTTCCATTCCAGCCAAGAGAAATCAATGTCATAACATAGGAACAACGTGATTTGTTTATACAACACCAACATATTAATGAAGAGCTATTTCCTCATTTGAAACAAGAAACCGGTATGAAACCTTCCATAAAGTAAAAGTTATATAGTTAAAATACATTGAATATAAATATTTTGTGATATGTACATGAAAAAGAATTTTGACTTTTACAGAAGCAACACCCGTATCTTCAGAAGAATTTGATGTGACTTTGATGGTATGCCTTATTAGAAATTTAAGTACGATAAGTATTCAGGACCACCTACCAAGTAAATCTGACATCAGCCCTGGTGCGGATATTTCAAGGATAAAGTACTTCAGAAATGTAAATGCACACTCCGGTGATGGAAAAATGACCACAAAAGAATTTGATGAAGTCTGGGATGATATAAGTGAGGTATGTTTATTGCAAAATATGCCGTCGTAAACACAGGCGCTCGTGGCACGGAATTACCACCCCCCCTTTTTTTTTAACTTTCTGTTACATATTTATTTTCAATACCATTTCTTTATTATTTTATCTCGTATTTCCTTAATTTAACTTGTCCATATTCCATATTCATACAATCGTATGTTAACAGCAACTTACATGTGTCAACCCTATATGCTTATTTCTTATAAATTCTTGCAATATTAGAAGGTGACAGAATTAGAATACAATGGAGAAAAGGTTTGAAATTTGAAATACCAGCAAATAACATATTTTTAACTAGGATACATTTGTATGCAAGTAAATGGCGGTACAATATTTCTAACTGATGAACTGTAATGATATTTGACAGGAAGCACCATAGTAATTGTCCATACAAGTTTTAACAAGTCAAAACATCCACACTTGTCTGTTATTCTTAACCATCAGGGCCATTGCTATTTATCGCCAGTGTGGAGCATATTATATTTCCACCAATTAAGCCTAGTGAAACAAAGAGAAATGGATAACTTGTTTGTCCTTTTGTCTTTTTTCTTTTGATCATTGTAGTGTCTGTCCTACTTCGATTTACGAATTCTGATTACCTCCCTTTGGTATCTTCAAACTCTTCTTTATCATTGAAATTTTATTGCATGGAAATAAATAAGTAAAGTATGATTAAAATATGGTAGCAAAGACTTCATGATTGTTATTAAAATGCAACACAATAACTTGAATGTATATGCTTTGATTTCATAATTGTTTTGCATCAAGGCTACACATATGAATATTCTGGGCAAGTTTTGGTATGGAAAAGATTGCAATTAAAATTTTAGTAAATTCTTGGCAGAGTCTCAAGACTTAAAAGTACCATGCAACCTTACATTTCTGTAATCAGCTGCTAATTACAGCGAACGGATTTTAATTATTTGATTTTTTTTCAACTTTGGTAAATATCCTGAAAGACTCGAGAACTCATTATTATTGGGAAAAGGAAATATCAACCATACATAAGAACGATAGCTGACATGGAACAATTAAAATGAAATATCAACCATACATAAGAACGATAGCTGACATGGAACAATTAAAATGAAATATCAACCATACATAAGAACGATAGCTGACATGGAACAATTAAAAGGAAATATCAACCATACATAAGAACGATAGCTGACATGGAACAATTCAATTTGAAAATATTTGAAATCCATCTTTTGTAAATATCCTGGAAAAATTCCTCGGACCTAAAACAAATGGATTTCAAAATATTTCAATTCCAAATTTTACGAATATACTGGAAGTTTCTCGATCTGATTGCTTCTGAAAAAGTACCTCTGCCTCGGTTTCGTTCCACCACAGCTGATGTAAAATCATATCAACAACTTTTACGGAAGAAACTTTCTGTTACTTTTGCCATTTAAATGCCACATCTATGCTTCATTTTGCCTCGATTCATGAATATTTATTTTGTATATTCCAGGCTGTCGTAAGGCTGGGTGGCCAAGCATATCTTCAAAAATGCCGTGATCTGAAAGTTGCAAATTTGGACCAACAGGACAAGGAACTCTTATTAGAAATTCGTAGGCATACACTCCAATTGGAAACACTGAATTCAGTTGTCAGCGACTTAACAGATCCCGTACCAAGGAACATCAGAGGTTATTAAATAAATTATACAATATTTGTATTCTGTATGGCATCGTAAGTTTCAGTCTGGAAACAAATGAATAGTATAAAACCAATTAACTTTGGTTGTTTACATGACTTCTCAATTCACATAAACATGGCTTTGTAAGTCGTTTGTGTACTAAATGGACATTTAATGGTAATGTCTGTCCTTCGATCGACAGGGTCTTGTTGCCTTTTTATCATCTTCAGGATTAGTACCTGTAAGTAATTTCATGAATAGCAATTCTTTAAAAAGTAAACAACTCTTTCTATTAAGTTAAAGATAAAAGTGTTACAAAGTACTCATTTCTTAATTGACCATTGTTGTCATTTGACCAATATTGAAAAGGAGCGTCATTTAATGGTTCAATATGAATGTAATACATTAACATCCAAAGTGTGATTCATATTCAAAAGGTACTATCCAGGTACAACAAAACATCAAGGGAGGCAAATCTAGGAAAGGGACAAATTAGTGTTCAATATAATATAGACTCATATTGAATGTATCTATCATACAGGGATCATCACCCTTTAACTCCACGTTCTACTCATATTCCACTGAATATGGTATATTTGTTCTCAAATAATGGTGTCCCACATTCTATTTCAGAGATTCAAAATTTAAAGATAGAGACATGGAAAACTGAAGACAAGAATTTTATAGAAACAAGAGCATTAAAAATTCTGACTGAGGATATTATGGAAAACAATTTACTAACAGTGATAGGGAATCCTGGAACAGGAAAGACATATCTGATTCACCATGTTGCATTACAATTACAAAGCATGAATTATGAAATATTACCTGTTCATTTTCCAGTGGATATAATTAATTACAATAATACAAAAAATAGTCAAGTGTTTGTCATTGATGACGTCTGTGGGAAATATTCTGTCGCTACACAACTTTTAGAATCTTGGCAAATGTTGAAAGAGGACATCGAACACATTTTGAAAACATTTGATACAAAAATATTGTTATCGTGTAGAACTAATATATTTCGAAGTCCTGGTTTTCAGAGATTAAAAATGCTCACATCAAATGTGTGTGATCTGTCGTCTTCCGATCTCAAGTTATCTCCAGAAGAGCACTGTAAAATAGCCAGTGCTTATTTGTCAGAAAGTGAAGCTGCTGTTGTTAAAGATCTTACGCTATCTGTTCAGTATGATTTCTTTCCTCTCTTGTGCAAAATGTACCCTGAAAACCGAAAACACAAAGTTGACGAGTTTTTCTCAAAACCAATTAAGGCAATGGAAGAAAATCTAAAGAACTTCCAGACGCAAGACGATAAAACTGTATATTGCTCATTAGCACTGTTGGTGGTGTTCAACAACAACATCAAAGACAGATGGTTTGTTTCTATGTTATCTGATGAGGACAAGAATCTTCTACAGACATTATATGAAGACTGCGAAATGAATTGCCTCCCATCTAGAAAAGCTATGAAGAGGAACCTTGATTCCATGATTGGTTCATATATAATAAAATCAGAGAACACATATAGAGCATTACATGACAAAATATTCGATATACTAGCATTCTTCTTTGGAAGTGAACTTTTTGATTTTACACTACAGCATTCTGATAAACATTTTGTTTCAGAACGTTACATATTTGAATCATCATTAGAAATGCAGGACAACGATTGTTCAATTCACGTTCCTGTGGACAGAGAAGTGGACTATTTCCAAAGGATAGTTCAGGATATAGATACAGCATTTAATAACAGTCAACTCACAAGTGTCTCATACAGGGAACAATTTATAGCATACTGTTGTCAAAATAAACAATATGTTATCAATGCACTGAGACAACTAGGTGAAACACACAACCCCTTAGTACGGATGGTATCATGCGGATATCAGGATGTTGTTGAAATGTTGTTAGATTTTGAAGTGAATGTCAACGTACAAGATAACATTGGAAGAAGTCTAGTAAATATTGCTGTAGAAAATGATTACACAGGAATTCTACAAAAGCTTCTGACAGCAAAGACAGACCCGAATCTACCAGACCAACAAGGTTTTACACCTCTTTGTGTTGCTGCTGGAATGGGTAAGGTACATCAGTGTCAAATGTTGTTATCGTCCGGCGCAGATCCCGATAAGTGTAGTTTTGCCAGCATGTTTCCGCTGTACTGGGCAACGTTAAATGGATTTCCGGAGATCGTAAGCATTTTGTTAGATTTTAAAGCGAATCCAAACTTGCAGAATAACAATGGATGGACGCCGTTGTATGTGGCATGTCGTAATGGAAATTATGAAATTGCCAACTTACTGTTAAACTCAAATGCGGATCCAAACCTATTACAAACGAACTATGGTCTTTCACCTATTTTGGAAGCTATTTCAAGAGGCCACAAAGATATAGTCGAGCTGTTGCTGAATCACCATGCAGACTACAACCAGTTAATTCACGGACATTATGGACTAAATGAAGCAGTTGAAATGGGTCATATAGAAATCGCCCACATTTTGCTAAAACATGGATCGAACCCCGATGGCTGTGATAATGATGATAATTTCCCGTTACTAATTGCCGCCTCCGTGGGTAATTTTGAATTGGCAAAACTTTTGCTCCGTTTTAAAGCAGATGTTAATAAAACTAGTAAAAATCTACATTCTCCGTTATCAGTCGCTTCATATTTCGGCAGATTTGAATTAGTAACATTTCTGCTTGAGAACAATGCTGATCCAAAATATGTGAATGAAAATGGGGAAACACCACTGCACATAGCAGTTAGAAGTACGAATTCAACAGTGATAAAGTTGTTACTTAACCATCATTCGGATCCAAACCTACGAAACAATAACGGTAATACTTGTCTTTCTGAGGCTGCATTTTATGGCCGTGATGAATCAGTTCAAATTTTGTTACAATTTGGCGCTGATCCTAATTTATGTAACGAATTAGATGAATTGCCTGTGTTTCGTGCGGCACGGGCAGGCCACAGAAAAGTATTGGAAATATTACTAAGGCATAACATAGATTGTAACAAATGTGATATAGAAGGAAACACTCCGCTTTCTGAGGCATCGTTTTATGGGCATTATGATTGTGTATTATTGCTATTGGAAAATAATGCCGATCCAAATATTGCGAATGAAATTGGCACAACGGCTTTGCACCGTTGCGCCGGATCCGGACACAGTGAAATTGTGGAATTATTATTGAATTATAATGCTATTCCAGATATTTATAACGAAGTTGGACTTTCACCGAAAGACATCGCTTCACTTTGTGAACACCATGACATATTTGAAATATTTACATATTATGAAAGTTTATAAAAAATTGTTTGCACCGTAAGCACGTTAAACTAGAAACACAAATGAGATAAGAAGTTTAAACGGAATGCATATATCTGACTGGAACATTATGACAGATATAAACATTGTTTTTATCTTATTTTTTAACTTTTAGAACATTCACTTTTTAACTTAGTGTTGTATCAACATGATATAAGGAACAATTACGTTGATAATTCGACACTGATATACTTTATTAGATATATACAGATTAATACATGGGCATTTCCATATTGGCCTGGTTATCATCCCGAGATATGGGTTGAGGGATGATAACCAGGCCAATATGGAAATGCCCATGTATTAAACTATTTATTACATACTTCCGACATCTAGAAAAGAGACACCCATATTGGCCTGAGACGAGGTCGAGGCCCATATTGGCGTGGGCCAATATGGGCCTCAATATGGAAATGATCTTGTAGTAATCCAATAACCGGTTATTTTCCCGGGATGTGAAAATATGGACAGTTTACTTCCGGTCATATTGGTCATACAAAAATGCCTTTATTTGAACTAAGTATGTAATATATATATATATATATATATATTATTGAAATTTACAGTTCCCGAATAATGTAATTATTATAAAATTAAAATTCTCCTTCCTCAGACATACACGATCTTAGCCAATTTTGATTATCCTGATAATGCCCTTCAAGGTTTACTTGCGATCAACGACTTTTAAATTATTTAGCTTTCCAATCTTTTGATTATAAGGGTAGCTGATGAAGGTTATTCCAGAAATGCACCGTGTGCACTAAATTAGATATCTACTGTATGTTTTTTATTAATTCATAAGACCATTAGTTAAGAAAATATATTTTTTTGTAATAGTTGTCATATAATCAAATAGATTTAAAAAAAATAAGTATAACATTAAGCATGTTCACTTTTAAAACTAAGTTTTTAATAAAGAGTATTTAATGAAGAGTTAGTAGGTATGTAAGGCCTTATTTAGTTAGTCATTAATTGTTGCAAATTTACAGATATATTGTATGTTTAATGGCAAAAACAAGTCACATTTTTGATGGGATAATGATGCACGAGATGATCTAAAAAATACACCATTAACTAAATTTGTATAGAGTCAGAATACACATAAACATTAGGTAAACAATATACATGTACCTTAACAAGGACATATATTTATCATTACTAGATTCTCTAGTCTTTACTCTCACATCTCAATACTGTATGAATAGCGAGTATACAACATATATCAGTTCTATAGTGTCTGATTAGTCCCGAATCTACACCACGAAGGCAAGGTTAATAACAAATATAACACCAGAAACAGATGTTGTTGTAACAGTTTGAATAAAATAAAATATTTATACAGTCAAACCTGCCCATGAGGTCACCTCTATTAAGCAGTCACCTGCCTTAAAAGGTCACAATTTTTTTGTCCTGTCATAGAAAATTTCATATGAATTGAACCGCTTTTAAGAGGTCACCTGTCTTATAAGGCCACTTTTTCTTTGTCCCAAAGGTGACCTCATAATACAGGTTTGACTGTACTTCCCCCCCCCCCCCCCCCCAAGCTCTTCGAAATATGAATTAGATGTCCGAAAGCATGTGGTTACTTCAATTGTGGCTCCGGAGAAACCAGTCTCAAATGAATGTGTGGCTAAAGGCGACTTAAGTCTGGCCATTGTATTGTGTATGTCGTTTGACACCATCATCAAGATTCATGACTAGGTTTATAGAGGCATAACGAAGCTGTTTGTACATAAAATAGTCAATTATTGATCACTTGGTCTTCCTCTACTCTAAGAGGAAGACCAAGTGATCAATAATTGACTATTTTAAGAGTCTTCCAAGCAGAAGCAATGCATCTGCCATCCGGAAGAGGAAATAGCGATAATCGGGATCCAGGATTTTGTGTTAGGGGGGACGAAAGTCGGCGAGGGGTCTAGGGACCGCTTTTAAGGTGTCCAGCGGGTCCAGAGCACAGCCCTGGTAGGGGGCCCCAGGAGGGAAATCTCCCTCCGGAAGCTCCTGGGTTTTGAGTATTTAGGAAGCTTTTCCGTCAACAATTTTGAAGCATTTTGTAAATGTGATGAAGTGTATTAAAACGCATGAATCTTCTCCAAAAAGTTTCAAATAGTTTCTAAGCAGTGAGTGTAAATTAAAGGGAGATGTCACTTGAAATTATCTATCTGGAGCTGCATGTAACTCCCCTGATTTCCTTATCACACCGGGTATTCGTATACTCCGAACAGGTGCGAGCTAATTATTTTGAACGTTTTCATCGACCAATTTTGAATTTTTGGACACTACAGACCGTGGGGCATGACGTCAACGGAACACGGAACAGCATGCTCCGCGGTCTGTAGTGTCCGAAAATTCAAAATTGACCAATGAAAACGTTCAAAATAACTAGCTGGCACCGAGTTTCCGAATACCCGGCGTGCCAATTTTCTCATGTTTCTCTGTTGAAAATGTATTGAAGTGTTTGTAGAATGGATGAATTTTGATAAAATTAATGTCTAAGGGATTATAATATCACTTTGTTTTCTGATTAATCGTCGACTGCTTCAAAAGTTCAAAAGTAATTGGATAAACTAAAAGGGCAATGCAACGGGTAAACATATATAATGAATTATTACATTTAACAGGCGAATGAATGAATGCTGATATGCTTAATTGAGGGACGGAAGACCGCCCCCCTTTTCCCTCTCTTTTTAGGAGGGGCAAACGTCCCCTCCGCCCCCCTCTGGATCCGCCACTGATAATGCCAAACGACATACGCAATGCAATGTGGGATAGGCTAGCCACTCTGCATATTTTTATTAAATAATTATCATCAAATTAAATTTTAATCCATGGATAAACAATTGCTGGTTCAATGGGATGGCGGGGAATTAATTACAAAAGCTGTTCAAATACGCGACACGCTTGTCTGTAGATTATATACACTATAACAAAAGTTGAGCACGAATTGCATATGTTTTTTATCAGCCTTTTAATTTTAGATACACTTGTCTATAAAAATACATGTACACACAATCTTCAGTTACATGCATATATAACACGTCATTAATAGAATTTATCATGTGTGATTATTATATTGGTTTGCAGCTGATGTCACGTTTATATTTCCAAAGCGTGTTGCCAGTAGAAGTCGAAATCTTTTTTTATGTAGTTCCTCTATTTTGAACTATTTGTTGGGTTAGCAAGAAGAGTTTGAAGATACCAAAGGAGTAACGATAATCCGTATATCGAAGAAGAACTGACAACACGATGACCAAAAGAAAAAAGACAAAAGATAAAAAAAAGATCTACAAAACATACACATAAATCTAAAGACCGAGTAGCACGAACCCCACTAAAACCCAAGGGCGAACTCAGGTGCTCCGGAAGGGTAAGCAGTTCCTGATCCACTAATGACACCCGTCGTGTTAACCTAGTTACAAACCCGGTAATGGGTCATGAATGAGGAAAGGATCTGGAAGTGTTTACGACAAGTGGAACATATCCGTGGTCATTTCTGACATATATTTCATAATAGTCAACTAAGTCATGGTGGCGACCGTAAAACTTTCGAAGTGATGACTTCAACTTAACTAAGAGGAACCCTTGGTTCAGTAGCTTCCTTGTTAGCAGCAACCCTCTATCAAGGGAATCCTGATAGGAACAGACGAGAATACATAACCATGCTATTGATAGTCTTATGCAGCGGTTGCGAGCAACGGGAATGTTTGCAAGACATCCACAATTTAACAAACCCCGCAAAATGACCATAGATAAGAAATGGTTATAGCCCGTTGTGGCAGAAGACGTCAGCTAGTGTTCGTGACGAACTGCCTTGTGATGTTCACACAAGTGTAAGGCTGTCAATAGACGGTTCAGTCAATATTCAGCGACTTAGAGCCAGACTATGCCATATATCACCCACACCGATCATTACTAATCAACACGGACTGGTGTTTTACTTAATTTAATCGCAACAATACCATAAATTTGAGAACTAAATATAGGATGTTGCTTAACTTTTGTAGAAGTGTATATGCAATTCATTTCATAACGGGCGACTCCTACTGTTTGATAAAATCTGCATGTTATAACTGCAGGTAAACTGATATAAAATTAATTATAAAATGGATTTTGTCAATTGTTTCCTTAGGCAAAGATGTTGCCTGCTGTGTTGATTACGAACATGCCTTTGGATCTTTTGGAAACTTACGTCGAAACTGTTAATCGCCAAGTGTATTAAACAGCTAACCGATTACTAATTAAATCAGGAGACAAATAAGTTGGAGTGTGAGTGAGTGATTATTGCTTAACGCCAACTCAGCAATTTTTCAGCTATATCAAGACTAGAACAAGTTAATTTTTAAATGAAATGATAATGAGGTCCGATTAGTACTAGACCAACCCGCTTAGTTGGATTTTTATAGTGCTAGCTCACTGAAATAACAGTCGATAGATGGACATGTCCCCCATTCGGACACATTATCCTGATTCCGAACCAACCAGTCTTCAAACTCTCTCGTTAATGCTGCGGGCTTATCGGAGAAGCAGCAAATACCAATTTTATAGTCTTTGGTTTGACCCGATCGGGACTCAAACCCACGATCTACCACACTCGAGGCGAGCACGCTAACTATTAATACACCGATGCGGTTAAGTAAAGATTGGACAAGTTGATAATTAATAATGTAATAAAAAGACAATTTCAAATAATTAATATGCATATATACTTGTGTAAGAATTCGAAGTCTTTTTTGTGATTTTCTTTGGGTTTTGCGTTTGAATCATAGAGCTAACAATAATACATCAGTAGATATATGTCATATTGGTAGAAATCACAGGGCCGGTAACAATCATCTCACGAAATGACCCCCCCCCCCCCCATCGAACGAAATGACCCAAATCTCTCATCGCACGGAATAACCCAAAATCCCACATCTCACGAAATTACCCAAATCCTCAATCGCACGAACTTAGCCAAATGCCCAAATCGTACGAAATTACCCAAATCCCAGTACATTCTACCGGTATTATATTACCAAGTATATATACATGTAGAGATTCGGCTTAGATTATGGTGTTTAACTCCACTTTCAGCAATATTTCAGTTATATCGTGATGGTCAGTTTCATTGGTGGAGGAAACCGGAGTAGCAGGAGAAAACAACTGACCTGTCGCAAGTCACTGACAAACTTGACCACATAACGTTGCATCGAGCACACCTAGCCATGAACGGGGTTCGAACTCACAACTTTAGTGGTGATAGACACTGATTGTACAGGTAGTTATAAATCCAATTACCATACGATCACGACCACGACGGCCCCCGAATCCTCTTTATAACAGGGGTTTTAAAATGAAATTTAAGTGATATGACATTGGATTTTAGATCTGTTTAGACAGTGTAGTATTTTTGCCTTTCATTTTAAGATATTGTAAAAATTCAAAGAAATCACAATTCAATGCTTTTTATGGTGTGTTAGATATTAAAGATTTGACATAGACCATTCAACACAAAGTGCAAAATACGTCATATGGATTTAATGCTAATACGACTTGATATTTAATCTTTAATATTAACTAGGGTCTACAGTGGCCGCTAAAGTACATTGCATTGTTATATTGCATTGTATATGCAGTCGGCACATCGACTGCTGCTCGTGTTTAGGTGTACTACATGTATACTAGTATTCCTAATACGATAAAGTTTGTAATCAACTTGCAGAAGGTCCGTCCTGAGCGCTCCATCAATATAACGTACCACCACGATCAGTGCCGGATTTAGATAAAGAGAGACCCTAGGCTAATCCACTTGTGAGGCCCCTCCCAATTCCACACCTTCACGACTGGAGGAACATGGAAGTGTGTTTCATCAATTTCAATAAAGGTAAAGATGATGAAGGGTGTTTAAAATTCTGCAATATTCTGAAATGGAGTGCAACTGTGTAAGAAAAACTACTGACGGATTGTTTAGAAAGTACAGTACGTTATGACAGCCTAAGCGTGATAGTCCAATAACAGTGTTGAAGATATTATACACCTTGACCGGAGTCTCCCTAAATTGTGAGGCCCTAGGCTTCAGACTATAGAGTCTATAGTTAAATCCGGCACTGACCACGATATAGCTGATATATCGTGTAAAGACTCGTATACCTAATTCTCTGTTAACTTCAACCGAAGTTCACCAATTTTTCACCTAACGACAAGTAATTAATATGAATTGATTCATGAAAAGCAAGGTGACGCATATTATTGGATATTAATTGTATTAAAATGTTCTCATATTACCGGAAGGCAAAAACATTATGTGAATTTGCCTGAAGTTTAGATGTTTATGATTATTTAGAATAACAACAGCTATTACTAAAATGAAGCATCTCTTCCACACTATCATAGATAGGATTGTACTTTCTGTCAACATATTTGCGGTTGATACTTTTAGTAAACAACTAACTTATTTGTGAAATGGAAAACGTTTCTGGTGCTAGTCGAAATGCCAACTCAACTGACGAAACTGTGACGAATGCGGCAACTGGCACTGTACGCTTGGCATATATATACTTAGGAATATTATTTTGTGCAATTGAAGCTATCATATTCCTTCCAATAATATTTGGAAATTTGCTAATACTATTAAGCATAGCCAGATTTAAGCGATTGAGGACACGTATTAACGTTTTAATCGCCAATTTAGCTGTTTCAGATTTGTTGGTTGGAATTGTGATGATTCCGTATGATTTAAATTTCATGTTCAACACATCTTTAAGACAAAATAAGTTGACCTGTTTGCTACGACACACTTTCGAGATTGCATTTATCGGATCATCAGTTTTGAATCTTCTAGTAATCTCGATAGAACGATATTTAGCAATCGTACACCCATTATTCCATGTTAAGAAATCGACAAAGAATTGGCTGGCGACATTGATTGCATCATCGTGGGCTATTTCTATTTTAGTTGCATGTTTGCCGTTATTTGGCTGGAATTCGTGGTATCCAGGTGTTCCATGTGATCCAATGTATATCTATTCCAAAAGTTATAGTGGACTTGTGTACTGTATTCTGATTGGTTCCATGATTGCAAATTTCGTTATGTACGTACAAGTAGTAAATACAGCACTCGCCCAATTGCGCGCATTGCAGGCGGAAACATCAGTTGTTGCAGACGACGCTCTTCGACACGTGCATATTAAAAAGAAAAGCATAAAAAAGACCAAGATGATGATCTTGGTTCTGGGTGTGTTTGCGATATGTTGGGGACCTTACTGTTTAACGATATTGTTTGAAACTATCTTCCTTGAACCAAGCGACAGTATGGAACTGGTGGAGAAATTTCTGGCGTGTTTTGGGATATTAAATAGCGGACTTAATTGGATAATATTTGGTCTAAAAAATTCAAGTTATAGAAAAGCATTTAAATATTTACTTTGTTGCGGAAAAGGAATAAGTGATTCATCTTTAATTATTTCAAGTACTGGGAAGTAGAGATTATTCGCTATTCTGAATTATTTTTGATGGCGGCACAAGTTAAAAAATTACTTAAAAGTAAAAAAGGGTTGTGAATATCATTAATAAGTTTTGAGGATAATGATGTATTTTCGATCTAACGTTAATTTCCTCTTAAAATTACTAACATTGTGAGTTCGAATCCCGCGAACGGCGAGGTTTAATCGATACAACATTATGTGATAAAGTTTGTCAGTGACTCGCTGCAGCTCGGTTGTTTCCCCCGGTTTCATCCACCAATAAAACTGACGGTCACGATATAACTGAAATATTGTTGAAAATGGCGTTAAACACCACGACCCCATTTAAAATAACACAATGTTGATATGTACATGTGTATGAAACTTTCAAACTTTACCGAAAATGGCGTTAAACACCACGACCCCATTTAAAATAACACAATGTTGATATGTACATGTGTATGAAACTTTCAAACTTTACCGCAAACCAACACCGAAATGGTTTGGTTTGGGGAAATTGGCTGAATAATTAGGGACATGAACCTATATTTTCTTTTTTTTTAATTTCGTAAAATTAGTTAAACTTTAAGAATGCACCAACTTAAATTTAAGAAAAACGTACAGATATCTTAAAACTGATGTACGTCAACATAGTTTTTACAAAAGTGTATGCACATTAGATTATCTGTATAATTTTGATCAAATTCGTAGGAATCACAATTAAAACCATATACACCAGTTTCAAACTCGAGCGCACCATTTGGAAACGTGTACGTTAATTTTTTTAATATTTTTCATGATGCACTAAATGGGATCCATAGTGCTTGGATTGAAGTTGAAATAAATCTGTTTTTAAAATTACCATCTTACATGATCAGGTGCTTCGGAAGTGTATGACAGACACTTGTGATGCAATCATTGTTTGCAATGTCGACATATGTTACAAATAGGGGCAATGGAGATGCTGTACATGCTTGTAAGAAATTCAGATATAGAAATGTTCAGCTACATCATGGCGAGAGCAAGTTACATTTCAACGAGATGATGTCAGCGTTGTCATATGCCAACACGATTAGGTGCTAGCTCACTGATACAACAGTCCGCGGGTAGATATGTCTTTCCACTTGGGCACATTATCCTAATTCCAAGCCCGCCATTTATTGCTTTTATTCTTTATTACCGCAGAAGCAACAGATACAAATTTTATAGTCATTGGTTTAACACGACCATGGGTTCGAACCCACGATGTAACACACTCGAGGCGAGGACGCTAACAATTACACCACCTATGCAGCTTACCATTGTTAAGAGGTTATTTTCGGCAAAGATGTCATTCCTCAAGAAGTAATGTATATGAGGCATTAAGGCATCATTTCAACCTCGTATATCCCAAAGTCCGATGCAGAAGTATGAGATAATTGCAATGTATCTTCTGGAATATACAGCTGTTCCACTCTTTCACTTTCTAGAAACTGTTCAATTATGGAGTGAGCTTATTTATTTTGCATGTATTAGATGGATACACGCACGTGATATGTACTAAACTAGATATCTATGTTTTCATTATTATAATTACATGACATTTTGTAAAAAGACAGCTTAAACAGTGATGGTCAAGAATTCTACCAATACCAACCAAAAACGAATAACTATATCTCGCCTCAAGCTACTCAATATAAAAAAGACCACGACAGATGGCGTTGCCGATCTATGTTTTGGCTTGGGACAGGCACACACAAATTAATTTCATATTTTAGAAATAATTTATTTTGCACAAACAACGCAATATAATTGACTATTGTGGTGATAAGGAGGACAAGTAAAGAACCAGACTTTGTGCCAGTAGCATACAGCAGACGATCATCCTGTCTGTCCTTCTGTAATGTATTCTGGGTGTGAATCAACACAGATGTAGTTAGATGGTTTGTTTGAGTAAAGATCAGATGCTACAATTCCTTGATATTCTTTGTTCCACCCGCTATAACACGATGTTCGTCCTGGAATCATTAGTGAGGCGATACTATTGACTCGTCTGCACACATAACATGGCACTTCTCTGTCGTATGCGTCAGACGAAAATGTGTTATCTTCATATTTGGTTCCGTATATGTAACTTCCACCAGGTACTATTCTGCTACTTAGTTGAGGGTTATTTGGCAAGCATAGCATGTTTGCAGGGCCACCTAAGTTGCTTATTACTCCACCATGTGCATGTTTCTGACCTACAGCATATCCTGAAATATATAAAACATTATTTAGAAAACCACACCTTTAAAAAGAGGGTAACCTCTACCGGAGCGAAAGAAGTTGCGTCATAAAATACACCTTTGATACAAAACAATGTCGTATTGAAATAACATAATTAAACCACAATAAATACATAAGGTAAATAAACACTATATACATATACATATATATTTAACATAGCAAAAAAGAAAGAAAAAAACCCAAACAAACAATAGAAAAAAAAACAGAAAAAAAAAGAAAAAGAAAAAAAACAATTACAACAGGTGTTATGACCCTACATATATTGTTCAGTTTAATTCAGTATTATTTAAGACTATACCATTTCCGAGGTTTATTTATAACACCGTATTTGACATTATTTTACTTCTTCACAGGGTCTAATACTAAAAGCTAAATTAAGTTCTACAACATAGCTAGTAGTAACACATCCGCTCAAAGGTAGAATACATCAGTATACATTACGAGTATAGAAAGAAAGCATAAACGTTGGGGATCAACACTTTCCCTAATATCCAACCATTTAATACAAAAAAAGAAAACCTCATATGCTGAGATGAGACATTATTGGTTAATGTATCAAATAACACAGTCAAAAATATTTTTGAAAACGGTATGATACCTAAACTATTTTTATTTTTTATTTTACATTTATTTAAATTTGTAGCTCTATTGTGTATTTATGTTATTGATATTATAATTTTATTAATCTATATGTGTGATTTCAATTCTATTATGCATGTATTTTCATATGACACACGCAACATCTATTCTATGTGTCTTTTTTCTGTCCCGCACATTGACCACCAAAAACCCTTTTCAGTAACCGTACCTTGAATAACAACTTTGTTTTGTGTTCTTGGTGTTGTCTTACAAAGCATTTTAGACGTTATTAATATATATATATACGTCTGCAAATTAAACCAAACAGTGTTAGAATTAGATTTTTGAGCTGTCAAATTTTTGTTCTTCTCTCGACGGGATTTGAACTCACACCATTGATACACTGCAGCCTTATGTCCAGTGCCCTAGACTACTCGATCACATCCGCTCCATAGAAATATAGCTTCAATAGTCGAAGTGTTACCTTGTCTCGTAAGGAAAATCTAGAGATAGACATAAGACATGTGTCTAAGCGTGTGTAGATGGTACAAAAATTAAACCAAACAGTGTTAGAATTAGATTTTTGAGCTGTCAAATTTTTGTTCTTCCCTCGAAGGGATTTAATATATATATAATCACCTGTGTATACTAATTCTGTATTAGTTCCAGGACATTGCTTTCTTCCCCACCGTACGTACGTTGATCCACTATCTGTCAATATATTAAACTCAATTCATATATTGCCTTTATTTATTTTTATAGGGAGTTATATTTATAGAGACAACATATCACATGTCATAACTTACATAATACGCTCCCGAAGTTCGGGAGCGTTAATGGTAGAAGTATGAATATGTACTACTATGGCACTTCAGAATCTTCAACAATATGGCTGCCAAACCGGAAATAAATTAAAAGAAAAATCACGTGACCTAAACCGGAACTCTAGTCGAAATAAAAATGAAACAATGTTCGGTAGCGGATACGAAAACTGTCCGGAGTTTGGAGTTTTAGGTAGTGTTATTTTTAAGCTTGATATTTTGTAAACAGGAAGAAAAATTACTGTTCTTCGGGAGCGTTTCAGGTTGCACCTGCCTCATATTAAGAAGAGCTTGAAGACACCAAAGGGGTAATCAGAATCCGTAAATCGAAGAAGGACAGACAACACAATGGTCAAAAGAAAACGTTCAAAAGGAGAAACAACGATCTACAAAACATACACATAAAACTAAAGATCGGGTAACACGAACCCCACTAAATACCGGGAGAGGAACCCGTCATGTTAATCTAGTTACAAACTCGGTGATAAGTCATGAACGAGGAGAGAACCGGGAAGTGTTTACGACAAATGGAACCCATCCGTGGTGATTTGTGACACAGATATTCCATAACGGTCAATCAAGTCATGGTGGCGAAGGGATGACTTCAACTTCAAATGTATAGTATTAAATGAAAAATAAAAATAAATATCATACTGTAGGAACAGTTCTAAAATCCAATAGAAAAGTCGTAGAAAGATGCAAAATCGGAATATGATATTATAATTCCGGCATTCATATATAAAACAACAAAAAATGAAACATGTACAAATTACAATCATTTTTAGACGACCATGTTGCTAAACGTGCCAATTTCAAAATACTTCAATTTATTCTGTACCTTTATCGTGTCTGCTTGTAACTCACTAGCTATACAATAAGATATGGGTTTCCTTACATTTTTACGGCGTTCATTTCAATTCAACTGGTCATCCGAAAAGCGTTTGCAAAATCTTTTCAATATCAATACGCTTGCATCTACTTATATTAAAATAATTTTTTTCTCATTTTTGGTGACCATCTTAGATTGGTCGACCATTTTGAAAATACATTAATTTAACGTTTCTGATCGGAGATTAATCATGATTAATACATCTACATCATTGTGTATTTTATCATTAGTATCTTCCAAGTGAACATGGACAATAGAAGTAGGCTACGGGACACAACTCTCCTTAGACAAATCGGATAAGAAACTCCCATTAGGAAAAGACGTAAATAAATGAGAGGGGAAGAGAGCCAAATAAAAATATGACAGCTTTGAACTGGACAGCATGACTTGGCTCAGACTACAGGCACTTTGCCCATCGTGTCCATCTTAAAAAATGTATATATTCATGTACTACAGTTGTGTGTGCTATATCTTTACCAATTTTGATATTCAATCAAATAATTTTATGCATTTTTAAATTTGAAATTTGCTTAATCAAAAAGAAAAAAATTCTTCTGAAATGCTATTCGGGCTAGTTTGTCAAAATGATTTTGGCACAGACTGCATTCATATTTGTTACATTACAGTACAAACATTACCAACTATAAAGTTTTGATAGTATAACCTTCATCACGTACGCTCATGGTAAAAAAATGAGTGAGTGATCGATTGTTGTTTAACGCCAAGTGAACACTTTTTAGCTTTATCATTGCGAGAACAAATTACATCTCGAGGAGATGATGATGGTGGTGGTGTACTAAACCAGCACACTTAGATGGATATTTATATTGTTAGTTCAATGAAATAGCACTCTGTGTGTGGACATGTTTCTTCACTTTGAGATATTATCCTGATTCCGATCCACCAATCTTTGGTCTTATATTTTCAACAATGTTACGTACTTAGCGGAGAACCAAGAAATACCAATTTGCTTTGACCCGACCGGCAATTGTTAGCTATGCATGAGAGAGATTGACACTAATGTAACATCATTACATTATTTAAAAACAACAATAAAAGTTAAAGGTCTGTTCCTTTTCCAACATTTGGTTGTGGTTGTCGAAATTAACAATGGAAATTAATTTTCAAAATATTTTGTTCCGATACATGTATATAGTTTTGGAAAATGAATATACCTGACATTTTGCTTATGTTATAAGTTCAAAAATTTAATTTACTTTCTGAGCTAGGTAAGACACACAGTATGTATATGAATTCTTAAGTTACACATTTCAATTAAAAAGATAACGTCCTACCTCTGTGTATTCTGACCAACTTATATGTTATGAAAACGTGAATACATAATTTAGTGTGTACGACACGTTTCTGGAATAATCTTCATCAGGTACGCTCAAAGCCAAACATTTAACAAGCGAAATAATTTAAAAGTCTTTTAGGAGCAAGAAAAACAAAAGGCATAAACACGGCTAACCAAAGTCGGCTAAGGTCACCTCTGCTTGAGGGAGATGATGGTTAGTTTTTTTCATAAAGGAATTTGGAATTGACAATTCACTTGACACAAAATCCTACATATGCCCCAATGACATGTACGAAAGAGGACATTCTGGATAATAATACGTCTGATTTCAATTTCAACCAAAGATTAAGATGAAATATATGAAAATACAGATGAAAAGAAATAGTTTAACTTCAATAAAAAAGGAACGACCAACACCTAGACCTTGTCTTAGGAAGGAACACATATCATTTAAAAAAGAAACATTCCAATTCTAGCAAAACGTTCACTAAAACTAATGTCATCAAGATGCTAGAGATGTTGACAACATATGTGTTATGTTTGTCGGACGTGTTTTTCAACAGACATTCGGTATTCCTATTGGTACCAACTGTGCTCCTCTTCTAAACCGACTTGTTCCTTTTTTGTATATGTAGAATGCATGTATGGGTTTCTAGAAAAAATGAAAATCTTTAATTCCATATACCGCTATAAAGTTATCGTCTTTTCACTAAATAAGTCTAAGCTTGGTGATTATGTTGAACATGTCTATCCTATTGAGCTGGAAAAAAATACCATAGGTACAGCTAGATCTGCTTCATATCCTGATCTACACGTAGAAATTGAAAGTGAGGTCTGGTAAGAACGACAGTGTACGACAAAAGAGATTTTCAATTTTCCCATTGAGAACGTTACCTTTACATGTAGCAACATCCCAACAGCACCTGCCTATGGGATATATACCGGGGTATATATGGGTATATATATCTCATTTGATACGATATTCCAGAGCCTGTGATTCATATCATGATTTTCGTGATAGAAGGAAGCTACCTAACCAAGAGTTCCTAGTGGTCAAGCTAAAGCCATTATATCTTGGATAACATCTACTAAATATTGGTGTCACAAATGACCAATGTTCAACCAATACTTCAGATTGCCCAGAACAAAATGTAAGATTTATGATAAAAAAACTTACGTCGTAGATCCAGTGTTTTCCAACCAGAACTATCAAGTGTTTGATTTCTAAGTATTTAAAATAGAGTAAAGCAATGAAGGTTATGACATGCACATAAAATATACAACAATAAGTGTCCAGCATATATAAAAGACTATAGAAAAGTGGACGAACACCACGGATATAACACTAGATCAAGTCATTTCACTTTCGTAGTTCCAAACATTAAAGGAGTGAACTCTTCATCTTTTTTCTTTTCTTCTATTAAAAATTGGAACGTACTTCCAAAGAGCATATAATCAATAAATGCCATCGAAGCATTCAAAGCTGCAGTAAAACAAAATATGAAAAATAAGTAAATGTGTATCTTTAATGTCATTAATTCCATTTATCGGTAGCAACATCCCAGCAACACCTTCATATATCTCTCAGTTCATCTGATATTCAAAGGATATCCTCGATAGAGAGTTGGTGCTAGCAAGGAAGCTACTGAACAAAGGGTTCCTAGTGGTTAAGTTGAAGTCATCACTTCCGACAGTTTTCCAGTTCAAACCATGACTTGGTTATCCGTTACGGAATATCAGTGTTACAAACGAACACGGATATTTTCCGTTTGTCGTAATAACAATTCGGTCCTTTCCTCCTTTCCTCCTTTCCTCATTCATGACTTATCACAGAGCTTATAGCAATAAGGGTAAAAACAAAATTACCGAACTTCGAACAATCTTACAAAGGGAAAGTCAAAACTCATAATTATATAAACAGACAAAATCAGTGAACAACCGGAAACCTGTGAAAACCGGAATGACCCTGACTTGGTACAGGCATTTCTAACGAAATGGTGGGTTGAATCAGATTTTTTAAAGCGCCAAACCTCCCGCTTTCATTACGGTTCAAAGGCCAACGCGACGGGTGTCACATGTGGAGCATCAAACTCTTATTTATACATTAAAAAATAAAGTAAAAATTTATATCTATAATACTGGCACGATTTTCCATATTATCCATAAATACCTATGGTTGCAGGTATTCTTTTGAATGATAATTTGATCTTGATTCCTTAATAATAAAATTTAATACTGATATAGTCTCCCTACCAGAAAAGTTTGAAGAAATCATACAAAGGGGTAACCGGAAGCATTAACTCGAATAAAGACAGACAAACAAAATGGCCAAAAGAAAGATAAAGGACAAACACTGTTCTACTAAGGACTACACTGACAACTAAAGAATGAACAACACGAACCGCGCTAAAACTGAAATTAGACATATATATTTCTGTAAACAATTACATGATGAAATTGAGTGTAACGATAAGGAAATGTTCCCCATATAGTTGTCTTCAAGCATTGCGTGTTTTAAAGCAGAGCTGTAATCCATGATTATCGTCACAGATGACACAGTGTAATATATAAAGGTATTAGGAAATTGATGAAAAAAGCTTTTTGCATGAACTACAAACTAAATTGAACGCAAACTGTACATGACTGGTCAAGTTTGAAATTTTTATGTGGATATGTCATAAGAGGCTGTAACTGTAGAATACTGTTTACGGTTGTCATGACGATCTGGTTGACCGTTACGAAATATCCCTCAAATGACAATGGATCTTTTCCTTTTTACGTAGATATTTTGTTTCCTCTATCACTGCCAATACTTTGATCGGACTTGACTGTATATATGAGTAACATGGCGGGTGTCTTATAAGAAGGAACTGCTTACCCTTCGCGAACACCTGTGTCCATCCTCGGTGTTTTGGTGGGGCCCGTGTTGCTCATCATTTTAGTGCTCTGTGTCGTCTTTACGTTCTTAGTTCAGTGTTGTGATGTCCGTAACGATTTGCGCATAAAAACAATGTTTGGTTCGTCTTTACCCCCATTTGTTTGTACGAGGGTTCAACTCTTATTTATGTCTTTGTGTGTGTTTGGTTGCGCACAGTGCTGTCCAACATGTATTGACTATGTGAGCTTCACGGTGGATGTCTTATAAGAGGCAGGAACTGTTGCCCTTCATCCCCGGTTTTATGGTTTGGTCCGTGTTGCACATCTTTATAGTTTTTTTGTGTTGTCCTATTATGTGTCTTTGCGTCATTAGTTCCGTGTTGTGATGTCCTTTACGTCTTCCGCATAAAATGATGTTCGGTTGGTTTTTGCCTCCAGCTGTTTGTAGAAGAGCTCGTGTCTAATTAATGTTATTCGTATTTGTTTGTGCATAGTAATGTCCAACACATATTGTGTTGTGTTTTTTGCTTTGTATGTCTTCCTCTTGTGTCTCGTGTACCAAATGCTGTCAGTTTATTTGGATTGTACATACTAGTATTAGCAGTATTTCCATGTTGTTACCGTTTCACTTGGTCATATGAGGAATTTCTACCACATTTAATCAGATATCTTTTTTTTTCAAAAACATTAGAAAACGTTGATATTGAAAGTTACTTATTGTAGTGGGGGTTTGTATCCCACTTTTCTAGAGCCCATTCTTCTGAAAAGGAATCTCTTGCAAGGGAACTAATCTTATCTGACAGATTCCCCAACAAGGATTCTGACAAACATAAACTTAATTTAATGGTAGACAGCATAACATGATTCATTCATATATAATGCCAGGGTCTCCTCAATTGGGACCAAATATATTTCCAATATGATCTCCGTTTATTCATGTTATTTGTACTTATTGACGTATACTGGTATTAAACACGATTTCCATATTAGATGATTTTCGTGGCATATAACAGTAACACGACGGAAGTCACTAGTGGTGCAGGAACTACTAATCTCAGCAGCACCTGCGTTCAACCCCCGGTTTTTATTTGGCTTCGTGTTGTTCAATCTTTGGTTTTGTATATTGTATTCTCTAGATCGTTGTTTGTCCTTTTGTCGTTTTTCCTTTGCCCATTGTATTGTTTTTCTTTCTTCGATTGACGACTTCTGTCTCCACTTGGTATCATCAAACCTTTCGTAAGTGGTTTTGTTTGGGAATCTAATATTTACGTCTTTGTCTTTGGTTTATATTTCAGTTTGTACTGGTGTCGTAATTTTGTAGCCGGTGTATTTCTTTACTCGCCTGTTCCTTCTGTTTTAGATACTCTGTGTGTGTGTCCTGCTTAAGATAACAATTATATCGGCCCATTTTTATCTTAGAGGAAGTATCCGACAGGAGTGTACTGTGTACGGTCAGTTGAATGCCATTGATCGTTAACCTTCAATTCACAACTTAAGACCTAGTTTAAGTAAAGATCCAGTAAAAATTGTCTTGGAAATAACTTCTTATATTCCATGAAAAGAAAACATGTGGATCTAGATGTAATATCTAGATATATATGTTTCCCGTGGTGCGTGTTGTTCCATTTCGTCTTTTATGTATCTTACATTCTTAGCTCCGTGCTGTGAGGTCCATTACGATTTCTACATAGCAACGATGTTCGATTCGTCTTTACCTCCAGTTAATTGTAGGAGGGTTCCCATCTTATGTTGTTGCGTTTATTTGCCTATGGTGGTGTTAAGGAACTTTTGACTACTTGAGTAACACGGCGGGTGTCCTATGCGAGGCAATAGCTGCTTACTCTTCGAGAGCACCTGGGCTCACCACCGGTTTTTGGTGGGGTCCGTATTGCTCATCTTTTTAATTTTCTGTGTTTTTGATTTGTTTGTCTTCGTATTGGGAACTATTTTGTCAACAGTTGTATTACATTGTGATTACTATCTTTAATACAAATTATGTTTTTATTATTTGTAAACAATATTATTAAAAAATCATGTGATGAGGAATACATGGTCAAAAAGCCTGCAAAATAGTTTTTTTTCCAAACTTTTCTTTTGATAAATTCCGTTATATGCAAGTTAAATAATTTATAATCACAGGTTAGAAGACAGGGTCTTTAGCATAGGAAAACAAATTACTAACAACGCATTGTAATATTCTGTCAGAACTTGAACACATTGCATTGCAATGGAACAACTTAAAAGTACACATAAAACAAGCATACCATTCCCCCGTTTTTATGGAGTGCAGAGTTTTACCACCCCCCTTTTTATATGTAATGTAGAATTTTTACCCACCCACAACTCAATTCGTTAGTCCTTCCTTTCCATCTACAGGTTGGTTCAATGCAGTACCGGGGCAACTTTTGCTATGTAAGTACCTAGATACGGGTTAACAGTAAGCAAAACGTTTAAGACTTTTAGATGGAGAGTAATTGTGAACCAGTTTCCCCAGTATATGTCGTAATATACGATATACACATTACCTATTGTCGGTGGGAATTGAACCACAATACTGTTCTATTTATGCACACTGCGATTCCACTGGTTTTTCATTTTTGTAGCGTGAAAATTGGGCACAAATTAAGTGCCGTTAAACATGAGAAATGTAAAAAAATGTGTTATTTGATTATTAAATATGGCAAATATGTTTTATCTTTCCTTATATGTGACGCTTTTCTTTGTGTTTTTAAACCATGTTTTATGTTTGGAATCCAAATTGTGTAATGTATCATTTATAATGGATGACGATATTATATGTGACTGTTCTGCCCGTGGACTTAAGAGTATTCCACGTGACTGTCCAGGTAGCACAACACAGCTGATCATGACCGGAAACAACCTATCATTCATACTTTAAGTATATGAACGTAGAAAATACCGATGCAACCGACAAACGCATTAGACAAATTCATACAACAAAAGGATAAGGCAAGACCGAATACAAAGAAGGCAGGTCAAGCACAAACTTTGAAACCTACGAGAACGCAACACTCAAAACTAAAGCTTGACAATACGAACTCCTATAAAAACAAAACTGAGAGTGACATCAGGTGCTCGGGAAGGGTAGACATATTAAGTATATTATTTTGATTATCTTGTTATCAAAATAGCGTTGTTTCGTGTATTCAAAACCACGAAAAAAAAAGTAAATACATTTATTCATACTCTGGTGAGTTTTCGTCTAAATTGTAGTCCTACACTATTAAATTAACGCTTCGTTGATTTTAGGTATTTAAAACATTCAATAACAAAACCGGTTTTCCTAGGGTGTGACATTTCATGAAAGAAAGATTTTTTTTGGTTTTAATTTTAGTTCTGTCAAATATACACACATGCAAATTGTAGTAGACCCATTTAAATGAGATATAAAGCATGTGTATA
The DNA here is from genome assembly GCA_963383655.1 of Bathymodiolus septemdierum. Classification (NCBI taxonomy): domain Eukaryota; kingdom Metazoa; phylum Mollusca; class Bivalvia; order Mytilida; family Modiolidae; genus Bathymodiolus; species Bathymodiolus septemdierum. Next base: position 82,904,751 of record OY726522.1, read on the forward strand.
AATTGAGTCAGGCTGTGTGAAATAAATATAGAAAGAATGGGTTTGTTATAAGTCTAACATATATACTTACTTTTATAAATTTTACAAGAAAACACAGGAAAAACATTTTTGTTAGAAAAAGAAAAAGAAAAAAAAATCTAAATTCAACAGGTATGAAATATATAGAGAAAAACTGATAGAGCACAAAATACAAGATATCCAAGAAATTGAAGAACATTTTTCAGTTTTTAAGATTTAGTATGATTTACATCAGGGGAAAAAGTTGTAAAAATGTCGAATGTAAGGTAAGCTTGTTAAGAGAGTTCAAAGGTGAAAAATATAATAGAATTAAAAATTATCTTCAAAAATATTTCTACTATTTAACATAAAGAGAGAAAAAAAGTAACAAAGAAAAGCACAATAGTAAATCTAAGTTTCTTATCTGGGTTTTTTAACAATAGACACACAATATAATTTCTGAAGTCATATGCCGCATAGTCATACAAATACCACTACTATCAATTTTCCAGCTGTATCACGGCGAGAATAAGCTACATTTTAATAAGATGATGATGATGTCTGTGTCCTTTTTGTATTAGACTAACACGCTCAGTTGGACTTTTATAGTACTAGTTCACCCGGAACAACAGTCCTTGGGTAGACATGTCGCTTCGCTCGGACAAATTATTCTGATTCCGAGCCAATCAGTATTTGGTCTTACGCCGTAATGCTGGGTGCTTATCGGAGTTGCAGAAATACCGATTTTATAGTCTTTGGTTTTACCCGACCTCGATCGAACCCAGTATCTACCACACCCGAGGCGAATACACACTAACCATTACATTATTACGTAATGTTTTGAATATATACGTTTTAATAGCTTTTGTAATAAACATTATCGAATCAAATTTAGTTAGTCATCACATGAATATAAACAATGTGGGTCAAATTCGATAGTACAAGATCATTTCTGCATTCCCAATATTACACGATTTTCATGATGCTATATAGTTAAGGAGTGATCTGACAGCCTTTTATTAAAATATCTTAGGTTGGTTTCTTGATATCGTAAAAGCAAAAGCGTGACGGAAGAGAAGCAGGGAAGAAGAAAGTACAAGAGGTGTATTGCAACATTTTTTAAACCGAGGTATAAAAGTTATACTGTTGATGAGGTTTAATTTGATAAAATATGGCATGATCCCGTAAAGGTACAAAGTTAACCATCTAAATTTGTATTAAAAATAAATAACATTAGATATAAAAATTCAAAAATCTAAAAACGGGAAAGACTTCATTTAAACCTTCCTTGCAACTTCGCCCTGTTAGACAGAGGTATAAAAACGATAGTGTTAATAAGGAATTCACTGTTCTTTATATTTCAAATTGCTTCCCATGTAAAACGTCTAGTTGTATTAGTCTGAGTTATTAAGAAATACCATCAATTATTAATTGTACTATACACTGTAATAACTGGCTACATTGATTGACTCGTACTTTGCAATTATCTTTATATTAAAAATAAAACTGGTAAGTGACCATTCCATATGCCGTTGTCATCGCCATCATTAAAATATACAACAACAAAAAATCTCGAATCAACATTGATATTGCTGATTTATATCTTATCTATGTAATGCTCACGCAGTCATTAAAACAAGGAAATAATAATATGATCAAATAAGGGTAATAACAAAATTACCGAACTCCGAACAATCTTACAAAGGGAAAGTCAAAACTCATAATTATATAAACAGGCAAAATCAGTCAACAACCGGAAAACTGTGAAAACCGTAATGACACGGTCTGTCGAAGATATACTATAAACAATCTAAAAATATATACAGTTTCAAATTAAAAAAAAAATAATGGGAAATATTCCCTTTAAAACTTCCTTGCATATTGTATTACAATTATTAAATCAATCGAATAGTTTATAGGAGACACCTTTTGGAGAATTTCCAAAGGTGTTTGATCGAATTTAACCTTGGTACTTGTGCGGAAATAAATTAGGAATTTTTCAAATCAGTTAATTATTTTATTTTATATCATACTTTAATGAAGAAATACAGCTTAACTACGCTCTATCTGAATTTGTTTTGGCGTAATTGTACATGTTAATGTAAAATAATGAGTCCAATGAACCCAGATTTTGTTAGGTTCATGTTGCTCAGTTTTCTGTGTAGTGTTTTGTAGAGCATTGTTTGTCCTGGTGTCGTTTTTCTTTTGACCATTGTATTGTCTGTTCCAAGTTTTATTAATGATTGCATTATTTAGAAACTGCAAATTTCAACAATAGATATATCGAATAAACCATGTCAGTTCCTAGGCGGATGATACTCTATGGGACTAATAGTCCACAAGCAACGGTATCAACCCAGTGATAGGAATAAAAACGTAGACATGGATTCCAGTGAGCACGGCGTGAGTTTGAAATTATCTTCATCGTGTACGATTGATAAGTGATGTTGGGTTTTATAACGTATACAAAGTGTTTTAAAATCTAATATTTAAAACAATGCACTATAACACGTATATACCACGTGGTAACAAAGTCGATTTATCACAATTAGAACTATCTTTATACAGACAGTGCTTGGTTTAATCTTTTCCAAAATGTATGACTGCTATCAGGATTTGAACAACCACGGACAATGTCGTCTGCTTCAAGGCACGTGATGCTCTCCCATATTTGTTTCAGACGTGCAGGCATTCTACTGATACTCATATCCTCCAATATTATGACTATTAACATTTCTCTATTCTGTTGAAACATGTGCATTCTTGCCATATCTAACTCATACTGACCCCAGTCACTTTTCAGAAATGAACTTGAAATCACAAAGATTATCTTTTCACTCGTATTGATAACGTCAATTATATTGTCAGCAATATATTTTCCAGCTTCAAAATCCCTTTCATGTAGTCCAAGTTTGAATCCTTGATTTTTTTCCAGATAAGCTTGAAGTGGTCCATACACCCATTTATAATCGTGAGCACTATAGGCTACACAAGCATCATATTGGTACTCCGTTGAATCACCGTCTAACTTCCGGTAATGGCGATATATTCCTCTAGTAACCAGACAGCAATATTGTAAGGACACTCTATATCTATAAGCAACACTACTTAGAATAACAACCAGTATAAGAACCGATGAAAAAGTTACACCTAAAATAAGCCACAATTGAGACACACATTTTATCTATATATCTTCTATTTGTTCAAAGATTTGACGAGAAGTTTTATAGCTTCCATCGGTATACAGACAGGGATAATTCCCTTCACGATCAAAGAGTACAATTGTTGAAAATATCCATTCAATAAAATGAAGAGAATCACAATTACATAGAATTGGATTTCCGTTCAGAAATAAATGTAACTTCTTCGAATGCATTTTTTTATTTAGATTTTCAATATCTTCTATTTCAACTTGTGTCAAAATATGTATTTTATTGTTTCTCAGATCTATCCGGTGAAGTTTCCGAAAATTTGAAAGTATTACCGGAATATGGTTAAGCAAATTATTATTTATCACCAACGATAGTAAAGAGTCAAACTGATCACTAAACATTTCGTTAATGAATGCTTCGGTATATTTATTGTTGGACAATTCAATATATTGTAATGATCTTAAACCTCGCAAGAAAGCTGCTTGTTTGTCTGAACCATTTAATCCAATACCAAGTGATGCTTTTTTCATTACTAAATGTTCGACATTTTTGAATGTGTTTAAAAAACTGCTGTCTATCGATGAGCATTTAGAATCGGAGAAATTTAGTACTTTAACATTATGTAGTCCATACCATTTATAATTACAGTCAAAGAAATATGACCATGCTAAATCAAGGAATTGTAAATTGTTTGCAGTTATATTAATGCTATTTCCCGAAACACCTAGGCTACCAAAATATGACATATCAAAATATTCCAACGAATTCGGAAAAGTTAGTGCCATGCATTTAGCAATCATTGTCAATTCTTTCGACATGACAAGGTTTCCAGACAAGTTAATGCTCTTCAGATTATTAAATAGTACAAAAAATGTTATGAAGAGCCACCCTTGATAGTCAAATTTATTGTAACTCAGATCAAGGTTTCCCAAACACGTTTTATATTTCATGTTCAGTAAAGCGTCTCCTTCGATAAGCTTTATTGCATTATCTGAAAGTATGATGGATATAACACATATATCTCCAATGTAGGAAAACAGCCTGTGTGTTATGATAAACTCGCCGTGGGAACGAAAATCGCCTGATAGATTGATTTCTTCCATCTTGTGATCTTTGAATACGTGAAATGCTGGAAGCATATTTGACATCAGCATCTGCCCTTGATGTGAAATTGAAAATTTTGATACAGACTGTAATGGCAGAAAAGCGTCTAATTCCACAAAATAAATTTGACAGGTCGATGCAAATATTACAGTTTTTATTGAAATGTTTGTAAACGCTTCAAGTGTAAAATTATATAAAATCTGAATATCGCACGATTCTTCTCCATGATCAAGATAAATTAAATTTCCATGGCAGTAAGCACATTTCCAAACATTTCAGTGGGGCCTCCATTTGTGAAAACATGTGGTATTTTTGAAAGATCTATCCACGACTGTTCAGGATAAGTAGCTAATAAATCGTGGGATATCCAGAGAATCTGCAAGGTAACTAATGGTTTTAAAATGTTCCACTGAAATGCTGACAACGGGTTGTTGTTGATGTTCAACTCTCTTAATAAATTTAATTTGATAAACGGCGTTTGTCCTGTTTTTGAAATGTTACAGTTTTCCACGTTAAGATATTGTAGTTTAGGAAAATTAATAAATGCATCATTATCCAACAAATACAGGTTGCTTCCGGTCATGATCAGCTGTGTTGTGCTACCTGGACAGTCACGTGGAATACTCTTAAGTCCACGAGCAGAACAGTCACATATAATATCGTCATCCATAGATCATACATTACACAATTTGGATTCCAAGCATAAAGCATGGCTTAAACACATAACGAAAAGCGTCACAAATAAGGAGAGATATAACATATTTGCCTTATTTACAGAGTCAAATAACACATATTTTTACATTTCTCATGTTTGAATACTGATTTGGTGCCTAACAGATCGTACGATGCACACTAACAATAAGATTATTTTCAATGCAGTTATAAGAAAAACAATAGAGAACAATAAAGCAGCAAACTATTAGGTAAGTTCATGTTATCTACGTAAAATCTGGATGAATAATTTGATTATATATTATTATTCCAATCACATCACTCAATTGGTATAGAAAAGATACATATGTATGATACAAACATAGTTTATTTGCCAACTATTGAACAAAATGAATTAGACACCAGTTATTCTAACTTAATGAAGCATTCTGCATGGATAGTTTCACATACAATAATCTAGATAGACATGTATTATGCATATGCAAGACTACCGAAGAAATGGCCTTTACAATGACAAGCTTATATGAAAAAAAAATTAATACTACATGCTTCACCATTATCGAGAAAATAGCTATCGAAAAAATGACGAAGGTGATCGCAACTTAAAAATATTTATTTACGAAGACGTTCGTAACTTTTGTTATAGATGATCTTAACTTTTTAATGCCGCTGGTAACTTTGGTTGATATGCCAATTTGCTTCTACATTCCTATGATGCAGACTTCCTTCAAAGGCTTCTCAAGAATAAAGATTGAAAAGTATTTGGTGATTATCTACATCTCATCTATTCAAATGAGCTTAATGTTGTTAAGGATACTACTGATACTCAAAAATCTGAGACTTACCTTGACCTTCACCTTGAAATCGACAACGAAGGAAGATTAAAGCAAATCTCTACGACAAACGCAATTACTTCAACATTCCAATAGTCAACTTTCCCTACATCAGTAGCAAAATTCAAGCATCACAAGCGCATTGGGTTTACATTTCACAACTCATGCGCTATTCTAGATCTTGTGCCCAGTACAGTGATGTTCTTGACAGAGCCAAGCTGCTGACGCAAATGCTACTCAAACAAGGCTACCTTGCTCCTATATACGATCTACATCACAATCTGGTTGACAGTTACGAAATATCCATATTTCAAATGACATTAGATTTTTTTACTTTTGATGTAGATGTTTTATTTCCTCTATCACTGACAATACTTTTACCTGACTTGACTTATATATGAGTAACACGGCGGGTGTCTTATAAGAAGCAGGAACTGCTTACCATTCGTCGTATGGGAGGATAGTGACCAACAAGGAGCGCCATACTGATGTTTTGTATTGCCAGGATCACCAGGTCAGTCGTCATCTGGTGGACTCTTCCTTTTGGAGATGTAATCAACTAGACGAGAAGACATTTGAGCTGGAGATGAGCAAGAAAACCATCCGTTTGGACCTGCCCATGCACATTGGATGCTTTGTGTACCGGATGTTGGAGTTCTACTACGACTTTGTGGACGTCTTTGTGGATCGTCGAGATTTCCAGTACTGTGCCATAGACACTGACAGCACCTACATCGCTTTGTCCGGTGACACTTTGGAAGAAGTTGTCAAGCCAAACCTGCGTCAGGTGTATGACATCGCGAAGAAGAACTGGTTTCCCTGGAACGACACTCCAGAGCATGCCGCCTACGATAAGAGGACACCAGGGCTGTTTAAGGAAGAGTACAGTGGTGATGGAATCATTGCCTTGTGCAGTAAGATTTACTACTGTTTCGGGAAGGAAGATAAGTTCAGCTGCAAGGGGATCAACAAGAGAACCAACCAGATCACCAAAGAAAAGTACATGGATGCGCTGTTGTTGAAGAAGTCTGGATCCAGTACCAACAGAAGGTTCCGCTCAATCTACTTCCAGGAGAGGAGTGGCTTCTCGTACTTCCACCCAAATCGGAAAGTCTTGGCAGATGGGTTCTCTATAGCATCATTAAAGATTTGAGGTGAGAGGCACACTATGTATATAGCCTATGCATATTGTTATGAAAAAAAAAAAAAAAAAAAGTTAATGCAGCCTCTATATATAGAGCCAATCACAAGCCTGGTTATATGCAGAGTGGCTCTAATATAAATATAGATATTTATATGCACTTTTTTATGACTAGACATTCGACGATAAACGGTATACTAGTATTCTAGACGATGGCGTTAGTAGTCTAGCCTATGGTCATTGGAAAATATAAATAGCAACAGCAAATATTTTTTGTCATTTTGGTCTGAGCAGTTGAAGGAGTAAGAGGTGTTTAACAGAGTCTCTACGATGTCTACGACTTGTACGGAGTGTGATATGGAATTTTCGAGAAAAGACGCTATGTTGAGACATAAAAGAAATAGGCATGGAACAACTCATCCGTATCCACCACCACCATCACCGCTGACAGAGGGGTATACACCACCACCACCACCACCACCTCAGAGTAATGAAGAAGAACCCTATTATATTTTGAAAACCAATAATCCGTTTTTGTTTTGGGTTCCGGACGGATTCGATCCCGATCATTTCATGCCATGGGTCCATCCATTTACCAGTGTGATCTCGGGACCAACCGGAAGTGGAACATCCGTCTTTGTCAGGAGATTCGTACACAATATCAAACACATGATGACCCCAATACCGGATCGCATCTGGTGGTGTTATGGAGAATACCAGACTTTATACGGAACCGTAGATGGAGTGGACTTTCAACAAGGATTGCCGGACTTGGATAATTTAGATCCAAGAGAAAAACATTTAATCATCCTAGACGATTTAATGGACGAAACGGGCCAAAGAATAGCTTCTATGTTTACGAAGAAGAGTCACCATAGAAACATTAGAGTCGTGTACATCGCTAAGAATCTGCTTCATGGAGGAAAACACCATAGAACCATAAGTCTCAATGCCCATTACATGATCGTCTTCAAAAACTCGAGAGACATATTGCAGATCATGGTCTTGGCGCATTAAATGTATCCTAAAAAGACGAAATACTTTTTGGAAGCCTACACTGCAGCCACTGCTCAACCCCACGGCTATTTAGTCATCGACATGAAACAAGAGACACCGGAAATATTGAGACTAAGAAGTCATATCTTTCCCGGGAGAAACAGATAGCGTACGCCGATATTTAGTTATATCTCCCAGTCTATCCAAGATTAACTCAGTTTTACGAGAGATGTAGAAGGAGCACGCCAACGAGTTAGTATACTTACAAAAAGCAAGACCGTGTATTCGCAATCGCCTCATAACCAAACCCGATCGCAGCCTAGTCGACTGTCTGTGTGAGCGTGCCGATAATGTTTTAAGAGGCAACGTCCCGTTAGCTAAACTCCAGAAGGAAAAACTCAAGAGAAATAAGGTCGTATTGAGAGTACTGACGAAAAAGTTGATCTCTCTCAATAAGAAGAAAGCGATCTTACAGAAAGGTGGATTTTTGGGATCCCTTCTAGCACCCATTGCATCTGTAGTAGCACTGCTGCTCTCTACATTATTTCAATGAAACCCCTGGAATTGATGACACAAGGCGGTCAGCTACCACGTCCCAAACCTCCAGTGGAACAACGCGTGAAAGTCATGGACACCTTGGATATGAAGATGCAAACCATACTCGAAAGAGAAGACCTGTCGGCAGACGAACGTATCAAGCTATACGACCAATCGTTCACTCGATATTTGAACGTCTACGACGATTACAGGCCCAGACCCGTGGCATTCTCAACACCAACGACGGAATCAGAATCTCCCGATCCCATCGAAAGCGAAATCTTGGACAACGTACCAAAAACAAAGAAGGCCAAGGCACTACTTTTATTGAAAAAAATGAAAATCAATGGAAACATCACCTGGAACGAGAAAGGAGAATTGAAATATAAAGATAAAACCGTTCAAGGAAGCAACGTGGTGGATTTAGTCAACGACATGCTGCGCAAAAGGAAATATTTCAACCCACAAGGATGGGAAACATTCGGAGAGGCCTTACGAGAAGCAAATGTTCCACAATATTTGATTGGTCACGAGGACCGCTGGAGATTCATCACTCAGACGAAAAGAACACCGAGATCTCGCAAGTGACAACAGAGTCCCTCCCCTATCAGACCGTACTCCCCAAAAACACAGAGAAGTAGAAGGAAAGAAGTGCAGAACTGGGTCGACTTTTAAAACGGCGGTTGAGACCACGAAGGGTCAGTTGTAAACATGCACTCGACCTATTACAAATTTAAGCCGAAAGGTTATACGAAGAAAGAAGTCAGAGAATGGTTACAGAGACAGGATGCAAACGCTTTGAATAAAACAACTAGACAAAGATTTCGCAGACGTCAAGTGGTCGTGTATGGAATAGATCATCAGTGGCAGGCCGATTTAGTGGATTTGGGCAAATTAGCCTCTTATAACAAAGGATTCAAGTACTTGTTGACATGTATAGACGTGTTATCCCGATATGCATGGTGCGTTCCATTGAAAGACAAGACGGGGAAGACTTTAAAAGAAGCCTTCCAGACGGGTCTTCAACGAAATCAATCATAAAATCGATATGAAAGTGAAAAAAGATTGTCAAGTCATCATCAGTCCTTTATTGCAATCCATATTAGGATTCAGACAAGCTATATTCCCGGCGGGGGAGTATGTTTCAGATTGGGTAGCGGATGTCAGGAAAGGATTAAATTCTGTGTACGTGTATTGTCCCTTGGTGGAACCGAGAATGGTAGGAGATGCCCAAGTACGTTATTGAGAATCGTACCGGTGGAAAGAAGAGACGGAGAAATGATCACCCGAGTGTTTAATCCGAAACAGTATTTTCCCCTGTTACAACGACGATTTCAGACCGTGGAAATAGATATAAGGGACGACACGGGCTCTTTAGTGCCATTCGAAAGAGGATGAGTGGTGGTGACACTTCACTGTAGAAAACGAAAATAATTCTCTGTAGAATGAAACCAACTCATCGTCACGATACAAAAGCTTACCACGATTATTATATACACCAAACCGGAAAAGGATATCCGGTATTTGCGGGGAGAAGATATCAAAGAGGACATGGACTTGGCAGTATCTTTGGAGGACTCTTTAAAGCAGCCATGCCTTTATTGAAAAAGGGAGCAAAGACACTAGGCCGCGAGGTTTAAAACGGGATTAAATATTGCCGGAGATGTCGTACAGGGAAGAAATATCAAACAGGCAGCACAATCACGATTGAAATCAACAGGACAAAACTTATTCCAGAAAGCTATGGACACGGTAGGACCCTAGGACAACGAGCTATTAAAGGACCTGCCAAGCGAAAAAAGAGTAGACGTCGGCAGACCAAGCAACGGAACACATCGAATGATATTTTCGGATAAGAATGGCACTTGTACACCCCAACTAATGCGAATGCACGAAATCAGAACTGGATTTATTTGAAGTTCCACCTACACAGACCAGTGTAGAACATGGGTACTGGGAGCAGAAAGGATTGACATCGGCTCTGACGGATCATGGACCTTACGAATTTGCCGTCAGAGGGGCGGGGGACGACCACATCAACTTGGCTAATACTTATCTGTTTGTGGAAGCACAGATCGTGGCTGACGACCGTACTGCATTGGATGCCGGAGCAGACGTTGGACCTGTCAAATTATTCCCTCTTTAGTGATGTCAGTGTTAGCCTCAATGAAAAACTGGTTTCACCACCGACCAGCTTGTACCCTTACAGAGCTTACATAGGAACATTACTCAGCTATGCCCCAGCTGCCAAAGAATCTCAATTAACGGGAGTCATGTGGTACAAGGATACACCGGGACGTCATGATAAGAGAACAACCGATAACAAAGGATTCAAGTCCCGTAAAGCATTGACGGCCCAAAACAAGTCTGTACAGATGATGGGAAAACTACATTTGGATTTATTTTGTCCAGAGAAATATTTACTGAATCACGTCAATCTGAAAATCAAATTACGACGAAGTCGAGACGTGTTCGCCCTAATGGCCGATGCCGACACCTATAAGATCAAAATCAAGGATCTCGCGTTATTTGTGAGAAATGTACAGTTAAGTCCTGCCGTAAGAATGGGTCATGTCAAAGATTTGGAAAAAACCAGCTGTAAATACCCCATCCGACGTATAAAAGTCAAAGTAGATACGGTTCCCAGTGGCAACATGAATTACATACAGGACAACATGTTTTTGAGCCAATTACCAAAGAGACTGATAATAAGATGTGTGGACGGTGATGCCTTAAATGGGACTATTACGGAAAACACTTTCGATTTTAAACACTACAAGATACATTTTGTGGCACTGAACATGGACGGACGACAGATTCCCGCCAAACCGTTACAACCCGACGTTGAAAACGCAGGTTGTATTCGCAGTTATATGGGACGCTATGCCAGTACGGGGAAAATGTATAAAGACGAAGGAAGTACCATATCTAGAGAGGAATACGCTAAAGGAAGCACCTTATTTGGATTCGATCTCACACCCGACATGTGGGAATTTGGAGCCTTTGAGCTTATACAACAGGGTAATTTACGTGTGGAGATTCATTGGGCAGAAGCCCTTACAGCTACCTTCAACGTGATCATGTATGCAGAATTTGACAACGTCATTGAAATTGATAGAAACAGACCAGTGTTGTTTGACTACAGTGCTTAGATGAATACATTAGAGATTGACACTCTATTGAAAAAACATCCCCACTCCAGACCGTTGTTTAAGGGAGTCTATGCCAGAAACAGATTACTCAGACTATTAAGCGTACCTTCGGCCCTTGTGGGAAATACGGATCCAGACCATCGAATGGGACAACACTGTGTCGCTATTTGCATCGACGCCACTTTAAAGGGAGAGTATTACGACCCCACAGGAAGACCACCCTTTTTAAGGGCTTATGTGAATTTTATGAAGAAACATTGTCATAGTTGGACTTACAATACCATCTGAGTACAAGAAGAAGGACCTACCGTGTGCGGACATCATTGCATTTTTTACCTTATTCATCGATGTGCAGGACATAGCATGACAGACGTCACCAGGCTCTTAGAAAATCCCGTGGAAGCAACGACCATTGTATAGAATTTTGTGTTGTTACTTGTTAAATATGTGCTATGAAAAAGAAAAGAAAGAAAAAAAGAAAGGTTAATGCAGCCTCTATATATAGAGCCAGTCACAAGCCTTCTATTGGGTGATCAAATGTACTCTTAGAAATACCATACAGTAAGAACGCGGAGTACTACACAACATATACACTATATTATATGAAAATGGCGGGAAAGGGGCAGATAACCAGAAAAAGATCTAGTTCGTAGAAGGTTATAGGACTCGGACACCCTTGGAGTACTACACAACATATATATATACACACTATAATATATGAAAATAAAATGGCGGGGAAGGGGCAGATAACCAGTAAAAGGGCCAGTTCGTAGAAAATAATAAGTTTATAGGACACGGACGTCGTAAAGAACACCCCAGCCAACATTTTGTACTACTACCAAGAAAAAAGCGCGGGAAGGCACTTCCTGTAGCCAACTTCCGGTCAAAAAGTCTCACTAGGCGGATATTGCGCAACTTCCTGTTGCGCATGAGTATAGTGTACTTCCGAACAAGGCCTCTTCCAGTCACGCGACTTCCGGGCACGTTACTAACGTCACTTGCGGTCACATGACTAATGTCCCTTCCGGTCACGTGACTTCCGATAGCACCCCCACACAGCACCCCCACAAATGTGATTTTGTCCGTACCCATATACTACTGACGTTACAGTTCAAGACAAACGACGACGATGAAGCAATAACTGAGAGTAGCCTTCTCTCTCCTTTAATAAAATCTTATCTCTGACAGTTACTATAGCAAGCACAGATTCACAAGCTCACATATTTGGAACATACCCTCAAATTCAGATCAACTAACTCATGAAGACATCAGTTGAATTTCATTGTCACTTACGTTGTGAGAACAAGAGGAGCAAACTATTCAAATAATTCCAGATGAGACGGATATGCCCCTGAATAGAAACATCCATGACAATGCTATTGAGATATCGAAATGATCAAAGTGATGTATCATGATAAGATGCATATTTAGAATATCATACCAACTGCTGTACAATATAATGTATTCAAGGGAGGTGTAACACTGTTACAAACCAGGAAGTACAATTTACAAAAACAAAAAGAAATTCTTAGTCATCATATTTTATCTTTGATTTAAATCCACTCATATAAATGTAACCACAAACACTATTATTGTTATATCTTATTCCCTGTATCGTATCTCTTATATCTTTACGCCACGGTATGATGTCTGGTTATAAATGATGTTGTGTTCGTCTTTACTCACATTTGTTTTCTGGAAGATTTATGCTTTATTTATAACATTTCATTTACGTATTCATTTACGTATACTAATAGATAAAGCTATTTTCATAACAGATGATTTGGTGCCTTTAACCAATAACATAACGGGTAGCACCAGTGAAGCATCAACTGGTTACCCTTCCGAAGCACCAGAGCTCATCCCTGAATTTTAGTAAGGTGTGTGTTTTTCAATCTTCAAGTTTTTTGTCCATTGTTCTATTGATAAATGTTGTCTTTTATTTTATCTCTTTAGACCAGTGTGCTCTCGGTGCTTCTCCGATTTACGACTTTTGTTTACTTCTTTAGTATCTTCATATTTTTACTAATAATCACTTTTTGAAAGAGGACTGGCTGTTAGTGTGGCTAAGGTAGTTAACTTCTGACCTCTGATTTGTCCCAGTATTGTTAAAAATGCTGTTATAGTGACAACCGGAAAGCTGAAACCGTAATGGAAGCGGGAGGTTTGGCGCCGTAAAATCTGATTCAACCCACCATTTCTTTGGAAAAGCCTGTACCAAGTCAGGGCCATTGTGGTTTCCCAGTTTTCCGGTTGTTGACTGATTTTGTCTGTTTGTTGACATATGAGTTTTGCTTTTCCCTTTGTTAAATTGCTCGGTGTTCAGTAATTTTGTTATTACCCTTATTTAGCATCACTGACGTGAGTTCATACCCGATATCCATGTCAAATGTTAAGTTTTCCAGGCTCCTAATTATGGCGGGATTTAACCGGTCTATGCTTTCCTCTTCAAGAAGTAAAATGAAAAAAAAAAAATACTACACTGTCCGAACAGTTCCAAAGTTCATTATCAAAAACGCAGAAAGAGGCAGAACCGATACCGCCAACATCTAAAGGCACTCCAATAAAAAGTGGCGGGGCTAGACTAGTTTTATGGACTCAAACCAAAAGCTGAAAATGCTGGAAAGTTATAACAAACAACACCAATCAGTCGGAGAGCAGACTCGATAATGGCGTCGTTTCAATTAATTTGTCACGTACATTTTTTACCGGAATCGGACACGTTTTAGAATACATCGATCAAGTGTTGAAAATTCACTCGTTTTAATCGTTGCGAGCGTCAAATATAACCGAAGAAGCGAGAAAAACATAGAAAATTGTTTCTTTCATATAAATTTGAGGCCCGGTGCTTGAACTTCTTGTAACAAAGGAGTAATGCAGAAATTAAAACGACACGGAAATGGCGGAAGTTGTTTAAAAAAACACGAAAAATTAAAAATTAAAATAGTTTTATATGTATGTTTTGTAGATCGTTGTTTGTCCTTTTGTACTTTTTCTTTTGGCCATTGTGTTGTCTGTTCTTCTTCGACATACGGTTTCTGATTGCCCCTTTGGTATCTTCAAACTCTTCATAGTAACTTATTCTATCATATACTTACTCAAGATATGCTTAATTTTTTCATTTGTCATAAATTTGAAATGTAACAAGTCATATCTCCAGGGTTTGTAATAACCTGATCCGTATTACATGTGTGCCGTATTACATGGGGTGTAAAATGTATTTTTCAAAATGGCAACCAGAAATTTTGCATGACATAGAGTATTTAGTTTTTTTCCACAATTATGATGTCTTTTTTGGAAAATTCATTTTTTTTCCGGAATTCACATTTTCCAGTCCGATAATATTTCGTTATTAATGTATCTTTTCTTACTACCGTCGTCTGCTACTGTCAAAATGAATAGCGAAGAAAACATGGAAAATACTGGTTATGCAACGAATGATGACACTCCTTTATGAACGAAAGATTAAATCATCTTGTGTTGTTGTATAAGTGTAACTGTATAAGGATTATGTCTATTAATGCACATAATTAAAACGTAGACACAATATGACATTATTGCATCATATCCCATATCAAGCTATTGTTTCTGAAAACGATCAGCTCTCACAAATATCAAGAAAGGCGCATTGAAGTATATGATAATTAGGTTATGACATGGCATTTTTCATAACACAACCATATCAAACCTCGACCCATATTAGCCCTCGCCTAATATGGGCGTCTCGGGTTGATATGTCATGTCATATGAAAAATGCCATATAATAATCTATAAGTATTGATTTAATCAAAAGGCTATAACTGATTAATATTGTGACGTAACAATAAAAGTTCAATTAAATGCAAAAAATGTGTAATAAGATAAACACATTCACAACAACAAGGAAGTAATAGCATAGGAAATAAAATACCATTAGAGACCTCGGTAAATTTGAATAAAGGAACGGTACTTTTATTTGGATTTTTTTCGTCTCAATTACAGATGCTAAAAAATGTTCATTGCCCCGACTTAAATTGAGGCCAAAACAGTACAAATTGTTCCGCGATAGATATCACATGATAAAACGTGAATTTAAGATATAGATAAGTACACTTTATTGAATATATTTCAGTCGTTAAATGGAGTGAATCAAAGCCTCTATTGAAGCATAGACAATTATCCTCTCCCCATCTTTGCATCGAAGTAAAGACTCCAAGACTGCAACATTCAGTGGGTCTAATAGTTTATTAATCCAAGACATGTTCTTTACCCGACAAAAAGATTTAATATATGGCACCTTTAAGCTCATTGATATTGATCATAGTTGTACGTTATTATTTCATTTTCCCCTTTCCACATATCACATGTCTGGTATTCTTTTATAGTCCATTTAGAGGGAGATTGGAAGTACAGTAAGTCTTTGAATTGATATTGGAATTGCTAGTGACTTTATAACAGTAATAATTCTCTATAGCTATATGTGCTTTGTAAACCATTTATATTTTTGAATATGATATAAACATGATAATTAAAGCATTACACACATACACTCAGGTCTCATTGATAAGTCAAAAACTATTAAAGGGCCGATCGACGGAAAATATTGTGAACAACATAATTACATTAATTAATTAGACAATTATAAATAAGTACATTACTTGTAATTTCCAGGATTATCTTCAGTAGTAATGAGTAATGTTGGGTTTATAGCTACCTATGCAATCAGTGCATATCGCCCCTAACGTTGTGAGTACGAACCTCGCTCAGGCGAAGTGTATTCGATACAGCATGATGTGATAAAGTTTGTCAGTGTGATTCGGCAGGTCGGTGGTTTTCTCCCAGTACTCCTTTTTCCTGAACCAATAAAACTGATCGCCAAGATATAGCTGAAACATTGTTGAAAGTGGCGCTATAACACCATAACACTAATCTCTCTTGGTTATTATAATTTTATATTTCATTGTAATGTGTTTTTCTGTTTATAGATTTACTTGTGCTGTTCCTTCTTTAGTTTTACAAATTCTTTTTGCATAATGCCTATTGTTTTGATTTTCTGTTTGATGGAATGAAGATATAAACATATATGATATAAATATAAACCATCCGGTCTCATCGATAAGTCAAAAACTACTAAAGGGCCAAACGACAGAAAATATTTTGAACAACATAATTATAATAATTAATTAGACAGTTATAAATCAGTACTTTACTTGTAATTTCCGGTGTTATCTTCAGTAGTAATAAGTGATGTTGGGTTCTATAACGTATACAAAGTGTTTTAAAATCTAATATTTAAAACAATGCACTATAACACGTATATACCACGTGGTAACAAGGTCAATTTATCACAATTATAACTATCTTTATACAGACATTGCTTGGTTTAATCTTTTCCAGAATGTATGACTGCTATCAGGTTTTGAACAACCACGGACAATGTCGTCTGCTTCAAGGCACGTGATGCTCTCCCATATTTGTTTCAGACGTGCAGGCATTCTACTGATACTCATCTCCTCCAATATAATGACTATTAACATTTCTCTATTCTGTTGAAACATGTGCATTCTTGCCATATCTAATTCATACTGACCCCAGTCACTTTTCAGAAATGAACTTGAAATCACAAAAATTATCTTTTTACTCGTTTTGATAGCGTCAATTATATTGTCAGCAATATATTTTCCAGCTTCAAAATCCCTTTCATGTAGTCCAAGTTTGAATCCTTGATTTTTTTCCAGATAAGCTTGAAGTGGTCCATACACCCATTTATAATCGTCAGCACTATAGGCTACAAAAGCATCATATTGGTACTCATTTGAATCACCGTCTAACTTCCGGTAATGGCGATATATTCCTCTAGTAACCAGACAGCAATATTGTAAGGACACTCTATATCTATAAGCAACACTACTTAGAATAACAACCAGTATAAGAACCGATGAGAAAGTTACACCTAAAATAAGCCACAATTGAGACACACATTTTATCTTTATATCTTCTATTTGTTCAAAGATCTGACGAGTAGTTTTATAGCTTCCATCAGTATATAGACAGGGATAATTCCCTTCACCATCAAAGAGTACAGTTGTTGAAAATATCCATTCAATAAAATGAAGAGAATCACAATTACATAGAATTGGATTTCCGTTCAGAAATAAATGTAACTTCTTCGAATGCATTTTTTTATTTAGATTTTCAATATCTTCTATTTCAACTTGTGTCAAAATATGTATTTTATTGTTTCTCAGGTCTATTCGGTGAAGTTTCTGAAAATTTGAAAGTATTACCGGAATATGGTTAAACAAATTATTATCTATCACCAACGATAGTAAAGAGTCAAACTGATCACTAAACATTTCGTTAATGAATGCTTCGGTAAATTTATTGTTGGACAATTCAATATATTGTAATGATCTTAAGCCTCGCAAGAAGGCTTCTTGTTTGTCTGAACCAATTAATACAATACCAAGTGATGCATTTTTCATTACTAAGCGTTCCACATTTTTGAATGTGCTTAAAAAACTGCTGTCTATCGATGAGCATTTAGAATCGGAGAAATTTAGTACTTTAACATTATGTAGTCCATACCATTTATAATTACAGTCAAAGAAATATGTCCCTGCAAAATCAAGGAATTGTAAATTGGTTGCAGTTATATTAATGCTATCTTCCGAAACACCTAGGTTACCAAGATATGATATATCAGCATATTCCAACGAATTCGGAAAACTTAGTGCAATGCTTTTACCAATCATTGTCAATTCTTTCGACACGACAAGCTTTCCAGACAAGTTAATGCTCTTCAGATTATTAAATAGTACAAAAAATGTTATGGCGAGCCACCCTTGAAAATCAAATTTATTGTGACTCAAATCAAGGTTTTCCAAACACGTTTTATATTTCATGTTCAGTATAGCGTCTCCTTCGATAATCCTTATTGCATTATCTGAAAGTATGATGGATTTGACACATATATCTCCAATGTAGGAAAACAGCCTGGATGTTATGATAAACTCGCCGTGGGAACGGAAATCGCCTGATAGATTGATTTCTTCCATCTTGTGATCTTTGAATACGTGGAATGCTGGAAACATATTTGACATCCGCATCTTCCCTTGATGTGAAATTGAAAGTTTTGATACAGACTGTAATGGCAGAAAAGCGTCTAATTCAACAAAATAAATGTGACAGATCCTTTCAAATATTACAGTTTTAATTGAAATGTTTGTAAATGCTTCAAACGTAAAATTATATAAAATATGAATATCGCACGATTCTTCTCCATGATGAAGATAAATTAAACTCTCCATGGCAGTAAACACATTTCCAAACATTTCAGGTGGACCTCCATTTGTGAAAACATGTGTTATTTTTGAAAGATCTATCCACGACTGTTCAGGATAAGTAGCTAATAAGTCGTGTGATATCCAGAGAGTCTGCAAGGTAACTAATGGTTTTAAAATGTTCCACTGAAATGCTGACAACGGGTTGTTGTTGATGTTCAACTCTCTTAATAAATCTAATTTGGTAAACGGCGTTTCTCCTGTTTTTGAAATGTTACAGTTTTCCACGTTAAGATATTGTAGTTTAGGAAAATGAATAAATGCATCATTATTCAACAAATGCAGGTTGTTTCCGGTCATGATCAGCTGTGTTGTGTTACCTGGACAGTCACGTGGAATACTCTTAAGTCCACGGGAAGAACAGTCACATATAATATCGTCATCCATTATAAATGATACATTGCACAATTTGGATTCCAAACATAAAGCATGGCTTAAATACACAGCGAAAAGCGTCACAAATAAGGAAAGATAAAACATATGTACCTTATTTACAGAGTCAAATAACACATATTTTTACATTTTTCATGTTTAAATACTGATTTGGTGCCTAACAGATCATACGATTCACACTAACAATAAGACTATTTACAATGAAGTGATAAGGAAAACAATAGAGAACAATAAAGCAGCAAACTATTAGGTAAGTTCATGTTATCTACGTAAAATCTGGAGTCAAATAATACATATTTTTACATTTCTCATGTTTAAATACGAATGTTAAAGGCATTGAACTGGAACCCAACATATCGTACGACTCACATTTAAATCCGTGTTGAGATAATTTTAATTTTATTAATACATATGTAATTACATTATTTAGGGTTTGTGAATTACAACACACGTAACACTATTCTATACAATATTCAGTTATAGTGTGCTGGTTAGTTTTATTGTTAACGGAAACCGAATTAAAATAACCGACCTGTCAGAAGTAACACGGAATCGAACTTGGAAGCAATCTTAGTGATCTTTAGTTTGTTGTGTAGTGGTGTTTGTCATTGAAAGTCTGTTGTTTTGCTCTTTTTCTATTAGCCGTTGTATTGTCTATTCTTCTGCGACTTACCGCGTCTGATTACCACTTTGGTATCTTCAAGTTTTTCTTCGCGTGTGTATTCACTAACTTAACTGTACAATTAGAATGCACCAACACAGTGCAAAACATTGTTTAGATTCTCTTACGTCGCATGGCTGACGACTGGGAACGAATCTAAGATACAGTTTAGCCTTCGTAAGAAGAAATGGAAGAAGAGTTTGAAAATACCAAAGGGGCAATTATAAAACAAAGATTGCAATATAACATATAATCGTGTCTGGTATGTAAAGCCATTCAAATCTCAATACCTAGATACCGGATAACTTGAGATGGTGCCAATAAACAATTGTATGTCTTTATTGGACATAAAACATTAACTTATAATGTAAGACCGGATGTTACGCACCGCTGTCTGCGAAGTCTTATAGTGTCTATCAGGCAACTTTCCAAACCCCTCAAAATTAAGTAAACATTAAAGAATACCAAAGAGGCAATCAAAAATGGACAATCCAGAGAAACTGGGAACATAGGGTACACAAGAAGAAGAAAAGCAAAACAAAACACAACACAATATGGGTTGGACACCACTATACGGAGGCAAACACATATAGCGTAAATAAGACTTGCGACCTTCTACAAACAACTGAAGGTAAAGACGAACCACCTAATTCAGCAACTCAGTCTGTTAAACTACTGTATTACCTTGGGGAAAATATATTTTCTATTATACATTGCTAAGACAATAAAATACTTACATATAGAATACTATTTGTTTAAAATTCAACGTAAATATCAAATGTGTCTCGTGAAAAAAGTTATTATTCACAAGAAGATAACACAAGCTGAAATCGAATTAAAGACCTGACACCGATTTTCTTAAAATGTTATTTTTCTGCGTACTAATCTGAATTAAGACAAAGAATTTTACAGGATCGTACTAAACTGATTTCCCCTTTGGTATCTTCAAACTCTTCTCAAGATAAATATTTTAAGGGATCGTCTCATATAATCTTTCAAAATATTAGTCCGGACTAATAATATATCCAGTATTATAGTACCTTGCATATTATTGATTAATATGATAAGTTACTGTATAGCTAAATGATACACACACAATCAATGTATATTGTATTGGTACACTTTACACAGAGTATTAAGTGTGGTTTACACAACTGATGAGATATGATTCCAAAACTTGTAACATATTAAAAAAATATATAATTGTCAAATCCATCTTTCGTCATATGTAGGCAAGAGCAAACATGTTTTTGTACAAGATGTTGATATCTTCGATCTTCCAAAAAATATTTCTAAACTGTATCTTAAATTCGTTCCCAGTCGTCAGCCATGCGACGTAAGAGAATCTAAACAATGTTTTGCACTGTGTTGGTGCATTCTAATTGTACAGTTAAGTTAGTGAATACACACGCGAAGAAAAACTTGAAGATACCAAAGTGGTAATCAGACGCGGTAAGTCGCAGAAGAATAGACAATACAACGGCTAATAGAAAAAGGGCAAAACAACAGACCTACAATGACAAACACCACTACACAACAAACTAAAGATCACTAAGAATGCTTCCATGTTCGATTCCGTGTTACTTCTGACAGGTCGGTTATTTTAATTCGGTTTCCGTTAACAATAAAACTAACCAGCACACTATAACTGAATATTGTATAGAATAGTGTTACGTGTGTTGTAATTCACAAACCCTAAATAATGTAATTACATATGTATTAATAAAATTAAAATTATCTCAACACGGATTTAAATGTGAGTCGTACGATCTGTTGGGTTCCAGTTCAATGCCTTTAACATTCGTATTTAAACATGAGAAATGTAAAAATATGTATTATTTGACTCCAGATTTTACGTAGATGACATGAACTTACCTAATAGTTTGCTGCTTTATTGTTCTCTATTGTTTTCCTTATCACTTCATTGTACATAGTCTTATTGTTAGTGTGAATCGTACGTCTGTTAGGCACCAAATCAGTATTTAAACATGAGAAATGTAAAAATATGTGTTATTTGACTCTGTAAATAAGGTACATATGTTTTTTCTTTCCTTATTTGTGACGCTTTTCGCTGTGTATTTAAGCCATGCTTTATGTTTGGAATCCAAATTGTGTAATGTATCATTTATAATGGATGACGATATTATATGTGACTGTTCTTCCCGTGGACTTAAGAGTATTCCACGTGACTGTCCAGGTAACACAACACAGCTGATCATGACCGGAAACAACCTGCAATTGATGGATAATGATGCATTTATTCATTTTCCTAAACTACAATATCTTAACGTGGAAAACTGTAACATTTCAAAAACAGGAGAAACGCCGTTTACCAAATTAGATTTATTAAGAGAGTTGAACATCAACAACAACCCGTTGTCAGCATTTCAGTGTAACATTTTTACACCATTAGTTACCTTGCAGAATCTCTGGATATCCCACGACTTATTAGCTGCTTATCCTGAACAGTCGTGGATAGATCTTTCAAAAATAACACATGTTTTCACAAATGGAGGTCCCACTGAAATTCTTGGAAATGTATTTACTGCCATGGGAAGTTTAATTTATCTTTATTATGGAGAAGAATCGTGCGATATTCAGATTTTACATAATTTTACGTTTGAAGCATTTACAAACATTTCAATAAAAACTCTAATATTTGCATCGACCTGTCAAATTTATTTTGTGGAATTTCTGCCATTACAGTCTGTATCAAAATTTTCAATTTCACATCAAGGGAAGATGCATATGTCAAATATGCTTCCAGTATTCCACGTATTCAAAGATCACAAGATGGAATAAATCAACTTATCAGACGATTTTTGTTCCCACGGCGAGTTTATCATAGCACCCAGGTTGTTTTCCAACATTGGAGATATATGTGTCAAATCCATCATACTTTCAGATAATGCACTAAGGCATATCGAAGGAGACGCTTTACTGCACATGAAATATAAAACGTGTTTGGAAAACCTTGATTTGAGTTACAATAAATCTTATTTTCACGGATGGTCCGTCTTAACATTTATAGAACTATTTAATAATCTGAAGAGCATTAACTTGTCTGGAAAGTTTGTCATGTCGACAGGATTTACAATGATTGGTAAAAGCTATGCACTAAATTTTCCGAATTCGTTAGAATATTATGATATATCATATCGTGGTAACCTAGGTGATTCGGAAGATAGCATTAATATAACTGCAAACAATTTACAATTCCTTGATTTAACAGGGACATATTTCTTTGACTGTAATTATAAATGGTATGGACTACATAATGTTAAAGTACTAAATTTCTCCGATTCTAAATGCTCATCGATAGACAGCAGTTTTTAAAACACATTCAAAAATGTCGAACGTTTAGTAATGAAAAATGCATCACTTGGTATTGGATTAATTGCCTTAGACAAACAAGGAGCTTTCTTGGGAGGTTTAAGATCATTACAATATATTGAGTTGTCCAACAATAAATTTACCGAACAATTCATTAACGAAATCTTTACTGATCAGTTTGACTCTTTACTATCGTTGGATATAGATAATAATTTGTTTAACAATATTCCGGTAATACTTTCAAATCTTCAGAAATTTCACCGGATGGACCTGAAAAACAATAAAATACATATTTTGACACAAGTTGCAATAGAAGATATTGAAAATCTAAATAAAAAAATGCATTCGAAGAAGATACATTTATTTCTGAACGGAAATCCAGTTCTATGTAATTGTGATTCTCTTCATTTTATTGAATGGATATTTTCAACAACTGTACTCTTTGATCGTGAAGGGAATTATCCCTGTCTATATACTGATGGAAGCTATAAAACTACTCGTCAAGTCTTTGAACAAATAGAAGATATGAAAATAAAATGTGTGTCTCAATTGTGGCTTATTATAGGTGTAACTTTCTCATCGGTTCTTATACTGGTTGTTATTCTAAGTAGTGTTGCATATAGATATAGAGTGTCCTTACAATATTGCTGTCTGGTTACTAGAGGAATATATCGCCATTACCGGAAGCTAGACGGTGATTCAAATGAGTACCAATATGATGCCTTTGTAGGCTATAGTGCTGACGATTATAAATGGGTGTATGGACCACTTCAAACTTATCTGGAAAAAAATCAAGGCTTCAGACTTGGACTACATGAAAGGGATTTTGAAGCAGGAAAATATATTTTTGTGATTTCAAGTTCATTTCTGTAAAGTGACTGGGGTCAGTATAAATTAGATATGGCAAGAATGCACATGTTTCAACAGAATAGAGAAATGTTAATAGTCATTATATTGGAGGATATGGGTATCAGTAGAATGCCTACACGTCTGAAACAAATATAGGAGAGCATCACGTGCCTTGAAGCAGACGACATTGTCCGTGGATGTTCAAATCCTGATAGCAGTCATACATTTTGGAAAAGATTAAACCAAGCAATGTCTGTATAAAGATAGTTATAATTGTGATAAATTGACCTTGTTACCACGTTTATATGTGTTATAGTGCATTGTTTTAAATATTAGAATTTAAAACACTTTGCATACGTTATAGAACCCAACATCACTTATTACTACTGAAGATAACACTGGAAATTACAAGTAAAGTACTGATTTAAAACTGTCTAATTAATTATTATTATTATGTTGTTCACAATAGTTTCTGTCGTTTGGCCCTTTAGTAGTTTTTGACTTATCAATGAAACCGGATGGTTTATATATACATATCATATATGTTTATATCTTCATTCCATCAAACAGAAAATCAAAACAATAGCCATTAAGCAAAAAGCATTTGTAAAACTAATATTACAATAAGAAGGAACAGCACAAGTAAATCTATAAATAGAAAAACACATTAGAATGAAATATAAAATTATAATGACCAATAGAGATTAGTGTTATAGTGCTTAACGCCACTTTCAACAATATTTCAGCTATATCGTGGCGGTCAGTTTTATTTGTGCAAGAAAACGGAGTACCCGGAGAAAACAATATACCTGCCGACACACACTGACAAACTTTATCACATGTGGTATCGAGTACACCTCGCCTGAGCGGGGTACGAACTCACAACGTAGAATAGTGAGTGAGTGATTGTTGCTTATCCCCAATTCAGCAATTTTTTAGCTATATCATGGCTAGAACAAATTATTTTTTAATGAGATGATGATGAGGTCCGCTTTGTACCAGACCAACACGCGGATTTGTAGTGTTATCTCATTAAAACAACAGTCGGCAGATAGACATGTCGCCCCACTAGGACACATTATTCTGATTCCGCAACATAATATAACAGACAACACAATGTTAAGAAAAAATGACAAAAGGACAAACAACGATCTACTAAACATACAGATAAAACTAAAGATCGAGTAACACGAACCCCATTAAAAATCGGGGGTGCTCCGGAAGGGTACGCAGTTCCTGTTTCACTAGTGGCACTCCTCGTGTTAATCTAATTACAAGCCCGGTGACAAGACATGAATGAGGAAAGGACCGGGAAGTGCTTACGATAAATGGAACATATCCGTGGTCATTTGTGACACAGACTTCCCTGTTTCTTTCCTCGTTTATGACTTATCACCGGGCGTGTTACTAGATTAACACACCTGGTGTCACTAGTGAAGCAGGAACGACTTACTCTTCCGGAGAACCTGAGTTCACCCCCTGATTTTAGTGGGGTCGTGTTACTCGATCTTTAGTTTTATATGTATGTTTTGTAGATCGTTGTTTGTCCTTTTTTACACTTTTTTTTGTCCATTGTGTTGTCTGTTCTTCGAAATACGAATTTTGAATACCCCTTTGGTATTTTCAAAGTCTTCTTTATGGGGTGGGCAATATACATTTTTTGACATCTGTAACTGAGATGAAAATAAAAAACCAATAAAGGAATTACTCCTTTATTCAAATTTTCCGAGGTATCAAATTATATTTTCTTTTGTATATGAGTACTTCCTTGTAGTTGTGAATGTGTTTATCTTAAAAATAATTTTTTGTATTTAATTGAATTTGTTTGATTATGTCACGATATTATACAATCACAGCCTTTTGATTAGTTCAATACGCTTTTTATTGCCCCGATACATATAATGGCTCATTATAAGACTTATCAAGGGCGTACTACTAGATACCCCACACTCGATATGTTTTTATCTAAAGTTTTTGACATGTCCTTTTACATTTTACTTCAAAATAAAAAGAAATAAAAACAATAAAAGTGACTTGATATTTATATAGGATGGTTTTTTTTACAAAAACACTATAAACTTTTAATAATGTGTTGAACAGTTTTGTTTTTCAGTATGCAACATGATATTTTAAATAATTTGGAACTCCTTTAAGCTAAAAAAAAAACCAATAAAAATAAAGAAAGAAAGAAAATAAATAGGATGACGAGATGTTTTTGATGTAAAACATAAGCTCCGTTATATATCAAACGTTGTTAATTTGAATGTAGGAAATGTACAAGTGTAATAATTTACTGCAGGATTCGTGCCGGTAACTCTCATATTTCAGGAAGTAGAGGTGTGTAGCTGAACCCCTATTCATATGGTTGTGATGTAAATGATATAGGACTAATAATATCTCCAGTATTATAACCTTGCATAATATTGATTAATATGATAAGTTACTGTATAGCTAAATGACACACACACAATAAATGTATATTGTATTGGTACACTTTACACAGAGTATTAAGTGTGGTTTACACAACTGATGAGATATGATTCCAAAACTTGTAACATATTAAAAAAATATATAATTGTCAAATCCATCTTTCGTCATATGTAGGCAAGAGCAAACATGTTTTTGTACAAGATGTTGATATCTTCGATCTTCCAAAAAATATTTTGAAAGATTATATGAGACGATCCCTTAAAATATTTATCTTGAGAAGAGTTTGAAGATACCAAAGGGGAAATCAGTTTAGTACGATCCTGTAAAATTCTTTGTCTTAATTCAGATTAGTACGCAGAAAAATAACATTTGAAGAAAATCGGTGTCAGGGCTTTAATTCGATTTCAGCTTGTGTTATCTTCTTGTGAATAATAACTTTTTTCACGAGACACATTTGATATTTACGTTGAATTTTAAACAAATAGTATTCTATATGTAAGTATTTTATTGTCTTAGCAATGTATAATAGAAAATATATTTTCCCCAAGGTAATACAGTAGTTTAACAAACTGAGTTGCTGAATTAGGTGGTTCGTCTTTACCTTCAGTTGTTTGTAGAAGGTCGCAAGTCTTATTTACGTTATATATGTTTGCCTCCGTATAGTGGTGTCCAACCCATATTGTGTTGTGTTTTGTTTTGCTTTTCTTCTTCTTGTGTACTCTATGTTCCCAGTTTCTCTGGATTGTCCATTTTTGATTGCCTCTTTGGTATTCTTTAATGTTTATTTAATTTTGAGGGGTTTGGAAAGTTGCCTGATAGACACTATAAGACTTCGCAGACAGCGGTGCGTAGCATCCGGTCTTACATTATAAGTTAATGTTTTATGTCCAATAAAGACATACAATTGTTTATTGGCACCATCTCAAGTTATCCGGTATCTAGGTATTGAGATTTGAATGGCTTTACATACCAGACACGATTATATGTTATATTGCAATCTTTGTTTTATAATTGCCCCTTTGGTATTTTCAAACTCTTCTTCCATTTCTTCTTGCGAAGGCTAAACTGTATCTTAGATTCGTTCCCAGTCGTCAGCCATGCGACGTAAGAGAATCTAAACAATGTTTTGCACTGTGTTGGTGCATTCTAATTGTACAGTTAAGTTAGTGAATACACACGCGAAGAAAAACTTAAAGATACCAAAGTGGTAATCAGACGCGGTAAGTCGCAGAAGAATAGACAATACAACGGCTAATAGAAAAAGGGCAACACAACAGACTTACAATGACAAACACCACTACACAACAAACTAAAGATCACTAAGATTGCTTCCAAGTTCGATTCCGTGTTACTTCTGACAGGTCGGTTATTTTAATTCGGTTTCCGTTAACAATAAAACTAACCAGCACACTATAACTGAATATTGTATAGAATAGTGTTACGTGTGTTGTAATTCACAAACCCTAAATAATGTAATTACATATGTATTAATAAAATTAAAATTATCTCAACACGGATTTAAATGTGAGTCGTACGATCTGTTGGGTTCCAGTTCAATGCCTTTAACATTCGTATTTAAACATGAGAAATGTAAAAATATGTATTATTTGACTCCAGATTTTACGTAGATAACATGAACTTACCTAATAGTTTGCTGCTTTATTGTTCTCTATTGTTTTCCTTATCACTTCATTGTATATAATCTTATTGTTAGTGTGAATCGTACGTCTGTTAGGCACCAACTCAGTATTTAAACATGAGAAATGTAAAAATATGTGTTATCTGACTCTGTAAATAAGGTAAATATGTTTTATCTTTCCTTATTTGTGACGCTTTTCGCTGTGTATTTAAGCCATGCTTTATGTTTGGAATCCAAATTGTGTAATGTATGATTTATAATGGATGACGATATTATATGTGACTGTTCTTCCCGTAGACTTAAGAGTATTCCACGTGACTGTCCAGGTAACACAACACAGCTGATCATGAGCGGAAACAACCTGCATTTGT
Source organism: Bathymodiolus septemdierum (assembly GCA_963383655.1). Taxonomy (NCBI): domain Eukaryota; kingdom Metazoa; phylum Mollusca; class Bivalvia; order Mytilida; family Modiolidae; genus Bathymodiolus; species Bathymodiolus septemdierum. The sequence goes on from OY726522.1 coordinate 82,933,333, forward strand.
TGGATAATGATGCATTTATTCATTTTCTTAAACTACAATATCTTAACGTGGAAAACTGTAGCATTTCAAAAACAGGAGAAACGCCGTTTACCAAATTAGATTTATTAAGAGAGTTGAACATCAACAACAACCCGTTGTCAGCATTTCAGTGTAACATTTTCACACCATTAGTTACCTTGCAGACTCTCTGGATATCACACGACTTATTAGCTACTTATCCTAAACAGTCGTGGATAGATCTTTCAAAAATAACACATGTTTTCACAAATGGAGGTCCCATTGAAATGTTTGGAAATGTGTTTACTGCCATGGAGAGTTTAATTTATCTTGATCATGGGGAAGAATCGTGCGATATTCAGATTTTATATAATATTACGTTTGAAGCATTTACAAACATTTCAATCAAAACTGTAATATTTGAACCGATCTGTCACATTTATTTTGTTCAATTAGACGCTTTTCTGCCATTACAGTCTGTATCAAAACTTTTACTTTCACATCAAGCGAAGATGCGGATGTCAAATATGTTTCCAGCATTCCACGTATTCAAAGATCACAAGATGAAAGAAATCAATCTATCTAACGATTTTCGTTCCCACGGCGAGTTTATCATAACACCCAGCTTGTTTTCCTACATTGGAGATATATGTGTCAAATCCATCATACTTTCACATAATGCAATAAGGATTATCGATGGAGACGTTATACTGAACATGAAATATAAAACGTGTTTGGAAAACCTTGATTTGAGTTACAATAAATTTGATTTTCAAGGGTGGCTCGCCATAACATTTTTGGTACTATTTAATAATCTGAAGAGCATTAACTTTTCTGGAAAGTTTGTCGTGTCGAAAGAATTGACAATGATTGGTAAAAGCATTGCACTAAGTTTTCCGAATTCGTTGGAATATGCTGATATATCATATCTTGGTAACCTACATGATTCGGGAAATAGCATTAATATAACTGCAAACAATTTACAATTCTTTGATTTTGCAGGGTCATATTTCTTTGACTGTAATTATAAATGGTATGGACTACATAATGTTAAAGTACTAAATTTCTCCGATTCTAAATGCTCATCGATAGACAGCAGTTTTTTAAGCACATTCAAAAATGTGGAACGCTTAGTAATGAAAAATGCATCACTTGGTATTGGATTAATTGGTTCAGACAAACAAGGAGCCTTCTTGCGAGGCTTAAGATCATTACAATATATTGAATTGTCCAACAATAAATTTACCGAAGCATTCATTAACGAAATGTTTAGTGATCAGTTTGACTCTTTACTATCGTTGGTGATAGATAATAATTAGTTTAACCATATTCCGGTAATACTTTCAAATTTTTGGAAACTTCACCGGATAGACCTGAGAAACAATAAAATACATATTTTGACACAAGTTGAAATAGAAGATATTGAAAATCTAAATAAAAAAATGCATTCGAAGAAGTTACATTTATTTCTGAACGGAAATCCAATTCTATGTAATTGTGATTCTCTTCATTTTATTGAATGGATATTTTCAACAACTGTACTCTTTGATCGTGAAGGGATTTATCCCTGTCTGTATACCGATGGAAGCTATAAAACTACTCGTCAAGTCTTTGAACAAATAGAAGATATGAAAATAAAATGTGTGTCTCAATTGTGGCTTATTTTAGGTGTAACTTTCTCATCGGTTCTTATACTGGTTGTTATTCTAAGTAGTGTTGCTTATAGATATAGAGTGTCCTTACAATATTGCTGTCTGGTTACTAGAGGAATATATCGCCATTACCGGAAGCTAGACGGTGATTCAAATGAGTACCAATATGATGCTTTTGTAGCCTATAGTGCTGACGATTATAAATGGGTGTATGGACCACTTCAAGCTTATCTGGAAAAAAATCAAGGATTCAAACTTGGACTACATGAAAGGGATTTTGAAGCTGGCAAATATATTGCTGACAATATAATTGACGCTATCAAAACGAGTAAAAAGATAATTTTTGTGATTTCAAGTTCATTTCTGAAAAGTGACTGGGGTCAGTATGAATTAGATATGGCAAGAATGCACATGTTTCAACAGAATAGAGAAATGTTAATAGTCATTATATTGGAGCAGATGAGTATCAGTAGAATTCCTGCACGTCTGAAACAAATATGGGAGAGCATCACGTGCCTTGAAGCAGACGACATTGTCCGTGGTTGTTCAAATCCTGATAGCAGTCATACATTCTGGAAAAGATTAAACCAAGCAATGTCTGTATAAAGATAGTTATAATTGTGATAAATTGACCTTGTTACCACGTGGTATATACGTGATATAGTGCATTGTTTTAAATATTAGATTTTAAAACACTTTGTATACGTTATAGAACCCAACATCACTTATTACTACTGAAGATAACACTGGAAATTACAAGTAAAGTACTGATATAAAACTGTCTAATTAATTATTATAATTATGTTGTTCACAATATTTTCTGTCGTTTGGCCCTTTAGTAGTTTTTGACTTATCGATGAGACCGAATGGTTAATATTTATATCATATATGTTTATATCTTCATTCCATCAAACAGAAAATCAAAACAATAGCCATTATGCAAAAAGAATTTGTAAAACTAAAGAAGGAACAGCACAAGTAAATCTATAAACAGAAAAACACATTAGAATGAAATATAAAATTATGATGACCAATAGAGATTAGTGTTATGGTGTTATAGCGCCACTTTCAACAATATTTCAGCTATATCGTGGCGATCAGTTTTATTGGTTCAGGAAAAAGGAGTACTCGGAGAAAAGCACCGACCTGCCGAATCACACTGACAAACTTTATCACATCATGTTGTATCGAATACACTTCGCCTGAGCGAGGTTCGTACTCACAACGTTAGTGGCGATAGGCACTGATTGCATAGGTAGCTATAAACCCAACATCACTCATTACTACTGAAGATAATACTGGCAATTACAAGTAATGTACTTATTTATAACTGTCTAATTAATTAATGTAATTATGTTGTTCACAATATTTTCCGTCGTTCGGCCCTTTAATAGTTTTTGACTTATCAATAAGACCTGAGTGTATGTGTGTAATGCTCTAATTATCATGTTTATATCATATTCAAATGTATAAATGGTTTACAAAGCACATATAGCTATAGAGAATTATTACTGTTATAAAGTCACTAGCACATGCAATATCAATTCAAAGACTTACTGTACTTCCAATCTCCCTCTAAATGGACTATAAAAGAAATACAAGACATGTGATATGTGGAAAGGGGAAAATGAAATAATAACGTACAACTATGATCAATATCAATGAGCTTAAAGGTGCCATATATTAAATCTTTTTGTCGGATAAAGAAAATGTCTTGGATTAATAAACTATTAGATCCACTGAATGTTGCAGTCTTGGAGTCTTTACTTCGATGCAAAGATGGGGAGGGGATAATAGTCTATGCTTCAATAGGGGCTTTGATTCACTCCATTCAACCACTGAAATATATTTAGTAAAGTGCACATATCTATATCTTAAATTCACGTTTTATCATGTGATATCTTTTGCGGAACAATTTGTACTGTTTTGGCCTCAATTTAAGTCGGGGCAATGAACATTTTTTAACATCTGTAATTAAGACGAAAAAAATCTAAATAAAAGTACCGTTCCTTTATTCAAGGTATACCGAGGTATCTAATGGTATTTTCTTTCCTATGCTATTACTTCCTTGTTGTTGTGAATATGTTTATCTTATTACACATTTTTTTGCATTTAATTGAACTTTTATTATTACGTCACAATATTATACAATTATAGCCTTTTGATTAAATCCATATTTATTGATTATTATATGGCATTTTTCATATGACATGTCATATCAACCCGCGACGACCATATTATCCCGAGGGCTAATATGGGTCGAGGTTTGATATGGTTGTGATATGAAAAATGCCATATCATAACCTATTTATCATATACTTCTATGCGTCTTTCTTGATATTTGTGACAGCTGATCGTTTTCAGAAACCATAGCTTGATATGGGATATGATGCAATCATGTCATATTGTTTCTACGTTTTTATTATATGCATTGATAGAAATAATTCTTATACAGTTACACTTATACAACAACACAAGATGATATAATCTTTGGTTCATAAAGGAGTGTCATCATTCGTTGCATAACCAGCAGTTTCCGTGTTTTCTTCGTTATCCATTTTGACAGTAGCAGACGACGGTAGTAAGAAAAGATACATTAATAACGAAATATTATCGGACTGGAAAATGTGAATTCCGAAAAAAAAAATGATTTTTCCAAAAAAAGACATCATAATTGTGAAAAAAACTAAATACTCTATGTCATGCAAAATTTCTGGTTGCCATTTTGAAAAATACATTTTACACCCCATGTAATACGGCACACATGTAATACGGATCAGGTTATTACAAACCCTGGAGATATGACTTGTTACATTTCAAATTTATGACATGAAAAAATTAAGCATATCTTGAGTAAGTATATGATAGAATAAGTTACTATGAAAAGTTTGAAGATACCAAAGGGGCAATCAGAAACCATATGTCGAAGAAGAACAGACAACACAATGGCCAAAAGAAAAAGTACAAAAGGACAAACAACGATCTACAAAACATACATATAAAACTAACGGTAACACGAACCCCACTAAAAACCGAAGGTGAACTCAGGTGCCCCGGAAGGGTAGGAGTTCCTGCTCCCCTAGTGGCACCCGTCGTGTTAATCTATTTACAAACCCGTGATAAGTTGTGAATGAGGAATGGACCGGGAAGTGTTTACGACAAGTGGAACATATCCGTGGTCATTTGTGACACATATATTCTATAACGGTCTACCAAGTCATGGTGGCGACCGTAACATTTTCGAAGTGATGACTTCAACTTTACCAAAAGGAACCCTTGGTTCAGTAGCTTCCTTGTTAGCAGCAACCCTCTATCAAGGAAATCCTAATAGGAATCACAAGCTCTGGAATATCGTATCATCTGAGAGAGATATACACCATATGCAGGTGCTGCTGGAATGTTGCTACATACAAATGGAAAGTTCACAATGGCAAAATTGAAATCATCTCTTTTGTCGTAAAGTTTCGTTCTTAACCGACCCTCACTCTCGAATTCGAGGTGTAGGTCAAGGTATGAAGCAGACCTATCTGTATCTGTGGTACCCTTCCTGCCAAAGACTTTTAGATTATTTGGCTTTCCATTCTTTTAATCGTACACGATGAAGATTATTTCAGACTCACGCCGTGCTCAAGGGAATCCATGTCTACGTTTTAATTTCTATCACTGGGTTGATACCGTTGCTTGTGGACTATTAGTCCCACAGAGTATCATTCGCCTAGGAACTGACATGGTTTATTCGATATATCTATTGTTGAAATTTGCAGTTTCTAAATAATGGAATCATTAATAAAACTAGGAACAGACAATGCAATGGTCAAAAGAAAAACGACACCAGGACAAACAATGCTCTACAAAACACTACACAGAAAACTGAGCAACATGAACCTAACAAAATCTGGGTTCATTGGACTCATTATTTTACATTAACATGTACAATTACGGCAAAAAAAATATTCAGATCGAACGTAGTTAAGCTGTATTTCTACATTAAAGTATGATCTAAAATAAAATAATTAACTGATTTGAAAAATTGCTAATTTATTTCCGCACATTCTGGAACTCCGACAAGTACCAAGGTTAAATTCGATCAAACACCTTTGGAAATCCTCCAAAAGGTGTTTCCTATAAAATATTCGATTGATTTAATAATTGTAATACAATATGCAAGGAAGTTTTAAAGGGAATATTTCCCATTATTTTTTTTTAATTTGAAACTGTATATATTTTTAGATTGTTTATTGTATATCTTCAACAGACCGTGTCATGCTTGATCAACTTTTTATTTCCTTGGTTTAATGACTGCGTGGGCATTACATAGATCAGATATAAATCAGCAATATCAATGTCGATTCGTGATTTTGTTGTTGTATATTTTAATGATGGCGATGACAACGGTATATGGAATGGTCACATACCAGTTTTATTTTTGATATAAAGATAACTGCAAAGTACGAGTCAATCAATGTAGCCAGTTATTACAGTGTATAGTACAATTAATAATTTATGGTATTTCTTAATTACACAGACTAATACAACTAGAGGTTTTGCATAGGAGGCAATTTGAGATATACAAAGCAGTGAATTCCTTATTAACACAAACTTTACCTAAAGTCCTTCGGGCTTTATTCAATGCATGAGTGAGCTGCCGGAGTTTATACATAGATAATTTCCTAAAAAAAATAGTGTTTAATCCTATAGGAAATAACCATTTAAGGTCTGTCAATGAAAAATATAGCACGAGCTTAAAATGATTTCTTAGCCAATCATAAACGACAAATGTCATATTTGAAATTAAAAAGGCAGATTACTACTTAAAGAAAAACACGTTAACATTTTATTTTGTTGTTTGCAGAGATAAACAGGTAGTCACAAGTTTATTGTTATCAATAAATTGTATCATAAAAAGTATTGACACAAATAAAAAGTAATGAAGATGCTTTGAATCATATCAAATAAAGTGAATTTTCATTAAATTAAAAGTTCAATAATGTTTGTCTTGAACTAGAAGTGTTATATATATCTAAGCATAAATTGATCATGCATATGTGCATCAAACTAAAAAGGGATACTAAAATATTGATATGTGCAAAAGTTTTAAAGATACATTTTTGAGAGATTTTTGCAAAAAATAGAATATTTACTCCAAAATATTATTTTTTGCATAACCCTTAAAGGGTACATAGTTATGCATGTATGATATGGAAGTAAATACAAAATATAAGGGAAAAAAGAATTCATACGATATTATCACTTGATACATAATAATATATCAACATCTAAATTTTTTTTTAAACATAGAATTTTTTGAAAACCCTATTCTGGTCATAATATATAATATATTTCATCATATGTGGATTTGCATATATATATATATATATATACGTCTGAAAATTAAACTAGTGTTCGAATTAGATTTTTGAGCTGTCAATTTGTTGGTCTTCCCTTGACGGGATTTGAACTCACACCATTGATACACTGCAGCACCAATCGCTTAGCATTTAGTCCAGCGCCGTAGACCATTCGACCACATCCACTCCATTATATATATATCATTTATCTTACTAAACAATCATAATGGAAATATAGGTTTTAACACGCGATAACTAGTCATTTCCCCCGAGAAATAGGGTATTTCATAAGATCTTCGCATGAAATACCAGTAATTTTATTATTTACCATGTGAGAAACTTTGAATTTCGCATTTAAGAAAAACATTGCGATTATCGCCTCTCATACCAATAAACAAATAACATATTGAATAAAGTGGGCAATACATACCATGCTGGAAAATACATACCATGCTGGAAAATACATACCATGCTGGACAATACATACCATGCTGGACAATACATACCATGCTGGAAAATGCATATCATGCTGGACAATGCATACCATGCTGGACAATACATACCATGCTGGACAATGCATACCATGCTGGACAATACATACCATGCTGGACAATACATACCATGCTGGAAAATACATACCATGTTGGAAAATGCATACCATGCTGGACAATGCATACCATGCTGGACAATACATACCATGCTGGACAATGCATACCATGCTGGACAATACATACCATGCTAGAAACTATCATGCTGGAATATACATACCATTCTGGAAAATCCGTACCATTCTGGACAATGCATACCATGCTGGACAATGCATACCATGCTATGTAAATGAAATGAAAAACTAAATATTCCACACTGTCGGAACAATTCCAAAAAAATATCAAAATCACATATAGACACAAAATCGATAAATCTAGCCACAAATACATGACTGCTCCCTTTCCTGGAATTGGTATATGCACTTCAATAAAAAACAAATGGTGGGGTAATACTAGTTTCATGAGATCAAATCTCCGCTTGAACTTTGACAATGCATTGCTTAAGTGATGGTACAAGCTATATCTGACAACGAAATACACTTTAATAAACAAGATTTATCTTTCTTATCATAAAATATATTTCCTAATTACGGTAAGATTATGATAGTCATCCCTAGTTCTTGTCGAGTTTCGTGATAATCTATCGTCAATAAAAGTTTATAATTACATATACAATGTATTTATTGGGAAATAACCCCCGGACTTCCGTCGCCACTGAACTAGATCCCCATAGTATGTATTGCTAAAAATGATGTTATCATTAGTTTTGTATTTAATTGTAATTTCAAAATATTCGTTGATGGAAAACACATTGGTAGATAGAAAAGAAAACTTACAGAATGACAACTAAATTTTAGCTTGTAGAAGGTTAGGGTTATTGGTGTTGTTTATTATAGCTTTCCAGCATTTTGAGCTATAGGTTTCAGTCCATAAAACTAGTCTAACCCCGCCACTTTTCATTGAAGTGCCTTTAGATGTTGGCGGTATCGATTCTGCCTCTTTCTGCGTTTTTGATAATGAACTTTGGAACTGTTCGGACAGAGTATTTTTTTATTTTTTTTTTATTTTAATACTTGAAGAGGAAAGCATAGACCGGTTAAATCCCGCCATAATTAGGTGCCTGGAAAACTTAACATTTGACATGTATATCGGGTATGAATTCACGTTAGTGATGCTAAATAAGAGTAATAACAAAATTACTGAACACTGAACAATCTTCCAAAGGGAAAGGAAAAACGCATATGTCAACAAACAGACAAAATCAGTCAACAACCGGAAAACTGGGAAACCACAATGACTCTGACTTGGTACAGGCTTTTCCAAAGAAATGGTGGTTTGAATCAGATTTTACGGCGCCAAACCTCCCGCTTCGATTACTGTTTAAAGGTTCCGGTTGTCCCTATAGCAGCATTTTTAACAATACTGGGACAAGTCAGAGATCAGATGTTAACTACCTTAGCTACACTAATAGCCAGTCCCCTTTCTAAAAGTTATTATTAGTAAAAATATGAAGATACTAAAGAAGTAAACAAAAGTCATAGATCGGAGAAGCACCGAGAGCACACTGGTCTAAAGAGATAAAAGAAAAGACAACATTTGTCTATAGAACATGGACAAAAAACCTGAAGATTGAAAAACACACACCTTACTAAAATTCAGGGATGAGTTCTGGTGCTCCGGAAGGGTAACCAGTTGATGCTTCACTGGTGGTACCCGTTATTTTATTGGTTAAAGGCACCAAAACATCTGTATAGAAAATAGCTTTATCTATTAGTATACGTAAATGAATACGTAAATGAAATAACATAAATAAAGCATAAATCTTCCTGAAAACAAATGTGAGTAAAGACGAACAAAACATCATTTATAACCAGACATCATACCATGGCGTAAAGATATAAGAGATACGATACAGGGAATAAGATATAACAACAATAGTGTTTGTGGTTACATTTATATGAGTGGATTTAAATCAAAGAAAAAATATGATGATTAAGAATTTCCTCTTGTTTTTGTAAATTTTACTTCCTGGTTTGTAACAGTGTTACACCTCCCTTGTATACATTATATTGTACAGCAGTTGGTATGATATTCTAAATATCTATCTTATCATGATACATTTCTTTGATCATTTCGATATCTCAATATCATTGTCATGGATGTTTCTATTAAGGGACCTATCCGTCTCATCTGGAATTATTTGAATACTTTGCTCCTCTTGTTCTCACAACGTAAGTGACAATGAAATTCAACTGATGTCTTCATGAGTTAGTTGATCTGAATTTGAGGGTATGTTCCAAATATGTGAGCTTGTGAATCTGTATTTGCTATAGTAACTGTCAGAGCTAAAATTGTATTAAAGGAGAGAGAAGGCTACTCTCAGTTATTACTTCATCGTCGTCGTTTGTCTTGAACTGTAACGTCTGACTTTAACCAGATGAATTTCACGCTGGAAAATGAGTAGTCACTTTATTCGATACTCTGTGGTCACCTCACTTGATGTGGTTTCTTAACGTACTCCATGGTCGTTACACTGAGTCCTCAGTACACTTCGCTTGGTACTCTGGTCATATCACATAGTACCCTTTGTACTCATCACTGCGTTATCTTCGTACCACACTGTGGTATCCTCACTGCACTAGTTGGGTACTGATACTATGTTGTCACCTAATTGGGCACGCTTGGTACTCTGTGGTCACCTCACTGTTCTAATCATCAGGTACTCTGGTCACCTCACTGCGATAGTCGTTGGATATACTGTTGTCATCTCACTCCGATAGTTGAGTGATGGTACCATTTGTCACCGCAATGGGCGCGCTTGGTTCTCTGTGGTCACCTCACTGCGATAGTCGTCGAGTACTCTGTCACCTAGCTACGATATATGGGTACCATACTGAGGTATCCTCAATGGAATAGCTTGGTACTATGTTGTCACCTCACTGCACTATTCAGCGGGTACATTTGTTACCTCAATGCGATGGTCGTGGGGTATTCTGGACACCTCACTTTGCTAGTAGGATAGTCTGATCACCTCACTGTGCAAGTCGTAGAGTACTCTAGCATGGTATTCTGGTCACATTACTCTTGTAGCTGGGTACTATAGCATCGCTTCAGTGGACACTGTGTGGTGGCCTCACTGGGCATTCTGTGGTCGTCCGTTGAACTTTAAAATTATATTTTAAATAAACAAAACAGCTGTATGCATATTAATGAATAATAATAAATAAACGTTAGATTATAGCAAAGGGGCAATTCAAAATGGACAATCCAGAGAAACTGGCAACATAGGGTACACAAGATGAAAAAAACAAAATAGAAACACAACCTAATGTGTGTTGGACACCACCCTACCCAAAGCAAACACAAATTACGTAAATAAGACATGCGCCCTCCTACAAACAAATGGAGATAAAGACGAATCGAACATGCGGAAATCGCAAGGGATATCACAACATGGAACTCAGAACGTAAAGACACATAATAGAACAACACAATAAACTGAACAAAATGTGGAACACGAACCCCCACAAAAACCAGGGTGAACGCAGGTCCTCACGAATGGTAAGTAGTTCCTGTATCTTATAAGACACCCGCCGTGTTACTCATATATACAGTTAATTCGGGTAAAAGTCTTGTTAGTTATAGAAGAAAGAAAACATCTACATAAAAGGTAAAAGATCTAATGCCATTTGAAATATGGATATTTCGTAACTGTCAACCAGATTGTGATGTAGACCGTAAATAGGAGCAGCGTAGCTTGTTTGAGTATCATTTGCGTCAGCAGCTGGGCTCTGTCCAGAAAATCACTGTACTGGGCACAAACTCTAGAATAAAGTATCAGTTGTGAAATGTAAGCTCAATGCGCTTGTGATGCTTGAATATTGCTACTGATGTAGGGGAAGTTGACTATTGGAATGTTGAAGTAATCGCGTTTGTCGTAGAATTTTGCTTTAATCTTCCTTCGTTGTCGATTTCAAGGTGAAAGTCTAGGTAAGTTTCAGACTTTTGAGTATTAGTAGTATCCTTAACAACTTTAAGCTTATTTGAATAGATGAGATGTAGATAATCACCAAAAACTTTTCTATCTGTATTCTTGAGAAGCATTTGAAGGAAATCTGCATCATAGGAATGTAGAAGCAAATTGGCGAGTAGCGGATCACGGTTCACGATTCGTACCCAACGATCGTTTGTTGAAACACCCGTCCATCAAACAGGACAAAATGTTGTGGATTTAAAATCCTAACATTTGAATGATCTCGTCCTGTTTATATTTATTGTTATATTTTGAATGGTTTTTGACAAAGTAAGATTTGTTTCTACCAATAACAAGATAGACTTTCCCTAACGGTGCTTGCACATACATGCATACAAAATACAGCATATATCCTACCGTGACATCTGCTCGGTCATGCAATAATGTCGGTCATTTGTTTTGACTTACAATTCTCGCGCAGCACGAGACCAATGACGTCATTCTGTATATTCATAGCGTACATAAACACAGAGGGAATACTTTTCAACGTCAAAATTACAAGATGAGATTAAAACAGAGAAGTTTGAATTGAATAAATTCCATGCAAGTAAAAAAGATCCTTTTTACTAATGTCTTTTTTTCCTGACCATTATGCTTGTTAAATATGTTTCCATCGATGGTATTCCCCAAATATTCGTATTTTTCCGGTTTGTTGACATAATCGTCATCACAGTTCATGACCGTTTCTGAAATGTAGGCCAAGCAAATTGTATTTTAAAATACTTTGAAAATATGATGATTGATCATTCCGATTCCACCATTTTCTAGAAAATGGCCGATTTTACCGGGAAAATACATGCAAATGCTCTCCATTAGTCACAAAATGGCAGATTATTTTGCATTTCCACTGCTGCTTTAATAACAAATATACCCCTTACTTCTTGGGATAATGAAATGAAATTCACAGAGAAGATAGAAAAAGAATTAATTTAACAGCAATAATCAAAATTTATAGCATAAATTGAACAGAGAATTAAATTAAACCAGACAGAAAAATGAGATTATCTGGGTAAGAAAAACCTGTCATTATTACAAATAGCATCAACAAAACTGTACTGTTACCACTCTGTGAAAATAAATGTGAATAAAATAAATTGAAATCAGTCATTAATTGTTTTACAAAAATATGTCGGTCTAATAGATTGTATTGACAAAAGCAAAAACACCATATTCACTGGATTAAATACTTTTTATGTGGGTAAGCAAGTTTAATATTTCCATCAAATAATTAATTTTTAATACTTCAATTTCAAACTATTTAAAAAAACATCTTTTGAAATTTTTCAGACAAATCAATTACACTGAAAAAGTTAAAATACTGTACTTTCTTAATCTGGTTTACTTTTTAAGCTTGGTTGGCCTATGACAAAATCATGTGCTTTATTGAACTTTGACCGACTTTATGTGACGTTATGCGACAACATTTTGAAAAAGGGTGGTAAACAAATTTGGGTCAGTATGTAATTATTATCGATCTTTTTTCCATGGAACTTTACATATGTGAGCAAGAATAGATGAGGAACATAATTAAAAAGAAAAAAATGTTGACTTTTCAAACATGAAAAAAATAATCAAACATTATCCAATGACTGACCAACTTATTGTCAGACGAGGATATTTAGATAAAACGTCCTCCTTGTTTAGTTTGGGGTTGTATCTCCGATGTATTTGACAAAGATATTGTTGCAAAGCTAGTTAATAGTTTATGACTGATGTTGTAATGAAATGAAAGCTAATCTCAAACATAAAAATCTTCCAAACCAGTATGATTTGTGAATGTTAGATATAATTTCAATTAAACGTTTCAAAGCAAAGTATGGTCATGTTAATGCGACTGTTCAAGTCGTAAGTCCAATATACGTAATGCATATCAACCAAAGTTATCAGCGGCATTAATAAGTTACGATCATCTGTAACAAAAGTTACGATCGTCTTCGTAAATAAATATTGTTAAGTTGCGATCACCTTCGTCATTTTTTCGATAGCTATTTTCTCGATAATGGTGAAGCATGTAGTATTAATTTTTTTTTCACATAAGCTTGTCATTGTAAAGGCCATTTCTTCGGTAGTCTTGCATATGCATAATTCATGTCTATCTAGATCATTGTATGTGAAACTATCCATGGAGAATAATACTTCAATAAGTTAGAATAACTGGTGTCTAATACATTTTGTTCAATATTTGACAAATAAACTATTCTTGTATCATACATATGTATCTTTTCTTTACTAATTGAGTGATGTGATTGGACGATTAACTCCAATCAAATTATTCATCCAGATTTTACGTAGATAACATGAACTTACATAATAGTTTGCTGCTTTAGCGCTTTGTTCTGTATTATTTTCCTTATCACTGCATTGTAAATAGTCTTATTGTTAGTGTGAATTGTACGGTCTGCTAGGCATCAAATCAGTATTTAAACATGAGAAATGTAAAAATATGTGTTATTTGACTCTGTAAATAAGGTAAATATGTTTTATCTTTCCTTATTTGTTACGCTTTTCGCTGTGTATTTAAGCCATGCTTTATGCTTGGAATCCAAATTGTGTAATGTATCATTTATAATGGATGACGATATTATATGTGACTGTTCTGCCCGTGGACTTAAGAGTATTCCACGTGACTGTCCAGGTAACACAACACAGCTGATCATGACCGGAAACAACCTGCATTTGTTGGATAATGATGCATTTATTCATTTTCCTAAGCTACAATATCTTAACGTGGACAACTGTAACATTTCAAAAACAGGACAAACGCCGTTTACCAAATTAGATTTATTAAGAGAGTTGAACATCAACAACAACCCGTTGTCAGCATTTCAGTGGAACATTTTAAAACCATTAGTTACCTTGCAGACTCTCTGGATATCCCATGACTTATTAGCTACTTATCCTGAACAGTCGTGGATAGATCTTTCAAAAATAACACATGTTTTCACAAATGGAGGCCCCACTAAAATGTTTGGAAATGTGTTTACTGCCATGGAAAGCCTAATCTATCTTTATCATGGAAAAGAATCATGCGATATTCGTATTTTACATAATTTTACGTTTCAACCATTTACAAACATTTCAATAAAAACTTTAATATTTGAATTGATCTGTCACATTTATTTTGTGGAATTAGACGCTTTTCTGCCATTACAGTCTGTGTCAAAACTTTCAATTTCACGTCAAGGGCAGATGCGGATGTCAAATATGCTTCCAGCATTTCACGTATTCAAAGATCACAAGATGGAAGAAATCAATCTATCAGGCGATTTCCGTTCCCACGGCGAGTTTATCATAACACCCAGGCTGTTTTCCTACATTGGAGATATATGTGTCAAATCCATCATACTTTCAGATAATGCAATAAGGATTATCGAAGGAGACGCTTTCCTGAACATGAAATATAAAACGTGTTTGGAAAACCTTGATTTGAGTTACAATAAATTTAACTATCAGGGGTGGCTCGTCTTTACATTATTTGAACTATTTAATAATCTGAAGAGCATTAACTTGTCTGGAAAGCTTGCCATGTCGAAAGAATTTACAATGATTGGTACAAGCATTGCAATAAATTTTCCGAATTCGTTGGAATATGCTGATATGTCATATTTTGGTAACCTAGGTGATTTGGATGATAGCATTAATCTAACTGCAAACAATTTACGATTCCTTGACTTAGCAGGGACATATTTCGTTGACTGTAATTATAAATGGTATGGACTACATAATGTTAAAGTACTAAATTTCTCCGATTCTAAATGCTCATTGATAGACAGTAGTTTTTTAAAGACATTCAAAAAGGTGGAACGTTTAGTAATGAAAAATGCATCACTTGGTATTGGATTAATTGGTTCAGACAAACAAAGAGCTTTCTTGCGAGGTTTAAGATCATTACAATATATTGAATTGTCCAACAATAAATTTACCGAACCATTCACTAACGAAATGTTTAGTGATCAGTTTGACTCTTTACTATCGTTGGTGATGGATAATAATTTGCTTAACCATATTCCGGTAATACTTTCAAATTTTCAGAATCTGTACCGGATGGATCTGAGAAACAATGAAATACATATTTTGACACAAGTTGAAATAGAAGATATTGAAAATCTAAATAAAAAAATGCATTCGAAGAAGTTACATTTATTTCTGAACGGAAATCCAATTCTATGTAATTGTGATTCTCTTCATTTTATTGAATGGATATTTTCAACAACTGTACTCTTAGATCGTGAAGGGAATTATCCCTGTATATATACCGATGGAAACAATAAAACTACTCGTGAAGTCTTTGAACAAATAGAAGATATGAAAATAAAATGTGTGTCTCAATTGTGGCTTATTTTAGGTGCAACATTCTCATTGGTTCTTATACTGGTTGTTATTTTAAGTAGTGTTGCTTATAGATATAGAATTTCCTTACAATATTGCTGTCTGGTTACTAGAGGATTATATCGCCATTACCGGAAGTTAGACGGTGATTCAAAGGAGTACCAATATGATGCCTTTGTAGCCTATAGTGCTCACGATTATAAATGGGTGTATGGACCACTTCAAACTTATCTGGAAAAACATCAAGGCTTCAACCTTGGACTACATGAAAGGGATTTTGAAGCTGGAAAATATATTGCTGACAATATAATTGACACTATCAATAGGAGTAAAAAGATAATATTTGTGATTTCAAGTTCATTTCTGGAAAGTGACTGGGGTCAGTATGAATTAGATATGGCAAGAATGCACATGTTTCAACAGAATAGAGAAATGTTAATAGTAATAATATTGGAGGATATGAGTATCAGTAGAATGCCTGCACGTCTGAAGCAAATATGGGAGAGCATCACGTGCCTTGAAGCAGACGACATTGTCCGTCGATGTTCAAATCCTGATAGCAGTCATACATTTTGGAAAAGATTAAACCAAGCAATGTCTGTATGAAGATAGTTATAATTGTGATAAATTGACATTGTTATCACGTGGTATACGCGTGTTATAGTGCATTGTTTTAAATATTAGATTTTAAAACACTTTGTATACGTTATAGAACCCAACATCACTTATTACTACTGAAGATAACACTGGAAATTACAAGTAAAGTACTGATTTAAAACTGCCTAATTAATTATTATAATTATGTTGTTCACAATATTTTCTGTCGTTTGGCCCTTTAGTAGTTTTTGACTTATCGATGAGACCGGATGGTTTATATATATATATATATATATATATCATATATGTTTATATCTTCATTCCATCAAACAGAAAATCAAAACAATAGCCATTATACAAAAAGAATTTGTAAAACTAATATTACAATAAGAAGGAACAGCACAAGTAAATCTATCAATAGAAAAAACATGTTAGAATGAAATATAAAATTACACAGACCAATAGAGATTAGGATTGTGGTGTTTAACGCCACTTTCAACAATATTTCAGCTATATCGTGGCGGTCTGTTTTATTTGTGCAAGAAAACGGAGTACCCGGAGAAAACAACATACCTGCCGAAACACACTGACAAACTTTATCACATAATGTGGTATCGAGTACACCTCGCCTAAGCGGGGTACGAACTCACAACGTAGAATAGTGAGTGAGTGATTGTTGCTTAACGCCAATTCAGCAATTTTTCAGCTATATCATGGAAAGAACAAGTTAATTAAGTTTCGGAAGCAAAGTTTGGGAGACTTATTGTTTTTGCTCCGTTTCTTATTATTATTATTATTATTATTATTATTCTCTGTATTCGCTTTCTCCTTTTTTTCTTTGGCACATGAACAGCAGATCTCACGGCAGATCTCAGGAACTACTAGACAGAATTTCATGAAACTTGGTGGAGTTATAGATATATGCTTCTAGTTGGTCCTAAAGTTTTCAGCTTTGTGGGAAAGGGGGTCAAAGTCATATTTTGAGGGGTTCAAATGGGATGGGGGTTACTATTGAAACCTATGGGAAAGGTGAAATTTCGTACATTAATGTTGATAACTTCTAAATGGATAATGATAGAGACATAAAATTTGACATAGTGATAGGTCACCATTAGAGGAGCAATTCTGCGTTGTCCGATATCATCAAAATTTGATATGTGGGTAGATAATGATGTCCCGAATTGATTCCCGACATTGAACAATTTCTACCGGTCGCCATTTTCAAAATGACCGCCACAATACCGCAAAGATTCAACATTGTCCGATATCATCAAAATGTGATATGTGGGTAGATAATGATGTCCCGAATTGATTCCCGACATTGAACAATTTCTACCGGTCGCCATTTTCAAAATGACCGCCACAATACCGCAAAGATTCAACATTGTCCGATATCATCAAAATGTGATATGTGGGTAGATAATGATGGGCCGAATTGATTCCCGACATTGAAAATTTTCTACCGGTCGCCATTTTCAAAATGGCCACCACAATACCGCACAAATTTAACATTGTTCGATTTCAACGCCATTTCATATGTGGGTAGATTATGATGTCCCGAATTGATTCCGGACATCGAAAAATTTCTACCGGTCGCCATTTTCAAAATGGTCACCACAAGTCACCACCATACCGTACAAATTCAACATTGTCCGATTTCAACGACATTTCATATGTGGGTAGATTATGATGTCCCGAATTGATTCCTGACATCGAAAAATTTCTACCGGTCGCCATTTTCAAAATGGCCGCCACAATACCGCACAAATTCAACATTGTTCGATTTCAAAGGTAACTTTTAATTTATTTTTTAAACCGGTTGTTAGTGGCCGTTTGGGAGACTTGTTTTTAATGAGATGATGATGAGGTCCGCTTTGTACCAGACCAACACGCGGATTTGCATAGTGTTATCTCATTAAAACAACAGTCCGCAGATAGACATGTTGCCCCACTAGGACACATTATTCTGATTCCGCAACATACAGATAAAACTAAAGATCGAGTAACACGAACCCCACAAAAATCGGGGGTGCTCTGGAAGGGTACGAAGCTCCTGTTCCACTAGTGGCACTCATCGTCTTTATCTAGTTACAAACCCGGTGATAAGACATGAATGAGGAAAGGACCAGGAAGTGCTTACGCCAAATGGAACATATCCGTGGTCATTTGTGACACAGACTTCCTCGTTCATGACTTATCACCGGGTGTGTTACTAGACTAACACACCGGGTGTCACTAGTGAAACAGGAACGTTCACCCTTCCGGAGAACTGGAGTTCACCTCCGGATTTGAGTGGGGTTCGTGTTACTCGATCTTTAGTTTTATATGTATGTTTAGTAGATCATTGTTTGTCCTTTTTAACTCTTTTTTTTGCCCATTGTGGTGTCTGTTTTTCTTTGATATACGAAATTTGAATACCCCTTTGGTATTTTTAAACTCTTCTTTATGGGATGGGCGATGTACATTTTGTGACATCTGTAGCTGAGACGAAGAAAAAACCCAATAAAAGTACTGCTCTTTTATTCAAATGTTCTGAGGTATCAAATTATATTTTCTTTTGTATATAAGTACTTCCTTGTAGTTGTGAATGTGTTTATCTTAAAAATACATTTTTGCATTTAATTGAATTTGTTTTATTACGTCACAATATTATACAATCATAGCCTTTTGATTAGATCAATATATGATTTGTATTGCCCCGATACATATAATGGCTCATTATAAGACTTATCAGGGGCGTACTCAATACCCCACACTCGATATGTTTTTATATAAAGTGTTTGACATGTCCTTTTACATTTTACTTCAAAATAAAAAGAACTAAAAACAATAAAAGTGACTTGATATTTATATAAGATGGGTTTTTTTACAAAAACACTATAAACTTTTAATAATGTGTTGAAAAGTTTTCTGTTTTTCAGTATGCAACATGATATTTTAAATAATTTGGAACTCCTTTAAGCTAAAAAAAAGAAAGAAAGTAAATAGGATGACGAGATGTCTATGATGTAAGACATAAGCTCCGACAGATAGCAAACGTTATTAATTTGAATGTAGGAAAGGTACAAGTGTAATAACTTAATGCAGGACTCGTGCCGGTAACTCCCATATTTCAGGAAGTAAAGGTGTGTACACTTGATTGTTTAATTATCGGAGGATTAAATGTCAGATTCCTCGCAGGAGATCGACTGCAGATCGTAGTGATCAGACATAGGAATTTATCTGTGTATTAATATATAATATTAAAGATAAGACTCATTCATATATTATTTGCTTACCGATTACCACCCATTGACATATCCTAATGCAAATTTTCCACCCCAATCATATATTTGACAGCTCAAAAAATCGACCCAAATCAGCGGAACGTCTGTATATACAAGTGTACAGGAAGTGACCCCCCCCCTCACCGTGGGTGTGCAGCTGAACCCCTATTCATATGGTTGTGATGTGA
Source organism: Bathymodiolus septemdierum (assembly GCA_963383655.1). Taxonomy (NCBI): domain Eukaryota; kingdom Metazoa; phylum Mollusca; class Bivalvia; order Mytilida; family Modiolidae; genus Bathymodiolus; species Bathymodiolus septemdierum. The sequence continues at coordinate 82,953,291 of OY726522.1, forward strand.
ATGATATATGACTAATAATATATCCAGTATTATAGTAACTTGCATATTATTGTTTAATATCATAAGTTACTGTATAGCTAAATGATACACACACAATAAATGTATATTGTATTGGTACACTTTACACAGAGTATTAAGTGTGGTTTACACAACTGATGAGATATGATTCCAAAACTTGTAACATATTAAAAAAATATATAATTGTCAAATCCATCTTTCGTCATGTGTAGGCAAGAGCAAACATGTTTTTGTACAAGATGTTGATATCTTCGATCTTACAAAAAATATTTTGAAAGATTATACGAGACGATCCCTTAAAATATTTATCTTAAGAAGAGTTTGAAGATACCAAAGGGGAAATCAGTTTAGTACGATCCTGTAAAATTCTTTGTCTTAATTCAGATTAGTACGCAGAAAAATAACATTTGAAGAAAATCGGTGTCGGGGCTTTAATTCGATTTCAGCTTGTGTTATCTTCTTGTGAATAATAAATTTTTTCACGAGACACATTTGATATTTACGTTGAATTTTAAACAAATAGTATTCTATATGTAAGTATTTTATTGTCTTAGCAATGTATAATAGAAAATATATTTTCCCCAAGGTAATACAGTAGTTTAACAGACTGAGTTGCTGAATTAGGTGGTTCGTCTTTACCTTCAGTTGTTTGTAGAAGGTCGCAAGTCTTATTTACGTTATATGTGTTTGTCTACGTATAGTGGTGTCCAACCCATATTGTGTTGTGTTTTGTTTTGCTTTTCTTCTTCTTGTGTACCCTATGTTCCCAGTTTCTCTGGATTGTCCATTTTTGATTGCCTCTTTGGTATTCTTTAATGTTTATTTAATTTTGAGGGGTTTGGAAAGTTGCCTGATAGACACTATAAGACTTCGCAGACAGCGGTGCGTAACATCCGGTCTTACATTATAAGTTAATGTTTTATGTCCAATAAAGACATACAATTGTTTATTGGCACCATCTCAAGTTATCCGGTATCTAGGTATTGAGATTTGAATGGCTTTACATACCAGACACGATTATATGTTATATTGCAATCTTTGTTTTATAATTGCCCCTTTGGTATTTTCAAACTCTTCTTCCATTTCTTCTTACGAAGGCTAAACTGTATCTTAGATTCGTTCCCAGTCGTCGGCCATGCGACGTAAGAGAATCTAAGCAATGTTTTGCATTGTGTTGGTGCATTCTAATTGTACAGTTAAATTAGTGAATACACACGCGAAGAAAAACTTGGAAGATACCAAAGTGGTAATCAGACGCGGCAAGTCGCAGAAGAACAGACAATACAGCGGCTAATAGAAAAAGGGCAAAACAACAGAATTACCATGACGAGCAAAACAAAACCATTACACAGCAAACTAATATGATCACTAAGATTGTTTCCAAGTTCGATTCCGTGTATAATGTCAGCTACTTCTGACAGGTCGGTTATTTTAATTCGGTTTCCGTTAACAATAAAACTAACCAGCACAATATAACTGAATATTGTATAGAATAGTGTTACGTGTGTTGTAATTCACAGACCTGGAATAATGTAATTATTAATAAACCTAAGATTATCTTCCCTCATCCCCTCAGTCATATGTGACATTAGACGACTTTGACTATTCTGTTTAGGCCCTTTGGTTGTCTTCCTCCGAAAGACTTTTAAATTAATCTTTTCATTATGAAGGTTATTTCATGGGGAAATCGTGAGGGACATCACAACACGGAACTCAAAATGTAAAGACACATAATAGAACAACACAATAAACTGAAAAAAATGTGGAACACGGAACCCACCAAAAACCAGGGGTGAACTCAGGTGCTCACAAATGGAAAGCAGTTCCTGCTTCTTATAAGACACCCGCCGTGTTACTCATATATACAGTCAAGTAAGGTAAAGTCTTGTCACTGATAGAGGAAAGAAAACGTCTACATAAAAAGTAAAAGATCTAATGTCATTTGAAATATGGATATTTTGTAACTGTCAACCAGATTGTGATGTAGACCGTATATAGGAGCATCGTAGCCTTGTTAGAGTAGCATTTCCGTCAGCAGCTGGGCTCTGTCCAGAAAATCACTGTACTGGGCACAAGATCTAGAATAACGCATGAGTTGTGAAATGTAAACTCAATGCGCTTGTGGTGCTTGAATATTGCTACTGATGTAGGGGAAGTTGACTATTGGAATGTTGAAGTTATCGCGTTTGACGTAGAGTTTTGCTTTAATCTTCCTTCGTTGTCGACTTCAAGGTGAAGGTCAAGGTAAGGCTCAGCTTTTGAGTATCAGTAGTATCCTTAGCAACTATTCTATCTTTATTCTTGAGAAGCATTTGAAGGAAATCTGCATCATAGGAATGTAGAAGCAAATTAGCAAGTAGCGGATCACGATTCACAATTCGTATCCAACCATCGTTTGTTGAAACACCCGTCCATCAAACAGGACAAATATGTTGTCGATTAAAAGCCCTAATATTCGATTGATCTCGTCCTGTTAATATTTATTATTATATTTAGAATGGTTTTTGACAAAGTAAGATTTGTCTCTACCAATAACAAGATAGACTTTCTCTCGCGGTACTTGCACATACATGTATACAAGATACAGCATATATTTAGATAAAACGTCCTTCTTGTTTCGTTTGGGGTTGTATCTCCGCTGTATCTGACAAAGATATTATCGCAAAGCTAGTTAATAGTTTATGACTGATATTGTAGTGAAATTGAGATTAATCTCAAATATAGAAATCTTCCAAACCAGTATGATTTGTGAATGTTAGATATAATGTCAATTAAACGTCTCAAAGCAAAGTATGCTCATGTTATTGCGACTGTTCAAGTCGTAAGTCCAATATACGTAATGCATATCAATCAAAGTTACCAGGGCATTAATAAGTTACGATCATCTGTAGCAAAAGCTCTATTGTATTCCTTATCACTACATTATAAATAATCTTATGTTTAGTGTGAATCGTACGGTCTGCTAGGCTCCAAATCAGTGCATTTAAAATCCGTATTTAAACATGAATAATGTAAAAATATGTGTTATTTGACTGTAAATATAGTAAATATGTTTTATCTTTCCTCATTTGTGACGCTTTTCGCTGTGTATTTAAGCCATGGGTTATGTTTGGAATCCAAATTGTGTAATGTATGATTTATAATGGATGACGATATTATATGTGACTGTTCTGCCCGTGGACTTAAGAGTATTCCACGTGACTGTCCAGGTAACACAACACAGCTGATCATGACCGGAAACAACCTGTATTTGTTGGATAATGATGCATTTATTAATTTTCCTAAACTACAATATCTTAACGTGGACAACTGTAACATTTCAAAAACAGGACAAACGCCGTTTACCAAATTAGATTTATTAAGAGAGTTGAACATCAACAACAACCCGTTGTCAGCATTTCAGTGGAACATTTTTAAACCATTAGTTACCTTGCAGACTCTCTGGATATCCCACGACTTATTAGCTACTTATCCTGAACAGTCGTGGATAGATCTTTAAAAAATAACACATGTTTTTACAAATGGAGGTCCAACTGAAATGTTTGGAAATGTGTTTACTGCCATGGAAAGCCTAGTTTATCTTTATCATGGAAAAGAATCATGCGATATTCGTATTTTACATAATTTTACGTTTGAAGCGTTTACAAGCATTTCAATAAAAACTTTAATATTTGAATCGATCTGTCACATTTATTTTGTTGAATTAGACGCTTTTCTGCCATTACAGCCTGTGTCAAAACTTTCAATTTCAAAGTCAAGGGCAGATGCGGATGTCAAATATGCTTCCAGCATTCCACGTATTCAAAGATCACAAGATGGAAGAAATCAATCTATCAGGCGATTTCCGTTCCCACGGCGAGTTTATCATAACACCCAGGCTGTTTTCCTACATTGGAGATATATGTGTCAAATCCATCATACTTTCAGATAATGCAATAAGAATTATCGAAGGAGACGCTTTCCTGAACATGAAATATAAAACATGTTTGGAAAACCTTGATTTGAGTTACAATAAAATTAACTATCAGGGGTGGCTCGTCTTTACATTATTTGAACTATTTAATAATCTGAAGAGCATTAACTTTTCTGGAAAGCTTGTCATGTCGAAAGAATTTACAATGATTGGTACAAGCATTGCAATAAATTTTCCGAATTCGTTGGAATATTCTGATATGTCATATTTTGGTAACCTAGGTGTTTTGGATGATAGCATTAATCTAACTGCAAACAATTTACGATTCCTTGACTTAGCAGGGACATATTTCGTTGACTGTAATTATAAATGGTATGGACTACATAATGTTAAAGTACTAAATTTCTCCGATTCTAAATGCTCATTGATAGACAGTAGTTTTCTAAAGACATTCAAAAAGGTGGAACGTTTAGTAATGAAAAATGCATCACTTGGTATTGGATTAATTGGTTCAGACAAACAAAGAGCCTTCTTGCGAGGTTTAAGATCATTACAATATATTGAATTGTCCAACAATAAATTTACCGAACCATTCACTAACGAAATGCTTAGTGATCAGTTTGACTCTTTACTATCGTTGGTGATGGATAATAATTTGCTTAACCATATTCCGGTAATACTTTCAAATTTTCGGAAACTTCACCGGATAGACCTGAGAAACAATAAAATACATATTTTGACACAAGTTGAAATAGAAGATATTGAAAATCTAAATAAAAAAAATAATTCGAAGAAGTTACATTTATTTCTGAACGGAAATCCAATTCTATGTAATTGTGATTCTCTTCATTTTATTGGATGGATATTTTCAACAAGTGTACTCTTTGATCGTGAAGGGATCTATCCCTGTCTATATACTGATGGAAGCTATAAAACTACTCGTCAAATCTTTGAACAAATAGAAGATATAAAGATAAAATGTGTGTCTCAATTGTGGCTTATTTTAGGTGTAACTTTTTCATCGGTTCTTATACTGGTTGTTATTTTAAGTAGTGTTGCTTATAGATATAGAGTGTCCTTACAATATTGCTGTCTGGTTACTAGAGGAATATATCGCCATTACCGGAAGTTAGACGGTGATTCAACGGAGTACCAATATGATGCCTTTGTAGCCTATAGTGCTGACGATTATAAATGGGTGTATGAACCACTTCAAACTTATCTGGGAAAAAATCAAGGTTTCAAACTTGGACTACATGAAAGGGATTTTGAAGCAGGAAAATATATTGCTGACAATATAATTGACGCTATCAATACGAGTAGTAAGATAATCTTTGTGATTTCAAGTTCATTTCTGAGAAGTAAATGGGGTCAGTATGAATTAGATATGGCAAGAATGTACATGTTTCAACAGAATAGAGAAATGGTAATAGTAATAATATTGGAGGATATGAGTATCAGTAGAATGCCTACACGTCTGCAACAAATATGGGAGAGCATCACGTGCCTTGAAGCAGACGACATTGTCCGTGGTTGTTCAAATCCTGATAGCAGTCATACATTTTGGAAAAGATTAAACCAAGCAATGTCTGTATAAAGATAGTTATAATTGTGATAAATTGACCTTGTTACCACGTAGTATATACGTGTTATAGTGCATTGTTTTAAGTATTAGATTTTAAAACACTTTGTATACGATATAAAACCCAACATCACTTATTACTATTGAAAATAACGCTGGAAATTACAAGTAAAGTACTGATTTATAACTGTCTAGTTAATTATTATAATTATGTCGTTCACCATATTTTCTGTCGTTTGGCCCTTTAGTAGTTTTTGACTTATCGATGAGACCGAATGGTTAATATTTATATCATATATGTATATATCTTCATTCCATCAAACAGAAAATCAAAACAATAGCCATTATACAAAAAGAATTTGTAAGACTAAAACTACAATAAGAAGGAACGGCACAAGTAAATCTATAAAAACACATTAGAATGAAATATAAAATTATAATGACCAATAGAGATTAGGGTTATGGTGTTTTAGTGCCACTTTCAACAATATTTCAGTTATATCGTGGCGATCAGTTTTATTGGTTCAGGAAACCGGAGTACTCCGTTTGTGACTCGTTCGATTCGCTCACTCGCCAACAAACTTCATATTCTAGCTCGGTAGGCTGATATTTTCGGTATCAATCAATTCACATCCAGATAACATATACGTATTTCTTTTATTTTACAGACATTTCAAGATTTATTTGTTTGTGCTTAACGCCACTTTCAGCAATATTTCAGCTATATCATGACAACCAGTTTTAGTGATGGAAGAAGCCGGAGTACCCGGAGAGAACCACCGATCATGGGAAAGCAACTGGTAAACTTTATCACTTGCGGCTGCGAGTCGAGTGCACCCTTTTTGTAATTTACAAAGCCGGGCGCGAACCCACGCCGCATTGGTGATGGGCTTTATGAGTTGTTAGGTAATCCAACTACCTAACTCATTGATCCACCCGGGCCCTGACATTTCAAGAAAAGGTATCAAAATATAAAATCATTTGTTTTGTGTTATTTTTTTTTTAATTTCCGCAAGATATTTTTTTTATTATTTTCTGTTTTAATCATTTTTTTTTTTTTTTTTTTTAATTAAACTTTATTATTATTGCTGTATTACTTTTATTTTTTATTTATTTATTCAAATTGCATATTACACCCATATGGGTCAAGCAATTACAATACAAAAGCATGCAAACCTATAAAAGAAAAACAACACAAACATTATAAATATGTAAATGTAGGAGAAATATTTGACCGGGTGAACCCTATCATCTCAAGTCTAGTGATTGTTTTATGAAGGTGCAAACAACCGATAAAAGATCTGAAGTTGGATTGAGTATGTAATCAAGTCTATTCATGGGTGACATATTAGTAAAAGAAGGACATTTATTTTCAATAGTATTTATTAGTAAATTTCTTGGTTGCTGGTTTAAATGACAATTTAAAAAGAAGTGATATTCATCTTCTAAGATATTACAAGTAGTGCAAAGTCTTTGTTGACGATGTATATTAATATATCGACCAGTTTCAATTTGCAAACAATGGTCACTTGTTCGAAATTTAGCTATGAGTTGTCTATTTTTAAATTTTTTTTCCTTTATCAAATACTCTTCCAAAACAATATCATGTTTTATTTTATTATACAAATAAAGTTTTGAATTATCTGTTAATTTTGAAAGTTTGTCTTTAGTTTTCTGAATGTAATTATTGTGGACATCCTTTTTAAATTCTTTTTTAAATGGAACTTTTATCTTATGGAAACACTTATCCATATTAGAAAAATCTTCAGCATCCAAATCAAATTCTTGAAAGACATTTAATGCCAAAGTATACCATGTGTAGAAGCCTTCATCATGTAAAGATTTATTAACATTAAGGGATTCTTTAATTAATGGGTTTATATTATTAGTATTTATTCTTACAAAATACATCATAACTTTTATTAACAACTGTTTTCACTAACAAAACTATTTCTTTTATAAGTTAATCAGTTGTTAACTTGTGTGTGAGCATGTGCATGTGTGTGTATGTTTATTCTTTATATATATTTTTTTTCTTTCTTCAGTTTCCTTTTTAATGATAGAATTATTTTATTCAAAAAGTGTGTGAACTGATAGTAAACCTATGGAATGATTCAGGAAATGATCACACTGGGGGTTCTGACATTTTTATGGCCTTGTGTATAATTGAATTAAATTCATTACTCATTATTCGCTCTTGCACTTGAAAACGGTCCCTATCCTGTCGTCACCAATGATTAGTCTGCCCGTCCAACATTCTTCCCACCCGAAATGTTTTCAAATAATGAATGTTCAATAGTTGAATGTGACTGTTTCTTACGCGAGAGAACTGTCCCAATACTGCCGTCTTTCATAAAAAAAAAATCGTAAGTTAATAGTAAGATTGTATTTCCTTATTTTGTCTCGATTGTTGTCCAGAACAATAAAAACCAAAAACGAGATCGAATATTAAATAAATTCTGAAAAGTTGAATTTGATTCCTGCTTGTAATAGAAAATGGTCCCTATCCTGTCGTTGCCAAATTAACCCGCCCGTCCATCATTCTTCCCATCCGAAATGTTTTCAAATAATGAATATTCAAATATTTGAATTTCACTGCTACTTACGCGAGAGAACTGTCTTTCATAAAAATAATAAAATGTCAGTTAGTAAGATTTCATTTCCGTATTTTGTCCAGAACAATAAAACCCCAAAATGAGATCGTATATGAAAATAAATTCTGAAAAGTTGAATTTTATTCCTGCTTGCATTAGAAAACGGGCTCTATCCTGTCGTCCGCCCGCCCATCATTCTTCCCACCCGAAATGTTTTCAAATAATGAATATTAAAATACAGTAGAGTTCGTTTATAGCGAAGTCCAGGGGACTCTCGATCTTATTTCGTTATAGGCATCGTTCGTTATAAGAGAAATAATGTAGAATTTCCTCCCCTTTTGAAAAATGATGTATTTCAAAAAAATTATTTCAAGTGATGTGTAACTATTTTGTTTGCTTTGTTTTGTTATTTTTAGATAGATATAATGTTTTTACTTCGATGTTTTTGTTGTAATAAAATACTTTCAGCGGATTTTGTTTTGTGAGTCTTTGGTTTTTTTTTGTAACACCATTCATAATGCAAGCTATGTTGAGGAATAAATTAAAGTGACCTACACTGTTAAATTATGACATAGTTTTTCTGAATAGAGAAAAACAAAAACGAGAATTATTGAATACAATTTATTAATTCAGCAGTTCAAGTAAAACATTACTTCAATATTGTAGGATCTGATATCAAGATCTATTGCCTTTCTCTTTCTGCTAGCCATACTGATTACTGAATGATCACCACGAGGATGTGTTACCATATTTATGACAATGTTCGGGTTGCAGTGTGAAAAACAACGGTAGAATTAAAATTTAAAAGCCGCTTTGTTGTTTAATTAAAGAGTCTATCGTCAAAGAAAAAATAAACAATAGCGAATGAATTAATCTCACACATGACTTTGTTTTTAATTTCTTTAGCTTGTGCATCCATTCATTAAAATGTAGATTACGTTTTATTAATTTTTAATGCAATAAATTAGCGTGTGTGTTATTAATTGACAACTTGTTAATCACATCATTAAAGGGACATTGTCTACCAGCTGCGTAATTTTTTCATACCGAAAATTATTGTCGATTTCCGTACTGACCTTCATAAAATGAAGATTAACACCGAGTTATGCTGCAAAAGATACGATTTTTTGACAAAAAAGACCCAAAACTATTGTTATCGTAATTATTGTCCTGGATGACAAGAATTCAAATCTATTCATATGATCTTCTATGTGAACCCGTCTTGAGCGTGCGCACAGTTTATAAACAATAAACAACATGTCGGAAGAGAAACTGTCGACACGCGGAAGAAAGCGGACTTTGACGGATTCAGAGATAAAGAGGAATAGAAGTGAAGTATCTTCCAAATGGTACAAATGCAGGTTATATGTAGGGGATCAGTTGGACCGTTGGAGCGAACTCAAGGAAGTGCTACGCGTCAAGTCTCACGCTGAAGTGGCAAAGATTTTGCTAGATACGATAACGTTACCCTCAATCCGCTTTTGCTCCCAGCGAGGGTTACGAATCGGTCCCATTCAATGTATGGGAGCAGCGCCCGGAGTGATTCACACCGGGCGGTTTTTTGTCCTAATTCCGTTGTAAGTGGATGGAAAAATTAACGGGGGTGAAAGATAAATATATTTAGGTAAACCTTGAGGTGTTAAGTAAACGCTGCATCAATCCATGGTAGACTTATATCCATCTGAAAATTTGAATGCATGAAATCTTCTTTCTGTCCGACATTTTGTTTACAAGTTGCTATTTCACGTGCATTTGCCTCGTTTTGAAGATATCCTTATTTGGATCAATCGTAGTAAAACATCATAGTAAAGGTTTTCATATTTGGCATTCAGATCCATATATGGATAGGCTCCGCCCATCACGAGAATATACGTAAGGTGCCATGGCGGACATGAAACAATTTTCGAATACTAAATCGATCGTGAAGGTAGGTATTGTAACACTTATTTCGTATCGCCATTACTTAAAAATTGTAAGGAATAATAAGTTATGACCAGATATGCAAAAAGAAAGTTGAAATATTCACTTAACGAAAATTTTAATTTGCTCCCATACGTTGAATGGGACCGATTCGTAACCCTAACTGGATCACAAGCGGAATGAGGGTTACGTTATCGTATCTAAGATTTTGCTTGATAGGTAAGCCGAGCATGTTGCCTTCTTTTCTCAATCGTTTTTCATATTTTATGAATTTATGATGATGCCTATGATAATTTTCGGTAGATATTATTCAATATATGTAATTTTGCACCTGGCAACCACAGGCGCATGGGGCCATGCGCTTGTGATTGACATCATTAACAACATCACAGGTGGCATGGTGGGATTATTGATTTTTTCAATTACCGATAACCGAAGTGTCAAGTGCCATTCTAATATGTGATCGTCCGTGCGTAACGGAAGACAGGTAAACGATTTGTTTGTTGCTTATATCAGGTCAATTTTGAGTAATAAAAACGTTGTTTGGGTTTAAAATTCTCTTCGTTATAATCCTGATTTTCGTTATTAAAAATGTGAGGGGGGTTATGGTTTTTTTCTAAAAAAATATTCAGATTCCCAATGTTGCTGAAAAAAATATTCTGATTTTGGTGGAGGAAAAAAAAAAAATCTGATTCACAGTTTTTGTCATATAACCTAATGTTGAATTCTGGAAAAAAAATTTCCCGCTTTGCGCGACAAAAAAAATAAATATACTAACTCGCGTGTTATCTGAAAACAAATTTCTGAACGAAACAAAAAACCATAACCCCCCCCCCCCCCTTTCAAGTTAAATGGTCGATCCCTAATAGGTCTTCAAAAATACATTGTTTAAATAGCGATTGGACCGGAGATTTATCTTTACTTCGTTATAAGCCTGATTTCGTTACACGAACTCGGTGACCGCTCGATAGTCCGAAGGTCCATTACTCCGAAGGTTCATTATTCCGAAGATCCGAAGGTCCGTTAGTCCGAACGTTTTAAGGTCCGTTAGTCTTGTTTTTCGTCCAAAGGATAGGTATCGAACAGTGTTGAATTGATTTAATATTCAGTCCTTTATCAAATTAAGTAAGAGAAGCAAGATACTCATATTCACATCCTGACTAAGCAATGGTCTATCCAGGTGGGTTGTAGGCTGTACGCCCATCTTTTGCTAGCAAAACAAAATGTGTAATCGGCAAATATAGGTAAAACTTAAAACATTTTGTAGAAAACACGCCAAAAATTGCACCAAACCCCTGTTTTGTAGTTATGGATCCAAGCGTGCTAAGTCTAAAAAAAAAAGAGAGAAAAAAAACCGCGTCGTCTCTGAAATATATGGAAATCATTCCAATGAAGTAAACCCTCCACTAAAACTCTGATCTTAACCAAATATGTTTAAGCTTAAAACTTAAGATATTTATATATTAAAATTTAAAAGATATCTAAATATTAGATTATTTTTAAGACCCGTTGTTGATCCAATTAACAACTGGGATTTTTTTGCTTAACAAAAGTATCAACAAAACGGTGCTGATCGAAGGATAGAGCTCTTCGTTTGTGACGTTAAGGGTGTCCTTCAGATTCGATGGTTTAGCGGTTGTCAATGTTGCCCAACGGGCTTACCACCTTTTGATTTCGGCTTTAAAACATAACTATGTCGCAGCGTAAATCGGTTTTGTATGTGTCAAATATAACGTCTACGGTGTCTGGTGTTAGTCTAGGCAAGTTCATTGGTATCAAGTGTTGTGCCTGGTATCTGCCGCCATTTTCAAGTAATCTGGCGGTAAGCTCTGTTATGTAATAGTTCATAAACGGGTAGTACATAGATTGCTGCCAAAACTGGCTAGGGTTATCAGCGGGATGACCAGCTCGGTTGATCTGTCGGCCCGTTCTCCTTGGAATAGTCGGTAGAATTTCAAACTGATCGGCAATAGAAACGGCCATATCAAATAACGATCGAGTCCCACACAGTTTGGTCGTTTCGTTCCGATGTTAACTGATTAAAAACAACTTCATTCTCTTTGACCACTTCTACCAGATCGCATATAAAACATGTTATAATGATTATTAATCATACTGAAAAAGTGGGATTCTTCCCATGTCAATAATAATATTTTTAGTGCAAGCAAACAATTTTTTTTTTGCCGAAATGATGTGCAAGCAATTGATTTTTTGCGTAAAGGCAGCTACGCGCCTGATATCATAAAAGATCATCAAACAAATGTTTTATGCATATTACATGTAGGAAAAAACGTACGGGTTAAACTAGAAAAAAAAATCATTATTTCCTGCAATTTCGGTACTTTGTTGTTTTATACCTTAATTTATAGTAACACTACTTTAAGATACATGTTTGCACAAGGACGGATGGACGAACGCAGACCATTACTGTGTCACTCCGTTGCTTCGCGGCGGGGGATAACAAAGGTATACGGGTTGAATATGGGCGCACTACGTTTGAGCGCATTTTCAATTTTAAGTGTGTTACGTTTGAGCGCATTTTACCTGTGGTTTGCCTGGGGAATTTAATATCTAAAAATGTGAAAAATAGAAATAAAAATATATACACTTTATTATAAAAGATTACAGCACTAAAAAGCACATAAAAACATCAAAGGATTTATTTAAAATGTTTTATGAAATAGATTTAAGAATGTTTAAAAATGTTTATAAAAGTAGCACTAAAATCTTACAAATCGGTTGTTGCGGAAAATTTCAACCCCATTGACTTCATGTAAGTTGATCTAGAAATTTCTCCTGTCTCTAACCTACGGTATTGTTCTAAGGAAAACGCAAGTTTTTCCTTCTCGGTGCGCCTGACTGTAGCGGGGTTGTCAAGACCTCGAATTTTAATGTATGTAGTTGTCTGTATTTGTTTTAACACATCAATGAATACATATATACATGGGTGCGCAGAATAAAACTGATCATTGAAGTGACTGTGAAAGCACTCCGGGCCATTGTTAATGCGCTTAGCTGTACTGCAAGGTTTTGAAGCCCACATTGTAGGAGGATATTTTGAGTTTTCGTCCACATAGGTTTCTAATAAATAGTCAGAGAACTTAGAACATCGTTCCTTTGTGGGTGCCTCTGGTATCATCTCCTCTACAAAACTGTCTACGGTTTCATCAGGAGGTAGAAAGGGAAGTCCAAAAATTGGGATAGCCATTTACCAATTTCACTAGATTTATCTTTGTAGTCCTGTGTAAGACCAAGAGACTGAATTTTTCTATACCACGCTTGACCAAGATGAAGCCTACAACCTTTAATTTCGATTTCCCTGAATTCTTCTCTTAGAAGGTTAACCATTCCAAGTTCAAAATCAAGATTTATTTTCTTCGGCTCAAATTTTTATAATAATTTCTTTTTTTTTCTCAGGTAAATAGTAAATAGCTAAGGTAAAATGCGCTCAATCGTGGATTTTTTTGCGCTCAAACGTAGGATTTTTTGCGCTCAAATGTAGGAGCAATGCGCTCAAACGTCGTGCAACGTTGAATATATACGTTTATTCAAACCAGAAATAACAGAGTTCAAACGTATGGGTGGCCGACATTAGGACAAACGGACTTTCGGACTAACGAACCTTCGGACTAATGGACCTTCGGACTAATGGACCTTCGGACTAACGAACCTTCGGACTAATGGACCTTCGGACTAACGCCACGGAACCCACGAACTCTACTGTAGTTGAATTTGACTGCTACTTACGCAGAGAACTGTCCCAATACTGAACTGATAGTATATCTGTGTAATGATACAGGAAATTTATTGACAATGGGGTTCACCTATCCCATTCCCGACAGATGGCGCATGTGTACTATCAGTTATTCGATTCCAAGATGGCGGACGGCGATCAGCTGTGGTCAGTGCCGAAGCTCGAATATGATCTACTACGCCGAAAGGCATCGACAAACGGTCAAAAAACTTACTTGATTGAAAGGTACATATTACACCGAAAACCCAAGCATACGATTTATGTTCGTTACGTGTTACTTTCAATATTATTGTATTTGTCGAATGTCCAAGTTGCCCCGACTGAAAATAAAACATCATTAAAATTATGATGACGGATCAGTTTGAATGTGCTTTCGTGACAGGATTCAGAGACAAGACCAGGAGAATTTGTCATATTTATGCTATCCATTATAATTGAAAAAGAAGATTTTGAAGTTAACTGCCTTTATAAAACCAGATGGGATTCATATCCAGGCATAGGTTAGGGGAAAAAAATCATTTTTATAAAAACAAAACTGACCCAACTTTTTACACACCTTTTCTTTTTATTTTAAAAATATTCAAAAGCATCATATACATGTCATCCTTCAGAATGTGAAAAAACGGGGCATATTTTCAATAGAAACAAATTATGGGGCTTTCAATAGGGGTACCCTCATACGTTTTTTTAAGAAACATTTTACATTTTAAAAAAAAAACATTAATTTTTTCACAATTTTCACATTTTTTTTTATCTTTGAAATATAAATACACAATCCTGTGTAATTACCTCAATACATATACTAATTTAAATGATGCTCATTACATTCGGTATACATCTTTATGAAATTTGTACAAAAAATGTATTCCTTATTGCTTATTTGTCTGGTATATTTTCAAAACTGTGCAGCAATAATAAAGTAAAAAAAGTCACTTTGGTTTCAAAGCATACCCTTGTCCAAGTATCCTTATACCCTTGGTTAAATCGACAATATATGCTTCCATACTAAAGTAAAACAGTTTTTTTCCCTAAATTTAATGCCAAAAAGAGGGGCAAAACTATTCCCCCCTCCCTCAATTTTTAAAAGTAGGGAGGGAAATTGCCCCCAGCTCTTTCGCCCATGAAGTGGTATTAGTGAAGTTCGAACTGCAGATTCATATGGAGCAACTGAGTTCATGTCGGTCCGGATTTTTAGTTGTTTGTGTGTCTCAGTCTTCAGTTTTCTGGGTATTCGTAATTTTTTGTCAGCCATTAAATATTTGTCTTATTGTCATGTTATACTTGTATATTTATATCATATATTGTTATTAAAGTAATATATTGACCCTTTAAGATTAAGACTATTTAAGCGAAGGGGCTAGCCGCTACTAACAGTAGCTAGAGAAAAAAAAGGTTTCATGAATCACGAAAACATTAACAACTTTTTAATGAATATTATTACCTGATGCAATCAGTGTCAATACATACACAATTTAAACATTTAACTATCCTATGGTGAAGATTAAAATACATGTATAATATGTCTTAAATACAGTCCTTTGTACAAGATTCTTTTGAAGTACTTGTTTGAGTGGTTTATTTATCTGTATGTGTACTTTGTGTAACATTATAATCATTATGGCTTCTATAGTACAAGGTAGTACATTTCAATAAAGTTGAAAAGATGTCAATTCAAATCTGACTGGAAGCTAATCTATGAGCTTTTTAATGTGTGTTTGATGATATTGACTGTATTAACTAACTTCAACTAAGCAACTTGGGCACAAGTCCCTTGCTTAATGAATTTCGAAGGACTGCTCCTTTTTCAGTGTGATTTTTATACGACCACAGAAATTTTGTTGTGATGGTATTATGTTATTGGTCTGTACACAAAATGGTTTCCTATCTCATCGGTGGTGTAATGGTTAGCATTATCGCCTTGAGTGTGTTAGATCCATGGATAGAGCCCCAGTCTGGTCAAACCAAAGACTATACAATTGGTATTTGTTGCTTCTCTGCTATTAAAGCATGCAAGTAAGAACAAAGACTGGTCGGCTAGAAATCGGAATATTCATTAATGTGCCCGAGTGCAGTGACATGTCTTCCCACTCACTTGTTTTCTTTATTAGACACCAACAATTTTATTAGTGAAGGAGGGAGGGGGGCATGGGATTTTTTATGTCTGTCAGTAGAGAATCCAATTTTTTTTCAAGCATCAGGTAGATCAAAACAATTTTTTATGCATACATGAGGTAAAAGATACATGCATACGAGACCTAAAAAAATTATTGTGAATTTAGGGTTACCGGTAACCCTGTGAAAAAGGTTAGGTAAAGGTGACCAGGATTTTTTTTTTTTTTTTGCATTGGATATATTGGGCATGCAGATGTTCCAAGGCTGTGCTTGTTGAGAAAAACTAATAAAATACATCTAGCTAGGATTATAGGCACTAAATTTTAAGTAGGGTCGAGTTAACCTAAACAAGCAATATTTTTTAGGGCCGAGGTGTATTAGTGGAAAATAAACTATTTTCATTCTAACGGACCTATCGTCGCATGGTCAGTCTTCCTGATAGCTACCCTCATCTTGTTGAACACAGCATTTGTGGCATTTTACACGAATACACATACATTTTTTGTAAATCAATATCGTAGTTTACATTAGTTACGTTATTGATGCTAGCAGAGGAGTTCCGAAAGTAATAACTGATGGAAAACATGCGCCACCTATTAGCGTAAAAATCGTAGGTGAACCCCATTGTATGGCCTTGTGTATAATAAACTAGAACCACAGCTGTTTTTACATTTTGACTGCCACAAGTATGGAGAGTTGGGTAGCAATGAAATATTTAATGGGATTGATTCTTGGGAGCCTTCGGCAGTACCCAGTTTTCATCCTATAAGACTTGATTTCTACAATTCAAAATGTATTTCTACACACTGTACTTGGGATAAAATATTCCTTAATAGACTGTTACAAACTCCATTTCATGTGTAGAATTATAGGGGCTTGACATGCTGTTCAATTTATCAATATCCAACCCCACAAAAATGACAATGAAATCCTGTCTGTGTCACTGATTTTTAATACCAATTTATCATGTCGCCCCAATTAATAAGAAACTTACTTTATGGCGATCACGATCTGCCTGATCTTTAGAGGTTATGATGTTTATCGCCACTTTCAACAATATTTCGGCGATATGGTGGCTTTCTGTTTTATCATTACACTATATTTCAAATTTGGTTTCATTCTGATAAATAATACCATTTGATCGACACAATGCCGTTCACACTTATTACCTAATAACCAGGACCAATATTAATTTGATCTTTGAACTTTGCAAATTGATAACTGGTAAACAAATAGGGACAGCTTCCTAAAGTGCAAATATTTATTTCCCCCACAATTTCTCTATTTTTTCCATTTTTGTCGATTTCCCAACTTCTTAAATTATTTTATTTTTCGACTATTAGTTATTTAGATTGCTGGGAGAAAATAAATAATTTATTTACTGATGGAAATCGAGAGAATATAATATCGAGTTGACTTTTAATTTTTGTAACTTTAGGGACCGACCATTTAACTTGAAGGGGGGGGGGGGGGGGGGGGGGGGGTTATGGTTTTTTGTTTCGTTCAGAATTTTTTTTTCGGACAACACGAGAGTTAGAATATCTATTTTTTTTTGTCGTGCAAAGCGCGAATTTTTTTTCCAGAATTTAACATTAGATTATATGACAAATCTCTGAATCAGATTATTTTTTTCAGCAACATTGGGAATCAGAATATTTTTTTAGAAAAAAACCATAACCCCCCCACTTCAAGTTAAATGGTCGTTCCCTTAGGTAAATATGAATGAGAAGTGCGAAACGAACGTCGGAAGTGTGTATATATTACACAACCAGGTACATGTTTTGAGATTTAAAATTTCTTTTTCTTTCTTTCTTTTAAAGAACTGGCGATCGTTTCACTAAAGGTCGTAAGTCAGAAACGTAGACGTAAATGCACTCTTAAGAGTTATGACCGTTTCACTAATAAATAGGATTTATGACTTACGATAAAAAGTGATCGCAAATTTAAGAATGGTGGTAGGTACTTGTCGTCGGGTCGATTCTCAGTGGAATATTATAACAAGACGTAGTGGGTTCTAACATTTATTGCAGTTGGAATTCATATTTCCATATAAAATAGACCCTGTAATGACAATATAAAATATATAAATAATGGATCAAGAAAGATAACTCTTGATAATTTATGCATTGGAATAAAGTAAATTACAAATATTACAAGTTTCTAAAATAAGCATAAGCTCAACATTATAATAAAGTAAAATAAAAATAGTATAATTAGCATCAATAAGCAAAACTATAAAAACAATTATCTTTACCTCACACTGGGGTGCAAAGGTCTTGAAATACAGGATATACCTCAGATCAAGCTGTTCATCAGTATTTAATATATCATGGCAACCTGAATATAAAAAAATGGGTTTATAACTATTGTGTTCAAAACATGCACAATTACACAAAACACAGTTTACACATAGAATTGTTAATAACTCACCTTTTTAATATTTTAATGGTAAAAATAGTATTATGCTCAATATTAAACTCATATTTCATAGTTCCAAATATTATTTCATTTAACCTTTAACATTTTATTGGAATTAATGTTTTATAAGTTTATCACATTTTAATAGCATTTAATATGTTAAAATAAGTTTATCACAATTTAATATGTTTTATAAATCAGTCAATCAATCAACTCAATCTCACTGAGAAAGTTATTTTATAGACAATTAGTAAGTTTAGTATAAATACCTTAATGAATGTTAGTGGTGTCAAATAGAAATATCATCAGTTCAATAGTCATCTAAAATTGGATCCAAAAGAATAGTAGTTGGCAATATGTCTGCCTTCCAAGATATGAAAAAGTAATAGAATGTCTCAAAGAACAAAAGAATTTCCCACCAAAAATTCAGGTGACTACAATAACCAATGAAATGAAATAACTGGTCAAACTGACCTTAACTAATCAAATATGCAAAGACAAGATACATATCAGGGTTACCTTTGCGAACTTAGGTCATAGCCCTAATTAGAATACAAAACATAACACAAAGTTGTAGACCTTATTAATTTTATTATTAAGAGGTTTTAAATATTATAATTAAATGAAAAAATTATTAAAGTAATTATATGAATATATTTTATTTAAAAAAAATATATTTTATGAACATAGTAAAAATGAAAAATTAAATTATTTACAACTGTCAAAATTGACTCTTCCACATACTCGTGTAAGTCGTAAATCGTAAGCCCATTTTTGAAGAGAAGAATTGCTATCTGCATCTTTTTTAATGCAAACATTAATCAAATGAAGCGAGCAAATGCCAATAACCTGTAAACCCAACTACCATACGATCACTCCTAATTAAGTACCATATGCTTAGCCGAGAAATATAAAGACAAATTGTATAATGTTTGCTGTGATCCGACCAGAGATCGGACTCACGAATACCTATCCCGTAACTTAATTGACAATAGCTTTGAATTCAATTGAAAAAAAACCCAGTGGTATGATATTACAATTTGTACTAATTTATCAATGAATACAATTAGCTTCTTGGTAAACACATGTGCGTACTTGACAAATTAACATAACAAATAATAAGACAAGCTTAAAATAGAACCAAGTAATATATTCCTTTTAAACCGTTTAGTCGTGTATATAAATAAATGTTCATACAAAAGACAAGGTATTTTATTTAAACCTAATAAAAAATCAAGGTAAATCTAGATCAAATACAAGGTTGTTCATTGTACATATCCCGGGTGCATGTCAAATCTTTGCAAAGCACTTCCTAGTACCATAAAATGTCGTCTTTTGAGGTATAATTCGTAATTGGATAAATAGTTCACCCCATGCCAACTTTTTAATTATCTTTCTTTATGATGGTTTCTTTTCACTTAATTCAATAATAAATTATATAATTCTTTACAAGATTTTACAGTTGAAATACAGGTAAAAATATAACTACATTTCAGAAACAAACTTTAATTGTTAAAACAACATAACCCCCTATGTTTATTTATACCTGTAATTAAAAGTGGGCAAACCAGGATTACACCCTCCTTTCTTAATTAGAATTTATTCTTTTTTGATGAGTAACAATAAAGTACGGAGCGCGTTAACTGACATGATAACTATTTTTATGACGTTATACGAAATAGTATTTCGCATAAACTATAATAAATCAAAAAAATATCTATTTTACGTTCACGATTTTTTGCTTATCATTGACTGTATGGAATTAGTATTGATATAGTGTCTGTGTTCAATATGATATCGTAAGTATGTGTTGAGTCGGTGTAAATTTTTGGCTGTCAATATCAATCATTTTTTTATATTAAAATAATTGCCTTTTTGATCAAAACAGAGAGGAATAATTCCTAAAAAAAAATAATTATATACTATATTAGAAGATGACACAAAATACCCTTCCGGAGCACATGAGTTATCATACGGTTTTTAGTAGGGTACATGTTGCTCGATCTTTAGCTTTCTGTGTAATGTTTTGTAGATCGTTGTTTGTCCTTTGGTTCTGTTTCTTTTGGCCATTGTGTTGTCTGTTTTTCTTCGACCTACGTATTCTGATTACCACCTTAGTATCTTCAAACTCTTCTTAAAGCACGGAATAACCAAATAGATATATCACTTATAAAGAGCATATGTGTATAGTCGCTTTCTAGAAAGACAAGACAAACCAATTGTCAAAACGTGTGCTGGACGCAGAACAACAACCCGTAATAATAAGTGTCAGTGTTTCGGCACGGATATGGTTTATTAGATATATTTGTTATTGAAATTTACAATTCCTAAGTAATGTAATTATTATTAAAACTAAGGTTATCCTTCATATCTTGACCTACACCTCGAAATTGACAGTGAGGGGCGGTTAAGAACGAAACTTTACCACAAAAGAGATGATTTCAATTTTCCCATTGTGAACTTTCCATTTATATGTAGAAGCAGGAATCAAATTCAACTTTTCAGAATTTATTTTCATATTCAATCTTGTTTTTTGTTTTATTGTTCTGGACAAATATCGAGAAAAAATACGGAAATAAAATCTTACTGACATTTGATTTTTTTTTAATGAAAGACCACAGTATTAGGACAGTTCTCTCGCGTAAGTAGAAGTCAAATTCAACTATTGAACATTCATTATTTGAAAACATTTCGGGTTTGGTGACGAGAGGATAGGGACCGTTTTCTAGTGCAAGTAGGAATAAAATTCAATTTTTCAGAATTTATTTTCTGTAAGTGAAAAGTATTTAATTTCTCTTACAGTGGGTTACAGCACTTTAAGTTAATTATACACAATGCCATACAAATGTTAGAGCCCCCAGTGTGATCATACTCTGTATCATTACACATGTATACTATCAGTTCAGTATTGGGACAGTTCTCTCGCGTAAGTAGCAGTCAAATTCAACATTTGAATATTCATTATTTGAAAACATTTCGGGTGGGAAGAATGATGGACGGGCAGACTAATTTGGTGACCGTTTTCTAGTACAAGCAGGAATCAGAATTTATTTTAATATTCGATCTCGAATTTGGAAATAAAATCTTACTGACATTTGATCTTTTATATGAAAGACTGCAGTATTGGGACAACTCTCTCGCGTAAACAGCAGTCAAATTCAACTATGGAGAATTCATTTCGGGGGAGGGGAGAATAATGGACGGGCCGATTAATCATTGGTGACAACAGGATAGGGACCGTTTTCTAGTGCAAGAAGGAATAATGAGTAATGAATTTAAGTTAATTATACACAAAGCCATACAAATGTCAGAACCCTCAGTGTGATCATTTCCTGTATCATTGTACAGATACACTATCAGTTCACACACTTTTTGAATACAAATAATTCTATCATTAAAACGCAAACTGAAGAAAAAAAAATATAATAACACATGCACATGCATACACATGCATGCACACAAACAAGTTAACAATTAACTTATAAAAGAAATAGTTTTGTTAGTGAAAACAGTTGTTAATAAAAGTAATACAGCAATAATAATTATAGTATAACTAACTGTTATGTCTGATTACCAAAAATATGTCACGAATGACCGCACAATTGATAATTCACGAATGCGCGAAGTGCATGAGTGAATTATCAGTGTTGTACGGTCATGAGTGACATATGCATTGTATGTGTTTATTTCTTTATTGTGCATTAATATACAACTGTGTCCTTGACTACTCGTTGACTCCGCCCACTTTATTCTTTGAAGTTAAAATGGCGCCGCCCTTTGAACATGGATTCATGACTGAAAAGTTTGTCTAATGCTTTCAATTTTGTAAATAAATAAATTCATGTGCACATATTTCGATTAGGAATGTACTTTTCATGTTGTTTACTTGTAAACTTTGTGACCATAGTATGCACTCGACCTTGAAAGACGCAATTTTATTTATTGACACTTGATTTATGTTTCGTTTTTATTATGTACATTTCATTTGTAACCTTGTGGGAAGAATGTCTTGTGAAAGAAATCGGATGCATGCCAATATTTGGCCGTTAACAAAACCAAAACTATTTCAAATTCGATGGATTATATTATTAGAAAACAAGTAATTTAACAATATAACAGCTAGGAAATGTAAATCGTTAAATGTGGGTCCAAAAAATAGCGAGAGTGAAAATAAAAATGGTAATTTCACTAGTGAAATTATCGTTTTTATTTAACTCGGAAATCACGGTATTTCATCGATATCTATATAATAATAAAGTTTAATTAAAAAATAAATGATAAAAACTTAACAGAAAATAATAGAAATAACTTATGGAAAGTAAAAAAAAATAACACAAAACAAACGATTTTATATTTTGATACCTTTTCTTGAAATGTCTGTAAAATAAAAGAAATACATATAAATATACAGCTAAACTATGTACAATAATTTACCTGTGTGCTATGCATAGCTCTCGTGGTCGATCAGTCTAGCATGTTTTGTACTTGTCATGCAGTACACAAACATGTTAAAAAAACATGGCGTAATAACACCGTGGTCAAGACAGAAGGAATTTTTAATACAACATTCATCGTTTAATTCATGAAAACCGGCTGTTAAACTCGATCTTGGTGAAATGTGTAAATTACGTTTTTATTCTTTGTCAGCCGTGAATACTTGATTGCATATATTCATTAATACAGACTCGATCTTTGGCGAAATATGTATTCCGTTTTCATTTGTTGTGTATTCGTTTTTTACTTCTATTAACGGTGTATACACTATCGATACCATACAAATTCATAACTAAATGAAAACAAACATCCACGTTTTCTCAACTCGATCTCGTATACGTACCCATCCGTAATAAATTGATAAATGTACAAACATCTATATGATATAAAGATATATAGATAAGATAATTATATATAAAGATTATCGATAAAATCCGGCCCAACAAAGAATTAAATTGAACGGGAAAGTATTAATTTGACGGTGTAGCACTTAATCTCTCGGGGCAAGCCTAATCTCCGCGATTTAGTATTAATCCCCAGGTTTCACACTGAATTTCCGCGGAAAAGTATTAAAATCTAATACTTTACCCCGGAAATTAATATTGTGCCAAGGAAATGAATACTTTGATGGCCCTAGTGACGTACTCCATGGTACTCAGTACACTTCGCTTGGTACTCTAGTCATATCACATAGTACTCTGTGTACTCATCACTGCGCTATCTTTGTACCACACTGTAGTATCCTCACTGCACTAGTTGGGTACTGATACTATTTTGTCACCTAATTGGGCGCGCTTGGTACTCTGTGGTCACCTCACTGTGCTAGTCATCGGGTACTCTGGTCAACTCACTGCGATAGTCGTTGGATATACTGTTGTCATCTCACTCCGCTAGTTGAGTCCTGGTACTATTTGTCACCACAATGGGCGCGCTTGGTTCCCTGTGGTCACCTCACTGCGATAGTTGTCGAGTACTCTGTCACCTAACTACGATATATGGGTACCACACTGAGATATCATCAATGGACTACCTTGGTACTATGTTGTCACCTCATTGCACTATTCGACGGGTACATGGGTTACTTTAATGCGATGATCGTGGGGTATTCTGGACACCCCACTTTGCTAGTAGGATAGTCTGATCACCTCACTGTGCAAGTCGTAGAGTACTCTAGCAGGATAGTCTGATCACCTCACTGTGCAAGTCGTAGAGTACTCTAGCAGGATAGTCTGATCACCTCACTGTGCAAGTCGTAGAGTCCTCTAGCAGGATAGTCTGATCACCTCACTGTGCAAGTCGTAGAGTACTCTAGCAGGATAGTCTGATCACCTCACTGTGCAAGTCGTAGAGTACTCTAGCAGGATAGTCTGATCACCTGACTGTGCAAGTCGTAGAGTACTCTAGCAGGATAGTCTGATCACCTCACTGTGCAAGTCGTAGAGTACTCTAGCAGGATAGTCTGATCACCTCATTGTGCAAGTCGTAGAGTACTCTAGCAGGATAGTCTGATCACCTCACTGTGCAAGTCGTAGAGTACTCTAGCAGGGTATTCTGGTCACATTACTCTTGTAGCTGGGTACTATATCATCGCTTCAGTGGACACTGTGGTGGCCTCACTGGGCATGCTGTGGTCGTCTGCTGAACGTTAAAATTATATTTTAAATGAACAAAACAGCTGTATGCATATTAATGAATATAATATGTCAAATAAACGTTAGAGCATACCGAAGGGACAATTCAAAATGGACAATCTAGAGAAACTGGCAACATAGGATACAGAAGATGAAAACAACAAAATAGAAACACAACCTAATGTGTGTTGGACACCACTCTACCCAAAGCAAACACTAATTACGTAAATAAGACATGAGCCCTCCTACAAACAAATGGAGAAAAAGACGAATCGAACATGCGGAAATCGTAAGGGATATCACAACACGGAACTCAGAACGTAAAGACACATAATAGAACAACACAATAAACTGAACAAAATGTGGAACACGGACCCCCACCAAAACCAGAGGTGAACTCAGGTGCTCACGAATGGTAAGCAGTTCCTGCTTCTTATAAGACACCCGACGTATTACTCATATATACAGTCAAGTCCGGTAAAAGTCTTGTCAGTAAAAAGTAAAAGATCTTCAACGGTAGGGTCAGAAAAGTTCAAAAAATTTAAATAATAATCGTCCTGAAATTTGTTTGGAACTTTTCTGACCCTATCGTTGAAGTTAATGCAGTGGTACGTCACTTCTGTCATCCGTGGGTCCTTATACGACAAAATTGGCAATAAATGTGTGAAAAGCTTAAAATTCTGGAGAACTTAGCACAAATTATGCACAAAGCAAAAACAGGGGCATGTCCTAGTTTGAATGACATAATGGAAATAAGGTGCAATAAATGTACTCGAAGCGAGCAGCAGTACGATTTTTATACCTGCCGAGTTGCATGCCTTGTGGATTATTAGTATCTCTATAGGGTCGACACATGCAATTTGATGTTAACATAAGATTGTATGAATATTGACACGAACAAGTTAAAATAAGGAAAAAGAGATGAAATAATAAAGAAATAAAGAAATTTTATCGAAAATAAATTTGTAAGCAGAAAGTTAAAAAAAAAGGGGGGTGGTAAGTCCGTGCCACGAGCGCCTGTGCGATAGACAGCAGTTTCTTATACACATTAAAAAATGTCGAACGTTTAGTAATGAAAAATGCATCACTTGGTATTGGATTAATTGGTTTAGACAAACAAGGAGCTTTCTCGCGAGGTTTAAAATCATTACAATATATTGAATTGTGCAACAATAACTTTACCGAACCATTCATTAACGAAATGCTTAATGATCAGTTTGATTCTTTACTGTCGTTAGTGATAGATAATGATTTGTTTAACCATATTCCGGTAATACTTTCAAACTTTCCGAAACTTCACCAGATGGACCTGAGAAACAATAAAATACATATTTATAAATAAAAAAATGCATTCGAAGAAGTTACATTTATTTCTGAACGGAAATACCAATTCTATGTAATTGTGATTCTCCTCATTTTATTGAATGAATATTTTCAACAACTGTACTTTTTGATCGCCAAGGGAATTATCCCTATCTATATACCGATGGCAGCTGTAAAACTACTCGTCAAGTCTTTGAACAAATAGAAGATATCAAAATAAAATGTGTGTCTCAATTGTGGCTTAATTTAGATGTAACTTTCTCATTGGTTCTTATACTGGTTATTATTTTAAGTAGTGTTGTTTATAGATATAGAATCTCCCCACAATATTGCTCTCTGGTTACTAGAGGATTATATCGCCATTACCGGAAGTTAGACGGTGATTCAAAGGAGTACCAATATGATGCTTTTGTAGCCTATAGTGCTGACGATTATAAATGGGTGTATGAACCACTTCAAACTTATCTGGAAAAAAATCAAGGCTTCAGACTTGGACTACATGAAAGGGATTTTGAAGCTGGAAAATATATTGCTAACAATATAATTAATGCTATCAATACGAGTAAAAAGATAATCTTTGTGATTTCAAGTTCATTTCTGAAAAGTGACTGGGGTCAGTACAAATTAGATATGACAAGAATGCACATGTTTCAACAGAATAAAGAAATGTTAATAGTCATTATATTGGAGGATATGAGTATCCGTAGAATGCCTGCACGTCTGCAACAAATATGTGGGAGCATCACGTGCCTTGAAGCAGACGACATTGTCCGTGGATGTTCAAATCCTGATAGCAGTCATACATTTTGGAAAAGATTAAACCAAGCAATGTCTGTATGAAGGTAGTTCTAATTGTGATAAATTGACATTGTTACCACGTGGTATATACGCGTTATAGTGCATTGTTTTAAATATTAGATTTTAAAACACTTTGTATACGTTATAAAACCCAACATCACTTATTACTACTGAAGATAACACTGGAAATTACAAGTAAAGTACTGATTTAAAACTGTCTAATTAATTATTATAATTATGTTGTTCACAATATTTTCTGTCGTTTGGCCCTTTAGTAGTTTTTGACTTATCGATGAGACTGGATGGTTTATATTTATATCATATATGTTTATTTCTTCATTCGCTGGACGTTAAACACCAATCAATCAATCAATCAATCAATCAATCAATCAATCAATCAATCAATCAATCAATCAATCAATCAATCAATCAATCAATCAATCAATCAATCAATCAATCAATCATTCCATCAGACAGAAAATCAAAACAATAGACATTATGCAAAAAGAATTTGCAAAACAAAAATGATAATAAGAAGGAACAGCACAAGTAAATCTATAAACAGAAAAACACATTAGAATGAAATATAAAATTATAATGACCAATAGAGATTAAGGTTATGGTGTTTAATGCCACATTCAACAATATTTCAGTTATATCGTGGCGATCAGTTTTATTGGTTCAGGAAACCGGAGTACCCGGAGAAAACCACTGACCTGCCGAAACACACTGACAAACTTTATCACATAATGTTTATCGAGCACACCTCGCCTGAGTGAGGCTCGTACTCACAACGTTAGTGGCGATAGGCACTGATTGCATAGGTAGTTATAAACCCAACATCACTCATTACTACTGAAGATAACACAGGCAATTACAAATAAAGTATTTATTCATAACTGTCTAATTATTATTATTTTTTTTTTCTTTTTTTTTTTAAATTTCAGATCATTTTTATTCAAAAACCCTGCTATATAATTACCCTATATAGCCCAGGGGAGCTACATAGGGGCCCCTGTGGTTTACATAACTCATTTGACCAGGGAAAATATCAAATTGAGTAAAAAAATACACTCCCTTTCATTCACAAAATGAAAATTACAAATATACATGTACATTTAATTTGTTTTTTCTTTAACTTTATTTTTTATAACAAATATTATTGTAGCAAATAGAAAAACTAATCATAGCGATTTGAGAACGGTATCACTAAATAAAACTAACTGCAGTTACCTGATAAATCAAACACACCTTATTGTTTTGAGTGTAGTTTTACGACAGCAGCGTGGCTATTTATTCTTACATACATTTTCCTATTTTCATTCTTGGGTCCTACAATTATCATCAGTTTGTGTTATTCATTCAAATGGAAT
Organism: Bathymodiolus septemdierum; assembly: GCA_963383655.1. Classification (NCBI taxonomy): domain Eukaryota; kingdom Metazoa; phylum Mollusca; class Bivalvia; order Mytilida; family Modiolidae; genus Bathymodiolus; species Bathymodiolus septemdierum. The sequence goes on from OY726522.1 coordinate 82,981,221, forward strand.
TATAGGGAAAATGCAGTTAGATTAATAAATAACATATACACTATAGGGTCTACATATTAACAGACAGCTTTGTAAGTAAGAAATAATCAATATATGTGTCAATACAACAATGTACTAGAAAGGAGTGTGTATCTGGTCATTTACAACACCGTGACGCAGATAAATTAATTCATATGAAAACAGTTAGATACAAAACATATTTGTCATTTCTGTATAGATATTATTTCTCGTTTTACTTTTGGCAAGAGAAAATATTAATGAAATTTCGCTTTTAGTTAAGTTGATAATTTTCAATTTAGTAATTTTTTTCTTTTGGTATTTAGCAACATTTCGTTCTTTCCAACTCATCCACTTTGTGGTTGTCAAAATCGTGTTGACTATTGCGTTAATTTGGTCGTCTCTGTGGCTTATTCCTAAGATTATCGAATTTTCTGATTTTGATATAGTTTTAATTTCATTTTGTTCATAAAATTCATTGATTTTTTGGAAAATTTCTGTCCACACACTATCCACCAATTTACAGTTAATGAAAAGATGCATTACATTTTCGGGGTCTTTACAGAAATGACAACCACCATTTGGAGATTTATTCATCTTTTGTAACCTTTCTTCTGTATATATTATTCTATGTATCACTTTCCATTGTAATTGTTTGGATTTTCTATTTGCGAGATTTTTAAAACGTCTACCCCATATTTCTTCCCATGGTAATTCTACTCCGAAATAAATTTCCCATTTTTGTTGACATATTGGAATATTTTCTATTGCAAAAAAGTACTGTATATCTTTGAGGAGAAGTTTTTTATTTCTAGAATATTATCATTTTTTATAAATTCGCATGTATTTTTCACTGTAAATGGATAGATTTTAGTATTTTCTTGATTAATGTTGTCTGATTTGAGCATGAGAAGTAGTTCATGGGAAAATGATGCTTTTATACGGCTGTATTCGGCAATCCAGTTTCTTTTATCACGCAGTCTATTGAATATTTCAGTGGAATTTACAAATATTTTACTATTTTGATCCCAGATATCTTTCACCGTTTTAAACCCACTTTTGGAGAAATTGGACAAAAATAGAGCTTTTCGTTTATATCTTATTTTCGAATTGCCAAATATATGTTACTCTAATATATTTTCTTTTGTGTTAATTTTATTTAAACTCAGAAATTCAGACCAGCAATTTAAGAGATTCAGATAATATCTTGAAATCTTCCTTAATCCAATATCTTTGATATCTGAACATTTACAGAGAAAAAAATCGGTCTCAAATTTTGAATCCATTGATGTCAGCCAATATTTACCAATAACATTGCATTTATCTAATTCTGAGTGTATTATATTATGCATACATTTAACTTGCTTTGCCTTAATAAAGTGATTCAAATTCATCATTCCCACCCCCCCTTTATTCTGTGGTAAACTGCATACGTTTCTAGATATTTGGTTTGTTTTACCATCCCATATAAAATCCCATATGATAGAATTTATTTCCTTTTCAAATTTTACTGGAATACCCCTCATTTCTATTTCATAGCCTATTACCGATAAGACAAATGATTTGATAATTAAAATTTTTCCAAAATACGTAAGATCTCTTGATTTCCAAACCTCCATACAACTTTTTATCTTATTTATCTTTTCTAACCAAATCATTTCTAAGTCAATTGCATATCCATGAAATACCCCCAAAGCTTTAACCGGTTTTGTTGACCACTTAATATTTTTAAATCTTTTTGCCCCAGAAGCTTTTTCATATATTTCAAGTGTTTTAAATGTTTCCTCGATGGATTCTTCAGTTTTATTAATCAATTGAGTGTCATCAGCAAACATGTTTACCTTTGTCTCTATATCCGGTCCATTTCTAGTTGGTAAAGATATGCCTACTATCTTGGGATTGCGTCTAATGGATGTCGCCAATGGCTCCGCCTGCAAAATGTATAGCATCGGAGCGATTGGGCATCCTTGATGGGTTGAACGTGAAATGTTGACGAAGCGGGATACAAATCCGTTCGTCTGAATACTTGTTTTTGCATTTTTGAAAAGCATTTTTACCCAGCCCCTGAAACAGTCACTAAAGCCAAATTTTTCAAAGCACAAATCTATCCACCCCCACTCAACTCTATCGAACGCTTTCTGTTGATCTAGGAATATAATTTCCCCCTCTTCATCTTCCATTTCTGTATAGTCTATGATATCCTGTAATAATCTATTCCCCTGAAAAATATTCCTACCCTTTACGAACCCCCTTTGGTCGGTATTAATTATATTTGGTAATACACGTTTTAGTCTCTCGGCTAATATTTTTGACACAATTTTATAATCCACGTTTAGAAGAGTAATAGGCCTCCAGTTTTTTATATCCTCCCTTTCCCCCGATTTGAATATAAGTGTAATTATTCCACTATTCTGAGATTCACTAAGTTGTTTTTGATCAAAAATCTCCCTCACCACAGACTCAAAATCTTCTCCAATAAGATACCAATAATGTCTGTAAAATTCACTAACAATCCCATCCTCCTCTGGTGATTTATCGGGTTTTTGTAATTTTACTGCCTTTGAAATTTCATCCAAAGTTATTCCTTCATCACAAATCTCTTTATCCTCTTGACTTAATTTTTTTTCCAAATTATTTAATAAATATGCGGCCGAATCACTGTCCCATCCTTCTGAGGTAAAGAGTTTTTCGAAAAAAATTACTTGTTCCTCTAAAATAGACACAATATCCTCTTTATATTTGCCATCGTTAGTTTTAACTCTATTCCATAGTTTTTCTTTACCCTTCTTTTTCTCTAGGTTAAAGAAATACTTGTAGATTGTTCCCCCTTTTCATACCAATTTACTTTTGATCGAATTCTAGAGGCTTCTGCTTTTTTTTCATAATACCCTTTAATGTTGCCCCTTAACTCAGATATTTCATTTTTATTGTCCGAGTTGCTTTCAACAAGTTTCTCTAAAGTAGTTTCCCAGATCTTGAGTTTCGTTTCAGCTATGTTTAATTTGTTTGATACGCCTATAGTTAAGCTTTTTATTTTAATCTTAGTTTGCTTCCACCATTCCAATTTATTTTTGAAGTTATTTTTCTGAAGTTTCCATTTATTCCAAAAACTTTCAAATATGCGCTTAAATAAATCTGTTTGAATAACGGTATAATTCATCTTCCTTAACCCCGGACCTCGTTCTGGTTCACTTACTTTCAATGTCATGATAACACCATCATGATCACTAAATGGAAAGTGAATAATTTTAATCTTTTGTGATGCAAAATTAAGTTCACTGCTGATGAAAATGAAATCTATACGCGAGTGTGAATTGACCCGGCCGAATGTAAAACATTTACTGTTTGGATTGCGTGCTCTCCAAACGTCGATCAAATCATTTCTTTCTATATATTTTTTCAATTCCGTTGAACCTATGTCATCGCGGTTTGGTATTGGCTTCCTATCTAGACTTTTCAAGAGTGTACAGTTAAAATCTCCCAGAACTATATTTTTGTCCGCCGGATTCATCGAAATTGATTGATTAATAAATATTTTCTTATCATTACCCAAATTAGGAACATAAACATTATATATATTTACGCTATAAGTATTTGATATCTTTACCACACATGAGATTTTCCTACCAGTATTATCTCGCCCCGTTTCTGTAACTTCGTAATCAATTGTTTTTGAAAAGAGGATAGCAACACCTCGTGAATTACTTGAACCATGATTCCACATACTTTTAGCCCCCATTCATTTTTCCATTTTAATTCAGTATCAATCGAACAGTGTGTTTCTTGTAAACACGCGATATCGATTTTCTTTTTTCGACACCAACAAAACACCGCATTCCGTTTTTTGTCGTCTGCTATACCATTAACATTTAATGTAACAATACAAAGAGACATATTTACAAATTGACAGTGAAAGGTCACAATTTGGAACTCACCTCACACAGGCGACTACAATTAAACATAGGTATATTTAAAACAAGTATGACAACAATAATTATACAATAAATCACACTCTTTATATTGTTAAAGTAAATTACAGACAAATCAATCGGTATTATATTAGACACGAATAACATAATTGTTATAAAATAAAACACTTGAAACAAATTTATATTGAAGAGATCAAGATTTGGGACGCCTCGCTTAGTGGCACTAAAAATAGATACCGGTAATTTTGTCATTGATAGGTTATGAATTAGAATGTTTGTTACGTGTAAACAAAGTACATGATATATATTTTGAAACATGCGAAAATAATAATTATAATTACTAGGAATGTCAATGATCAAATATTACCATGAATATATTTTGTTCAATTGTTACTATAGCTTCAAAATGGTTTGGGAATTTTTGATTGTTGTTTATCTGTTGAACCTGGGGTTGATGTTGAACTTCTGATACGTTTGTTAGTATTTGGAGTCGTGTATTCGCCTTCTACTGGTGATTTTGCATAATCCAGTATTATGTCACTTATAACACTAGCTCCTGCTTCACTAATGCGGACACCACTTGGGTCATTTAATTTGTAGAGTGCTCTGTTTGGTACATTGCTTGGAGTGAACTCTGACCACAAGTCAATAAACCTCATCTTATTGTTTTTCAAACACAATTGTTTTATGAAGGTGTTAACAGACGATACTACAGAGTTTAATGCTTGGATGTGTGTACCTTTCTCTCTTCTTGGTAGTATGCTACATACACCTATGCTAGCATTTGGATATTTATGCTTCACATTCTCAACACATGTGGTTACATTAACAATAATTTGTTCAGTATCATTTCTATACTGTGTTACATCATTTGTACCAAGACTCAATACTTACACTATCGACAGTTTCACTATCAACTTGTGAATCAGACTTATCTAACAGTTTTTGGACTTGGTCTAATGTAGTACCTGACACAGAGATGTTATGTACATTGGGGTTTTCAAAGACAAGCCTTGTACAATTTGATGCTCCAAGGATGACACTTTGTGTTGCCATTACTGGGTGGGATTCATTAGAAAACACACAATTTGTAGTTGTATTATCATCATTTGTTATTTCACCATTTCCGGGGATTTGTTGTTTCTATCCATATCAGCTTCCCTTCCCTCGTGGATGTCATGCATATAGACCCCATATAGATCATGGTCTGTCGCCTCACAGTTCCATCTTATGTGGCCTTCCTTGCCACAATTATAACATACGTTATCAGAATGGGGACAATCTTTAATAGTATGGTCCTTACTGTTACACCTGAAACATGCCCGTGCTTTTGCCATCGAAGGTTTTCTCACGCAACGGTATGATGGATGGTCGGTTTGTGAACAATATTGACATTCAGTTCTGTTGTTGTCGGCGAATATTCGGACATCAAATCTCCCGAATTTGCTCATAATTGGAATAAGGGGAACACAGTTCGTGAGTTGCATATATCGGGTACCTGTTTCGATATTCGTACCCTTAATCATACCTCTGCGTAGAGAGCCTTGTACCACATCTCCGAATTTTTGCATAAATGCACATATTACCTGATTGGATAATTCACACGGTGCATCTTTTATTGTTATATTTGTAACTTGCTTCTCTACATCAACGAATTTTATATATCTGTTTCTAATTTCGACCCCCCTTGTTAATAGAATGTGCTTAGTGTCGGGGTCGAAAACTGTGACAATACAGTTTGTTTCTGTTATTTGTATGGACTGTATTAATTTTTTTTCTACAAGTTTTTCAATTTCTTCTAAAACTTCAGTGTGTGCTATACTCTTTGTAAAGCTTGTACTAAAGTGTACTGACAAATGTCTCTGGATTTGACTTTTGTTGTGATCATTTGTTTTGGAAGCCGCCATTTTGTAAACATTGGACAGTAACTCACAGTAATTAGAGTGAGAAGAATTCTTCCAAAGGTCACTACTTTTTGTCTGTAATAGTGATATGGTGATGAAAGCAGCAAATATTGTCAATATATAATGTCCTTATTCACCACATATATCAAACAAGATCCGATAAGTAAACTAAATCTACATTTTTACACGGAGCTTTGTAAACACAAAAATAGCACTTCAAGGGCGGTTAAATTCTGTCTAATTAATTAATGTAATTATGTTGCTCACAATATTTTCCGCCGTTCGGCCCTTTAATAATTTTTGACTTATCGATGAGATCTGAGAGTATGTGTGTAATGCTCTGATTAAATATCATGTTTATTATATCATCATTTCTTTTGACAGAATTGTTTGATTGTTGTTTTGTTTTCGTTTCTTTTTTTGTGTGTTGTTGTTGTTATTTCTTTTTTCGGTGTTGTTTTATTTGTTGTTGGTATTTTTGTTTTTTTCATTTATTTATGTTTTCGGTTTTTTTTTCATGATTTGTTTGTTGTTGGTTTTTTTTTTTTCTTTGTTGTTTTTTTTGTTGCAGTTGGTTTTTTTAATTAATTTATTTATATTTTTTAGTGGGTTTTTTTTATGATTTGTTTGTTGTTGGTGGTGTTGCTTTTAAGGGAAGGAGTGGGGATGTACTACATATTTTACCTGTTTGTCAACTTGTGGAATTCCCTACACATGCAAATCCCTTTCGTGCAATGTAAACTAATATATCGAATTCGTCCTGTGTTGTCCTAAAAATGGTAAATGTCTAGGTTCTTATCTCTGCCTTTAAGTTGTAGCTTATTATTAAAATATAGAACGGAATTCGGACAACGCTGAACTGTATACACGCCATTTCAGAAAGTAGATGTCAGATTTTGCAAGTTGTCCAAAGTCAGTTCTGGAGATCTCAAACTAAGATGGAGACATTTATCCCATTTACGGACGTGTACATTTTTGCATATAAATATGTAAATCCATGATCATGAATTATACAAACGAGCGAAATTCGTAACTCTACTGTAAAAGGAAAATCCAACAAGGGAACGTTAAATGCATCGGTTCACGGCGCAGTTAACCTTTACATTTGTGCCATTTTTTTACGTTGTAAATATATTCAAATTTGCTACATATTAGAGATTGTATTTCACAAAACAAGATCAAGTGATGATATTTCAATTCAAAAGTATAAAGGGTTTACAAAGCACATGTACCTATTGAGAATGATTACTGTTATAAAGTCACTAGCACTTCCAATATCAATTCAAAGACTTACTGTGCTTTCAATCTCCCCCTAAATGCACTATAAAAGAAATACAAGACATGTGCAATGTGGAAAGGGAAAAATGAAATAATAACGTACAGCTATGATCAATGGGCTTAAAGGTGCCATATATTAAATCGTTTTGTTGGACAAAGAAAATGTATTGGATTAATAAACTATTAGACCCACTGAATGTTGCAGTCTTGAAATCTTTATTTCGATACAAAGATGGGGAGGTGATAATATTCTGTGCTTCAATAGAGGCTTTGATCCACTCGATTCAACGACTGAAATATATTCAGTAAAATGCACTTATATATATCTTAAATTTATATTTACCATGTGATAGAATGTGAGTCATGTGATCATCCTAAGCTTACTGATAGCTTTCGCGGAATAACTTCAATTTCTACTGTTTTGCCCTCAATTAAAGGCGTGGGCAATGAACATGTTTAACATATGTAACTGAGACGGAAAAAACCCCAATAAAAGTACCGTTCCTTTACTCAAATTTATCGAGGTATCTAATGGTATTTTCTTTCATATATGAGTACTTCCTTGTTCATGTGAATGTGTTTATCTTAATACACATTTTTGTATTTAATTGATATTATACAATTATAGCAATTCATGTTTTTTGTCGACCCGATACATATAATTTTTCAATATAAGACTTATCAAGGGCGTACTCGATATGCCACACTCGATATGTTTTTATCTAAAGTTTTTTGACATGTCCTTTCACATTTTACTTCAAAAAGAAATAAAAAGAATAACAGTGACTTGATATTTATATAAAATGCGTTTTTCACAAAGACACCATGAACTTTTAATAATGTGTTGAAAAGCTTTCTGATTTTCATTGTGCATCATGATATTTTAAAGAATCTGCAATTTGTATAATATCGAATATATTTTTCCCAAAGTAATACATTAGTTTAACAGATTTAAAGTTGTTTTAATAGACGGTTCGTCTTTACCTCAACTTGTTTGTAGGAGGGCTCATGTTTTATTTACCCTTTTTGTGTTTGTTTGCGCATAGTGGTGTCCAACACATATTATGTTGTGTTTTTGCTTTGTTTTTCTTCGTCTTGTGTACCGTATGTTGACAGTTTCTCTGGGTTGTCCATTTTTTATTGCCCCTTTGATATTATCTAAAGTTTATTTTCTTTTGAGGGGTTTTGGTAGTTAAGTGATTGACACAACATGACTTCGCATACAACAGTAAGTAATATCCGGTCTTACGTTATAGGTTAGAGTGACAGTGTTTACGACTTTGTCAGATTTTTCAAATCGGAATTTTTCTCCCAAACTTGAACAGATGTGAGTGAAAATTCTTCTTAAATGGCCAAAAACACCGAAAAGTGGTTTTCACGAAATATTTCCGGGAAAGCGTGTTCGCAAGCAATTTATGTCTGGGCTACTCTAATTCAAATCAATCAAGATAACTCCGCCTCTGTATGATGAACTGCGCGGAATCGGTTTGTTGATGAAAATGTCTTTTGTCGGAACATCTAGCCATGGAAGAAAACCGACTTTGACCGAAAATGGCTAATAATTTGAGTTTTGATCGATAAATTGTGTTCCTATAGGTAAATATGTGTAATTTATCATTAAACATCTATGAATTATACATTTTAGTCTAAAGATAGATCATCCATGTCTTTGTTTTGATAAATCTGGGTCAATGCGTTCTACGTTATCATACTGGGTCATGAATAATTAATGAGCTTGGCCAACAGACGATCAGAAGTAATTTGTTTAATTACATCTAATTAAGCAAATTTCTGTTTATCTGAGATGGTTATTTGGTCATTTTATTGATTTATCTATCTTATTTTCAAGTTGTTGTCAAACTTAAAAATTATAAAATATCGTAGACACTGTCACTTTAATGTTGTAGGTCCAATGAAGACATGCAATTGTTTCCTGGCACCATCTCAAGTTATCCGGTATCTAGATATTGAGATTTGAATGGCTTTACATACCAGACACGAATATGTGTTGTATTGTAATTTTTGTTCTGTCCATCTTCGATTTACGGATTCTAATTACCCCTTTGGTATTTTCAAACTGTTCTTCCATTCTTCTTACGAAGGCTAAACTGTATCTTAGATTCGTTCCCAGTCGTCGGTCATGCAACGTAAGAGCATCTAAACAATGTTTTGCATTGTGTTGGTGCATTCTAATTGTACAGTTAAATTAGTGAATACACACGCTAAGAAAAACTTGAAGATACCAAAGTGGTAATCAGACGCGGTAAGTCGCAGAAGAACAGACAATACAACGGCTAATAGAAAAACAGACTTACGATGGCAAACACCACTACACAACAAACTAAAGATCACTAAGATTGCTTCCAAGTTCGATTCCGTGTTACTTCTGACAGGTCGGTTATTTTAATTCGGTTTCCGTTAACAATAAAACTAACCAGCACAATATAACTGAATATTGTATAGAATAGTGTTGTAATTCACAGACCCTAAATAATGTAATTACATATGTATTAATAAAATTAAAATTATCTCCCCTCATCCCCTCAGGCATAATGTGACCTTAGACGACTTTGATTATTCTGTTTAGGCGCTTTGGTTCTCTTCTTCCGAAAGACGATTAAATTATTTGGCTTTCCAATCTTTTGATTATGAAGGTTATTTCATGCAGAAATCGTGAGGGACATCACAACATGGAACTCAGAACGTAAATAATCTTAATTTAAGTGTGAATCGTACGATCTGTTGGGTTCCAGTTCAGTGCCTTTAACTTTCGTATTTAAACACGAGAAATGTAAAAATATGTGTCATTTCACTCTGTAAATATGGCAAATATGTTTTATCTTTCCTTATTTGTGACGCTTTTCTTTGTGTTTTTAAACCATGCTTTATGTTTGGAATCCAAATTGTGTAATGTATCATTTATAATGGATGACGATATTATATGTGACTGTTCTGCCCGTGGACTTAAGAGTATTCCACGTGACTGTCCAGGTAACACAACACAGCTGATCATGACCGGAAACAACCTGTATTTGTTGGATGATGATGCATTTATTCATTTTCCTAAACTACAATATCTTAACATGGAAAACTGTAAGATTTCAAAAACAGGACAAACGCCGTTTACCAAATTAGATTTATTAAGAGAGTTGAACATCAACAACAACCCGTTGTCAGCATTTCAGTGGAACATTTTAAAACCATTAGTTACCTTGCAGACTCTCCGGATATCCCACGACTTATTAACTACTTATCCTGAACAGTCATGGATAGATCTTTCAAACATAACACATGTTTTCACAATTGGAGGCCCCACTGAAATGTTTGGAAATGTGTTTACTGCCATGGAGAGTTTAATTTATCTTCATCATGGAGCAGAATCGTGGTGCGATATTAAGATTTTATATAATTTAACGTTTGAAGCGTTTACAAACATTTCAATAAAAACTTTAATATTTGCATCGTCCTGTCAAATTTATTTTGTGGAATTAGACGCTTTTCTGCCATTACAGTCTGTATCAAAATTTTCAATTTCACGTCAAGGGAAGATGCTGATGTCAAATATGCTTCCAGCATTCCACGTATTCAAAGATCACAAGATGGAAGAAATCAATCTATCAGGCAATTTTCGTTCCCACGGCGAGTTTATCATAACACCCAGGCTGTTTTCCTACATTGGAGATATATGTGTCAAATCCATCATACTTTCAGATAATGGAATAAAGCTTATCGAAGGAGACGCTTTACTAAGCATGAAATATAAAACGTGTTTGGAAAACCTTGATTTGAGTTACAATAAATTTGACTATCACGGGTGGCTCGTCATAACATTTTTTGTACTATTTAATAATCTGAAGAGCATTAACTTTTCTGGAAAGCTTATTGCGTCGAAAGAATTTACAATGATTGGTAAAAGCATTGCACTAAATTTTCCGAATTCTTTGGAATATGTTGATTTATCATATCTTGGTGACCTACGTGATTCGGGAAATAGCATCAATATATCTGCAAACAATTTACATTTCTTTGATTTAACAGGGTCATATTTCTTTAACTGTAATTATAAATGGTATGGACTACATAATGTTAAAGTACTAAATTTCTCCGAATCTAAATGCTCATCGATAGACAGCAGTTTTTTAAGCACATTCAAAAATGTGGAACGCTTAGTAATGAAAAATGCATCACTTGGTATTGGATTAATTGGTTCAGACAAACAAGGAGCCTTCTTGGGAGGTTTAAGATCATTACAATATATTGAATTGTCCAACAATAAATTTAGCGAATCATTCACTAACAAAATGTTTAGTGATCAGTTTGACTCTTTACTATCGTTGGTGATTGATAATAATTTGTTTAATCATATTCCGGTAATACTTTCAAATTTTCGGAAACTTCACCGGATAGACCTGAGAAACAATAAAATACATATTTTGACACAAGTTGAAATAGAAGATATTGAAAATCTAAATAAAAAAATGCATTCGAAGAAGTTACATTTATTTCTGAACGGAAATCCAATTCTATGTAATTGTGATTCTCTTCATTTTATTGAATGGATATTTTCAACAACTGTACTCTTTGATCGTGAAGGGAATTATCCCTGTCTATATACTGATGGAAGCTATAAAACTACTCGTCAAGTCTTTGAACAAATAGAAGATATAAAGATAAAATGTGTGTCTCAATTGTGGCTTATTTTAGGTGTAACTTTCTCATCGGTTCTTATACTGGTTGTTATTCTAAGTAGTGTTGCTTATAGATATAGAGTGTCCTTACAATATTGCTGTCTGGTTACTAGAGGAATATATCGCCATTACCGGAAGTTAGACGGTGATTCAAAGGAGTACCAATATGATGCCTTTGTAGCCTATAGTGCTGACGATTATAAATGGGTGTATGGACCACTTCAAACTTATCTGGAAAAAAATCAAGGCTTCAAACTTGGACTACATGAAAGGGATTTTGAAGCTGGAAAATATATTGCTGACAATATAATTGACGTTATCAATAGGAGTAAAAAGATCATCTTTGTGATTTCAAGTTCATTTCTGAAAAGTGACTGGGGTCAGTATGAATTAGATATGGCAAGAATGCACATGTTTCAACAGAATAGAGAAATGTTAATAGTAATAATATTGGAGGATATGAGTATCAGTAGAATGCCTGCACGTCTAAAACAAATATGGGAGAGCATCACGTGCCTTGAAGCAGACGACATTGTCCGTGGATGTTCAAATCCTGATAGCAGTCATACATTTTGGAAAAGATTAAACCAAGCAATGTCTGTATAAAGATAGTTCTAATTGTGATAAATTGACATTGTTGCCACGTGGTATATACGTGTTATAGTGCATTGTTTTAAATATTAGATTTTAAAACACTTTGTATACGTTATAGAACCCAACATCACTTATTACTACTGAAGATAACACTGGAAATTACAAGTAAAGTACTGATTTAAAACTGTCTAATTAATTATTATAATTATGTTGTTCACAATATTTTCTGTCGTTTGGCCCTTTAGTAGTTTTTGACTTATCGATGAGACCGAATGGTTGATATTTATATCATATATGTTTATATCTTCATTCCATCAAACAGAAAATCAAAACAATAGCCATTATGCAAAAAGAATTTGTAAAGCTAAAATTGCAATAAGAAGGAACAGCACAAGTAAATCTATCAATAGAAAAACACATTAGAATGAAATATAAAATTATAATGACCATTAGAGATTAGTGTTATGGTGTTTTAGCGCCACTTTCAACAATATTTCAGTTTTATTGGTGCAGGAAACAGGAGTACTCGGAGAAAACTACCGACCTGCCAAAACACACTGACATACTTGATCACATAATGTTGTATCGAGTACACCTCGCCTGAGTGATGTTCGTAATCACAACGTTAGTGGCGATTGGCACTGATTGCTTAGGTAGTTATAAACCCAACATCACTCATTACTACTGAAGATAATACTGTCAATTACAAGTAATGTACTTATTTATAACTGTCTAATAAAGTAATGTAATTATGTTGTTCACAATATTTTCCGTCGTTCGGCCCCTTAATAGTTTTTGACTTATCAATGAAACCTGAGTGTATGTGTGTAATGCTCTGATTAAATATCATGTGTATATCATCATTCCACCCGACAGAATTGCTTGATTGTTGTTTTGTTTTTGTTTTTGTTTGTTGTTGCTGTTTTTTGTTGCTGTTTTTTCTTTGTTGTTGTTGCTGTTTGGTTTTTTAATTTATTTATATTTTTTCGTTTTTTTTTTGTTATGATTTGTTTGTTGTTGGTGGTGTTGCTTTTAAGGGAAGGAGTGGGGATGTACTACATATTATACCTGTTTGTCAACTTGTGGAATTCCCTACACATGCAAATCCCTTTCGGGCAATGTAAACTAATCTATCGAATTCGTCGTGTGTTGTCCTAAGAATGGTAAATGTCTATGTTCTTATCTCTGCCTTTAAGTCGTAGCTTATTACTAAAATATAGAACAGAATTCGGACAACGCTGAACTGTATGCACGCCTTTTCAGAAAGAAGGTGTCATATTTTGCAAAGTTGTCCAAAGTCAGTTCTGGAGATCTCAAACTAAGATGGTGACATTTATCCCATTTAAGGACGTGTATAATTTTGTATATAAATATGCAGATCTATAACCATGAATTATATAATTGTAGAGAAGTATTTAATCATCAGAACGAAAGCAATTTATTCAATCGACAAACAGAGCAAATGGATTTATATTAAAAGCAAGTCCTGATCTCAGTTGGATTTGGGAATTCCGCAAGCTTAGAGTAAAAATTTCACAAGTTTACAAACGAAATGTTAAATGCATCGGTTCACGGCGCAGTTAACCTTTATATGTGTACTATTTTATTTACATTGTAAATATATTCAAATTTGCTACACGTTAGAAATTGTATTTCACAAAGCAAGATCAAGTGATGATATTTCAATTCAAAAGTATAAAGGGTTTACAAAGCACATGTAGCTATAGAGAATGATTACTGTTATAAAGTCACTAGCACTTCCAATATCAATTCAAAGACTTACTATACTTCCAATCTCCCCCTAAGTGAACTATGAAAGAAATACAAGACATGTGCTATGTGGAAAGGGAAAAATGAATTAATAGCGTATAGCTATGATCAATAGGAATCATCTTAAAGGTGCCATATATTAAATCTTTTTGTCGGGCAAATAAAATATCTTGGATTAATAAACTATTAGACCCACTGAATGTTGCATTCTTGACGTCTTTACTTCGATGCAAAGATGGGGATGGGATAATAGTATATGCTTCAACAGAGGCTTTGATTCACTCCATTTAACGACTGAAATATATTCAATAAAGTGTACTTATCTATATCTTAAATTCATATTTTATCATGTGATATCTATCGTGGAACAATTTGTACTGTTTTGACCTCAATTTAATGCGGGGCAATGAACATGTTTTAGCATCTGTAATTGAGACAAAAAAAAACCCAAATAAAAGTACCGTTCTTTTATTCAAATTTACCGAGGTATCTAATGGTATTTTCTTTCATATACCATTACTTCCTTGTTGTTGTGAATGTGTTTATCTTATTACACATTTTTTTTTTGCATTTAATTGAAATTTTATTTTTATATCATAATATGATACAATTATAGCCTTTTGATTAAATCAATATTTATAGAATATTATATAGCATTTTTCATATGACCTGTCATATCAACCCGAGAAGCCCATATTAGCCCGAGGGCTAATATGGGTCGAGGCTTGATATGGCTTGTGATATGAAAAATGCCATATCATAATCTATTTATCATATACTTCAATGCGCCTTTCTTGATATTTGTGAGAGCTGATCGTTTTCAGAAACAATAGCTTGATATGGGATATGATGCAATAATGTCATATTGTGTCTACGTTTTAATTATGTGCATTAATAGACATAATCCTTATACAGTTACACTTATACAACAACACAAGATGATTTAATCTTTGGTTCATAAAGGAGTGTCATCATTCGTTGCATAACGAGCATTTTCCATGTGTTCTTCGTTATCCATTTTGACAGTAGCAGATACATTAATAACGAAAACTTATCGGATCGCAAAATGTGAATTCCGGGAAAAAAATGATTTTTCCAAAAAAGACATCATAATTGTGAAAAAAAATAAATACTCTTATGTCATGCAATATTTGTGGCCGCCATTTTGAAAAATCCATTATACACCCCATGTAATACGGCACACATGTAAAACGGATCAGGTTATTACACCACCAGGAGATATGACTTGTTACATATTAAATTTATGACATATGGAAAAAATAAACATATCTTGAGTAAGTATATGATAGAATAAGTTACTATGAAGAGTTTGAAGATACCAAAGGGGCAATCAGAAACCGTATGTCGATGAAAAACAGACAACACAATGGTCATAAGAAAAAGTACAAAAGGACAAACAACATTCAACAAAACATACATATAAAACTAAAGATCGAGTAACACGAACCCCACTAAAAACCGAGGGTGAACTCAGGTGCTCCGAAAGGGTAGGAGTTCCTGCTCCTCTAGTGGCACCCGTCGTGTTAATCTATTTACAAACCCGGTGATAAGCCGTGAATGAAGAAAGGACCGGGAAGTGTTTACGACAAGTGGAACATATCCGTGGTCATTTGTGACACAGATATTCCATAACGGTCTACCAAGTCATGGTGGCGACCGTAACATTTTCGAAGTGAAGACTTCAACTTTACCAAAAGGAAACCTTAGTTCAGTAGCTTCCCTGTTAGCAGCAACCCTCTATCAAGGAAATCATGATAGGAATCATAAGCTCTGGAATATCGTATCATCTGAGAGATATATACTCCATGTGCAGGTGCTGCTGGAATGTTGCTATATATAAATGGAAAGTTCACAATGGCAAAATTGAAATCATCTCTTTTGTCGTAAAGTTTCGTTCTTAACCGACCCTCACTCTCGATTTCGAGGTGTAGGTCAAGGTATGAAGCAGACCTATCTGTATCTGTGGTACCCTTCCTGCCAAAGACTTTTAGATTATTTGGCTTTCCAATTTGTTTAATCGTACACGATGAAGATTATTTCAGACTCACGCCGTGCTCAATGGAATCCATGTCTACGTTTTATTCCTATCACTGGGTCGATACCGTTGCGTGTTGTCCCACAGAGTATCATCCGACTAGGAACTGACATGGTTTATTCGATATATCTATTGTTGAAATTTGCAGTTTCTAAATAATGCAATCATTAATAAAACTAGGAACAGACAATACAATGGTCAAAAGAAAAACGACATAAGGACAAGCAATGCTCTACAAAACACTACACAGAAACCTGAGCAACAAGAACCTAGCAAAATCTGGATTAATTGAACTCATTATTTTAAATTAACATGCACAATTACGGTAAAAAAAATTCAGATCGAACGTAGTTAAGCTGTATTTCTTGATTTAAGTGTGGTCTTGTGGTTTCTTTATGGTGACATAAATAAACAATTCTCAGGTTGTGGATATTTTATTTGCGAGTCCAAATCATCAACAGTAATAATGAATATATACTATTACTTTTTATCTATATCATATCATATCATAGCATGACCCTGCAAATACATAAGTTAAAATAACATAAGCAAATGGCACAAAGAAAGATAACTCTAATTTGAATATGTCAAAAGTGCTTGTGTAAATAAAAATATACCAGTTTGAACCAAACGATATAATAGTCTTGTATTTCATTAAACAATGAAATACTTACGTTGCAAGATAATAAAGTTTGTCAGTTACTGACTATATACATCTATATGCAAATCTTGACATTTACATGACATCTTCAAAATACTATTATATAAATAAGCAAAGCAAATAATAAAGTAAGCATAAGCATATTAAAAGTAATAAGCAAACATACAATTAGTAAAATAATAAAAACAACACAATATCTTACCTCACATGAGGTGTAAAGGTCTTTGCAATAATGTGGCATATAATCATTTGACTCTGTTAAACTTATGAATAGTAGAAAACCTGAATAACAAAATTAATATTATAAGTCATGTGTTTCATGACAAGATAAAAGGTTTTATACATTCAATATAATACATCATTAAAAGTAACAGTTACTATTTTATTAAACTTAAACTTTAACATTGCAATAAGTTAAAAATAATACTTTTATGTTTTAATTACATGTATTTAATCAAACTGGTTTTACCTGTAAACTTTCCACTGACTAATTTATATGTATTTTATATTCATTTTTTATATTTTCATTCAAAACACTTGCATTCTATAGATATTAAATAAATCATGACTGTTAAAAATGGTTAATATAGAAATGTAAAGAAACTGACCTTCAGATTAGAATAATGACTATCCATATAATCAAACAAGAAATTGAGACATGTCCAGCCACTAAACCAGAAAAGAAATATAACAATAGAAATGAAAGAGAGTTTCCCGTCTAAAATTCATCTGACCAGACTGACCAATAAGAAATAAAAGGAGAATATAGTATGGAGCATTCATTTAACATAAGTATTAAATGAATAAATAACTAAACTATAAATACTAATTAAAATATGTATATGTTCCTGAAACAGAAATAGAAATAAATTAAGGATTAAATACAAATGTATTTAATCATGATCAGCTACAAGTAGAAATAAATTAATAATAAAAATAATCATTATACTAAAAGATAATTAATATGTACAATTTCACTCTACCACATACTACCCCTGGCCGTAAAATGCCGTCCCGGCATTCCGCTCTCAGGACTGAGTATTGGAAGTGGAGAGGATGCTAAAATATCTTGACCGGATTCTACCTGTAAAGTTTGAAAAATGGGTGAATTAGTTGCAAGCTGTAATATGCATGTTACTTTCTTCTCCCAATCAGCAGTGGTGGATATGGCTGATTTACTTATTTCGAACTCTCCAGATCTTAACCAAGATGGTTGTCTCCGTTCTCTGGTTGAGCGACGAACTGGATTTAGATTTTCTATTTCTTCTGTATGCTGAGACGTATCCATGTCAAGTGTGTCTTCTTGTACTGTCATCATCTGTTATCTGTTGTGGAGCGCTTCCTGCAGATTCATCTTCATCGGCACTGTCAACAGTGTCTGTCGAAGGATGAGCGTCCTCATCATCTGCATTTGATATTTCATCAGTCTGTTGGACTAGTGGTTCATCAGTGATGGTTGAATCACTGTACACTGGTTCATCTTGACTGATGATAATGTACCCATGCTCTGACTCGTCATCTGATGGAATCTCTGTTGTATGGTCGTCAGTGTGTGGGTGTTCCAGTTCCTTAATTGTCTGTCTAGTGGTTCGTTTGGCAGGTATCGGTGGTCTCTTAAGCAATTTTCTAGGAGTAGGTGTTGGTACATCCCTGATGTATCCTATTGGTAACAACAAGTTACGATGGAGTGTCCTTGCCCGTCCTTCATTGTTCTCCTTGCGCAGGTTGTAAGCCGGGATATCCGTGTTGGGTTGGCTCACTACAATATAAGGATCCTGTTCCCATCTGTCTGCCAACTTATGTTAGCCATCAAACGATGCAACTTTTACTAAAACTCGGTCTCCTGGTTTTATGACTGCGCCTCTAATTCTGATGTCATATCCCTCTTTCTGCTTTTCCCTAGCTTTCTGGGCTGCTTCTGTGGCTAGATGTTAAGCCTGCGAGAGACGATCTTTCAAGTCCGATATACATTTCGAGCTGGGTTGTTGCTCCTCAACATGAAGTCCTAGTGTCACATCTATTGGCAACCTGGGGTTTCGTCCGAACATCAATAGATATGGTGTCTGTCCTGTTGACTCATGTCTTGTACAGTTGTATGAATGGATCATTGGACCTAAGTAAGCTTTCCAGTTCTGTTTTTGGTGTGATTCCAACGACCCAAGCATATTCAATAGTGTTCTGTTGAACCTTTCGCACATGCCATTCCCCATAGGATGATAACTGGTGGTTCTTGATTTCTTCATACCGGTAAGTTGACGGAGTTCTTTAATCACTTTGCTTTCAAAGTTGGTGCCTTGGTCGGAGTGGATCCTCTTAGGTATACCATAATGTACTATGAAGTGATTAAAGAAAGCTTCAGCTGTTGTTTTAGCAAGTTGATTCTTGGTTGGGATGGCTTGGGCATATCTAGTGTAGTGATCCGTGATGACTAAAATATGCTGGTATCCTCCTTTGGATTTTTCTAACGTGAGAAAATCCATGCAAACCAACTCTAATGGTGAAGAAGTTACTATGGGTACTAACGGTGCTCTCTGATTGGTTGGAGTTTTTCGTCGAAGACATCTTCCACATTGCTCAATCCAGGACTCTGCATCTTTGTACATTCCTGGCCAGTAAAATCGGTCTCGTAGCAAAGATAGAGTTCTGTCTTTTCCTGGATGTCCCATATCATCATGTAGGGCTTGTAACACTGTTGGTATATGTACAGCAGGTAAGACTAGTTGTTGTCGTTCCTCGTCTTCGATGGTAGTAATTCTGTATAAAATGTTGTTAATCAGTTTCATTCTGTTGTATTCTCTTATCATTGGATTATGGCCTGTTTCCTTCTTGTGTGGTTTCTTATTGGCTTGTAAGTACTCAATGCACTGTCTGATGTTCGAGTCTAGAGCTTGTACTCTAGTCCAGTCTACTAGATCACCAACATCTGTTGCTGCCAGATCTTCTTCCACTATTTCTGGTGAAACTGCAAGACTTTCAACATAAGACTTTGGTATCATGGAATCGCAAATGGCTTGGACGGACTGGCTGGTAATTGTACATCCTTCTGAGTCATGTACCGCTGGAAGGCGACTAAGTGCATCAGCATCTGCGTTATTTTTTCCAGGTCTGTATTTGATGTCAAAGTTGAAAGTGGATAAGGCGGCTAACCATCTATGACCTGTAGCATCAAGCTTAGCTGTAGTTAGTACATAGGTGACCGGGTTGTTGTCTGTTAGTACGGTAAATCTCTGGCCATAAAGGTAATCCTTAAATTTATCACAGATGGACCATTTCAGTGCTAGAAATTCTCTCTTGTGTGGTGGGTAGTTTTTCTCTGCTTTGTTCAATCCTCGACTGTCATAACTAATCACTCCTTTCATGCCTTCCTGTTCTTGGTAAAGTACTGCACCTAATGCATCTCCAGAGGCGTCTGTATGAAGCTCGTATGGTAATGAGTAATTAGCATAGCCAAGGATGGGTGATGTTACGAGTCTCTCTTTAAGTGTTTCAAATGCTTGGTTTTGTTCGTTTTCCCAAGTCCATGTCTTCTTTGTTTTAGATTTGCTTTTCTGATGTTTCTTGTTGGGTGTTGGCATAAGATCAGTTAATGGTCTGCTTACATGGCTGAAGTTCTTAATAAATCGCCTGTAATATCCAACAAACCCTAGGAATCTGCGTACATCTTCTGGTGTTTGAGGTTTCGGCCAGTTTGTAACTTTATCTGTCTTGCTTGGATCAATCTCTATACCTTCTTCAGAGACGATATGTCCAACGAACTTTACTTTTCTCTTGAAGAATTCGCATTTCTTTGGTGATAGTTTGAGGTTGGCTGTCTTGATTCTATCAAAGACTAGTTGGAGGTTGTGTAATTGTTCTTCATAGGTTTTTCCAAAGATAATTACGTCATCAATAAATACGCAGCAAATTTTTAGGTTGAGACCTGCTAAGATGCTCTCCATTAGTCTCTGGTACATAGTTGGTGAGTTTGTCAACCCAAATGGCATGCGATTGTATTCATAAAATCCTAACGGGCCAACTGAGAAGGCAGTTCGTTCTTTGTGATCCTCAAATATTTCGACTTGGTGGTAACCAGATTTCATGTCAATCACGGAGAAGAAGCGGTTTCCTGATAAACAGTCAAGTAATTCTTCAATGCGTGGAAGTGCATAGCTGTCTTTCTTCGAATTCTTGTTCAGCATACGATAATCAACACATATTCTCAGACTGTTGTCTTTCTTCTTTACTAAAACTACGTTTGATGCCCATGGTGAATGTGAAGGCCTGATGATGTTCATATCAAGAAGTTGCTGTAAGTAGACTTTCACTTCATCATACATGGATGGTGGTATTCTACGGTATCGCTGTTTAAAAGTTTTGTCTTCCAGTAACTCAATTCTATGTTGGACTATGTAGGTATGTCCTACATCAGTGTCGCTTTTGGAGAAGATATCGCTATAATCTAGTATAAGATCTTTTCCTCTTTTCAGTTCCTCATCAGACAAGTCACTCTTGTTAATTTCTACTTTGTCTAGAAATGATGTTTCGACAGGTTGATTTTCTTGAGAAGGTTTAGGTTGAATCGTTACTGGTTGTAGTTCACATATAACTGCGTTAGGTGGTAAAGTGATGGTTCTAGTTGTAACATTGGAAAGCTGTATAGTAATATGACCATTATTTTTAAAGTTGAATTGGTGTAATCTTGGTTCAACATCAAGATCTATAGGTTCAAATGCCAAATCTGATGCATGATGAATCGCTGATGTGTTACGATATTGAGTTTCCTTGTCACAGTAACCTTGTATTTCCATGACAGTATTTGGTGGAATTGTTATTTTGTTGAGTTCTGCATTCTTGACTAAGGCAAGTCGGTTTTTATTCTTCTTAAGTTCTTTTTCCTGTAGTGTAATGCATCTTAAAGTAAGGTACCAGGGAGTTGTTAGATCTGCATTTTGTAGATATTTATCTCCATGAAGTTGGTGTAGATCTTGGAGTATGGTATTCAATACGTTAGTTCCAATAAGTAATGGTATGTGTTGGTTATAATTACTGTCGGGTACTACAAGTACTAAGTATGTGTTGAAGTTGTTGGTACTGCCAGGTGTATTTATATTCACTTCAATATATCCAGAGTATGGTAGTTGACTTCCTCCAGCACATTCAATGTCCAAAATTTCTTTGATAGTTTTAATTGTATACTACAGGCAAGATGTTGTTGATAGTATGACTCACTAATAGTTGAGACTGTAGAACCTGTATCAAGAAGTGCTCCCGTTTCAATTCCCTCTAATATAACTGATGTTTCTGTTGGTTGACCATACAATCCTGGTGGTATCTTAACTAAATTGTTTTTAATACTGGGACCATTAATCTTTCTATTCAAGCCTAGTACCGGCCCCGCGTCATAGGCTTCTTGAAGTTTAAACCTCTCTTTGAGTGATCCAGATTTACACCACATCCTCTCTTATAGTGTCCATATTGTCCACATCTAAAACATTGAGGTTCTTCGTAAATGGATGTATGTTGATATTTGGAACGTTGTTGTTCAGTTGTTTGTTGTTGTGCGTTAGATTGTTGTTGTGGTTGTTGTCGTGACTGGTAGTTCTGTCTTGGTGGTCTATATGTGCCTCTATATCCTTGTTGATAGCCTCTGTGTGGTTCTCTGTATGAGCCGCTGGTCTGTTGTCTTTCACGGTCATAGCTATCACCTTTACTAACCAGTTGTTGTACAATGCCTTTAAGTTCCTCTATGTCGGATTTTTCTGTTGTAGTTGGTGTTACATGGGCAGCTTTAGCAGGATTTGGTTTGGACTTCTTCTCTTTCGCACATAATTGTTGTTCTAGAGTATGTTTCATCTCAATCTGACGAATAGCGACCCTTAAGGAATCAAAGTCCTTTATGCTGTCATACTTGTGGCCACTTGCGTCTTTAAGATCCTTCCTCAGTCCGTTCCAGAGTATATCACGTAGCATCCGTTTTACTTCAGATGGGTGTATGGCTCCCATATCCCTGGCTCGACCCATAATATCTTCAAGGCGGCAACTCCAACTAATGACATCTTCATCATTGCGTTATTCGGCACCATATAATTCCTTGAGTATATCTACTCTGTTGGCTGCATTACCATATATGCTGTCCAGTTTGTGTAGTAATTCTTTGATGGAAGCTTCTGGACCTAGTCGCATAACTACTGCACCTGCTTGTCCTCTTAGTGATCTTCGGATGGCGGTGTGTATGGTATCCTGATGTATGGATTTGTCTCTAAGTAGACATTCTATATCATAATGCCATAACTCATATGTGGACTCTGATTTGTTACCGGATCCTGTGAATATGTTAATTTTTGGTGGTTGGTACGGAGCAGGTTGGATTTTCTCTTTTGGTCTTACATCTGGTGGTAAAGTCATTGATGGTGGTTTCTTGTCATCGAATTTTTCCTTCTGTCTGAAATATTCTTTCATTGACCTCTCAAAGTCCTGTGGCGTGTCTGTTTTTGGTTTTATACCCATTATTGGGTATATAATTGTTTTCTCCAATGGGCTAGTTGGTGGGTGTGTTATGATGTTTTCCACCGGATTGGCCATATACAATCAAAGTCAATATAACTAATAGATTAAAGAAATCCAAATACAAAATATAAATATCTACAATATAAAATAAAATTATCTGAAATATAATTTTCTGTAAATAAAGAGAATTTGTCCTACAAGGAAAAATTAAACCAGAAGTCTGAAACAAAAGAAATTCCTAAAACCAAAAGAAATTCTAAGAAATTTTATGAAATAAATATAAAAGTTTCTACAAAAGATCAAAATTAGTTAACTATTCTGAAATAAATATAAAAGTTTCTACAAAAGATCAAAATTAGTTAACTATTCTGAAATAAATATATAAGTTCCAACAAAAGATCAATATTAGTTATGTATTCTGAAATAAATATGAATTTATACAAAAGATCGAAAATTAGTTAATTATTCTGAAATAAATATAAGTTTCTACAAAAGATCAAAAATTAATTAAGTATTCTGAAACAAATATTGAAAAAAAATATGATCTATAAGCAAGTCTGAAAAGAAATGAAGTAATATCGAATTAGAAAAAAAATCAATCTGAAATGTAGATCTTTAATAAAGTTTTAAATAACTGAAATTTCAAAGAAATTCTAAAAATGAAGTGAAATGTGCAAAACTAAAGTATATCTAAGATCAAACAGATATTATACAAATACAAAATCAATACAATTGAACTGCAAATGAATTCAACTAACAGTTTCAGAAAACTGTCATGTAATGAATCTAATAAAAAAATGTTGACGTTAAACTTAAGTTGAATTATCTCCCCTGAAATATCTACTTATGATTAAATATAAATCAATCACTGTCTCTAAGTGATCAACTAATCTACAAAACAAAAATGTGTTTAATTAGTCAACCTACAAATAAACAAATATATGATTAATATACCTGTGAAAAGTAAAATAAATCAAATTAAAATTTACATTAATCAATCTATGGGAAAGGAAAAGACAAATTTGATCAATGTGAATCTTAACATTCAATAATTAATATACAAGATATATATATATACAACAAAATACACAAAAATATCAGATTAAAATACAATACATGCAGCACCTACCCCTGAATCAATATATCTGCTACTATTCTGCTACAACCTGAAATATGGGGCAGATAAGAAATTTGCTAAGCTTGTACGTTAACAATCTCTTTTTCTCTAAGTCAAACTACATGTAAATAAGAACTAATGAGTATACAGCTAGTGACCTGACCTCTCCCTCAAATACCAATGTAACCTAATACTCCACTGAAGGAATGTTACTAAAGTATTCAGATGGAAATAGACAAAGAACAAACAAACTGAAAGTTAACTGAAAATGACAATAAAACCTTAAGTATATAAGATATAAGTACCAAAGGTTTACAGATAAAGTGTCAAGAGTGGTAGTTAAATACAGAATGCATGATTGTGCACAGAATCACTCATTATATACAACCAGAAAGCAAAGTTTATATTTATAAATGAAATTAAAATTCTGGATTTTAACCGATTATTTCTAAATTTAAATTAAAATTTTCAAAAAAATAATTTTATTTAAGTATTAAATTATTTTAAAACATTAAACAATACAAAGTACATGTACAATGCACAATTACAATATTCAATAGACAAATATAAGTTCAATACACAACACTAATGACAACTAAGTATGATTCTCAATGTAAACACACAAAGTATGATGTACTCATATACAATGACAATGCACAAAATATAAACAAAGACACAAAGTTACAGACATATAATAATACACACAATTACCATCTTCAAAGTACATATAAATGTGAATGGTGTTATGTTCTGTAACAAATTTACTAAATAAGTGTATGTAAATTTAGAAAATTAGAAAATGCAAGTTCAATTATCAAAAAGGTGTATGTAAATTTTCAAAAAAATTAAGTTAATGTAAACCAATAGGCAATACTCAAGTATCACTTAATACTGACTGATGAAATAAAGTGACAATCACTTAAGTATGTGTTTACATATGTTGTGGGTGTGTCCTCACTTCCTGTTTCCGGTTGACCTTGAACTCTGAGGGGGTCTATAAAATTCTAAGTATCACAAATTCTCAAATATGAATAAAGTCTATCACTAATATTATGATATTTGTAAATACTGTCTAAAACATGTTATCAGTTTATCAAAGTATGTTTCTAACACTAATTTTCTGGCGTAAATGTGTTCAAATATATATAGCTGACATTCAACATTTCACATTAAATATAAATAAAGTGATTATTATCTTGCACATACATAAATACTTAATACTTTCTTCGTTTTTCTGTCGTCTGAAAGCACGTTTCTCCAACCGGATGTTGCTAATGTTAGGATATCCTAAATTATGAATCGATTCCGCACTGTTGATCTCCGGAAGTCACAAATTCACGTTGGGAGCAATTGTGGTCTTGTGGTTTCTTTATGGTGACATAAATAAACAATTCTCAGGTTGTGGATATTTTATTTGCGAGTCCAAATCATCAACAGTAATAATGAATATATACTATTACTTTTTATCTATATCATATCATATCATATCATAGCATGACCCTGCAAATACATAAGTTAAAATAACATAAGCAAATGGCACACAGAAAGATAACTCTAATTTGAATATGTCAAAAGTGCTTGTGTAAACAAAAATATGCCAATTTGAACCAAACGATATAATAGTCTTGTATTTCATTAAACAATGAAATACTTACGTTGCAAGATAATAAAGTTTGTCAGTTACTGACTATATACATCTATATGCAAATCTTGACATTTACATGACATCTTCAAAATACTATTATATAAATAAGCAAAGCAAATAATAAAGTAAGCATAAGCATATTAAAAGTAATAAGCAAACATACAATTAGTAAAATAATAAAAACAACACAATATCTTACCTCACATGAGGTGTAAAGGTCTTTGCAATAATGTGGCATATAATCATTTGACTCTGTTAAACTTATGAATAGTAGAAAACCTGAATAACAAAATTAATATTATAAGTCATGTGTTTCATGACAAGATAAAAGGTTTTATACATTCAATATAATACATCATTAAAAGTAACAGTTACTATTTTATTAAACTTAAACTTTAACATTGCAATAAGTTAAAAATAATACTTTTATGTTTTAATTACATGTATTTAATCAAACTGGTTTTACCTGTAAACTTTCCACTGACTAATTTATATGTATTTTATATTCATTTTTTATATTTTCATTCAAAACACTTGCATTCTATAGATATTAAATAAATCAGGACTGTTAAAAATGGTTAATATAGAAATGTAAAGAAACTGACCTTCAGATTAGGATAATGACTATCCATATAATCAAACAAGAAAATGAGACATGTCCAGCCAATTAAACCAGAAAAGAAATATAACAATAGAAATGAAAGAGAGTTTCCCGCCTAAAATTCATCTGACCAGACTGACCAATAAGAAATAAAAGGAGAATATAGTATGGAGCATTCATTTAACATAAGTATTAAATGAATAAATAACTAAACTATAAATACTAATTAAAATATGTATATGTTCCTGAAACAGAAATAGAATTAAATTAAGGATTAAATACAAATGTATTTAATCATGATCAGCTACAAGTAGAAATAAATTAATAATGAAAATAATCATCATACTAAAAGATAATTAATATGTACAATTTCACTCTACCACATAAGTATGATCTAAAATAAAATAATTAACTGATTTGAAAAATTCCTAATTTATTTCCGCACATTCTGGAACTCCGACAAGTACCAAGGTTAAATTCGATCAAACACCTTTGGAAATTCTCCAAAAAGGTGTCTCCTATAAACTCTTCGATTGATTTAATAATTGTAATACAATATGCAAGGAAATTTCAAAGGGAATATTTCTCATTATTTTTTTGTAATTTGAAACTGTATATATTTTTAGATTGTTAATTGTATATCTTCAACAGACCGTATCATGCTTGATCAACATTTTATTTCCTTGGTTTAATGACTGCGTGGGCATCACATAGATCAGATATAAATCAGCAATATCAATGTCGATTCGTGATTTTGTTGTTGTTGTATATTTTAATGATGGCGATGACAACGGTATATGGAATGGTCACATACGAGTTTTATTTTTGATATAAAGATAACTGCAAAGTACGAGTCAATCAATGTAGCCAGTTATTACAGTGTATTGTACAATTAATAATTTATGGTATTTCTTAATTACACAGACTAATACAACTAGAAGTTTTGCATGGGAAGCAATTTGAGATATACAAAGCAGTGAATTCCTTATCAACACAAACATTACCTAAAGTTCTTCGGGCTTTATTCAATGCATGAGTGAGTTGCCGGAGTTTATACATAGATAATTTCCTAGAAAAAAAACAGTGTTTAATCCTATAGGAAATACCCATTTAAGGTCTGTCAATGAAAAATATAGCACGAGCTTAAAATTATTTCTTAGCCAATCATAAACGACAAATGTCATATTTGAAATTAAAAACGCAGATTACTACTTAAAGAAAAACACGTTAACATTTTATTTTGTTGTTTGCAGAGATAAACAGGTAGTCACAAGTTTATTGTTATCAATAAATTGTATATTAAAAAGTATTGACACAAATAAAAAGTAATGAAGATGCTTTGAATCATATCAAATAAAGTGAATTTTCATTAAATTAAAAGTTCAATAATGTTTGTCTTGAACTAGGAAGTGTTATATATATCTAAGCATAAATTGATTATGCATATGTGCATCAAACTAAAAAGGGATAATAAAATATTGATATGTGCAAAAGTTTCAAAGATACATTTTGGGGAGATTTTTGTAAAAAAAAAAAATATTTACTCAAAAAAATATTTTTTGCATAACCCTTTAAGTGTACATAATTATGCATGCATGATGTGGAAGTAAATACAAAATATAATGACAAAAAAGAATTCATATTATATTATCACTTGATGCGTAATAATATATCAACATCTGAATTTTTTTTTTAAGCATAGAATTTTTTGAAAATCCTATTCTGCTCAAAATATATAATATATTTCATGATATGTGGATTTGCATATATATATATATATAGAGGGAGTGGATGTGATCGAGTTGTCTAGGGCGCTGGACGTAGAGCTAAGCGAATGGTGCTGCAGTACATCAATGGTGTGGGTTCAAATCCCGTCGAGGGAAGAAAAAAATTTGACAGCTCTAAAATCTAATTCTAACACTGTTTGGTTTAATTTTCAGACGTATATATATATATATACGTCTGAAAATTAAACTAGTGCTCGAATTAGATTTTTGAGCTGTCAAATTTTTGGTCTTCCCTTCACTGGATTTGAACTCACACCATTGATACACTGCAGCACCAATCGCTTAGCCGTATGTCCAGCGCCCTAGACCACTCGACCACATCCACTCCATTCTATATATATCATTTGTCTTACTAAACAATCATATAGGAAATATAGGTTTTAACACGCGATAACTAGTCATTTCCCCGGCGAAGCGGGGTATTTCATGAGATCTTCGCATGAAATACCAATAATTTTGTTATTTACCATGAGAGAAACTTTGAATTTCGCATTTGAAAAAAAAAAATTGCGATTATCGCCTCTCATACCAATAAACAAATAACATATTGAATAAAGTGGACAATACATACCATGTTGGAAAATGCATACCATGCTGGAAAATACATACCATGCTGTACAATACATACCATGCTGGACAATACATATCATGCTGGAAAATACATACCATGCTGGAAAATACATACCATGCTAGAAAATACATACCATTCTGGACAATACATATCATGCTGCAAAATACATACCATGCTGTACAATACATACCATGCTGGACAATATATACCATGCTAGAAAATACCATGCTGGAAAATACATACCATTCTGGAAAATACATACCATGCTGGAAAATACATACCATGCTGGACAATACATACCATGCTGGACAATACATATCATGCTGGAAAATACATACCATGCTGTACAATACATACCATGCTGGACAATACATACCATGCTAGAAAATACCATGCTGAAAAATACATACCATTCTGGAAAATACATACCATGCTGGAAAATACATACCATGCTGGACAAAACATACCATGCTGGACAATGCATACCATGTTATGTATATGAAATGAAAAACTAAATATTCCACATTGTCGGAACAATTCCAAAAAAAAATATCAAAATCACATAAAGACGCAAAATCGATAAATCTAGCCACAAATACATGACTGCTCGCTTTCCTGGAATTGGTATATGCACTTCAATAAAAAAAAAATGGTGGGGTTAAACTAGTTTCATGAGATCAAATCTCCGCTTGAACTTTGACAATGCATTGCTTAAGTGATGGTACAAGCTATTTCTGACAACGAAATACACTTTAATAAACAAGATTTATCTTTCTTATCATAAAATATATTTCCTAATTACGGTAAGATTATGATAGTCATCCCTAGTTCTTGTCGAGTTTAGTGATAGTCTATCGTCAATAAAAGTTTATAATTACATATACAGTGTATTTATTGGGAAATAACCCACGGACTTCCGTCGCCACTGAACTAGATCCCCATAGTATGTAATGCTAAAAAATGATGTTATCATTAGTTTTGTATTTAATTGTAATTTCAAAATATTCGTTGATGAAAAACACATTGGTAGATAGTAAAGACAACTTACAGAATGACAACTAAATTTTAGCTTGTGAAAAGGTTAGGGTTATTGGTGTTGTTTGTTATAACTTTCCAGCATTTTCAGCTTTTGGTTTGAGCCCATAAAACTAGTCTAACCCCGCCACTCTTTATTGGAGTGCCTTTAGATGTTGGCGGTATCGATTCTGCCTCTTTCTGCGTTTTTGGTAATGAACTTTGGAACTGTTCGGACAGTGTAGTATTTTTTTGTTTTTTTCATTTTACTTCTTGAAGAGGAAAGCATAGACCGGTTAAATCCCGCCATAATTAGGAGCCTGGAAAACTTAACATTTGACATGGATATTGGGTATGAACTCACGTCAGTGATGCTAAATAAGGGTAATAACAAAATTACTGAACACCGAGCAATTTTCCAAAGGGAAAAGCAAAACTCATATGTCAACAAACAGACAAAATCAGTCAACAACCGGAAAACTGGGAAACCACAATGGCCCTGACTTGGTACAGGCTTTTCCAAAGAAATGGTGGGTTGAATCAGATTTTACGGGGCCAAGCTCCCGCTTCCATTACGGTTTAAGGTTTCCGGTTGTCACTATAACAGCATTTTTAACAATACTGGGACAAATCAGAGGTCAGAAGTTAACTACCTTAGCTACACTAACAGCCAGTCCTCTTTCTAAAAGTGATTATTAGTAAAAATATGAAGATACTAAAGAAGTAAGCAAAAGTCGTAGATCGGAGAAGCACCGAAAGCACACTGGTCTAAAGAGATAAAAGAACAGAAAACATTTATCTATAGAGCAATGGACAAAAAAACCTGAAGATTGAAAAACACACACCTTACTCAAATTCAGGGCTGAGTTCTGGTGCTCCGGAAGGGTAACCAGTTGATGTTTCACTGGTGGTACCCGTTATGTTATTGGTTAAAGGCACCAAATCATCTGTTGTGAAAATAGCTTTATCTATTAGTATACGTAAATGAATACGTAAATGAAATAACATAAATAAAGCATAAACCTTCCAGAAAACAAATGTGAGTAAAGACGAACAAAACATCATTTATAACCAGACATCATACCATGGCGTAAAGATATAAGAGATACGATACAGGGAATAAGATATAACAACAATAGTGTTTGTGGTTACATTTATATGAGTGGATTTAAATCAAAGATAAAATATGATGACTAAGAATTTCCTTTTGTTTTTGTAAATTGTACTTCCTGGTTTGTAACAGTGTTACACCTCCCTTGAATACATTATATTGTACAGCAGTTGGTATGATATTCTAAGTATGTATCTTATCATGATACATCACTTTGATCATTTCGATATCTCAATAGCATTGTCATGGATGTTTCTATTCAGGGGCATATCCTTCTCATCTGGAATTATTTGAATAGTTTGCTCCTCTTGTTCTCACAACGTAAGTGACAATGAAATTCAACTCATGTCTTCATGAGTTAGTTGATCTGAATTTGAGGGTATGTTCCAAATATGTGAGCTTGTGAATCTGTGCTTGCTATAGTAACTGTCAGAGATAAGATTTTTATTAAAGGAGAGAGAAGGCTACTCTCAGTTATTGCTTGATCGTCGTCGTTTGTCTTGAACTGTAACGTCAGTAGTATATGGGTACGGACAAAATCACATTTGTGGGGGTGCTGTGTGGGGGTGCTATCGGAAGTCACGTGACCGGAAGGGACATTAGTCATGTGACCACAAGTGACGTTAGTAACGTGCCCGGAAGTCGCGTGACTGGAAGAGGCCTTGTTCGGAAGTACACTATACTCATGTGCAACAGGAAGTTGCGCAATATCCACCTAGTGAGACCTTTTGACCGGAAGTTGGCTACAGGAAGTGCATTCCCGCGCTTTTTTCTTGGTAGTAGTACAAAATGTTGGTTGGGGTGTTCTTTACGACGTCCGTGTCCTATAAGCTTATTATTTTCTACGAACTGGCTCTTTTACTGGTTATCTGCCCCTTACCCGCCATTTTATTTTCATATATTATAGTGTGTATATATATATGTTGTGTAGTACTCCAAGGGTGTCCGAGTCCTATAACCTTCTACGAACTAGATCTTTTTCTGGTTATCTGCCCCTTTTCGCCATTTTCACATAATATAGTGCATATGTTGTGTAGTACTCCGCGTTCTTACTGTATGGTATTTCTAAGAGTACATTTGATCACCCAATAGAAGGCTTGTGACTGGCTCTATATATAGAGGCTGCATTAACCTTTCTTTTTTCTTTCTTTTCTTTTTCATAGCACATGTTTAACAAGTAACAACACAAAATTCTATACAATGGTCGTTGCTTCCACGGGATTTTCTAAGAGCCTGGTGACGTCTGTCATGGTATGTCCTACACATCGATGAATAAGGTAAAAAATGCAATGATGTCCGCACACGGTAGGTCCTTCTTCGTGTACTCAAACGGTATTGTAAGTCCAACTATGACAATGTTTCTTCATGAAATTCACATAAGCCCTTAAAAAGGGTGGTCTTCCTGTGGGGTCGTAATACTCTCCCTTTAAATTTGCGTTGATGCAAATAGCGACACAGTGTTGTCCCATTCGTTGGTCTGGATCCGTATTTCCCACAAGGGCCGAAGGTACGCTTAATAGTCTGAGTAATCTGTTTCTGGCATAGACTCCCTTAAACAACGGTCTGGAGTGGGGATGTTTTTTCAATAGAGTGTCAATCTCTAATGTATTCATCTAAGCACTGTAGTCAAACAACACTGGTCTGTTTCTATCAATTTCAATGACGTTGTCAAATTCTGCATACATGATCACGTTGAAGGTAGCTGTAAGGGCTTCTGCCCAATGAATCTCCACACGTAAATTACCCTGTTGTATAAGCTCAAAGGCTCCAAATTCCCACATGTCGGGTGTGAGATCGAATCCAAATAAGGTGCTTCCTTTAGCGTATTCCTCTCTAGATATGGTACTTCCTTCGTCTTTATACATTTTCCCCGTACTGGCATAGCGTCCCATATAACTGCGAATGCAACCTGCGTTTTCAAAGTCGGGTTTTAACGGTTTGGCGGGAATCTGTCGTCCGTCCATGTTCAGTGCCACAAAATGTATCTTGTAGTGTTTAAAATAGAAAGTGTTTTCCGTAATAGTCCCATTTAAGGCATTACCGTCCACACATCCTATGATCAGTCTCTTTGGTAATTGGCTCAAAAACATGTTGTCCTGTATGTAATTCATGTTGCCACTGGGAACCGTATCTACTTTGACTTTTATACGTCGGATGGGGTATTTACAGCTGGTCTTTTCCAAATCTTTGACATGACCCATTCTTACGGCAGGACTTAACTGTACATTTCTCACAAATAACGCGAGATCCTTGATTTTGATCTTATAGGTGTCGGTATCGGCCATTAGGGCGAACACGTCTCGACTTCGTCGTAATTTGACTTTCAGATTGACGTGATTCAGTAAATATTTCTCTGGACAAAATAAATCCAAATGTAGTTTTCCCATCATCTGTACAGACTTGTTTTGGGACGTCAATGCTTTACGGGACTTGAATCCTTTGTTATCGGTTGTTCTCTTATCATGACGTCCCGGTGTATCCTTGTACCACATGACTCCCGTTAATTGAGATTCTTTGGCATCTGGGGCATAGCTGAGTAATGTTTCTATGTAAGCTCTGTAAGGGTACAAGCTGGTCGGTGGTGAAACCAGTTTTTCATTGAGGCTAACACTGACATCACTAAAGAGGGAATAATTTGACAGGTCCAACGTCTGCTCCGGCATCCAATGCAGTACGGTCGTCAGCCATGATCTGTGCTTCCACAAACAGATAAGTATTAGCCAAGTTGATGTGGTCGTCCCCCGCCCCTCTGACGGCAAATTCGTAAGGTCAATCCTTTCTACTCCCAGTACCCATGTTCTACACTGGTCTGTGTAGGTGGAACTTCAAATAAATCCAGTTCTGATTTCGTGCATTCGCATGAGTTGGGGTGTACAAGTGCCATTCTTATCCGAAAATATCATTCGATGTGTTCCGTTGCTTGGTCTGCCGACGTCTACTCTTTTTTCGCTT
The DNA here is from genome assembly GCA_963383655.1 of Bathymodiolus septemdierum. Lineage (NCBI taxonomy): Eukaryota > Metazoa > Mollusca > Bivalvia > Mytilida > Modiolidae > Bathymodiolus > Bathymodiolus septemdierum. The sequence goes on from OY726522.1 coordinate 83,015,382, forward strand.
GGCAGGTCCTTTAATAGCTCGTTGTCCTGGGGTCCTACCGTGTCCATAGCTTTCTGGAATAAGTTTTGTCCTGTTGATTTCAATGGTGATTGTGCTGCCTGTTTGATATTTCTTCCCTGTACGACATCTCCGGCAATATTTAATCCCGTTTTAAACCTCGCGGCCTAGTGTCTTTGCTCCCTTTTTCAATAAAGGCATGGCTGCTTTAAAGAGTCCTCCAAAGATACTGCCAAGTCCATGTCCTCTTTGATATCTTCTCCCCGCAAATACCGGATATCCTTTTCCGGCTTGGTGTATGTAATAATCGTGGTAAGCTTTCGTATCGTGAAGATGAGTTGGTTTCATTCTACAGAGAATTATTTTCGTTTTCTACAGTGAAGTGTCACCACCACTCATCCTCTTTCGAATGGCACTAAAGAGCCCGTGTCGTCCCTTATATCTATTTTCACGGTCTGAAGTCGTCGTTGTAACAGGGGAAAGTACTGTTTCGGATTAAACACTCGGGTGATCATTTCTCCGTCTCTTCTTTCCACCGGTACGATTCTCAATAACGTACTTGGGCATCTCCCACCATTCTCGGTTCCACCAAGGGGCAATACACGTACACAGAATTTAATCCTTTCCTGACATCCGCTACCCAATCTGAAACATACTCCCCCGCCGGGAATATAGCTTGTCTGAATCCTAATATGGATTGCAATAAAGGACTGATGATGACTTGACAATCTTTTTTCACTTTCATATCGATTTTATGATTGATTTCGTTGAAGACCCGTCTGGAAGGCTTCTTTCAAAGTCTTCCCCGTCTTGTCTTTCAATGGAACGCACCATGCATATCGGGATAACACGTCTATACATGTCAACAAGTACTTGAATCCTTTGTTATAAGAGGCTAATTTGCCCAAATCCACTAAATCGGCCTGCCACTGATGATCTATTCCATACACGACCACTTGACGTCTGGGAAATCTTTGTCTAGTTGTTTTATTCAAAGCGTATGCATCCTGTGTCTGTAACCATTCTCTGACTTCTTTCTTCGTATAACCTTTCGGCTTAAATTTGTAATAGGTCGAGTACATGTTTACAACTGACCCTTCGTGGTCTTAACCGCTGTTTTAAAAGTCGACCCAGTTCTGGACTTCTTTCATTCTACTTCTCTGTGTTTTTGGGGAGTACGGTCTGATAGGGGAGGGACTCTGTTGTCGCTTGCGAGATCTCGGTGTTCTTTTCGTCTGAGTGATGAATCTCCAGCGGTCCTCGTGACCAATCAAATATTGTGGAACATTTGCTTCTCGTAAGGCCTCTCCGAATGTTTCCCATCCTTGTGGGTTGAAATATTTCCTTTTGCGCAGCATGTCGTTGACTAAATCCACCACGTTGCTTCCTTGAACGGTTTTATCTTTGTATTTCAATTCTCCTTTCTCGTTCCAGGTGATATTTCGATTGATTTTCTTTTTTTTCAATAAATGTTGTGCCTTGGCCTTCTTTGTTTTTGGTACGCTGTCCAAGATTTCGCTTTCGATGGGATCGGGAGATTCTGATTCCGTCGTTGGTGTTGAGAATGCCACGGGTCTGGGCCTGTAATCGTCGTAGACGTTCAAATATCGAGTGAACGATTGGTCGTATAACTTGATACGTTCGTCTGCCGACAGGTTTTCTCTTTCGAGTATCGTTTGCATCTTCTTATCCAAGGTGTCCATGACTTTCACGCGTTGTTCCACTGGAGGTTTGGGACGTGGTAGCTGACCGCCTTGTGTCATCAATTCCAGGGGTTTCATTGAAATAATGTAGAGAGCAGCAGTGCTACTACAGATGCAATGGGTGCTAGAAGGGATCCCAAAATCCACCTTTCTGTAAGATCGCTTTCTTCTTATTGATAGAGATCAACTTGTTCGTCAGTACTCTCAATACGACCTTATTTCTCTTGAGTTTTCCCTTCTGGAGTTTAGTTAACGGGACGTTGCTTCTTAAAATATTATCGGCACGCTCACACAGACAGTCGACTAGGCTGCGATCGGGTTTGGTTATGAGGTGATTGCGAATACACGGTCTTGCTTTTTGTAAGTATACTAACTCGTTGGCGTGCTCCTTCTACATCTCTCGTAAAACTGAGTTAATCTTGGATAGACTGGGAGATATAACTAAGTATCGGCGTACACTATCTGTTTCTCCCGGGAAAGATATGACTTCTTAGTCTCAATATTTCCGGTGTCTCTTGTTTCATGTCGATGACTAAATAGCCGTGGGGTTGAGCAGTGGCTGCAGTGTAGGCTTCCAAAAAGTATTTCGTCTTTTTGGGATACATTTAATGCGCCAAGACCATGATCTGCAATATGTCTCTCGAGTTTTTGAAGACGACCATGTAATGGGCATTGAGACTTATGGTTCTATGGTGTTTTCCTCCATGAAGCAGATTCTTAGCGATGCACACGACTCTAATGTTTCTATGGTGACTCTTCTTCGTAAACATAGAAGCTATTCTTTGGCCCGTTTCGTCCATTAAATCGTCTAGGATGATTAAATGTTTTTCTCTTGGATCTAAATTATCCAAGTTCGGCAATCCTTGTTGAAAGTCCACTCCATCTACGGTTCCGTATAAAGTCTGGTATTCTCCATAACACCACCAGATGCGATCCGGTATTGGGGTCATCATGTGTTTGATATTGTGTACGAATCTCCTGACAAAGACGGATGTTCCACTTCCGGTTGGTCCCGAGATCACACTGGTAAATGGATGGACCCATGACATGAAATGATCGGGATCGAATCCGTCCGGAACCCAAAACAAAAACGGATTATTGGTTTTCAAAATATAATAGGGTTCTTCTTCATTACTCTGAGGTGGTGGTGGTGGTGGTGGTGTATACCCCTCTGTCAGCGGTGATGGTGGTGGTGGATACGGATGAGTTGTTCCATGCCTATTTCTTTTATGTCTCAACATAGCGTCTTTTCTCGAAAATTCCATATCACACTCCGTACAAGTCGTAGACATCGTAGAGACTCTGTTAAACACCTCTTACTCCTTCAACTGCTCAGACCAAAATGACAAAATATATTTGCTGTTGCTATTTATATTTTCCAATGACCATAGGCTAGACTACTAACGCCATCGTCTAGAATACTAGTATACTGTTTATCGTCGAATGTCTAGTCATAAAAAAGTACATATAAATATCTATATTTATATTAGAGCCACTCTGCATATAACCAGGCTTGTGATTGGCTCTATATATAGAGGCTGCATTAACTTTTTTTTTTTTTTTTTTTTTCATAACAATATGCATAGGCTATATACATAGTGTGCCTCTCACCTCAAATCTTTAATGATGCTACAGAGAACCCATCTGCCAAGACTTTCGTTTTGGGTGGAAGTACGAGAAGCCACTCCTCTCCTGGAAGTAGATTGAGCGGAACCTTCTGTTGGTAATGGATCCAGACTTCTTCGACAACAGCGCATCCATGTACTTTTCTTTGGTGATCTGGTTGGTTCTCGTGTTGATCCCCTTGCAGCTGAACTTGTCTTCCTTCCCGAAACAGTAGTAAATCTTACTGCACAAGGCAATGATTCCATCACCACTGTACTCTTCCTTCAACAGCCCTGGTGTCCTCTTATCGTAGGCGGCATGCTCTGGAGTGTCGTTCCAGGGAAACCAGTTCTTCTTCGCGATGTCATACACCTGACGCAGGTCTGGCTTGACAACTTCTTCCAAAGTGTCACCGGACAAAGCGATGTAGGCGCTGTCAGTGTCCATGGCACAGTACTGGAAATCTCGACGATCCACAAAGACGTCCACAAAGACGTCCACAAAGTCGTAGTATAACTCCAACATCCGGTACACAAAGCATCCAATGTGCATGGGCAGGTCCAAACGGATGGTTTTCTTGCTCATCTCCAGCTCAAATGTCTTCTCGTCTAGTTGATTACATCTCCAAAAGGAAGAGTCCACCAGATGACGACTGACCTGGTGCTCCTGGCAATACAAAACATCAGTATGGCGCTCCTTGTTGGTCACTGTCCTCCCATACGACGAATGGTAAGCAGTTCCTGCTTCTTTTAAGACACCCGCCGTGTTACTCATATATAAGTCAAGTCAGGTAAAAGTATTGTCAGTGATAGAGGAAATAAAACATCTACATCAAAAGTAAAAAATCTAATGTCATTTGAAATATGGATATTTCGTAACTGTCAACCAGATTGTGATGTAGATCGTATATAGGAGCAAGGTAGCCTTATTTGAGTAGCATTTGCGTCAGCAGCTTGGCTCTGTCAAGAGCATCACTGTACTGTGCACAAGATCTAGAATAGCGTATGAGTTGTGAAATGTAAACCCAATGCGCTTGTAATGCTTGAATTTTGCTACTGATGTAGGGAAAGTTGACTATTGGAATGTTGAAGTAATTGCGTTTGTCGTAGAGATTTGCTTTAATCTTCCTTCGTTGTCGATTTCAAGATGAAGGTCAAGGTAAATCTCAGATTTTTGAGTATCAGTAGTATCCTTAACAACATTAAGCTCATTTGAATAGATGAGATGTAGATAATCACCAAATACTTTTCAATCTTTATTCTTGAGAAGCATTTGAAGGAAATCTGTATCATAGGAATGTAGAAGCAAATTGGCATATCAACCAAAGTTACCAGCGGCATTAAAAAGTTACGATCATCTATAACAAAAGTTACGAACGTCTTCGTAAATAAATATTTTTAAGTTGCGATCACCTTCGTCATTTTTTCGATAGCTATTTTCTCGATAATGGTGAAGCATGTAGTATTATTTTTTTTTTCATATAAGCTTGTCATTGTAAAGGCCATTTCTTCGGTAGTCTTGCATATGCATAATACATGTCTATCTAGATTACTGTATGTGAAACTATCCATGCAGAATGCTTCATTAAGTTAGAATAACTGGTGTCTAATTCATTTTGTTCAATATTTGGCAAATAAACTATGTTTGTATCATACATATGTATCTTTTCTATACAAATTGAGTGATGTGATTGGAAGATTAATATCTAATCAAATTATTCATCCAGATTTTACGTAGATAACATGAACTTACCTAATAGTTTGCTGCTTTATTGTTCTCTATTGTTTTTCTTATCACTTCATTGTAATTAGTCTTATTGTTAATGTGAATCGTACGTCTGTTAGGCACCAAATCAGTATTTAAACATGAGAAATGTAAAAATATGTGTTATCTAACTCTGTAAATAAGGTAAATATGTTTTATCTTTCCTTATTTGTGACGCTTTTCGCTGTGTATTTAAGCCATGCTTTATGTTTGGAATCCAAATTGTGTAATGTATCATTTATAATGGATGACGATATTATATGTGACTGTTCTTCCCGTGGACTTAAGAGTATTCCACGTGACTGTCCAGGTAACACAACACAGCTGATCACGACCGGAAACAACCTGCAATTGATGGATAATGATGCATTTATTAATTTTCCTAAACTACAATATCTTAACGTGGAAAACTGTAACATTTCAAAAACAGGAGAAACGCCGTTTACCAAATTAGATTTATTAAGAGAGTTGAACATCAAGAACAACCCGTTGTCAGCATTTCAGTGGAACATTTTTACACCATTAGTTACCTTGCAGAATCTCTGGATATCCCACGACTTATTAGCTGCTTATCCTGAACAGTCGTGGATAGATCTTTCAAAAATAACACATGTTTTCACAAATGGAGGTCCCACTGAAATTCTTGGAAATGTATTTACTGCCATGGGAAGTTTAATTTATCTTTATTATGGAGAAGAATCGTGCGATATTCAGATTTTACATAATTTTACGTTTGAAGCATTTACAAACATTTCAATAAAAACTCTAATATTTGCATCGACCTGTCAAATTTATTTTGTGGAATTTCTGCCATTACAGTCTGTATCAAAATTTTCAATTTCACATCAAGGGAAGATGCATATGTCAAATATGCTTCCAGTATTCCACGTATTCAAAGATCACAAGATGGAATAAATCAACTTATCAGACGATTTTTGTTCCCACGGCGAATTTATCATAGCACCCAGGTTGTTTTCCAACATTGGAGATATATGTGTCAAATCCATCATACTTTCAGATAATGCACTAAGGCATATCGAAGGAGACGCTTTACTGCACATGAAATATAAAACATGTTTGGAAAACCTTGATTTGAGTTACAATAAATCTTATTTTCACGGGTGGTTCGTCTTAACATTTATAGAACTATTTAATAATCTGAAGAGCATTAACTTGTCTGGAAAGTTTCTCATGTCGACAGGATTTACAATGATTGGTAAAAGCTATGCACTAACTTTTCCGAATTTGTTAGAATATTATGTTATATCATATCGTGGTAACCTAGGTGATTCGGAAGATAGCATTAATATAACTGCAAACAATTTACAATTCCTTGATTTAACAGGGACATATTTCTTTGACTGTAATTATAAATGGTATGGACTACATAATGTTAAAGTACTAAATTTCTCCGAATCTAAATGCTCATCGATAGACAGCAGTTTTTAAAACACATTAAAAAATGTCGAACGTTTAGTAATGAAAAATGCATCACTTGGTATTGGATTAATGGGCTTAGAAAAACAAGTAGCTTTCTTGGGAGGTTTAAGATCATTACAATATATTGAGTTGTCCAACAATAAATTTACCGAACAATTCATTAACGAAATCTTTACTGATCAGTTTGACTCTTTACTATCGTTGGTGATAGATAATAATTTGTTTAACAATATTCCGGTAATACTTTCAAATTTTCAGAAATTTCACCGGATGGACCTGAAAAACAATAAAATACATATTTTGACACAAGTTGCAATAGAAGATATTGAAAATCTAAATAAAAAAATGCATTCGAAGAAGTTACATTTATTTCTGAACGGAAATCCAGTTCTATGTAATTGTGATTCTCTTCATTTTATTGAATGGATATTTTCAACAACTGTACTCTTTGATCGTGAAGGGAATTATCCCTGTCTATATACTGATGGAAGCTATACAACTACTCGTCAAGTCTTTGAACAAATAGAAGATATGAAAATAAAATGTGTGTCTCAATTGTGGCTTATTTTAGGTGTAACTTTCTCATCGGTTCTTATACTGGTTGTTATTCTAAGTAGTGTTGCTTATAGATATAGAGTGACCATACAATATTGCTGTCTGGTTACTAGAGGAATATATCGCCATTACCGGAAGTTAGACGGTGATTCAACGGAGTACCAATATGATGCCTTTGTAGCCTATAGTGCTGACGATTATAAATGGGTGTATGGACCACTTCAAACTTATCTGGAAAAAAATCAAGGCTTCAAACTTGGACTACATGAAAGGGATTTTGAAGCATGAAAATATATTTTTGTGATTTCAAGTTCATTTCTGTAAAGTGACTGAGGTCAGTATAAATTAGATATGGCAAGAATGCACATGTTTCAACAGAATAGAGAAATGTTAATAGTCATTATATTGGAGGATATGGGTATCAGTAGAATGCCTACACGTCTGAAACAAATATAGGAGAGCATCACGTGCCTTCAAGCAGACGACATTGTCCGTGGATGTTCAAATCCTGATAGCAGTCATACATTTTGGAAAAGATTAAACCAAGCAATGTCTGTATAAAGATAGTTATAATTGTGATAAATTGACCTTGTTACCACGTGGTATATACGTGTTATAGTGCATTGTTTTAAATATTAGAATTTAAAACACTTTGTATACGTTATAGAACCCAACATCACTTATTACTACTGAAGATAACACTGGAAATTACAAGTAAAGTACTGATTTAAAACAGTCTAATTAATTATTATAATTATGTTGTTCACAATATTTTCTGTCGTTTGGCCCTTTAGTAGTTTTTGACTTATCAATGAAACCGGATGGTTTATATATACATATCATATATGTTTATATCTTCATTCCATCAAACAGAAAATCAAAACAATAGCCATTAAGCAAAAAGCATTTGTAAAACTAATATTACAATAAGAAGGAACAGCACAAGTAAATCTATAAATAGAAAAACACATTAGAATGAAATATAAAATTCTAATGACCAATAGAGATTAGTTTTATAGTGCTTAACGCCACTTTGAACAATATTTCAGCTATATCCTGGCGGTCAGTTTTATTTGTGCAAGAAAACGGAGTACCCGGAGAAAACAATATACCTGCCGACACACACTGACAAACTTTATCACATGTGGCATCGAGTACACCTCGCCTGAGCGGGGTACGAACTCACAACGTAGAATAGTGAGTGAGTGATTGTTGCTTAACCCCAATTCAGCAATTGTTCAGCTATATCATGGCTAGAACAAATTATCTTTTAATGAGATGATGATGAGGTCCGCTTTGTATCAGACCACCACGCGGATTTGTAGTGTTATCTCATTAAAACAACAGTCCGCAGATAGACATGTCGCCCCACTAGGACACATTATTCTGATTCCGCAACATAATATAACAGACAACACAATGTTAAGAAAAAATGACAAAAGGACAAACAACGATCTACTAAACATACAGATAAAACTAAAGATCGAGTAACACGAACCCCATTAAAAATCGGGGGTGCTCCGGAAGGGTACGCAGTTCCTGTTTCACTAGTGGCACTCCTCGTGTTAATCTAGTTACAAGCCCGGTGACAAGACATGAATGAGGAAAGGACCGGGAAGTGCTTACGATAAATGGAACATATCCGTGGTCATTTGTGACACAGACTTCCCTTGTTTCTTTCCTCGTTTATGACTTATCACCGGGTGTGTTACTAGATTAACACACCTGGTGTCACTAGTGAAGCAGGAACGGCTCACCCTTCCGGAGAACCTGAGCTCACCCCCTGATTTTAGTGGGGTTCGTGTTACTCGATCTTTAGTTTTATATGTATGTTTTGTAGATCGTTGTTTGTCCTTTTTTACACTTATTTTTGCCCATTGTGTTGTCTGTTCTTCGAAATACGAATTTTGAATACCCCTTTGGTATTTTCAAACTCTTCTTTATGGGGTGGGCAATATACATTTTTTGACATCTGTAACTGAGACGAAAAAAAAAACCAATAAAGGAATTACTCCTTTATTCAAATTTTCCGAGGTATCAAATTATATTTTCTTTTGTATATGAGTACTTCCTTGTAGTTGTGAATGTGTTTATCTTAAAAATATTATTTTGTATTTAATTGAATTTGTTTGATTATGTCACGATATTATACAATCACAGCCTTTTGATTATATCAATACGCTTTTTATTGCCCCGATACATATAATTGCTCATTATAAGACTTATCAAGGGCATACTAGATAACCCACACCCGATATGTTTTTATCTAAAGTTTTTGACATGTCCTTTTACATTTTACTTCAAAATAAAAAGAACTAAAAACAATAAAAGTGACTTGATATTTATATAAGATGGGTATTTTTACAAAAACACTATAAACTTTTAATAATGTGTTGAAAAGTTTTGTTTTTCAGTATGCAACATGATATTTTAAATAATTTGGAACTCCTTTAAGCTAAAAGAAAAAAAAAGAAAGAACATAAATAGGATGACGAGATGTTTATGATGTAAAACATAAGCTCCGTCATATATCAAACGTTGTTAATTTGAATGTAGGAAATGTACAAGTGTAATAATTTACTGCAGGACTCGTGCCGGTAACTCTCATATTTCAGGAAGTAGAGGTGTGTAGCTGAACCCCTATTCATATGGTTGTGATGTAAATGATATAGGATCCACTAGGAAATAGAAAATGCAAATACTCGTTTTGATAGCGTCAATTATATTGTCAGCAATATATTTGCCAGCTTCAAAATCCCTTTCATGTAGTTCAGTTTGAATCCTTGATTTTTTTCCAGATAAGCTTGAAGTGGTCCATACACCCATTTATAATCGTCAGCACTATAGGCTACAACAGCATCATATTGGTACTCATTTGAATCACCGTTTAACTTCCGGTAATGGCGATATATTCCTCTAGTAACCAGACAGCAATATTGTAAGGACACTCTATATCTATAAGCAACACTACTTAGAATAACAACCAGTAAAAGAACCGATGAGAAAGTTACACCTAAAATAAGCCACAATTGAGACACATTTTATTTTCATATCTTCTATTTGTTCAAAGACTTGACGAGTAGTTTTATTGCTTCCATCGGTATACAGACAGGGATAAATCCCTTCACGATCAAAGAGTACAGTTGTTGAAAATATCCATTCAATAAAATGAAGAGATTCACAATTACATAGAATTGGATTTCTGTTCAGAAATAAATGTAATTTCTTCGAATGCATTTTTTTATTTAGATTTTCAATATCTTCTATTTCAACTTGTGTCAAAATATGTATTTTATTGTTTCTCAGGTCTATCCGGTGAAGTTTCCGAAAATTTGAAAGTATTACCGGAATATGGTTAAACAAATTATTATCTATCACCAACGATAGTAAAGAGTCAAACTGATCACTAAACATTTCGTTAATGAATGGTTCGGTAAATTTATTGTTGGACAACTCAATATATTGTAATGATCTTAAGCCTCGCAAGAAGGCTCCTTGTTTGTCTGAACCAATTAATACAATACCAAGTGATGCATTTTTCATTACTAAGCGTTCCACATTTTTGAATGTGCTTAAAAAACTGCTGTCTATCGATGAGCATTTAGAATCGGAGAAATTTAGTACTTTAACATTATGTAGTCCATGCCATTTATAATTACAGTCAAAGAAATATGACCCTGCAAAATCAAAGAATTGTAAATTGCTTGCAGTTATATTAATGCTATTTCCCGAATCATGTAGGTTACCAAGATATGATATATCAGCATATTCCAACGAATTCGGAAAACTTAGTGCAATGCTTTTACCAATCATTGTCAATTCTTTCGACACGACAAGCTTTCCAGAAAAGATAATGCTCTTCAGATTATTAAATAGTACAAAAAATGTTATGGCGAGCGACCCTTGAAAATCAAATTTATTGTAACTCAAATCAAGGTTTTCCAAACACGTTTTATATTTCATGTTCAGTATAGCGTCTCCTTCGATAATCCTTATTGCATTATGTGAAAGTATGATGGATTTGACACATATATCTCCAATGTAGGAAAACAAGCTGGGTGTTATGATAAACTCGCCGTGGGAACGAACATCTTTTGATAGATTGATTTCTTCCATCCTGTGATCTTTGAATACATGGAATGCTGGAAGCATATTTGACATCCGCATCTTCCCTTGATGTGAAATTGAAAGTTTTGATACAGACTGTCATGGCAGAACAGCGTCTAATTCAACAAAATAAATGTGACAGATCGATTCAAATATTACAGTTTTGATTGAAATGTTTGTAAATGCTTCAAACGTAAAATTATATAAAATCTGAATATCGCACGATTTTTCTCCATGATAAAGATAAATTAAACTCTCCATGGCAGTAAACACATTTCCAAACATTTCAGTGGGACCTCCATTTGTGAAAACATGTGTTATTTTTGAAAGATCTATCCACGACTGGTCAGGATAAGTAGCTAATAAGTCGTGTGATATCCAGAGAGTCTGCAAGGTAACTAATGGTTTTAAAATGTTCCACTGAAATGTTGTTGTTGATGTTCAACTCTCTTAATAAATCTAATTTGGTAAACGGCGTTTCTCCTGTTTTTGAAATGTTACAGTTGTCCACGTTAAGATATTGTAGTTTAGGAAAATTAATAAATGCATCATTATCCAACAAATGCAGGTTGTTTCCGGTCATGATCAGCTGTGTTGTGTTACCTGGACAGTCACGTGGAATACTCTTAAGTCCACGGGCAGAACAGTCACATATAATATCGTCATCCATTATAAATGATACATGACACAATTTGGATTCCAAACATAAAGCATGGCTTAAATACACAGCGAAAAGCGTCACAAATAAGGAAAGATAAAACATATTTACCTTATTTACAGAGTCAAATAACACATATTTTTACATTTCTCATGTTTAAATACTGATTTGGTGCCTAACAGATCGTACGATTCACACTAACAATAAGACTATTTACAATGAAGTGATAAGGAAAACAATAGAGAACAATAAAGCAGCAAACTATTAGGTAAGTTCATGTTATCTACGTAAAATCTGGAGTCAAATAATACATATTTTTACATTTCTCATGTTTAAATACGAATGTTAAAGGCATTGAACTGGAACACAACAGATCGTACGACTCGCATTTAAATCCGTGTTGAGATAATTTTAATTTTATTAATACATATGTAATTACATTATTTAGGGTTTGTGAATTACAACACACGTAACACTATTCTATACAATATTCAGTTATAGTGTGCTGGTTAGTTTTATTTTTAACGGAAACCGAATTAAAATAACCGACCTGTCAGAAGTAACACGGAATCGAACTTGGAAGCAATCTTAGTGATCTTTAGTTTGTTGTGTAGTGGTGTTTGTCATTGTAAGTCTGTTGTTTTGCCCTTTTTCTATTAGCCGTTGTATTGTCTATTCTTCTGCGACTTACCGCGTCTGATTACCACTTTGGTATCTTCAAGTTTTTCTTCGCGTGTGTATTCACTAACTTAACTGTACAATTAGAATGCACCAACACAGTGCAAAACATTGTTTAGATTCTCTTACGTCGCATGGCTGACGACTGGGAACGAATCTAAGATACAGTTTAGTCTTCGTAAGAAGAAATGGAAGAAGAGTTTGAAAATACCAAAGGGGCAATTATAAAACAAAGATTCCAATATAACATATAATCGTGTCTGGTATGTAAAGCCATTCAAATCTCAATACCTAGATACCGGATAACTTGAGATGGTGCCAATAAACAATTGTATGTCTTCATTGGACATAAAACATTAACTTATAATGTAAGACCGGATGTTACGCACCGCTGTCTGCGAAGTCTTATAGTGTCTATCAGGCAACTTTCCAAACCCCTCAAAATTAAATAAACATTAAAAAATACCAAAGAGGCAATCAAAAATGGACAATCCGGAGAAACTGGGAACATAGGGTACACAAGAAGAAGAAAAGCAAAACAAAACACAACACAATATGTGTAGGACACCACTGTACGGAGGCAAACACATTTTTTGGAAGATCGAGGATATCAACATCTTGTACAAAAACATGTTTGCTCTTGCCTACACATGACGAAAGATGGATTTGACAATTATATATTTTTTTAATTTGTTACAAGTTTTGGAATCATATCTCATCAGTTGTGTAAACCACACTTAATACTCTGTGTAAAGTGTACCAATACAATATACATTTATTGTGTGTGTGTCATTTAGCTATACAGTAACTTATCATATTAATCAATATTATGCAAGTTTATAATACTGGATATATTATTAGTCCTATATCATTTACATTACAACCATATGAATAGGGGTTCAGCTACACACCTCTACTTCCTGAAATATGAGAGTTACCGGCACGAATCCTGCAGTAAATTATTACACTTGTACATTTCCTACATTCAAATTAACAACGTTTGATATATAACGGAGCTTATGTTTTACATCAAAAACATCTCGTCATCCTATTTATTTTCTTTCTTTCTTTTTCTTTTTTTTTTTTTTTTAGCTTAAAGGAGTTCCAAATTATTTAAAATATCATGTTGCATACTGAAAAACAAAACTGTTCAACACATTATTAAAAGTTTATAGTGTTTTTGTAAAAAAACCCATCTTATATAAATATCAAGTCACTTTTATTGTTTTTAGTTCTTTTTATTTTGAAGTAAACTGTAAAAGGACATGTCAAAAACTTTAGATAAAAACATATCGAGTGTGGGGTATCTAGTAGTACGCTCTTGATAAGTCTTATAATGAGCCATTATATGTATCGGGGCAATAAAAAGCGTATTGAACTAATCAAAAGGCTGTGATTGTATAATATCGTGACATAATCAAACAAATTCAATTAAATACAAAAAATTATTTTTAAGATAAACACATTCACAACTACAAGGAAGTACTCATATACAAAAGAAAATATAATTTGATACCTCGGAAAGTTTGAATAAAGGAGTAATTCCTTTATTGGTTTTTTATTTTCGTCTCAGTTACAGATGTCAAAAAATGTATATTGCCCACCTCATAAAGAAGAGTTTGAAAATACCAAAGGGGTATTCAAATTCGTATTTCGAAGAACAGACAACACAATGGGCAAAAATAAGTGTAAAAAAGGACAAACAACGATCTACATAACATACATATAAAACTAAAGATCGAGTAACACGAACCCCACTAAAATCAGGGGGTGAACTCAGGTTCTCCGGAAGGGTAAGCCGTTCCTGCTTCACTAGTGACACCAGGTGTGTTAATCTAGTAACACACCCGGTGATAAGTCATAAACGAGGAAAGAAACAAGGGAAGTCTGTGTCACAAATGACCACGGATATGTTCCATTTATCGTAAGCACTTCCCGGTCCTTTCCTCATTCATGTCTTGTCACCGGGCTTGTAACTAGATTAACACGAGGAGTGCCACTAGTGAAACAGGAACTGCGTACCCTTCCGGAGCACCCCCGATTTTTAATGGGGTTCGTGTTACTCGATCTTTAGTTTTATCTGTATGTTTAGTAGATCGTTGTTTGTCCTTTTGTCATTTTTTCTTAACATTGTGTTGTCTGTTATATTATGTTGCGGAATCAGAATAATGTGTCCTAGTGGGGCGACATGTCTATCTGCGGACTGTTGTTTTAATGAGATAACACTACAAATCCGCGTGTTGGTCTGGTACAAAGCGGAACTCATCATCATCTCATTAAAAAATAATTTGTTCTAGCCATGATATAGCTAAACAATTGCTGAATTGGGGTTAAGCAACAATCACTCACTCACTATTCTACGTTGTGAGTTCGTAACCCGCTCAGGCGAGATGTACTCGATACCACATGTGATAAAGTTTGTCAGTGTGTGTCGGCAGGTATATTGTTTTCTCCGGGTACTCCGTTTTTTTGCACAAATAAAACTGACCTCCACGATATAGCTGAAATATTGTTGAAAGTGGCGTTAAGCACTATAAAACTAATCTCTATTGGACATGATAATTTTATATTTCATTCTAATGTGTTTTTCTATTTATAGATTTACTTGTGCTGTTCCTTCTTATTGTAATATTAGTTTTACAAATGCTTTTTGCTTAATGGCTATTGTTTTGATTTTCTGTTTGATGGAATGAAGATATAAACATATATGATATGTATATATAAACCATCCGGTTTCATTGATAAGTCAAAAACTACTAAAGGGCCAAACGACAGAAAATATTGTGAACAACATAATTATAATAATTAATTAGACTGTTTTAAATCAGTACTTTACTTGTAATTTCCAGTGTTATCTTCAGTAGTAATAAGTGATGTTGGGTTCTATAACGTATACAAAGTGTTTTAAATTCTAATATTTAAAACAATGCACTATAACACGTATATACCACGTGGTAACAAGGTCAATTTATCACAATTATAACTATCTTTATACAGACATTGCTTGGTTTAATCTTTTCCAAAATGTATGACTGCTATCAGGATTTGAACATCCACGGACAATGTCGTCTGCTTGAAGGCACGTGATGCTCTCCTATATTTGTTTCAGACGTGTAGGCATTCTACTGATACCCATATCCTCCAATATAATGACTAATAACATTTCTCTATTCTGTTGAAACATGTGCATTCTTGCCATATCTAATTTATACTGACCCCAGTCACTTTACAGAAATGAACTTGAAATCACAAAAATATATTTTCCTGCTTCAAAATCCCTTTCATGTAGTCCAAGTTTGAAGCCTTGATTTTTTTCCAGATAAGTTTGAAGTGGTCCATACACCCATTTATAATCGTCAGCACTATAGGCTACAAAGGCATCATATTGGTACTCCGTTGAATCACCGTCTAACTTCCGGTAATGGCGATATATTCCTCTAGTAACCAGACAGCAATATTGTAAGGACACTCTATATCTATAAGCAACACTACTTAGAATAACAACCAGTATAAGAACCGATGAGAAAGTTACACCTAAACTAAGCCACAATTGAGACACACATTTTATTTTTATATCTTCTATTTGTTCAAAGACTTGACGAGTAGTTTTATAGCTTCCATCAGTATATAGACAGGGATAATTCCCTTCACGATCAAAGAGTACAGTTGTTGAAAATATCCATTCAATAAAATGAAGAGAATCACAATTACATAGAACTGGATTTCCGTTCAGAAATAAATGTAACTTCTTCGAATGCATTTTTTTATTTAGATTTTCAATATCTTCTATTTCAACTTGTGTCAAAATATGTATTTTATTGTTTCTGAGGTCTATCCGGTGAAGTTTCCGAAAATTTGAAAGTATTACCGGAATATGGTTAAACAAATTATTATCTATCACCAACGATAGTAAAGAGTCAAACTGATCAGTAAAGATTTCGTTAATGAATTGTTCGGTAAATTTATTGTTGGACAACTCAATATATTGTAATGATCTTAAACCTCCCAAGAAAGCTCCTTGTTTGTCTAAGGCCATTAATCCAATACCAAGTGATGCATTTTTCATTACTAAACGTTCGACATTTTTGAATGTGTTTTAAAAACTGCTGTCTATCGATGAGCATTTAGAATCGGAGAAATTTAGTACTTTAACATTATGTAGTCCATACCATTTATAATTACAGTCAAAGAAATATGTCCCTGTTGACTCAAGGAATTGTAAATTGTTTGCAGTTATATTAATGCTATCTTCCGAATCACCTAGGTTACCACGATATGATATATCATAATATTCTAACGAATTCGGAAAATTTAGTGCATAGCTTTTACCAATCATTGTAAATCCTGTCGACATGACAAACTTTCCAGACAAGTTAATGCTCTTCAGATTATTAAATAGTTCTATAAATGTTAAGACGAACCACCCGTGAAAATAAGATTTATTGTAACTCAAATCAAGGTTTTCCAAACACGTTTTATATTTCATGTGCAGTAAAGCGTCTCCTTCGATATGCCTTAGTGCATTATCTGAAAGTATGATGGATTTGACACATATATCTCCAATGTTGGAAAACAACCTGGGTGCTATGATAAACTCGCCGTGGGAACAAAAATCGTCTGATAAGTTGATTTATTCCATCTTGTGATCTTTGAATACGTGGAATACTGGAAGCATATTTGACATATGCATCTTCCCTTGATGTGAAATTGAAAATTTTGATACAGACTGTAATGGCAGAAATTCCACAAAATAAATTTGACAGGTCGATGCAAATATTAGAGTTTTTATTGAAATGTTTGTAAATGCTTCAAACGTAAAATTATGTAAAATCTGAATATCGCACGATTCTTCTCCATAATAAAGATAAATACATTTCCAAGAATTTCAGTGGGACCTCCATTTGTGAAAACATGTGTTATTTTTGAAAGATCTATCCACGACTGTTCAGGATAAGCAGCTAATAAGTCGTGGGATATCCAGAGATTCTGCAAGGTAACTAATGGTGTAAAACTGTTCCACTGAAATGCTGACAACGGGTTGTTCTTGATGTTCAACTCTCTTAATAAATCTAATTTGGTAAACGGCGTTTCTCCTGTTTTTGAAATGTTACAGTTTTCCACGTTAAGATATTGTAGTTTAAGAAAATTAATAAATGCATCATTATCCATCAATTGCAGGTTGTTTCCGGTCATGATCAGCTGTGTTGTGTTACCTGGACAGTCACGTGGAATACTCTTAAGTCCACGGGAAGAACAGTCACATATAATATCGTCATCCATTATAAATGATACACTACACAATTTGGATTCCAAACATAAAGCATGGCTTAAATACACAACGAAAAGCGTCACAAATAAGGAAAGATAAAACATATTTACCTTATTTACAGAGTCAAATAGCACATATTTTTACATTTCTCATGTTTAAATACTGATTTGGTGCCTAACAGATCATACGATTCACACTAACAATAAGACTATTTACAATGAAGTGATAAGAAAAACAATAGAGAACACTAAAGCAGCAAACTATTATGTAAGTTCATGTTATCTACGTAAAATCTGGATGAATAATTTGATTAGATATCAATCTTCCAATTACATCACTCAATTGGTATAGAAAAGATACATATGCATGGTACAAACATAGTTTATTTGCCAAATATTGAACAAAATGAATTAGACACCAGTTATTCTAACTTAATGAAGCATTCTGCATGGATAGTTTCACATACAATAATCTAGATAGACATGTATTATGCTTATGCAAGACAACCGAAGAAATGGCCTTTACAATGGCAAGCTTATGTGAAAAAAATATACTACATGCTTCACCATTATCGAGAAAATAGCTATCGAAAAAATGACGAAGGTGATCGCAACTTAAAAATATTTATTTACGAAGACGCTCGTAACTTTTGTGATAGATGATCGTAACATTTTAATACCGCTGGTAACTTTGGTTGATATGCATTACGTATATTGGACTTACGACTTGAACAGTCGCAATAACATGAGCATACTTTGCTTTGAGACGTTTAATTGAAATTATATCTAACATTCACAAATCATACTGGTTTGGAAGATTTCTATATTTGAGATTAGCTTCCATTTCATTACAACATCAGTCATAAACTATTAACTAGCCTTACGATAATATCTTTGTCAGATACATCGGAGATACAACCCCAAACGAAACAAGGAGGACGTTTTATCTAAATATATGCTGTATCTTGTATGCATGTATGTGCAAGTACGCGAGGGAAAGTCTATCCTGTTATTGGTAGAGACAAATCTTACTTTGTCAGAAACCATTCTAAATATAATAATAAATATTAACAGGACGAGATCAATCGAATATTAGGGTTTTTAATCGACATCATATTTGTCCTGTTTGATGGACGGGTGTTTCAACAAACGATGGTTGGATACGAATTGTGAATCGTGATCCGCTACTTTCTAATTTGCTTCTACATTTCTATGATGCAGACTTCCTTCAAATGCTTTTGAAGAATAAAGATAGAATTTGTTTTGGTGTTTATCTACATCTCATCTATTCAAATGAGCTTAAAGTTGCTAAGGATACTACTGATGCTCAAAAGCTGAGACTTACCTTGACCTTCACCTTGAAGTCGACAACGAAGGAAGATTAAAGCAAAACTCTACGTCAAACGCGATTACTTCAACATTCCAATAGTCAACTTCCCCTACATCAGTAGCAATATTCAAGCACCACAAGCGCATTGAGTTTACATTTCACAACTCATACGTTGTTCTAGATCTTGTGCCCAGTACACTGATTTTCTGGACAGAGCCCAGCTGCTGACGCAAATGCTACTCAAACAAGGCTACGATGCTCCTATATACGGTCTACATCACAATCTGGTTGACAGTTACAAAATATCCATATTTCAAATGACATTAGATCTTTTACCTTTTATGTAGACGTTTTATTTCCTCTATCAGTGACAAGACTTTACCTTACTTGACTGTATATATGAGTAACACGGTGGGTGCTTTATAAGAAGCAGGAACTGCTTTCCATTCGTGAGCACCTGAATTCACCTCTGGTTTTTGGTGGGGGTCCGTGTTCCACATTTGTTTCAGTTTATTGTGTTGTTCTATTATGTGTCTTTACGTTTTGAGTTCCGTGTTGTGATGTCCCTCACGATTTCCGCATGAAATAACCTTCATAATGAAAAGATTGGAAAGCCAAATAATTTAAAAGTCTTTCGGAGGAAGAGAACTAAAAGTCCTAAACAGAATAGTCAAAGTCGTCTAAGGTCACATATGACTGAGGGGATGAGGGAAGAGAATCTTAAGTTTATTAATAATTACATTATTCCAGGTCTGTGAATTACAACACACGTAACACTATTCTATACAATATTCAGTTATATTGTGCTGGTTAGTTTTATTGTTAACGGAAACCGAATTAAAATAACCGACCTGTCAGAAGTAACTGACAGTATACACGGAATCGAACTTGGAAACAATCTTAGTGATCATATTAGTTTGCTGTGCAATGGTTTTGTTTTGCTTGTCATGGTAATTCTGTTGTTTTGCCCTTTTTCTATTAGCCGCTGTATTGTCTGTTCTTCTGCGACTTGCCGCGTCTGATTACCACTTTGGTATCTTCAAGTTTTTCTTCGCGTGTGCATTCACTAACTTAACTGTACAATTAGAATGCACCAACACAATGCAAAACATTATTTATATTCTCTTACGTCGCATGGCCGACGACTGGGAACGAATCTAAGATACAGTTTAGCCTTCGTAAGAAGAAATGGAAGAATAGTTTGAACATACCAAAAGGGGCAATTATAAAACAAAGATTCCAATATAACATATAGTCGTGTCTGGTATGTAAAGCCATTCGAATCTCAATACCTAGATACCGGATAACTTGAGATGGTGCCAAGAAACAATTGTATGTCTTTATTGGACATAAAACGTTAACCTATAATGTAAGACCGGATATTGCGTACGGTTATCTACGAAGTGTGATAGTGTTTATCACGCAACTTTCCAAACTCCTCAAAACTAAATAAACATTAGAGAATAAATAAGGGTAATAACAAAATTACCGAACTCCGAACAATCTTACAAAGGGAAAGTCAAAACTCATAATTACCATAAATACCAAAGAGGCAATCAAAAATGGACAATTCAGAAAAATTGGGAATATAGGGTACACAAGAAGAAGAAAAGCAAAACAAAACACAACACAATATGGGTTGGACACCACTATACGGAGGCAAACACATATAGCGTAAATAAGACTTGCGCCCTTCTACAAACAACTGAAGGTAAAGATGAACCACATAATTCAGCAACTCAGTCTGTTAAACTACTGTATTACCGTAGGGAAAATATATTTTCTATTATACATTGTTAAGACAATAAAATACTTACATATACAATACTATTTTTTCTTAAATTCAACGTAAATATCAAATGTGTCTCATGAAAAAAGTTATTATTCACAAGAAGATAACACAAGCTGAAATCGAATTCAAGCCCTGACACCGATTTTCTTCAAAAGTTATTTTTCTGCGTAATAACCTGCTGAATTAAGACAAAGAATTTTACAGGATCATACTAAACTGATTTCCCCTTTGGTATCTTCAAACTCTTCTTAAGATAAATATTTTAAGGGATCGTCTCATATTATCTTTCAAAATATTTTTCGGAAGATCGGAGATATCAACATCTTGTATAAAAACATGTTTGCTCTTGCCTACACATGACGAAAGATGGATTTGACAATTATATATTTTTTTAATATGTTACAAGTTTTGGAATCATATCTCATCAGTTGTGTAAACCACACTTAATACTCTGTGTAAAGTGTACCAATACAATATACATTTATTGTGTGTGTATCATTTAGCTATACAGTAACTTATCATATTAATCAATAATATGGTACTATAATACTGGATATATTATTAGTCCTATATCATTTACATCACAACCATATGAATAGGGGTTCAGCTACACACCCACGGGGGGGGGGGGGGGGGTTACTTCACGTACACTTGTATATACAGACGTTCCGCTGGTTTGGGTCGATTTTTTGAGCTGTCAAATATATGATTGGGGTGGAAAATTTGCATTAGGATATGTCAATGGGTGGTAATCGATAAGCAAATAATATATGAATGAGTCTTATCTTTAATATTATATATTAATACACAGATAAATTCCTATGTCTGATCACTACGATCTCCAGTCGATCTCCTGCGAGGAATCTGACATTTAATTAAACAATCAAGTGTACACACCTTTACTTCCTGAAATATGGGAGTTACCGGCACGAGTCCTGCATTAAGTTATTACAGTTGTACCTTTCCTACATTCAAATTAATAACGCTTGCTATCTGTCGGGGCTTATGTCTTACATCATAGACATCTCGTCATCTTATTTACTTTCTTTCTTTTTTTTAACTTAAAGGAGTTCCAAATTATTTAAAATATCATGTTGCATACTGAAAAACAGAAAACTTTTCAACACATTATTAAAAGTTATGGTGTCTTTGTAAAAAGCGCATTTTACATAAATATCAAGTCACTTTTATTGTTTTTAGTTCTTTTTATTTTGAAGTAAAATGTAAAAGGACATGTCAAACACTTTAGATAAAAACATATCGAGTGTGGGGTATTGAGTACGCCCCTGATAAGTCTTATAATGAGCAATTATATGTATTGGGGCAATACAAATCATGTATTGATCTAATCAAAAGGCTATGATTATATAATATTGTGACGTAATAAAACAAATTCAATTAAATGCAAAAATGTATTTTTAAGATAAACACATTCACAAATACAAGGAAGTACTTATATACAAAAGAAAATATAATTTGATACCTCGGAAAATTTGAATAAAGGAGCAGTACTTTTATTGGGTTTTTTCTTCGTCTCAGTTACAGATGTCACAAAATGTATATCGCCCACCCCATAAAGAAGAGTTTGAAAATACCAAAGGGGTATTCAAAATTCGTATATCAAAGAAGAACAGACAACACAATGGAAAAAAAAAAGAGTTAAAAAGGACAAACAACGATCTACAAAACATACATATAAAACTAAAGATCGAGTAACACGAACCCCACTCAAATCCGGGGGTGAACTCTGGTTCTCCGGAAGGGTGAACCATTCCTGTTTCACTAGTGACACCCGGTGTGTTAATCTAGTAACACACCCGGTGATAAGTCATGAACGAGGAAGTCTGTGTCACAAATGACCACGGATATGTTCCATTTGGCGTAAGCACTTCCTGGTCCTTTCCTCATTCATGTCTTATCACCGGGTTTGTAACTAGATTAAGACGATGAGTGCCACTAGTGGAACAGGAACTGCGTACCCTTCCGGAGCACCCCGATGTTTGTGGGGTTCGTGTTACTCGATCTTTAGTTTTATCTGTATGTTTAGTAGATCGTTGTTTGTCCTTTTGTCCTTTTTTGGACAATGTGTTGTTTGTTCAATTATGTTGCGGAATCAGAATAATGTGTCCTAGTGGGGCAACATGTCTATCTGCGGACTGTTGTTTTAATGAGATAACACTATACAAATCCGCGTGTTGGTCTGGTACAAAGCGGACCTCATCATCATCTCATTAAAAACAAGTCTCCCAAACCGGCCACTAACAACGGTTTAAAAAATAAATTAAAAGTTACCTTTGAAATCGAACAATGTTGAATTTGTGCGGTATTGTGGCGGCCATTTTGAAAATGGGGACCGGTAGAAATTTTTCGATGTCAGGAATCAATTCGGGACATCATTATCTATCCACATATCACATTTTGATGATATCGGACAATGTTGAATTTTTACCGCCCATATTTTATGCCGTGTTTTGGCAGCCATTTTTAAAATGGCAGACATCTCGAAAATTTTGGAAACGGAGAATTGCTCCTCTAATGGTGACCTATCACTATGTCGAATTTTATGTCTCTATCATTATCCATTTAGAAGTTATCAACTTTAATGTACGAAATTTCAACTTTCCAATAGGATTCAATAGTAACCCCCAAACCATTTGAACCCCTCAAAATATGACTTTGACTCCCTTTCCCACAAAGCTGAAAACTTTAGGACCAACTAGAAACACATATCTAATACTCCACCAAGTTTCATGAAATTCTGTCTAGTAGTTCCTGAGATCTGCCGTGAGATCTGCTGTTCATGTGCCAAAGAAAAAAAGGAGAAAGCGAATACAGAGAATAATAATAATAATAATAATAATAAGAAACGGAGCAAAAACAATAAGTCTCCCAAACTTTCCTTGCGAAACTTAATTAACTTGTTCTTTCCATGATACAGCTGAAAAATTACTGAATTGGCGTTAAGCAACAATCACTCACTCACTATTCTACGTTGTGAGTTCGTACCCCGCTCAGGCGAGGTGTACTCGATACCACAATATGTGATAAAGTTTGTCAGTGTGTTTCGGCAGGTATGTTGTTTTCTCCGGGTACTCCGTTTTCTTGCACAATGATGATATATACATGATATTTAATCAGAGCATTACACACATACACTAAGGTCTCATCGATAAGTCAAAAACTATTAAAGGGCCGAACGACGGAAAATATTGTGAACAACATAATTATATTAATTAATTAGACAGTTATAAATAAGTACATTACTTGTAATGCCAGTATTATCTTCAGTAGTAATAAGTGATGTTGGGTTTATAACTACCTATGGAATCAGTGCCTATCGCCACTAACGTTGTGATTACGAACATCACTCAGGCGAGGTGTACTCGATACAACATTATGTGATAAAGTATGTCAGTGTGTTTCGGCAGGTCGGTGGTTTTCTCCGAGTACTCCTGTTTCTTGAACCAATAAAACTGATCGCCACGATATAGCTGAAATATTGTTGAAAGTGGCATTAAACACAACAATCCTAATCTCTATTGGTCAGTGTAATTTTATATTTCATTCTAATATGTTTTTTCTATTGATAGATTTACTTGTGCTGTTCCTTCTTATTGTAATATTAGTTTTACAAATTCTTTTTGCTTAATGGCTATTGTTTTGATTTTCTGTTTGATGGAATGAAGATATAAACATATATGATATATATATATATATAAACCATCCGGTCTCATCGATAAGTCAAAAACTACTAAAGGGCCAAACGACAGAAAATATTGTGAACAACATAATTATAATAATTAATTAGACAGTTTTAAATCAGTACTTTATTTGTAATTTCCAGTGTTATCTTCAGTAGTAATAAGTGATGTTGGGTTCTATAATGTATAGAAAGTGTTTTAAAAACTAATATTTAAAACAATGCACTATAACACGTATATATCACGTGGTAACAATGTCAATTTATCACAATTATAACTATCTGTATACAGACATTGCTTGGTTTAATCTTTTCCAAAATGTATGACTGCTATCAGGATTTGAACATCCACGGACAATGTCGTCTGCTTGAAGGCACGTGATGCTCTCCCATATTTGTGTTAGACGTGCAGGCATTCTACTGATACTCATATCCTCCAATATTATTACTATTAACATTTCTCTATTCTGTTGAAACATGTGCATTCTTGCCATATCTAATTCATACTGACCCCAGTCACTTTTCAGAAATGAACTTGAAATCACAAAGATGATCTTTTTACTCCTATTGATAACGTCAATTATATTGTCAGCAATATATTTTCCAGCTTCAAAATCCCTTTCATGTAGTCCAAGTTTGAAGCCTTGATTTTTTTCCAGATATGTTTGAAGTGGTCCATACACCCATTTATAATCGTCAGCACTATAGGCTACAAAGGCATCATATTGGTACTCCGTTGAATCACCGTTTAGCTTCCGGTAATGGCGATATATTCCTCTAGTAACCAGACAGCAATATTGTAAGGACACTATATCTATAAGCAACACTACTTAGAATAACAACCAGTATAAGAACCGATGAGAAAGTTACACCTAAAATAAGCCACAATTGAGACACACATTTTATCTTTATATCTTCTATTTGTTCAAAGACTTGACGAGTAGTTTTATAGCTTCCATCAGTATATAGACAGGGATAATTCCCTTCACGATCAAAGAGTACAGTTGTTGATAATATCCATTCAATAAAATGAAGAGAATCACAAATACATAGAATTGGATTTCCGTTCAGAAATAAATGTAACTTCTTCGAATGCATTTTTTTATTTAGATTTTCAATATCTTCTATTTCAACTTGTGTCAAAATATGTATTTTATTGTTTCTCAGGTCTATCCGGTGAAGTTTCCGAAAATTTGAAAGTATTACCGGAATATGGTTAAACAAATTATTATCTATCACCAACGATAGTAAAGAGTCAAACTGATCACTAAACATTTCGTTAATGAATGGTTCGTTAAATTTATTGTTGAACAATTCAATATATTGTAATGATCTTAAACCTCGCAAGAAGGCTCCTTGTTTGTCTGAACCAATTAATCCAATACCAAGTGATGCATTTTTCATTACTAACCGTTCCACATTTTTGAATGTGCTTAAAAAAATACTGTCTATCGAGCACTTAGAATCGGAGAAATTTAGTACTTTAACATTATGTAGTCCATACCATTTATAATTACAGTTAAAGAAATATGACCCTGTTAATTCAAAGAACTGTAAATTGTTTGCAGATATATTGATGCTATTTCCCGAATCACGTAGGTCACCAAGATATGATATATCAGCATATTCCAACGAATTCGGAAAATTTAGTGCAATGCTTTTACCAATCATTGTAAATTCTTTCGACACGACAAGCTTTCCAGAAAAGTTAATGCTCTTCAGATTATTAAATAGTACAAAAAATGTTATGACGAGCCACCCGTGATAGTTAAATTTATTGTAACTCAAATCAAGGTTTTCCAAACACGTTTTATATTTCATGTTTAGTAAAGCGTCTCCTTCGATAAGCTTTATTGCATTATCTGAAAGTATGATGGATTTGACACATATATCTCCAATGTAGGAAAACAACCTGGGTGTTATGATAAACTCGCCGTGGGAACGAAAATCGCCTGATAGATTGATTTCTTCCATCTTGTGATCTTTGAATACGTGGAATGCTGGAAGCATATTTGACATCAGCATCTTCTCTTGACGTGAAATTGAAAATTTTGATACAGACTGTAATGGCAGAAAAGTGTCTAATTCCACAAAATAAATTTGACAGGACGATGCAAATATTAAATTTTTATAGAAATGTTTGTAAACGCTTCAAACGTAAAATTATATAAAATCTTAATATCGAACCACGATTCTGCTCCATGATGAAAATAAATTAAACTCTCAATGGCAGTAAACACATTTCCAAACATTTCAGTGGGGCCTCCAATTGTGAAAACATGTGTTATGTTTGAAAGATCTATCCACGACTGTTGAGGATAAGTAGCTAATAAATCGTGGGATATCCAGAGAGTCTGCAAGGTAACTAATGGTTTAAAAATGTTCCACTGAAATGCTGACAACGGGTTGTTGTTAATGTTCAACTTTCTTAATAAATCTAATTTGGTAAACGGCGTTTGTCCTGTTTTTGAAATGTTACAATTTGCAAGTTAAGATATTGTAGTTTAAGAAAATTAATAAATGCATCATTATGCAACAAATACAGGTTGTTTCCTGTCATGATCAGCTGTGTTGTGTTACCTGGAAAGTCACGTGGAATACTCTCAAGTCCACGAGCAGAACAGTCACATATAGTATCGTCATCCATAAATGATACATGACACAATTTGGATTCCAAACATAAAGCATGGCTTAAACACACAACGAAAAGCGTCACAAATAAGGAGAGATATAACATATTTGCCATATTTACAGTCAAATAACACATATTTTTACATTTCTCACGTTTAAATACTGAATTGGTGCCTAACAGACCGTACGATTCACACTAATAATAAGATTATTTACAATGCATTGATAAGGACAATAATGGAGAACAAAGCGCTAAAGGATCAAACTATTATGTAAGTTCATGTTATCTACGTAGGATCTTGATGAATAATTTGATTGGAGTTAATCGTCCAATCACATCACTCAATTAGTAAAGAAAAGATACATATGTATGATACAAACATAGTTTATTTGCCAAATATTGAGCAAAATGAATTAGACACCAGTTATTCTAACTTAATGAAGTATTATTCTCCATGGATAGTTTCACATACAATAATCTAGATAGACATGTATTATGCATATGCAAGACAACCGAAGAAATGGCCTTTACAATGGCAAGCTTATATGAAAAAAAAATACTACATGCTTCACCATTATCGAGAAAATAGCTATCGAAAAAATGACGAAGGTGATCGCAACTTAAAAATATTTATTTACGAAGACGATCGTAACATTTGTTATAGATGATCGTAACTTTTTAATGCCGCTGGTAACTTTGGTTGATATGCATTACGTATATTGGACTTACGACTTGAACAGTCGCATTAACATGACCATACTTTGCTTTGAAACGTTTAATTGAAATGATATCTAACATTCACAAATCATACTGGTTTGGAAGATTTCTATATTTGAGATTAGCTTCCATTTCATTACAACATCAGTTATAAACTATTAACTAGCTTTGCGATAATATCTTTGTCAGATACATCGGAGATACAACCCCAAACGAAACAAGGAGGACGTTTTATCTAAATATATGCTGTATCTTGTATACATGTATGTGCAAGTACTGTTAGGGAAAGTCTATCTTGTTATTGGTAGAGACAAATTTTACTTTGTCAAAAACCATTCAAAATATAATTATAAATATTAACAGGACGAGATCATTCAAATGTAAGGGTTTTTAATCGACAAAATATTTGTCCTGATTGATGGACGGGTGTTTCAACAAACGATGGTTGGGTACGAATTGTGAACCGTGATCCGCTACTCGCCAATTTGCTTCTACATTCCTATGATGCAGACTTCCTTCAAATGCTTCTCAAGAATAAAGATAGAAAAGATTTTGGTGATTATCTACATCTCATCTATTCAAATGAGCTTAAAGTTGTTAAGGACACTACTGATTCTCAAAAATCTGAGACTTACCTTGACCTTCACCTTGAAACCGACAACGCAGGAAGATTAAAGCAAATCTCTACGACAAACGCGATTACTTCAACATTCCAATAGTCAACTTCCCCTACATCAGTAGCAATATTCAAGCATCACAAGCGCATTGGGTTTACATTTCACAACTCAATCGCTATTCTAGATCTTGTGCCCAGCACAGTGATTTTCTGGACAGAGTACAGCTGCTGACGCAAATGCTACTCAAGCAAGGCTACGTTGCTCCTATATACGATCTACATCACAATCTGGTTGACAGTTACGAAATATGCATATTTCAAATGACGATAGATCTTTTACTTTTGATGTAGATGTTTTATTTCCTCTATCAGTGACAAGACTTTACCTGTCTTGACTGTATATATGAGTAACACGGCGGATGTATTATAAGAAGCAGGAACTGCTTTCCATTCGTGAGCACTTGAGCTCACCCCTGGTTTTGGTGGGGTCCGTGTTCCACATTTGTTCAGTTTATTGTGTTGTTCTATTATGTGTCTTTACGTTCTGAGTTCCGTTTTGTGATGTCCCTTATGATTTCCGCATGTTCAATTCGTCTTTATCTCCATTTGTTTGTAGGAAGATTCATGTCTTATCTACGTAATGTGTGTTTGCTTTGGGTAGAGTGGTGTCGAACGCACATTAGGCTGTCTTTGTATTTTGTTTTTTTAATCGTGTGTACCCTATGTTGCCAGTTTCTCTGGATTGTCCATTTTGAATTGTCCCTTCGGTATGCTCTAACATTTATTTGACATATTCATTAATATGCATACAGCTGTTTTGTTCATTTAAAATATAATTTTAAAGTTCAAAAGACGACCACAGAATGCCCAGTGAGGCCACCACACAGTGTCCACTGAAGCGATGATATAGTACCCAGCTACAAGAGTAATATGACCAGAATACCCTGCTAGAGTACTCTACGACTTGCACAGTGAGGTGATTAGAATACCCCACGATCATCGCATTGAGGTAACCAATGTACCCGTCGAATAGTGCAGTGAGGTGACAACATAGTACCAAGCTAGTCCATTGATGAAACCTCAGTGTGGTACCCATATATCGTAGTTAGGTGACTAGAGTACTAGACGACTATCGCAGTGAGGTGACCACAGAGAACCAAGCGCGCCCATTGATGATACCTCAGTGTGGTACCCATATATCGTAGTTAGGTGACTAGAGTACTAGACGACTATCGCAGTGAGGTGACCACAGAGAACCAAGCGCGCCCATTGACGATACCTCAGTGTGGTACCCATATATCGTAGTTAGGTGACTAGAGTACTAGACGACTATCGCAGTGAGGTGACCACAGAGAACCAAGCGCGCCCATTGATGATACCTCAGTGTGGTACCCATATATCGTAGTTAGGTGACTAGAGTACTAGACGACTATCGCAGTGAGGTGACCACAGAGAACCAAGCGCGCCCATTGCTGTGACAAATAGTACCATCACTCAACTACCGGAGTGAGATGACAACAGTATATCCAACGATTATCGCAGTGAGGTGACCAGAGTACCCGATGACTAGAACAGTGAGGTGACCACAGAGTACCAAGCGCCCCCAATTAGGTGACAAAATAGTATCAGTACCCAACTAGTGCAGTGAGGATATCACAGTGTGGTACGAAGATAACGCAGTGATGAGTACACAGGGTACTATGTGATATGACCAGAGTACCAAGCGAAGTGTATGGAGTACTCAGTGTGACGACCATGGAGTATGTTAAGAAACCACATCAAGTGAGGTGACCACAGAGTATCGAATAAAGTGACTACTCATTTTCCAGCGTGAAATTCATCTGGCTAAAGTCAGACGTTACAGTTCAAGACAAATGACGACGATGAAGAATTAACTGAGAGTAGCCTTCTCTCTCCTTTAATAAAATCTTAGCTCTGACAGTTACTATAGTAAACACAGATTCACAAGCTCACATATTAGGAACATACACTCAAATTCAGATCAACTAACTCATGAAGACATCAGTTGAATTTCATTGTCACTTACGTTGTGAGAACAAGAGGAGCAAACTATTCAAATAATTACAGATGAGACGGATAGGTCCCTGAATAGAAACATCCATGACAATGATATTGAGATATCGAAATGATCAAAGTGATGTATCATGATAAGACACATATATAGAATATCATACCAACTGCTGTACAATATAATGTATTCAAGGGAGGTGTAACACTGTTACAAACCAGGAAGTACAATTTACAAAAACAAAAAGAAATTCTTAGTCATCATATTTTATCTTTGATTTAAATCCACTCATATAAATGTAACCACAAACACTATTGTTGTTATATCTTATTCCCTGTATCGTATCTCTTATATCTTTACGCCATGGTATGATGTCTGGTTATAAATGATGTTTTGTTCGTCTTTACTCACATTTGTTTTCAGGAAGATTTATGCTTTATTTATGTTATTTCATTTACGTATTCATCTACGTATACTAATAGATAAAGCTATTTTCACAACAGATGATTTGGTGCCTTTAACCAATAAAATAACGGGTACCACCAGTGAAGCATCAACTGGTTACCCTTCCGAAGCACCAGAACTCAGCCCTGAATTTGAGTAAGGTGTGTGTTTTTCAATCTTGTAAGTCTGTTGTTTTGCCCTTTTTCTATTAGCCGTTGTATTGTCTATTCTTCTGCGACTTACCGCGTCTGATTACCACTTTGGTATCTTCAAGTTTTTCTTCGCGTGTGTATTCACTAACTTAACTGTACAATTAGAATGCACCAACACAGTGCAAAACATTGTTTAGATTCTCTTACGTCGCATGGCTGACGACTGGGAACGAATCTAAGATACAGTTTAGTCTTCGTAAGAAGAAATGGAAGAAGAGTTTGAAAATACCAAAGGGGCAATTATAAAACAAAGATTCCAATATAACATATAATCGTGTCTGGTATGTAAAGCCATTCAAATCTCAATACCTAGATACCGGATAACTTGAGATGGTGCCAATAAACAATTGTATGTCTTCATTGGACATAAAACATTAACTTATAATGTAAGACCGGATGTTACGCACCGCTGTCTGCGAAGTCTTATAGTGTCTATCAGGCAACTTTCCAAACCCCTCAAAATTAAATAAACATTAAAAAATACCAAAGAGGCAATCAAAAATGGACAATCCGGAGAAACTGGGAACATAGGGTACACAAGAAGAAGAAAAGCAAAACAAAACACAACACAATATGGGTAGGACACCACTGTACGGAGGCAAACACATTTTTTGGAAGATCGAGGATATCAACATCTCGTACAAAAACATGTTTGCTCTTGCCTACACATGACGAAAGATGGATTTGACAATTATATATTTTTTTAATTTGTTACAAGTTTTGGAATCATATCTCATCAGTTGTGTAAACCACACTTAATACTCTGTGTAAAGTGTACCAATACAATATACATTTATTGTGTGTGTGTCATTTAGCTATACAGTAACTTATCATATTAATCAATATTATGCAAGGTTATAATACTGGATATATTATTAATCCTATATCATTTACATCACAACCATATGAATAGGGGTTCAGCTACACACCTCTACTTCCTGAAATATGAGAGTTACCGGCACGAATCCTGCAGTAAATTATTACACTTGTACATTTCCTACATTCAAATTAACAACGTTTGATATATAACGGAGCTTATGTTTTACATCATAAACATCTCGTCATCCTATTTATTTTCTTTCTTTCTTTTTATTTTGTTTTTTTTTTAGCTTAAAGGAGTTCCAAATTATTTAAAATATCATGTTGCATACTGAAAAACAAAACTGTTCAACACATTATTAAAAGTTTATAGTGTTTTTGTAAAAAAACCCATCTTATATAAATATCAAGTCACTTTTATTGTTTTTAGTTCTTTTTATTTTGAAGTAAAATGTAAAAGGACATGTCAAAAACTTTAGATAAAAACATATCGAGTGTGGGGTATCTAGTAGTACGCCCTTGATAAGTCTTATAATGAGCCATTATATGTATCGGGGCAATAAAAAGCGTATTGAACTAATCAAAAGGCTGTGATTGTATAATATCGTGCCATAATCAAACAAATTCAATTAAATACAAAAAAATATTTTTAAGATAAACACATTCACAACTACAAGGAAGTACTCATATACAAAAGAAAATATAATTTGATACCTCGGAAAATTTGAATAAAGGAGTAATTCCTTTATTGGTTTTTTATTTTCGTCTCAGTTACAGATGTCAAAAAATGTATATTGCCCACCCCATAAAGAAGAGTTTGAAAATACCAAAGGGGTATTCAAATTCGTATTTCGAAGAACAGACAACACAATGGGCAAAAATAAGTGTAAAAAAGGACAAACAACGATCTACATAACATACATATAAAACTAAAGATCGAGTAACACGAACCCCACTAAAATCAGGGGGTGAACTCAGGTTCTCCGGAAGGGTAAGCCGTTCCTGCTTCACTAGTGACACCAGGTGTGTTAATCTAGTAACACACCCGGTGATAAGTCATAAACGAGGAAAGAAACAAGGGAAGTCTGTTTCACAAATGACCACGGATATGTTCCATTTATCGTAAGCACTTCCCGGTCCTTTCCTCATTCATGTCTTGTCACCGGGCTTGTAACTAGATTAACACGAGGAGTGCCACTAGTGAAACAGGAACTGCGTACCCTTCCGGAGCACCCCCGATTTTTAATGGGGTTCGTGTTACTCGATCTTTAGTTTTATCTGTATGTTTAGTAGATCGTTGTTTGTCCTTTTGTCATTTTTTCTTAACATTGTGTTGTCTGTTATATTATGTTGCGGAATCAGAATAATGTGTCCTAGTGGGGCGACATGTCTATCTGCGGACTGTTGTTTTAATGATATAACACTACAAATCCGCGTGTTGGTCTGGTACAAAGCGGAACTCATCATCATCTCATTAAAAAATAATTTGTTCTAGCCATGATATAGCTAAAAAATTGCTGAATTGGGGTTAAGCAACAATCACTCACTCACTATTCTACGTTGTGAGTTCGTAACCCGCTCAGGCGAGGTGTACTCGATACCACATGTGATAAAGTTTGTCAGTGTGTGTCGGCAGGTATATTGTTTTCTCCGGGTACTCCGTTTTCTTGCACAAATAAAACTGACCGCCAGGATATAGCTGAAATATTGTTGAAAGTGGCGTTAAGCACTATAAAACTAATCTCTATTGGTCATTATAATTTTATATTTCATTCTAATGTGTTTTTCTATTTATAGATTTACTTGTGCTGTTCCTTCTTATTGTAATATTAGTTTTACAAATGCTTTTTGCTTAATGGCTATTGTTTTGATTTTCTGTTTGATGGAATGAAGATATAAACATATATGATATGTATATATAAACCATCCGGTTTCATTGATAAGTCAAAAACTACTAAAGGGCCAAACGACAGAAAATATTGTGAACAACATAATTATAATAATTAATTAGACTGTTTTAAATCAGTACTTTTCTTGTAATTTCCAGTGTTATCTTCAGTAGTAATAAGTGATGTTGGGTTCTATAATGTATACAAAGTGTTTTAAATTCTAATATTTAAAACAATGCACTATAACACGTATATACCACGTGGTAACAAGGTCAATTTATCACAATTATAACTATCTTTATACAGACATTGCTTGGTTTAATCTTTTCCAAAATGTATGACTGCTATCAGGATTTGAACATCCACGGACAATGTCGTCTCCTTCAAGGCACGTGATGCTCTCCTATATTTGTTTCAGACGTGTAGGCATTCTACTGATACTCATATCCTCCAATATAATGACTATTAACATTTCTCTATTCTGTTGAAACATATGCATTCTTGCCATATCTAATTTATACTGACCCCAGTCACTTTACAGAAATGAACTTGAAATCACAAAAATATATTTTCCTGCTTCAAAATCCCTTTCATGTAGTCCAAGTTTGAAGCCTTGATTTTTTTCCAGATAAGTTTGAAGTGGTCCATACACCCATTTATAATCGTCAGCACTATAGGCTACAAAGGCATCATATTGGTACTCCGTTGAATCACCGTCTAACTTCCGGTAATGGCGATATATTCCTCTAGTAACCAGACAGCAATATTGTAAGGACACTCTATATCTATAAGCAACACTACTTAGAATAACAACCAGTATAAGAACCGATGAGAAAGTTACACCTAAAATAAGCCACAATTGAGACACACATTTTATTTTTATATCTTCTATTTGTTCAAAGACTTGACGAGTAGTTGTATAGCTTCCATCAGTATATAGACAGGGATAATTCCCTTTGCGATCAAAGAGTACAGTTGTTGAAAATATCCATTCAATAAAATGAAGAGAATCACAATTACATAGAACTGGATTTCCGTTCAGAAATAAATGTAACTTCTTCGAATGCATTTTTTTATTTAGATTTTCAATATCTTCTATTGCAACTTGTGTCAAAATATGTATTTTATTGTTTTTCAGGTCCATCCGGTGAAATTTCTGAAAATTTGAAAGTATTACCGGAATATTGTTAAACAAATTATTATCTATCACCAACGATAGTAAAGAGTCAAACTGATCAGTAAAGATTTCGTTAATGAATTGTTCGGTAAATTTATTGTTGGACAACTCAATATATTGTAATGATTTTAAACCTCCCAAGAAAGCTCCTTGTTTGTCTAAGGCCATTAATCCAATACCAAGTGATGCATTTTTCATTACTAAACGTTCGACATTTTTGAATGTGTTTTAAAAACTGCTGTCTATCGATGAGCATTTAGAATCGGAGAAATTTAGTACTTTAACATTATGTAGTCCATACCATTTATAATTACAGTCAAAGAAATATGTCCCTGTTGACTCAAGGAATTGTAAATTGTTTGCAGTTATATTAATGCTATCTTCCGAATCACCTAGGTTACCACGATATGATATATCATAATATTCTAACGAATTCGAAAAATTTAGTGCATAGCTTTTACCAATCATTGTAAATCCTGTCGACATGACAAACTTTCCAGACAAGTTAATGCTCTTCAGATTATTAAATAGTTCTATAAATGTTAAGACGAACCACCCGTGAAAATAAGATTTATTGTAACTCAAATCAAGGTTTTCCAAACACGTTTTATATTTCATGTGCAGTAAAGCGTCTCCTTCGATATGCCTTAGTGCATTATCTGAAAGTATGATGGATTTGACACATATATCTCCAATGTTGGAAAACAACCTGGGTGCTATGATAAACTCGCCGTGGGAACAAAAATCGTCTGATAAGTTGATTTATTCCATCTTGTGATCTTTGAATACGTGGAATACTGGAAGCATATTTGACATATGCATCTTCCCTTGATGTGAAATTGAAAATTTTGATACAGACTGTAATGGCAGAAATTCCACAAAATAAATTTGACAGGTCGATGCAAATATTAGAGTTTTTATTGAAATGTTTGTAAATGCTTCAAACGTAAAATTATGTAAAATCTGAATATCGCACGATTCTTCTCCATAATAAAGATAAATTAAACTTCCCATGGCAGTAAATACATTTCCAAGAATTTCAGTGGGACCTCCATTTGTGAAAACATGTGTTATTTTTGAAAGATCTATCCACGACTGTTCAGGATAAGCAGCTAATAAGTCGTGGGATATCCATAGATTCTGCAAGGTAACTAATGGTGTAAAAATGTTCCACTGAAATGCTGACAACGGGTTGTTGTTGATGTTCAACTCTCTTAAGAAATCTAATTTGGTAAACGGCGTTTCTCCTGTTTTTGAAATGTTACAGTTTTCCACGTTAAGATATTGTAGTTTAGGAAAATTAATAAATGCATCATTATCCATCAATTGCAGGTTGTTTCCGGTCATGATCAGCTGTGTTGTGTTACCTGGACAGTCACGTGGAATACTCTTAAGTCCACGGGAAGAACAGTCACATATAATATCGTCATCCATTATAAATGATACATTACACAATTTGGATTCCAAGCATAAAGCATGGCTTAAATACACAACGAAAAGCGTCACAAATAAGGAAAGATAAAACATATTTACCTTATTTACAGAGTCAAATAACACATATTTTTACATTTCTCATGTTTAAATACTGATTTGGTGCCTAACAGATCATACGATTCACACTAACAATAAGACTATTTACAATGAAGTGATAAGAAAAACAATAGAGAACACTAAAGCAGCAAACTATTATGTAAGTTCATGTTATCTACGTAAAATCTGGATGAATAATTTGATTAGATATTAATCTTCCAATTACATCACTCAATTGGTATAGAAAAGATACATATGCATGGTACAAACATAGTTTATTTGCCAAATATTGAACTAAATGAAATAGACACCAGTTATTCTAACTTAATGAAGCATTCTGCATGGATAGTTTTACATACAATAATCTAGATAGACATGTATTATGCATATGCAAGACAACCGAAGAAATGGCCTTTACAATGGCAAGCTTATATGAAAAAAATATACTACATGCTTCACCATTATCGAGAAAATAGCTATCGAAAAAATGACGAAGGTGATCGCAACTTAAAAATATTTATTTACGAAGACGTTCGTAACTTTTGTGATAGATGATCGTAACATTTTAATACCGCTGGTAACTTTGGTTGATATGCATTACGTATATTGGACTTACGACTTGAACAGTCGCAATAACATGACCATACTTTGCTTTGAGACGTTTAATTGAAATTATATCTAACATTCACAAATCATACTGGTTTGGAAGATTTCTATATTTGAGATTAGCTTCCATTTCATTACAACATCAGTCATAAACTATTAACTAGCCTTACGATAATATCTTTGTCAGATACATCGGAGATACAACCCCAAACGAAACAAGGAGGACGTTTTATCTAAATATATGCTGTATCTTGTATGCATGTATGTGCAAGTACGCGAGGGAAAGTCTATCCTGTTATTGGTAGAGACAAATCTTACTTTGTCAGAAACCATTCTAAATATAATAATAAATATTAACAGGACAAGATCAATCGAATATTAGGGTTTTTAATCGACATCATATTTGTCCTGTTTGATGGACGGGTGTTTCAACAAACGATGGTTGGATACGAATTGTGAATCGTGATCCGCTACTTTCTAATTTGCTTCTACATTCCTATGATGCAGACTTCCTTCAAATGCTTTTGAAGAATAAAGATAGAATTTGTTTTGGTGTTTATCTACATCTCATCTATTCAAATGAGCTTAAAGTTGCTAAGGATACTACTGATGCTCAAAAGCTGAGACTTACCTTGACCTTCACCTTGAAGTCGACAACGAAGGAAGATTAAAGCAAAACTCTACGTCAAACGCGATTACTTCAACATTCCAATAGTCAACTTCCCCTACATCAGTAGCAATATTCAAGCACCACAAGCGCATTGAGTTTACATTTCACAACTCATACGTTGTTCTAGATCTTGTGCCCAGTACACTGATTTTCTGGACAGAGCCCAGCTGCTGACGCAAATGCTACTCAAACAAGGCTACGATGCTCCTATATACGGTCTACATCACAATCTGGTTGACAGTTACAAAATATCCATATTTCAAATGACATTAGATCTTTTACCTTTTATGTAGACGTTTTCTTTCCTCTATCAGTGACAAGACTTTACCTTACTTGACTGTATATATGAGTAACACGGTGGGTGCTTTATAAGAAGCAGGAACTGCTTTCCATTCGTGAGCACCTGAATTCACCTCTGGTTTTTGGTGGGGGTCCGTGTTCCACATTTGTTTCAGTTTATTGTGTTGTTCTATTATGTGTCTTTACGTTTTGAGTTCCGTGTTGTGATGTCCCTCACGATTTCCGCAAGAAATAACCTTCATAATGAAAAGATTGGAAAGCCAAATAATTTAAAAGTCTTTCGGAGGAAGAGAACTAAAAGTCCTAAACAGAATAGTCAAAGTCGTCTAAGGTCACATATGACTGAGGGGATGAGGGAAGAGAATCTTAAGTTTATTAATAATTACATTATTCCAGGTCTGTGAATTACAACACACGTAACACTATTCTATACAATATTCAGTTATATTGTGCTGGTTAGTTTTATTGTTAACGGAAACCGAATTAAAATAACCGACCTGTCAGAAGTAACTGACATTATACACGGAATCGAACTTGGAAACAATCTTAGTGATCATATTAGTTTGCTGTGCAATGGTTTTGTTTTGCTTGTCATGGTAATTCTGTTGTTTTGCCCTTTTTCTATTAGCCGCTGTATTGTCTGTTCTTCTGCGACTTGCCGCGTCTGATTACCACTTTGGTATCTTCAAGTTTTTCTTCGCGTGTGCATTCACTAACTTAACTGTACAATTAGAATGCACCAACACAATGCAAAACATTATTTATATTCTCTTACGTCGCATGGCCGACGACTGGGAACGAATCTAAGATACAGTTTAGCCTTCGTAAGAAGAAATGGAAGAATAGTTTGAACATACCAAAAGGGGTAATTATAAAACAAAGATTCCAATATAACATATAGTCGTGTCTGGTATGTAAAGCCATTCGAATCTCAATACCTAGATACCGGATAACTTGAGATGGTGCCAAGAAACAATTGTATGTCTTTATTGGACATAAAACGTTAACCTATAATGTAAGACCGGATATTGCGTACGGTTATCTACGAAGTGTGATAGTGTTTATCACGCAACTTTCCAAACTCCTCAAAACTAAATAAACATTAGAGAATAAATAAGGGTAATAACAAAATTACCGAACTCCGAACAATCTTACAAAGGGAAAGTCAAAACTCATAATTACCATAAATACCAAAGAGGCAATCAAAAATGGACAATTCAGAAAAATTGGGAATATAGGGTACACAAGAAGAAGAAAAGCAAAGCAAAACACAACACAATATGGGTTGGACACCACTATACGGAGGCAAACACATATAGCGTAAATAAGACTTGCGCCCTTCTACAAACAACTGAAGGTAAAGATGAACCACATAATTCAGCAACTCAGTCTGTTAAACTACTGTATTACCGTAGGGAAAATATATTTTCTATTATACATTGTTAAGACAATAAAATACTTACATATACAATACTATTTTTTCTTAAATTCAACGTAAATATCAAATGTGTCTCATGAAAAAAGTTATTATTCACAAGAAGATAACACAAGCTGAAATCGAATTCAAGCCCTGACACCGATTTTCTTCAAAAGTTATTTTTCTGCGTAATAACCTGCTGAATTAAGACAAAGAATTTTACAGGATCATACTAAACTGATTTCCCCTTTGGTATCTTCAAACTCTTCTTAAGATAAATATTTTAAGGGATCGTCTCATATTATCTTTCAAAATATTTTTCGGAAGATCGGAGATATCAACATCTTGTATAAAAACATGTTTGCTCTTGCCTACACATGACGAAAGATGGATTTGACAATTATATATTTTTTTAATATGTTACAAGTTTTGGAATCATATCTCATCAGTTGTGTAAACCACACTTAATACTCTTTGTAAAGTGTACCAATACAATATGCATTTATTGTGTGTGTATCATTTAGCTATACAGTAACTTATCATATTAATCAATAATATGGTACTATAATACTGGATATATTATTAGTCCTATATCATTTACATCACAACCATATGAATAGGGGTTCAGCTACACACCCACGGGGGGGGGGGGGGGGGGGGGGGGGGTTCTTCACGTACACTTGTATATACAGACGTTCCGCTGGTTTGGGTCGATTTTTTGAGCTGTCAAATATATGATTGGGGTGGAAAATTTGCATTAGGATATGTCAATGGGTGGTAGTCGATAAGCAAATAATATATGAATGAGTCTTATCTTTAATATTATATATTAATACACAGATAAATTCCTATGTCTGATCACTAAGATCTGCAGTCGATCTCCTGCGAGGAATCTGACATTTACACACCTTTACTTCCTGAAATATGGGAGTTACCGGCACGAGTCCTGCATTAAGTTATTACACTTGTACCTTTCCTACATTCAAATTAATAACGCTTGCTATCTGTCGGGGCTTATGTCTTACATCATAGACATCTTGTCATCCTATTTACTTTCTTTCTTTTTTTTAACTTAAAGGAGTTCCAAATTATTTAAAATATCATGTTGCATACTGAAAAACAGAAAACTTTTCAACACATTATTAAAAGTTATGGTGTCTTTGTAAAAAGCGCATTTTACATAAATATCAAGTCACTTTTATTGTTTTTAGTTCTTTTTATTTTGAAGTAAAATGTAAAAGGACATGTCAAACACTTTAGATAAAAACATATCGAGTGTGGGGTATTGAGTACGCCCCTGATAAGTCTTATAATGAGCAATTATATGTATTGGGGCAATACAAATCATGTATTGATCTAATCAAAAGGCTATGATTATATAATATTGTGACGTAATAAAACAAATTCAATTAAATGCAAAAATGTATTTTTAAGATAAACACATTCACAAATACAAGGAAGTACTTATATACAAAAGAAAATATAATTTGATACCTCGGAAAATTTGAATAAAGGAGCAGTACTTTTATTGGGTTTTTTCTTCGTCTCAGTTACAGATGTCACAAAATGTATATCGCCCACCCCATAAAGAAGAGTTTGAAAATACCAAAGGGGTATTCAAAATTCGTATATCAAAGAAGAACAGACAACACAATGGAAAAAAAAAAAGAGTTAAAAAGGACAAACAACGATCTACAAAACATACATATAAAACTAAAGATCGAGTAACACGAACCCCACTCAAATCCGGGGGTGAACTCTGGTTCTCCGGAAGGGTGAACCATTCCTGTTTCACTAGTGACACCCGGTGTGTTAATCTAGTAACACACCCGGTGATAAGTCATGAACGAGGAAGTCTGTGTCACAAATGACCACGGATATGTTCCATTTGGCGTAAGCACTTCCTGGTCCTTTCCTCATTCATGTCTTATCACCGGGTTTGTAACTAGATTAAGACGATGAGTGCCACTAGTGGAACAGGAACTGCGTACCCTTCCGGAGCACCCCGATGTTTGTGGGGTTCGTGTTACTCGATCTTTAGTTTTATCTGTATGTTTAGTAGATCGTTGTTTGTCCTTTTGTCCTTTTTTGGACAATGTGTTGTTTATTCAATTATGTTGCGGAATCAGAATAATGTGTCCTAGTGGGGCAACATGTCTATCTGCGGACTGTTGTTTTAATGAGATAACACTATACAAATCCGCGTGTTGGTCTGGTACAAAGCGGACCTCATCATCATCTCATTAAAAACAAGTCTCCCACACCGGCCACTAACAACGGTTTAAAAAATAAATTAAAAGTTACCTTTGAAATCGAACAATGTTGAATTTGTGCGGTATTGTGGCGGCCATTTTGAAAATGGGGACCGGTAGAAATTTTTCGATGTCAGGAATCAATTCGGGACATCATTATCTATCCACATATCACATTTTGATGATATCGGACAATGTTGAATTTTTACCGCCCATATTTTATGCCGTGTTTTGGCAGCCATTTTGAAAATGGCAGACATCTCGAAAATTTTGGAAACGGAGAATTGCTCCTCTAATGGTGACCTATCACTATGTCGAATTTTATGTCTCTATCATTATCCATTTAGAAGTTATCAACTTTAATGTACGAAATTTCAACTTTCCAATAGGATTCAATAGTAACCCCCAAACCATTTGAACCCCTCAAAATATGACTTTGACTCCCTTTCCCACAAAGCTGAAAACTTTAGGACCAACTAGAAACATATATCTAATACTCCACCAAGTTTCATGAAATTCTGTCTAGTAGTTCCTGAGATCTGCCGTGAGATCTGCTGTTCATGTGCCAAAGAAAAAAAAGGAGAAAGCGAATACAGAGAATAATAATAATAATAAGAAACGGAGCAAAAACAATAAGTCTCCCAAACTTTCCTTGCGAAACTTAATTAACTTGTTCTTTCCATGATACAGCTGAAAAATTACTGAATTGGCGTTAAGCAACAATCACTCACTCACTATTCTACGTTGTGAGTTCGTACCCCGCTCAGGCGAGGTGTACTCGATACCACAATATGTGATAAAGTTTGTCAGTGTGTTTCGGCAGGTATGTTGTTTTCTCCGGGTACTCCGTTTTCTTGCACAATGATGATATATACATGATATTTAATCAGAGCATTACACACATACACTAAGGTCTCATCGATAAGTCAAAAACTATTAAAGGGCCGAACGACGGAAAATATTGTGAACAACATAATTATATTAATTAATTAGACAGTTATAAATAAGTACATTACTTGTAATGCCAGTATTATCTTCAGTAGTAATAAGTGATGTTGGGTTTATAACTACCTATGGAATCAGTGCCTATCGCCACTAACGTTGTGATTACGAACATCACTCAGGCGAGGTGTACTCGATACAACATTATGTGATAAAGTATGTCAGTGTGTTTCGGCAGGTCGGTGGTTTTCTCCGAGTACTCCTGTTTCTTGAACCAATAAAACTGATCGCCACGATATAGCTGAAATATTGTTGAAAGTGGCGTTAAACACAACAATCCTAATCTCTATTGGTCAGTGTAATTTTATATTTCATTCTAATATGTTTTTTCTATTGATAGATTTACTTGTGCTGTTCCTTCTTATTGTAATATTAGTTTTACAAATTCTTTTTGCTTAATGGCTATTGTTTTGATTTTCTGTTTGATGGAATGAAGATATAAACATATATGATATATATATATATATAAACCATCCGGTCTCATCGATAAGTCAAAAACTACTAAAGGGCCAAACGACAGAAAATATTGTGAACAACATAATTATAATAATTAATTAGACAGTTTTAAATCAGTACTTTATTTGTAATTTCCAGTGTTATCTTCAGTAGTAATAAGTGATGTTGGGTTCTATAATGTATAGAAAGTGTTTTAAAATCTAATATTTAAAACAATGCACTATAACACGTATATATCACATGGTAACAATGTCAATTTATCACAATTATAACTATCTGTATACAGACATTGCTTGGTTTAATCTTTTCCAAAATGTATGACTGCTATCAGGATTTGAACATCCACGGACAATGTCGTCTGCTTGAAGGCACGTGATGCTCTCCCATATTTGTGTTAGACGTGCAGGCATTCTACTGATACTCATATCCTCCAATATTATTACTATTAACATTTCTCTATTCTGTTGAAACATGTGCATTCTTGCCATATCTAATTCATACTGACCCCAGTCACTTTTCAGAAATGAACTTGAAATCACAAAGATGATCTTTTTT
Source organism: Bathymodiolus septemdierum (assembly GCA_963383655.1). Taxonomy (NCBI): domain Eukaryota; kingdom Metazoa; phylum Mollusca; class Bivalvia; order Mytilida; family Modiolidae; genus Bathymodiolus; species Bathymodiolus septemdierum. The sequence continues at coordinate 83,059,302 of OY726522.1, forward strand.
CTCCTATTGATAACCTCAATTATATTGTCAGCAATATATTTTCCAGCTTCAAAATCCCTTTCATGTAGTCCAAGGTTGAAGCCTTGATGTTTTTCCAGATAAGTTTGAAGTGGTCCATACACCCATTTATAATCGTCAGCACTATAGGCTACAAAGGCATCATATTGTTACTCCGTTGAATCACCGTTTAGCTTCCGGTAATGGCGATATATTCCTCTAGTAACCAGACAGCAATATTGTAAGGACACTATATCTATAAGCAACACTACTTAGAATAACAATCAGTATAAGAACCGATGAGAAAGTTACACCTAAAATAAGCCACAATTGAGACACACATTTTATCTTTATATCTTCTATTTGTTCAAAGACTTGACGAGTAGTTTTATAGCTTCCATCAGTATATAGACAGGGATAATTCCCTTCACGATCAAAGAGTACAGTTGTTGATAATATCCATTCAATAAAATGAAGAGAATCACAAATACATAGAATTGGATTTCCGTTCAGAAATAAATGTAACTTCTTCGAATGCATTTTTTTATTTAGATTTTCAATATCTTCTATTTCAACTTGTGTCAAAATATGTATTTTATTGTTTCTCAGGTCTATCCGGTGAAGTTTCCGAAAATTTGAAAGTATTACCGGAATATGGTTAAACAAATTATTATCTATCACCAACGATAGTAAAGAGTCAAACTGATCACTAAACATTTCGTTAATGAATGGTTCGTTAAATTTATTGTTGGACAATTCAATATATTATAATGATCTTAAACCTCGCAAGAAGGCTCCTTGTTTGTCTGAACCAATTAATCCAATACCAAGTGATGCATTTTTCATTACTAACCGTTCCACATTTTTGAATGTGCTTAAAAATCTACTGTCTATCGATGAGCACTTAGAATCGGAGAAATTTAGTACTTTAACATTATGTAGTCCATACCATTTATAATTACAGTTAAAGAAATATGACCCTGTTAATTCAAAGAACTGTAAATTGTTTGCAGATATATTGATGCTATTTCCCGAATCACGTAGGTCACCAAGATATGATATATCAGCATATTCCAACGAATTCGGAAAATTTAGTGCAATGCTTTTACCAATCATTGTAAATTCTTTCGACACGACAAGCTTTCCAGAAAAGTTAATGCTCTTCAGATTATCAAATAGTACAAAAAATGTTATGACGAGCCACCCGTGATAGTTAAATTTATTGTAACTCAAATCAAGGTTTTCCAAACACGTTTTATATTTCATGTTTAGTAAAGCGTCTCCTTCGATAAGCTTTATTCCATTATCTGAAAGTATGATGGATTTGACACATATATCTCCAATGTAGGAAAACAACCTGGGTGTTATGATAAACTCGCCGTGGGAACGAAAATCGCCTGATAGATTGATTTCTTCCATCTTGTGATCTTTGAATACGTGGAATGCTGGAAGCATATTTGACATCAGCATCTTCTCTTGACGTGAAATTGAAAATTTTGATACAGACTGTAATGGCAGAAAAGCGTCTAATTCCACAAAATAAATTTGACAGGACGATGCAAATATTAAAGTTTTTATAGAAATGTTTGTAAACGCTTCAAACGTAAAATTATATAAAATCTTAATATCGAACCACGATTCTGCTCCATGATGAAAATAAATTAAACTCTCAATGGCAGTAAACACATTTCCAAACATTTCAGTGGGGCCTCCAATTGTGAAAACATGTGTTATGTTTGAAAGATATATCCACGACTGTTGAGGATAAGTAGCTAATAAATCGTGGGATATCCAGAGAGTCTGCAAGGTAACTAATGGTTTAAAAATGTTCCACTGAAATGCTGACAACGGGTTGTTGTTAATGTTCAACTTTCTTAATAAATCTAATTTGGTAAACGGCGTTTGTCCTGTTTTTGAAATGTTACAATTTGCAAGTTAAGATATTGTAGTTTAAGAAAATTAATAAATGCATCATTATGCAACAAATACAGGTTGTTTCCTGTCATGATCAGCTGTGTTGTGTTACCTGGAAAGTCACGTGGAATACTCTCAAGTCCACGAGCAGAACAGTCACATATAGTATCGTCATCCATAAATGATACATGACACAATTTGGATTCCAAACATAAAGCATGGCTTAAACACACAACGAAAAGCGTCACAAATAAGGAGAGATATAACATATTTGCCATATTTACAGTCAAATAACACATATTTTTACATTTCTCACGTTTAAATACTGAATTGGTGCCTAACAGACCGTACGATTCACACTAATAATAAGATTATTTACAATGCATTGATAAGGACAATAATGGAGAACAAAGCGCTAAAGGATCAAACTATTATGTAAGTTCATGTTATCTACGTAGGATCTTGATGAATAATTTGATTGGAGTTAATCGTCCAATCACATCACTCAATTAGTAAAGAAAAGATACATATGTATGATACAAACATAGTTTATTTGCCAAATATTGAGCAAAATGAATTAGACACCAGTTATTCTAACTTAATGAAGTATTATTCTCCATGGATAGTTTCACATACAATAATCTAGATAGACATGTATTATGCATATGCAAGACAACCGAAGAAATGGCCTTTACAATGGCAAGCTTATATGAAAAAAAAAACTACATGCTTCACCATTATCGAGAAAATAGCTATCGAAAAAATGACGAAGGTGATCGCAACTTAAAAATATTTATTTACGAAGACGATCGTAACATTTGTTATAGATGATCGTAACTTTTTAATGCCGCTGGTAACTTTGGTTGATATGCATTACGTATATTGGACTTACGACTTGAACAGTCGCATTAACATGACCATACTTTGCTTTGAAACGTTTAATTGAAATTATATCTAACATTCACAAATCATACTGGTTTGGAAGATTTCTATTATTGAGATTAGCTTCCATTTCATTACAACATCAGTTATAAACTATTAACTAGCTTTGCGATAATATCTTTGTCAGATACATCGGAGATACAACCCCAAACGAAACAAGGAGGACGTTTTATCTAAATATATGCTGTATCTTGTATACATGTATGTGCAAGTACTGTTAGGGAAAGTCTATCTTGTTATTGGTAGAGACAAATTTTACTTTGTCAAAAACCATTCAAAATATAATTATAAATATTAACAGGACGAGATCATTCAAATGTAAGGGTTTTTAATCGACAAAATATTTGTCCTGATTGATGGACGGGTGTTTCAACAAACGATGGTTGGGTACGAATTGTGAACCGTGATCCGCTACTCGCCAATTTGCTTCTACATTCCTATGATGCAGACTTCCTTCAAATGCTTCTCAAGAATAAAGATAGAAAAGATTTTGGTGATTATCTACATCTCATCTATTCAAATGAGCTTAAAGTTGCTAAGGATACTACTGATGCTCAAAAGCTGAGACTTACCTTGACCTTCACCTTGAAACCGACAACGAAGGAAGATTAAAGCAAATCTCTACGACAAACGCGATTACTTCAACATTCCAATAGTCAACTTCCCCTACATCAGTAGCAATATTCAAGCATCACAAGCGCATTGGGTTTACATTTCACAACTCAATCGCTATTCTAGATCTTGTGCCCAGCACAGTGATTTTCTGGACAGAGTACAGGTGCTGACGCAAATGCTACTCAAGCAAGGCTACGTTGCTCCTATATACGATCTACATCACAATCTGGTTGACAGTTACGAAATATGCATATTTCAAATGACAATAGATCTTTTACTTTTGATGTAGATGTTTTATTTCCTCTATCAGTGACAAGACTTTACCTTACTTGACTGTATATATGAGTAACACGGCGGATGTATTATAAGAAGCAGGAACTGCTTTCCATTCGTGAGCACTTGAGCTCACCCCTGGTTTTGGTGGGGTCCGTGTTCCACATTTGTTCAGTTTATTGTGTTCTTCTATTATGTGTCTTTACGTTCTGAGTTCCGTTTTGTGATGTCCCTTATGATTTCCGCATGTTCAATTCGTCTTTATCTCCATTTGTTTGTAGGAAGATTCATGTCTTATTTACGTAATTAGTGTTTGCTTTGGGTAGAGTGGTGTCGAACGCACATTAGGCTGTCTTTGTATTTTTTTTTTAACCGTGTGTACCCTATGTTGCCAGTTTCTCTGGATTGTCCATTTTGAATTGTCCCTTCGGTATGCTCTAACGTTTATTTGACATATTCATTAATATGCATACAGCTGTTTTGTTCATTTAAAATATAATTTTAAAGTTCAAAAGACGACCACAGAATGCCCAGTGAGACCACCACACAGTGTCCACTGAAGCGATGATATAGTACCCAGCTATAAGAGTAATGTGACCAGAATACCCTGCTAGAGTACTCTACGACTTGCACAGTGAGGTGATTAGAATACCCCACGATCATCGCATTGAGGTAACCAATGTACCCGTCGAATAGTGCAGTGAGGTGACAACATAGTACCAAGCTAATCCATTGATGAAACCTCAGTGTGGTACCCATATATCGTAGTTAGGTGACTAGAGTACTAGACGACTATCGCAGTGAGGTGACCACAGAGAACCAAGCGCGCCCATTGATGATACCTCAGTGTGGTACCCATATATCGTAGTTAGGTGACTAGAGTACTAGACGACTATCGCAGTGAGGTGACCACAGAGAACCAAGCGCGCCCATTGATGATACCTCAGTGTGGTACCCATATATCGTAGTTAAGTGACTAGAGTACTAGACGACTATCGCAGTGAGGTGACCACAGAGAACCAAGCGCGCCCATTGCTGTGACAAATAGTACCATCACTCAACTACCGGAGTGAGATGACAACAGTATATCCAACGATTATCGCAGTGAGGTGACCAGAGTACCCGATGACTAGAACAGTGAGGTGACCACAGAGTACCAAGCGCCCCCAATTAGGTGACAAAATAGTATCAGTACCCAACTAGTGCAGTGAGGATATCACAGTGTGGTACGAAGATAACGCAGTGATGAGTACACAGGGTACTATGTGATATGACCAGAGTACCAAGCGAAGTGTATGGAGTACTCAGTGTGACGACCATGGAGTATGTTAAGAAACAACATCAAGTGAGGTGACCACAGAGTATCGAATAAAGTGACTACTCATTTTCCAGCGTGAAATTCATCTGGTTAAAGTCAGACGTTACAGTTCAAGACAAATGACGACGATGAAGAATTAACTGAGAGTAGCCTTCTCTCTCCTTTAATAAAATCTTAGCTCTGACAGTTACTATAGCAAATACAGATTCACAAGCTCACATATTTGGAACATACCCTCAAATTCAGATGAACTAACTCATGAAGACATCAGTTGAATTTCATTGTCACTTACGTTGTGATAACAAGAGGAGCAAAGTATTCAAATAATTCCAGATGAGACGGATAGGTCCCTGAATAGAAACATCCATGACAATGATATTGAGATATCGAAATGATCAAAGTGATGTATCATGATAAGACACATATATAGAATATCATACCAACTGCTGTACAATATAATGTATTCAAGGGAGGTGTAACACTGTTACAAACCAGGAAGTAAAATTTACAAAAACAAGAGGAAATTCTTAACCATCATATTTTTTCTTTGATTTAAATCCACTCATATAAATGTAACCACAAACACTATTGTTGTTATATCTTATTCCCTGTATCGTATCTCTTATATCTTTACGCCATGGTATGATGTCTGGTTATAAATGATGTTTTGTTCGTCTTTACTCACATTTGTTTTCAGGAAGGTTTATGCTTTATTTATGTTATTTCATTTACGTATTCATTTACGTATACTAATAGATAAAGCTATTTTCACAACAGATGATTTGGTGCCTTTAACCAATAACATAACGGGTACCACCAGTGAAACATCAACTGGTTACCCTTCCGGAGCACCAGAACTCAGCCCTGAATTTGAGTAAGGTGTGTGTTTTTCAATCTTCAGGTTTTTTGTCCATTGTTCTATAGATAAATGTTGTCTTTTCTTTTATCTCTTTAGACCAGTGTGCTCTCGGTGCTTCTCCGATTTACGACTTTTGTTTACTTCTTTAGTATCTTCATATTTTTTCTAATAAAAACTTTTAGAAAGAGGACTGGCTGTTAGTGTGGCTAAGGTAATTAACTTCTGACCTATGATTTGTCCCAGTATTGTTAAAAATGCTGTAATAGTGACAACTGGAACCTTTATACCGTAATGGAAGCGGGAGGTTTGGCGCCGTATAATCTGATTCAACCCACCATTTCTTTGGAAAAGCCTGTACCAAGTCAGGGCCATTGTGGTTTCCCAGTTTTCCGGTTGTAGACTGATTTTGTCTTTTGTTGACATATGAGTTTTGCCTTTCCCTTTGGAAGATTGCTCGGTGTTCTGTAATTTTGTTATTACCCTTATTTAGCATCACTGACGTGAGTTCATACCTGATATCCATGTCAAATGTTATGTCTTCCAGGCACCTAATAATGGCGGGATTTAACCGGTCTATGCTTTCCTCTTCAAGTAGTAAAATGAAAAAAAACAAAAAATACTACACTGTCCGAACAGTTCCAAAGTTCATTACCAAAAACGCAGAAAGAGGCAGAATCGATACAGCCAACATCTAAAGGCACTTCAATAAAAAGTGGCGGGGTTAGACTAGTTTTATGGACTCAAACCTATAGCTCAAAATGCTGGAAAGTTATAATAAACAACACCAATAACCCTAACCTTCTACAAGCTAAAATTTAGTTGTCATTCTGTAAGTTTTCTTTACTATCTACCAATGTGTTTTTCATCAACGAATATTTTGAAATTACAATTAAATACAAAACTAATGATACCATAATTTTTTAGCAATACATACTATGGGGATCTAGTTCTGTGGCGACCGAAGTCCGGGGATTATTTCCCAATAAATACATTGTATATGTAATTATAAACTTTTATTGACGATAGACGATCACGAAACTCGACAAGAACTAGGGATGACAATCATAACCTTACCGTAATTAGGACATATATTTAATGATAAGAAAGATAAATCTTGTTTATTAAAGTGTATTTCGTTGTCAGAAATAGCTTGTACCATCACTTAAGCAATGCATTGTCAAAGTTCAAGCGGAGATTTGATCCCATCAAACTAGTTTAACCCCACCATTTGTTTTTATTGAAGTGCATATACCAATTCCAGGAAAACGAGCAGTCATGTATTTGTGCCTAGGTTAATTGATTTTGCGTCTTTATGTGATTTTGATATTTTTTTTTGGAATTGTTCCGACAGTGTGGAATATTTAGTTTTTCATTTCATTTCATAGCATGGTTTGTATTGTCCAGCATGGTATGTATTATCCAGCATGGTATGTGTTGTCCAGCATTGTATGTATTTTCCAGCATGATATGCATTGTCCAGCATGGTATGCATTGTCCAGCATGGTATGCATTTTCCAGCATAGTATGTATTTTCCAGCATTGTATGCATTGTCCAGCATGGTATGCATTTTCCAGCATAGTATGTATTGTCCAGCATAGTATGTATTGTCCAGCATGGTATGTATTGTCCAGCATGGTATGTATTGTCCAGCATGGTATGTATTTTTCAGCATGGTATGTATTTTCCAGCATGGTATGTATTTTCCAACATGGTATGTATTTTCCAGCATGATATGTATTGTCCAGAATGGTATGTATTGTCCAGCATGGTATGCATTTTCCAGCATGGTATGTACTTTTCAGCATGGTATGTATTTTCCAGCATGGTATGTATTTTCCAGCATGGTATGTATTGTCCAGCATGGTATGTATTGTCCAGCATAGTATGTATTGTCCCGCATGGTATGTATTGTCCAGCATGGTATGCATTGTACAGCATGGTATGTATTGTCCAGCATAGTATGTATTTTTCAGCATGGTATGTATTGTCCACTTTATTCAATATGTTATTTGTTTATTGGTATGACAGGCGATAATCGCAAAGAAATAAAAAAAAAGGCGAAATTCAAAGTTTTTCTGATGGTAAATAACAAAATTACTGGTATTTCATGCGAAGATCTCGTGAAATACCCTGTTTCTCGGGGGAAATGACTAGTTATCGCGTGTGAAAACCTATATTTCCATTAGGATTATTTAGTAAGACAAATGATAGATATATAATGGAGTGTATGTAGTCGAGTGGTCTAGGGCGCTGGACTTAAGGCTAAGCGATTGGTGCTGCAGTGTATCAATGGTGTGAGTTCAAATCCCGTCAAGGGAAGACCAAAAATTTGACAGCTCAAAAATCTAATTCGAACACTGTTTGGTTTAATTTTCAGACGTATATGCAAATATATTATCTATTATGACCAGAATAGGTTGTTAAAAAATTTCTGTTTAAAAAAAAATTCAGATGTTGATATATTATTATGTATCAAGTGATAATATAATATGAATTCTTTTTTGTCATTATATTTTGTATTTGCTTCCATATCATACATGCATAATTATGTACCCTTTGAGTAAATTGTTTTTTTTTACAAAAATCTCCCCAAAATGTATCTTCAACTTTTGCACATATCAATATTTTATTATCCCTTTAGTTTGATGCACATATGCATGATCAATTTATGCTTAGATATATATAACATTTTCTAGTTCAAGACAAACATTATTGAACTTATAATTTAATGAAAAGTCACTTTATTTGATATGATTCAAAACATCTTCATTACTTTTTATTTGTGTCAATACTTTTTAATATACAATTTATTGATAACAATAAACTTGTGACTACCTGTTTATCTCTGAAAACAACAAAATAAAATGTTAAAGTGTTTTCCTTTAAAGGCATATTGTCTACCACAATCGTAATTTTTTCATACCCAAAATTATTGTCGTTTTCCGTACTGACCTTCATAAAATGAAGATTAAACACCGAATTATTGGCGAATACGCTACGAAACGTTGTTTTTCGATTTAAAAAAGCTGACCATCGTTATTGGAAGCTAATTAATTATGCACTGACCTGAGCGAGGCAAAATCTATTTTTATCTATTTTTATGCCAGTAGCCCGGATGCTGCAGCATGTCGTGTTTGCTTACCTCGCAAATACGTCCGTTTTATGCTACTCATTGACAATAATTTGCTGTTGCCAGGTGCACAATTACATATATTGAATAATATATACCGAAAATGATCATAGGTATGATCATAAATTCATAAAATATGAAAAACGATTGAGAAAAGAAGGCAACATGCCTCGGCTTACCTATCAAGCAAAATCTGTGCCACTTCAGCGTGAGTTTGGACGCGTAGCACTTTCTTCAGTTCGTTCCAACGGTTCAACTGATCCCCTACATATATCCTGCATTTGTTCCATTTGGAAGATACTGCACTTCTATTCCTCTTTCTCTCTGAATCCGTCGAAGTCCGCTTTCTTCCACGCATTGACGCTCTCTTTTGCCCAAGAAACACATGTTGTTTATTGTTTCTAAACAGTGCGCATGCTCAAGACGGGTTAACATATCAGGTCATATGAATAAATTCGGGTTAAATTGAATTCTTGTCATCATGGACAATAATTCCGATAACGAAAGTTTTGGGTCTTTGTTGTCAAAAAAAAGAACACAAATCGTATCTTTTGCAGCATAACTGATTAATGATAGCTTAAACAAATCATTTACGAGAATAAGTTTGGGTATGAGAAAATTACGATTGTGGTAGTCAATATGCCTTTAAGTAGTAATCTGCGTTTTTAATTTCAAATATGACATTTGTCGTTTATGATTGGCTAAGAAATAATTTTAAGCGCGTGCTATATTTTTCATTGACAGACCTTAAATGGTTATTTACATTTTTTTTATTTCCGAACTGTTTTTCTGCTTTCTGATAGACTTACATTTGTTATTGCAAAGGAATATTTTAGTTTTCGATTTACACGAAATTAAAAACTACGGTTGTCGGGAATTAATCTACGATTACAAATTAATTTGTAATTCCGATTGGAAACCTGGGTTTTGTGAGAAATATCATACATTTCGCACGAAAATGCCAGTTTCCACGCTAGAAACCTGGCAGACAACTTTTTGTGTGTCTATCGCTTTCCATTTCCTGAGTTGACCACAAAATTAACTTATTCCGTATGTCTATAATAAGTCTTACAATATATTTAAAACAACTGATTTCTTTGCACAAGCGGCATGCAGAAAATGAACTTACTAAACACCAGGAAACAAATGTTAAGAGTAAGAAATAGCATAGCGTAGGATAAAAAAAACACCATGAATTAGAAATGAAACATAAAAATATCAAAAGTAGTTATTTGATTAGAATATTCAGTCTTAAATGATAAATTAATAATTTCAAAAATTTAGAAAATTTTCAAAATAAATGAAAATGTAAATATTCAATTTAATGCATGCGCTAACGTCTTTGTAGAATACCTTCCTCGGTTAAGCACATATTCCCAAATCTAATAAATGAATCTAACTTCATATGGATATATTTATTTGAATTAGAAAATACACATTTGTTTTCTAGACATGGTTTTCCATAGCCATATCAATTATATGCTTGCAAAAGAGTCATAAGTGGATCCAATAGTTTATCATTTTCCACAATAGCTAATTAACGTAAGTACGTCAGAGAGAATAATGAGACACAATGGTATACACAGCGTAACAATCCCACCGGTATCAATAGACTTAGCGGATGTTCTGTTGTCCTCGGCACTTTTTCTCTTGCTCTTTGCTAGAATAGAATATATTGCTAATTATATTCACATTTTAGTAATTACTGAGCACACACTCTTTATCTATGGAAAAGGAAAGTGACATATTTAAATAATAATACAGACATTTGGGCCATTGTTATTTGTTTTTGGGTTTTTGGCTTATGGTGCTTAATGCCACTTTCAACAATATTTCAACTATATCGTGGTTGTCAGGTTTATTGGTGGAGGAAACCGGAGTACCTGGGGAAAATCATCGACCTGTCGCAAGTCAGTGACATGCTTTATCACATAATGTTGTATCGCTTGAATGGGATTCGAACTCACAACGTTAGTGGTGATAGACACTGATTTCGGAACAATTGTTTTAAGGATAACAGACAAATATACTGACTTAACATTTCATGTCACTGCTTGTTTTATTGGAATGTGATGATAAAGACAGTGACATAGGGTTTACGCTTAATGTGTTTGACAACTTTATGCTATATATACTTATTATATTTAATGTAAACGTCTCTGCAAATCATTTTAACTGGGTGATTTTGTAAAACAAAACAAAATATTTTGCATACTCTTAAAAAACATACTTTTGAAGATTAAATTGGTTTATTAGTACTGACAAACTTTCTCACATGCTATTGTATCGAATACAATTTAAAGTTAACTCGAGCGGAAGTCGAACTCACAAACTAAATTATTGTATACGTAGAATATAATGGAATTAACATACGATCGCCAATACTACCTTCACGGTGGGTCTCATATAAGAAACAGGAACTGTTTCCGCTTTAAAGCACATGACTTTATCTCCGGTACCGTGTAGGTCATCTTGATATTTTCTTGTGTTGTGTTTATTTGTCTTAGTTTGATGTCTCCAAAGTTTCTTGTGTCTATGGATTGTCAATAATCGATTGCTCTTGTAGTTTTCTTAAACAATGACAATCAACATTCATATTTTACTGAAAAAAATCTGCTGTCGTGAAAACAGTAGTTTACTCGATCTTTAGTTTTATGTGTATGTTTTGTAGATCGTTGTTTGTCCTTTTGTGTTTTTTCTTTTGGCCATTGTGTTGTCTGTTCCTCTTCGATATACGGATTCTGATTAACCCTTTGGTATCTTCAAACTCTACTTACACTGCCCCTTTGGTATTTATATAATACATAATCATGAGGTACAATGTAACAATATATATAAAGACATACCTAATACTGTTTGCTTTTTGTCGACTGTCAATTCGGTTACCAATGCACTGGTTAGTTGTACTATTTGTTCATCTGTGAAGTTTGCTTTTACAGATTGACAACTACAGTTCTTACATCCACGTACATTATTATTCACGGTTGTATCCACATTTGAACTTGTATAATATGATGTGACCTTTTCAGTTATATCGGTTGTTATCTTTGCAATGTCAGTAGTTGTGTCAACATGTGTGGCCGTTGTTGTCTCTACATTTTCAGATGTAGTTGTCTCTACATTTTCAGAAGTAGTTGTCTCTACATGTTCAGACGTAGTTGTCTCTACATTTTCAGACGTAGTTGTCTCTACATTTTCAGACGTAGTTGTCTCTACATGTTCAGACGTAGTTGTCTCTACATTTTCAGACGTGGTTGTCTCTACATTTTCAGACGTAGTTGTCTCTGCATTTTCAGACGTAGTTGTCTCTACATTTTCAGACGTAGTTTTCTCTACATGTTCAGACGTTGTTGTCTCTACATTTTCAGACGTAGTTGTCTCTACATTTTCAGACGTAGTTGTCTCTACATGTTCAGACGTTGTTGTCTCTACATTTTCAGACGTAGTTGTCTCTACATTTTCAGACGTAGTTGTCTCTACATGTTCAGACGTTGTTGTCTCTACATTTTCAGACGTAGTTGTCTCTACATGTTCAGACGTTGTTGTCTCTACATTTTCAGACGTAGTTGTCTCTACATGTTCAGACGTAGTTGTCTCTACATGTTCAGACGTAGTTGTCTCTACATTTTCAGACGTAGTTGTCTACATTTTCAGACGTAGTTGTTTCTACATTTTCAGACGTAGCTGTCTCTACAGTAATCGGTGTGGTTCCTAATGAAGTGGTTTCAACCATTGTTGTAGTAAGGTCTGTTGTCGTGTCATCCATAGTTGTTGTATCGACTGTTGTAACAAAAAATACGTATGGTGCTCTATGAGAAGTTTTGATTAAATTGAGCAGAAGAAAATCTTGTACTTTAATGAAATGTTGAAACTTTGTTTTCAAACCACTGGTTATTTCCCAAACCTGGAAAACACAATTTTATTCTGTGTATTACTGGAATCAAATTCAAATCCAAAGTCTTTATTACATTTGAAGGCAGATGGCTTGGACCAGTAATATATATATACTTTATCCAATCCAGGAAAGTGAACGGTGGTGATCTATTTGTGTGTTAGGGGTATCGATTGTGCCTTCTCCTACGATTTTGATATTTGATTTTGGAATGTTTGCCATTTTATTTTATCACACAATAAGTTAGTATACAATTTCTATCATTCCTAACATTACCAGTATAAGTCCAGTTTCAATTAAAAAAAGAGATTATAAGAAGACAAACGACATTTTAGTTAAATAAATAAAATTACAAATGTATTCTTGCCAACACATTTATATACCATACACTTTGATGAAAAATGAACTTCTTCGTTAGCTTAATCAAATAGACAGGTGTCTAACTAAAGGTAAATACCAACTGTAGATATTCAGGACTGCAGGAGTGAGTTAGGAAATTCAAAGTTAAAATAAACACAACCACTTATGGTTTGGCCTACCTGGTGGATCTGTATTACTATCACAGTAACCCGTCAAGACTTCATTTAATGAATGTTCATATTGGATCTTAACTTCTACGTCTCCTGGTCCTTCTTGATATTTATTAGTTAGGGAATATCTATTTCCATTATGTGCATGAGTTATAAATTTCCAGTTCTGTTGAGAGAAAATTTCGAATTAAATTTTATGGTGCTCATATTTGCACTTTGGTACTATGTATTCATCTTTAAGATGCATATTGTATTAATCACAGCAGTGAGTAATGTGCAGACATCTTTAATTAGAAAATAAGCAAAATAGTTTGATTTGATAAAGCGTTCACAATTATTGCAAAGAATGTGTATTATAAAAACGTAGATATCTAATTTAGTGTGCTTTCTACGTTTCGGTGTAAGCAAATCAATCGATTTAGGCGTGCCTTACTTTCTGGATAGGATAAGTTAATGTGTGCAATACGTTTTATTTTAAAACGACCCCTCCCTTTGTGTAATATTTAAAATCAGTTGTAGAAAGCAAACCAATGATATGAAAAATATCTCTCTCACCTGCATGTTTAATGTAGACTGTGTAGTTACAATATCGACTTCCCATTCTCCTACAGCATATGTATGGTCAAGGTTATACCTACATATACCTTCTGACATATATGTGTTACCATTGCTCCATGGTGACATGTTTGTATCAAACACCATAACCATGCATTGTGTTGCCTGGCAACAACTCCATAGTATAACCATATAGCGATGCATATTTCTAAAAGGAGAGAAGTTCAGTAGAGTAAACCTTATATCTCAATATAATAATTGAAGCAGAACGATGCAAAATATAACAACATGGCTTTAATAATCAAGAAGGTATATGCTCCTAATAATTAACATTGCAGCAGAAATGTCATTTATATCCTTTTAATGATTGGACTATTGATACCACATTTGTGTTCAATTTGTTATATTCGTGTTTAAAGCATTCTTTGAATAAATATTTGAGAACCCGAATGGTCAACCAGGAATGGACATTCCAGAGACACTGTAGAAAATGGACACACAAGACCACGAAAAACAATTCAAAGTGACCGTCATGGTCGTGATCACATGGTAGTTGGATTTACAACTATCTGTACAATCAGTGTCTATCACCGCTAACGTTGTGAGTTCGAATTCCGCTCAGGCGAGGTGTACTCAATACAACATTATGTGATAAAGTTTGGCAGTGACTTGCTGCAAGTATGAAGTTTTCTCCGGGTACTCCGGTTTCCTCCAGCAATAAAGCTGACCGCCAGGATATAATTGAAATATTGTTGAAAGTGGCGTTAAATCACCATAAACCAAGCCAAACAAATCCAGGAAAGAGGCCGTCGTGATCGTATGATAGTTGGATTTAGAATAACTTATACAAGCAGTGCCTTTCACAACTAACCTTGTGAGTTCGTATCTCGCTCATGCCGAGGTGTCATCGATACAACATCATGTAATAAAATTTGTCAGTTACCTGCGGCAAGTCGATGATTTTCCGGGTACTCCGGTTTCCTCCACCAATAAAACTGACCACTACGATAACGACATAGCTGGAATATTGTTGAAAGTGGCATTAAGTACATAAACATCCAACAAAATATGTGGTCATGTATATGTGTGTTAAAGGTATCAATTTTTCTGGGATTTTTATATTATAATTTTGAACTGTTCCGACAATGATACGTTTTGTGTTTCATACTACAAATATAAAAAGCGTATTTTGAACATAAAAATATATAGATGTGAAATTCAAAATTCGGACTTTATATAACTGACAAGTCTACTTTACGATACCAATATTGTTTTTAAATATAAGTTACACTTATTAGCTTAATTTAAATACATATCAAAAGTAAAATTATATTAAAAAAAATGCTTCATGATACAATATCACATTCCATAGAGTAAGAATTATTTTTTTTCTATTCATTTGAAATTAAAATGCGAATATGATTCTGCTGATTATAGATAAAATACACTTATACCTATTCTATAGCTATGCACTTTCACCATTAAGATTATGTAGAATATTCCAATGATATTAGTTGTGTGTACTTCACTAATTATTCACTCCTAGCAAAAAGTAAATAAATAAAATACAATAAAAATGAATGAATATTAAAATCCTCGTGTAACTTATAATTAATACAACACTCTGTATCAATTAAAAATCGGCATTTGACGCCATTGTGTTAGTGATCAATTACAAACAATTCTTTATTTGCTTAGATAGTTAATGTTAAAAGCATTTTACCCATTTGATGTGAATAATTTTAACTAAAACAAATATTTCGAGTTATCTTTATTGATAAATATTTAATATACAGAATGGAAATAATTTTGTTATGTAAAGACAGACACAGGACCACATTTCTAGAAAGTAGATATCTACGTTGAGAGAGATGAGATGATGGCTGAGTAAATATATTATATTTTTAATTGTCTGACTTCAAAGTGACTATCATAATTTTAATTGTATTATGATAAAATAAAATGGTAAAATCATTCGATAGCCACACATTGAGTTATCTTATACATGTAATAATTAAAATTACAGTAAACATCATAATTCTATAATCTGACTTACCTTCTTTTTTTAATTTACGTCATGAAAGAAATTATTGAAATATTGAAATATTTTGATGTCTATTTATTATATGTCACCTATACTGCTTTTTTGAATCCAGAAATGCAGTGGCAATTATTAGAGACGCCGTAAGCTTGTATGTATGCATGTCTGTTTGAACATTACGAGAACTCAGCAGACATCTACCTGTGTAACAAATGACCACGGATATCTTCCGTTTGTCGTAATCACAATCCCATCCTTCCACCATCCATGACTTATTACCGGGTTTGTAGCCAGAGGAACGCTATTGACGCCACTAGTGGATAAAGAACTGCACACCCGTTCGGAACACCTCATATCCAGAAATTGATGGTACTTTCCTCATAAATATTCATCACTGCAGTTTCAAGCTTGATGGATCGTGTATTAGATTTGTCAAAAAATAGCCTACAGTACGGAAATTCAATGTGTCCGTCAATGATTCGAAAATTAAAAGTTATTGTTTATTCCCGCAAAGTTTTTCTTCTGTCAAAATTCAAATATTTTTGTTTTGTAACGATTTTAGACATGTCTTTGATATCGCGATCATGCAAAAATAATCATATTATATTTAATGTGGAAACCCCGAGTTTAAAAGCTAGAAATATAAGGTTAGTTAATATAATTACATATATTATTGAGGAATCTAAATTAATTTCAGAAAATATGTCGCCAAATGTCATTCATTGTTAAATTTTGTGTCACACGCCACCAGTTTCATGTATTTCAGACATTTTTACATAGATTCTTAAGGCCAAAAAGGGTTCGTCTCCTCGGATTTTCATTTAGTCCAGGAACCTCGACATATCCAGAAATTGAGGGTACTTTCCTCATAAATATTCATCATATTTAAATTAGATTTTGATCACGTGACTGCAGTTTCAAGCTTGATGGATCGTTTATTAGATTTGTCAAAAAATATCCTATAGTACGGAGATTCAATGTGTCCGTCAATGATTCGAAAATTAAAAGTTATTGTTTATTTCCGCAAAGTTTTTCTTCTGTCAAAATTCAAATATTTTTGTTTTGTAACGATTTTAGACATGTCTTTGATATTGCGATCATGCAAAAATGATCATATTATATTTAATGTGGGAACCCCGAGTTTAGAAGCTAGAAATATAAGGTTAGTTAATATAATTACATATATTATTGAGGAATCTAAATTAATTTCAGAAAATATGTCGCCAAATGTCATTCATTGTTAAATTTTGTGTCACACGCAACCAGTTTCATGTATTTCAGACATTTTTACATAGCCTCTTCAGGCCAAAAAAGGGTTCGTCTCCTCGGATTTTCATTTAGTCCGGGAACCTCGAATATTTAATTGTTTTCATTAATTTTTATTTCATTTAATTCAGCTTGATTCAATGTATCATTTTCAAGTTCAGAAAATGACACACATGCAATTATGAATGATATCGTCTATATAGATCATAAGCAAATTGCAGACGTTCCGGCGTCGCCATCTTAGATATGCAAATGAGCAAAGTACCCATCATTTCTGGCTATGAATATTTAATTGTTTTCATTAATTTTTATTTCATTTAATTCAACTTGATTCAATGTATCATTTTCAAATTCAGAAAATGACACACATGCAATTATGAATGATATCGTCTATATAGATCATATGAAAATTGCAGACGTCACGGCGTCGCCATCTTAGATATGCAAATGAGCAAAGTACCCATCATTGGCTATGTGAATTTACTCACAGTTTTGGTTTTGTTTTGCTCAATCTTTAGTTTTCTGTGTAGTATTTTGTAGATCGTTGTTTGTCTTTTTGTCCCTTTTCTCCTGACCGCCATCAAAACTAAACACATATACGTGATGTGACATTTGTTTTCCAAAGTAAACTGGCTTAGTCATTGATTTAAGCGACACTTATTAATTAGAGAAATGTAATGGTCGCACAAGTATTTAATTGAACCATAAGATTTTAAATTATAATACCCCGTATAACCGGTAATTTCTGCGGCAATCTAATTTCTGCGGTATTCTGTGGTCAACTCCGGACCGCAGAAATTATAATCGCAGAATGTTATGTAAAACTAGATCTGTGAGTGACCTCACTGAGTGATACCTCCCGCTTGCAATTCTATGATGTTCAAACTTTGGAATACAGTTATATTAGCAAGTTACCTATGAAAAATGAACGGATATGGAGTTATGTCAAGGAGACAACATCCTGGTATTCATTCATGCACATCTGCAGGCTGTGTACTACAACTGTGTAAAGTTTCATAAAAATTCAATAAGCAGATTAGTAGGAGTTGCGCTTACAAGGTCTCCCCCCCCCCCTTTTCGTGAAAGTATAAGTTGAATTATCTCCTCTTTTAAATTTTGGACAGCAACCATATTCATTCATGCACATCTGCAGGTAGTATACTACAACTGTGTAAAGTTTCACAAAACTCCAATAAGCCGCTTAGGAGGAGTTGCGCTTACAAGGTACACGGCCCCCCTTTTCGTGAAAGTATAAGTTGAATTATCTCCCCTTCTAAATTTTAGACAGCAACGGTATTCCTTCATGCACGTCTGCAGGTTGTGTACTACAACTTTGTAAAGTTGCATAAAAATTCAGTAAGCAGTTTAGTAGTAGTTGCGCTTACAAGGTACATGCCCCCGCCCTTTTCGTGAAAGTATAAGTTGAATTATTTCCCCTTTTAAATTTTGGACAGCAACCATATTCCTTCATGCACATCTGCAGGTAGTGTACTACAACTGTGTAAAGTTTCACAAAACTCCAATAAGCCGTTTCGGAGTAGTTGCGCTTACAAAGTACACAACCCCCTTTTCGTGAAAGTATAAGTTGAATCATCTCCCCTTCTATAACAATAACAGAGTTTTATGTGAAAATGATATCATTGTAAATGACCAACAAGAGGTTTCAAAAATTTTAATGAATTTTTCATTAATGTTGCTAAAGATATTGGAGATAAATCGATTAAAATAAATAAAGAACATCCAAGTGTAATGAAAATCTTATAGTGAGTGGAGTCAACTTCTCAAAGGTGTGCCACAGGGTATCTATTTTAGGTCCTGTCCTCTTTAACGTTTTTATTAACGATATATTTCTTTTTGTAAAAGATAGCACAATATACAACTATGCTGATGACAATACAGTGTCCAATTGTGATAACGATATTGATGTTGTAACAAAAACTTTAGAAAATGATAGTATGGAACTAATAAATTGGTTTTCACTCAATCTTATGAAAGCTAACCTTGACAAATTTCAGGCGATAGCCATTGGAAAAAAAACGAAAAGTCAAAATTTATCTTTTAATTTGAGCGGAAACAAAATTGTATGTGAAGATAATGTAAAATTGTTGGGAGTCACTATTGATTCTGATTTGAATTTTGATAATCATATTTCGGAAATGTGTAAAAAGGCTTCCAGACAATTAAATATTTTAAAAAGAATTGGTAAATATATGAACAGATTGGGAAGATTGACATCTTACTATTCGTTTATCCTTTCAAATTTTAATTACTGCCCAGTGATATGGCACTATTGTTCGGAAAAAAATTCAATTAAAATGGAAAAAATCCAAGAACGTGCATTACGGTTTATTTATGAAGACTACGATTCTTCTTATGAAGATTTACTTCAAAAATCCAAATTACCATCATTGAAGATTCGGCGAATAAGAACAATTGCAATCGAAACTTTTAAAATAATACATAGAAAGAGTCCACAATATTTACATGATCTTATAGATATTAAAGCCCGGTCTTATAATTTCAGGTCAAAAAATACCGCAGCTGTGCCTAAAGTAAGGACCACAAGGTACGTCTTGAAATCTTTTAGATACAATGTTGCACAAATCTGGAATGAGCTACCAAACCATTGTCGCCAGGAGTCCTCTTTCGATCAATTCAGAAACATTATACAAACATGGGACCCAGTTGGTGGCTCATGCCGGTGCAGTGCATGCTTGTAGATGATTTTTGTTTATGCCTGCTGCGTTCTTGCTTGTTCCTTTTAGTTAACATCCTTTTTATTTTTAGTTCATTATGTTTTAGTTAGCATCCTATATTTTTTAGTTGATGTGTTTACTTTAGCTTTCATTCTGATTTCTAGCTTGATTTTATACTGCTTTTCGTGTCAGCATGTTTGTGTATCAAGTATATGTGCATATGTATGGCTTTTTAATATAGTATGTGCTTTATTTATTTATATGTGCTGTATGTTGTATGCATGTTTGTGTATCAAGTATCAAGTATATATGTGGATATCTATGGCTTGATGATTTTAAATTATTATGTGCTTTTTTATATGTGCTGTATGTTGTATTCATGTTATGTCATGTATGTGTTGTTCAATGTATAGTCGAATTTAAAAGCTCGTTAGAGCTTGTGTTATGCTTGTTGTACATGCTTCGACATTACATAAAACTTATTTATTTATTTATTTATTTATATTCTAAATTTTAGACAGCAACGGTATTCCTTCATGCACATCTGCAGGTTGTGTACTACAACTGTGTAAAGTTTCATAAAAATTCAATAAGTAGTTTAGTAGGAGTTGCGCATACAAGGTACATGGACGGACGGACAGACGGACGGACGGACAGGGTGATTCTTATATACCACCCTCCTTTTCGTGAAAGTATAAGTTGAATTATCTCCCCTTTTAAATTTTGGACAGCAACCATATTCCTTCATGCACATATGCAGGTAGTGTACTATAAATGTGTAAAGTTTCATCAAAATCCAATAAGTCGTTTAGGAGGAGTTGCGCTTACAAGGTACATGGACGGACGGACGGACAGGGTGATTCCTATATCCACCCAAACTTTGTTTGCGGGGGTATAATAAATGTTTAATGTCTCGTACTAAATACGTTTTCAAACTCTAACTCCGATTCCGCCGTAAGTATCAAATATTTAATTAGTCGTAATTACTATATCCAGATAAACAAAACCTGGTACTATATAAATGTTACACAACAATTAAAGGTTATTTAGCTGTGGCATGATGATTTTTACCTGTTAATTACAATTACTCCAGATCAAGAAATATGATTGTACCAAGCTGACACAAACAATAATTGAAACAATCGCCTGATTAAATGTGTACATTCATAATAAAGTTTATTAAAGCAATCTTTAAAATTGTTATTTCATAAATTAACATGAGTTTTTTTTGTTTTTTTTTTAATTGTTGTAGTAGCTTCGATTGAATAATATCAAACTGCGTGATCTCAGGATTCATCTTAAAACCGTATAGTATAACAGGTAATTTCTGTGGTGTGAAATTTCTGCGATTTTGGTCATTTAATTTTTGCGAATTTTTTTTCTGTGGATTGTAAATCTCGGCACCGAAAAAAAAATATTTAATACTAGTATAATATAAAATGTAGTATTTACAATTGTGGTGTATGGTGTTTAACGCCAATTTCAACAATAGTTCGGCTATATAGTGGCAGGTATTATTTATGTTTATTGGTTTCTTTATAAATATGATACCTAAACGGCAAAGAGGTTTCGATGAGTTAAACATATTGATTGTCACCGATAATATAATTACTGTTACTCCTCCAATGGTGTTTCGGATAAAACTATATGTTCATGCAAGAAGAAACAAACGAGAGAGGAAAAGGAAACGATGTTGAAACAGAACATGAAGTACTTGTCGCAGAAAGCGAATGACTTAAATAAATATTCGACATTATAAAAGAGTTATTGCAATTATATTGCCGAAAGATTGTTTCTCACATTATAATATATTGTACGAGCTTGTGAGTACTCTATGGTATATACTATTGTACTCGAGACAATATTCGTCAACCCCATCTAGGCTATAACACTGTAAATACAGATTTTGTCCCATTTTAATACAACACTAAAATAAAGCGAAAAAAAAATACCTTGCTCTCATAATTTTTCAACTTGATGCACTATTCAACTAATTACACAACTGAATAAGTGCAATCAACTAGTTGTTTTAATTATTTTGTACAAACTACACATAGAACTTCCAAGTTATCATGATACGGTGGACATGGTAGTGACCCTCATTTGACCCCTGTGGTGTATAAAAGATTATGATTATTATCTCTTTCTCCTCCAGGAACATACTCTGGATTCACATCAACACAGATATAAGACGATGCTCTACAGGTGCGACAACCTGACGCCAAACGGCCATTGTATTCCGTTTTCCAACCACTGTAACATGTCTGTCGCCCCGGGATCATTACCGATGTTGTAATATTTCTACTACGACAAAGAGCACACGGAACGTCTTCATTCATTGCACCTGTGCCAAATGTCTTTTCCTCAAACTCTGAACCATAAAGAAAACTACTTCCTGGGACCGTTCTATTACTAAGTTCCGGGTTGTTTGGTAGGCAAAGCATGTTTGATGCACCTCCTAAAACCGCGGCAGAATCATAATATATCTGACCAGCTGCATACCCTTGAAATGGAAAACATAACTTTATTTTTATTATTATAATTTTTGAGTAGTTTGTGTTGTTCGAGGTCTATATCTGGTATTGTGATGTCCATGGCGGCTGTCTTATTTGTGTTGTAGTGCATGTTAAAATAGAGAGGCAGTCAATCTACAGCTATATGTATGTAAGTTGATGCATACAAATATGAAGCAAAGTAATAACCACAAAAATATTTATGCAATAAAAAAAAATATTATATACGCCCCTTTTCGCGAAATATATATGGGCCCGGGTGGCTCAATGAGTTAGGTAGTTGGATTACCTAACAACTCATACAAGCCTATCACCAATACGGCGTGGGTTCGCGCCCAGCTTTGTAAATTACAAAAAGAGTGCACTCGACTCGCAGCCGCAAATGATAAAATTTACTAATTGCTTGCCCATGGTCGGTGGTTCTCTCCGGGTACTCCGGCCACTTCCACCAC
Organism: Bathymodiolus septemdierum; assembly: GCA_963383655.1. Lineage (NCBI taxonomy): Eukaryota > Metazoa > Mollusca > Bivalvia > Mytilida > Modiolidae > Bathymodiolus > Bathymodiolus septemdierum. Next base: position 83,082,296 of record OY726522.1, read on the forward strand.
TAAAACTGGTCGCCATGATATAGCTGAAATATTGCTGAAAATGGCGTTTAACACCAAAATCAAATCAAATCAAATATATATATATATTGGTATATTGACGGTAAATATAGAATTTATGTGGCGAGTCTTAGAAACTAGGGAAAGAAAACTTTAGTGAGTCTTTCTATTCGTTTCGTGCCGAGCCACTTAAATTCTATATTTACCGCCAATACACCAATACTGTATTTATCCTGCAATAAAATTTGCAAAACAAAGTTATTTAATTTAATAAAAACGGAAAAGATAACGGAAACCCCATGATATCTCAATAGTTGTTCCGGTAAGGGGCGTGGCTTATTAGCTTTATTAGGCTAATGTGAAAAGTGTTATTATGGCAGGGGTGTGGCCTAATAGCTTTATTAAGCTAATATGAAAAGTGTTATTATGACAAGGGTGTTGCTTAATAGCTTTATTAAGCCAATGTGAAAAGTGTTATTATGACACTGTCATAATAAAATAACAGTTTATTTCAACCCATTTATTATGACAAATAATCCAATTGCAGGATAAATATGTTGTACACATTGTGACTCATCTTTAATTCTAATCAAAACTGTTGAAATATGTGTCATCCCTAGACATATTTTACTAAAACACGTAGCATTTTACTCTAAAGTTAAATGAATAAGGTAAATTGATGATATCTGTAATAGTGGAGGAAAAGTTTGAACATTCTGAAGGGGTAATCAGAAGCCGTAAACCGAACGAGGACAGACAATACAATGGCCAAAAGAAATAGCATAAAGGGACAAACAACGATCTAAATATCGAGCAAAACAAACCCACTAACTTATTAGTATGTTACCTGTCTTATTATGACGAGCATGATTTGGAGCATTTCATAATAGCATGGATGTAAGAGTGAAAAGTACATTTATAATATCACTGGCCTTTAGTCTTACCAGAATAAACAAGCTCTGTATCTGTTCCAGAACACTGTGTTCTTCCCCACCGTACATACGATGATCCATAACCTGTAAAGTATAGCAGTCACTATGTAATAACAAACATACTATGCTACAAATGTCTTTTGCTTGCAACAAAAATGTCCAAAAGCTTTACAACGACGTCATCGACACATCATTAGGATTCCATCGACAATTTATTTCTTATTTTTAGTAAGCGTTAGGGAATACCGAAGGGACAATCCAGAGAAACTGCTAACATGGTACACAAGACGAGGAAAAACAAAGCAACAACACAATACAATATGTGTTGGACAAGCACAAATAACATACATAACACATGAGCCCTCCTACAAAGATTCGTAATGCTAATTGAAAATATGTCAATAAAAAAAGTAGTGAATGCAAATTATTCAGATAAATATGCATGTTCTATTTAGGTGCGGCCTGAGTTTCTGCATTCAACTTCCTTTACAACTTTGTAATGATTTCTTGCAGAACTGTTGAATGTTAAACAAATGTATGAACTATCGGTGTCATACCTTAAATGTCATAGTTCAAATAATTTTCTAGTTACGCTTGATACAAAACAAACCAACAAAGTAGTTATCCAAAACAAACAGACGTATAAGCCTTTGATCAATGCTCTTGTCTATTCATTGTAATATGCAATGCCAATAGGGAAAGTACAAAAACATTTCTTATTAGTAGTAAAATAGACTAGATTAATATCATCAGTGGAGTCTGAAGAAGAGTTTGACGATACCAATGGTATTATAAGAATCCGTAAATCGAAGAAAGACAGACAACACAATGGTCAAAAGAAGACGGACAGACAACACAATGGTCAAAAGAAGACGGACAGACAACACAATGGTCAAAAGAAGAAAGACAGACAACACAATGGTCAAAAGAAGAAAGACAGACAACACAATGGTCAAAAGAAGAAAGACAAAAAGACAAACAACGATCTACAAAACATACAAATAAAATCAAAGTTCAAGTAACACGAACCCCACTCAAAATCGGAGGTGAGGTCAGGTGTTCCGGAAGGGTAAGCAGTTCCTGATCCACTACTGGCATCCATCATGTTAATATAGTTACAAATCCGATGATAAGTCATGAATGGGGAAAGGAACATGAACTGATTACGACAAGTGGAACATACCTGTGGTAATTTGTGACACATATATTTCGCTATGCAGTTTGCCATGCGAGTCTTTACCCATCTTAAACACGTTCATATTTTAATATCGCTTAGCATGGTTATATGATACAAACCGTGAATGGCTGACATTTTCGCTTCGTATTCAGCATTCTTTGATTCCAGTTTTGCTACTGTACTTTGCAAAGATTGTATTGTGAGTTCCAGGTTACGCAATCTGGAGGCAACTACGTCTGGGTCATTCACCAATAATCTTTTGTTCATATCGTCAGTCTTTGTCAGTGTCACAATCACACAGAATAATAGAATAGTAAACATAATTAACTATCATTTAACTATTTACTGCAAATATGTGTGTCATTTAATATCAAACCGAAATGTGAAAGATAAGATAAGAATATTGTGTGTGCTGGTATGAATACTGAGACGTGACATCAATAAAGAAAGACACTTCTGAAGTGACTAATATCACAGTACATCTGAATCACATAACTTCTGGAGTGACTAATGTCACAGTACATCTGAATCACATAACTTCTGAAGTGACTAATATCACAGTACACCTGAATCACATAACTTCTGGAGTGACTAATGTCACAGTACATCTGAATCACATAACTTCTGAAGTGACTAATATCACAGTACATCTGAATCACATAACCTCTGGAGTGACTAACGTCACGGTACATATGAAGGTTAGATTTGACTGCTGATCAAGTAGATTTGATATAAGGATTCGTGCAACATTTACCGGACTCAGTAATTACTTCTGCTTGAATGGACAATCATGTGTTTTTGAAAACCAATACAATTTCGTCATCGTAGGTAGAAATGCCCACAGCACATAATTCTGATGTATAATTTTGAAGGATTGTCCTTCCCTTTTCAGCCTTGACAGTGTATTAGTTTATGTATGATTACTGATATAATTGTCAGTATTAAGTCCCTTTATTAAGCAGTTTATATGATGTTTCCTGCATACCCACACAATTCAAAATAAAATTAATAAAATTATTGATCTACAATATGACTAATTATCTTGCTTGGAAATACATTTTTCAAGTAATGGAATGTAAGAAACAAAAACAAGGCATTGTGTGTACTTGCAAATCATCGTGTTGACACTTAAAAAGAGCTTGAATATATCAAAGGGGTAATCAGAATATATATACCGAAGAAGAACAGACAACACAATGGCCATAAGAAAAAGTACAAAAGGACAAACAACGATCCACAAAACATACACATAAAACTAAAGATCAAGCTATGCGAACCCCACTAAAAACCGGAGGTGAACTCAGGTGCTCCGGAAGGGTAAGTAGTTCCTGCTCCACTAGTGGCACCCGTCGTGATAATATAGTTACAAACCCGTGATGTCATGAATGAGGAAAGGACCGAGAAGTGCTTACGACAAGTGGAACATATCCGTGGCCATTTGTGACACTGATATTCCATAACGGTTTTGCTAAGTCTTGTCTAGAATTGCGTTCGATTTCTGACTGTAAATGTAAGCATTTCATGTGTATTTTACTCTTCACTAAGTCAAATACCGAAATGTGTATATGGTGTCCCGGATCAGGTGTTTTGTTATTCATTCAACTATCTAGTATTGTAGTATTGCCCTTCAACCATTGACACATATATTCTAATTCAATTTATTGCATGTCAGACTAAAAAGCATACATTTTATTGGTTGAACACTCACCACGGACCTTCACTATTCGGGCAATATTATTTCTTGTATTGTCTGTCCTTTTATTTACGGGTTCTGATTACCTCTTTGGTACAATGTATCTCCAAACAAAATTTCATTCACATTTATGCTTAATTATGTCAATATATTATTCAAAGACGACGACATTATCTACAGATTATGAATTCAGTTGGATATTGCTTGATCCCTCTATTGGCTGTATATTCCGACTACTACGTCTCTTACTCGGTAGTATTTGTAGGAATAATGTAGTGATGATCAAAGGGAAATTTTGAAAATATCAAAGGGGTATTCAAAAGATGTAGATCGACGAACAGACAATACAATGGCCAAACGGAAAAGAACAAGCACACACACAAAAATAATTGTCCACGAAATACAGCTGACAAAACTAAAGATTGAGCAACATGAATCCAACAAAAACCATGGGTTAAACTAAGGTGCTTGGGAAGTGTAAGCAGTTCCTCGCTCAGTAGTAAAACGCGTCGTGGTAGTCGAGTGGAAGATCTGGTGATAAGTGACATTCAATGACATATCATGCCCAAGAATAGGACGGGGTTTATGACCTAGACAAAAGAGACACATCGGTGCTCATCTGCGGCACATATATTCCGTAACGTTAACCAAGTCATGATGGCGGCAATAAAACTTTCGAAGTGATGACGTCAGCCTTATCTCGAGGAACCCTTAGTTTATTTATTAGGTCCACTATCTGCAACAACTGAACATCAACGTAATCATGATAGGTAACACACAACTTGCTATTGTAACATGTTTAAAAACTTATTAACGCCAACAGTTGATGACGACCGTATTTATTACTTATGCAATCAGATGTTCTGCAATACGATAGGATCCACATGGTCCTCATATACATTCCACCTTTATTGTATGAATCAGCGAATTTGATCTTGAGCTTATACTTGTTGAACTTATTATGAACTTTTTAACTGTATATACTCTTGTATGTAACAGTATTTTGTATTTTCACCCAAAAGAATTTTGGGTGGAAATACAACAAATTTTGAACAAAAAACTGATATTGAAAATTTTGTCACATTAAAACATATTGTCTTTGGGTATAAGTTATTTGATAAAGATTATTCCGATTTCAACAATGTTTTAACAATTTTAGGGTTTTCTATATACAAAGCATATTATGTATCTGAACAAAAGACTAAACAAGTCAACATATATTCTTTATTTGTGAGAGAATATATAACAAGAATAAGCCAGGTGCAAAAGCTTCAAAATAGTAAACTGTTAACAAAAATTGAAAAAAATATTGAAATGTAGATATATATATATACGTATCTGTGTGTGTATATGCATGCATATATGTGTATGTGTGTATATGTACATGTACATGTATATGTGTATGTGTATAGATGTAGGTATATACAGTCAAACCTGTTTATAAAGGGCACTCAAGGGAACCTACACATGTGCCCTTTATGAACAGTTGCCCTTTATATACAGGTTAAAATTATATGTACTATGCATTAATGGGGGAAATGAGGCTGCCCTTTATAGACAGTGGTTTGTTATATAGAGGTGCCCTTTATAGACAGTGGTTTGCTATATAGAGGCGCCCTTTATAGACAGTGGTTTGTTATATAGAGGTGCCCTTTATAGACAGTGGTTTGTTATATAGAGGTGCTCTTTATAGACAGTGGTTTGTTATATAGAGGTGCCCTTTATATACAGTGGTTTGTTATATAGAGGTGCCCTTTAATGTAGGTTTGACTGTATTTATAGATATATTCAATTAAATCTGTGTCTTATCAATTATATTATATTATTTGCAATTATTTTAATTATATAGGAAATGTTAATATGAAAAACTTCACAAGTAGCTTGGGCTTTTGAAGTAAGAATGTAACAAGCATTTTGAATAAAAATATATTGTTGTAAAAAAAAAGAATAAAAAAGGAAAACAAAAACAAAACAGTATTTTGTATCCGAAATATTACATCAGAATTATTATTTCGATAAACAATAAAACAATTGTTTCAATGTACACATCATGTTAACGTACACTTTTAAATCAATGTGTTGTGAATTAGGCATTCTCGGGGGCTGACAGTTGTGTTCCTAATAATACGATATTGGTCGTTTCGTTTGTTTTACATTTCTGTGGGTACTGATAACTTTTACTCGAGTACTATGCATTAGCTTTCTTTCGCAAGTAGCCAATTTTACTACAAATGTTCTTTCTGTCAACTGTGAATCGCGTTTTAAAGATATTGGTAATGGATTTTGCTGACATTGTTTTAAAAAGGTCACACAATAAAAATTTTAAAGATCAAAAGTTAACAAACTCAAGTGTGAATTAATTATACCATATTCAAATATTTTTTTTTACATTTTGGTGTATCCTTTAAGTTATAAATGGTCACCATGGGTTCGTTGAAGAACAGATTGTCCGAGCTGATTGTCTAACAGCTCCACCTTTTTTGGTCACATGTTAAATATCGTAGACTTCTTCACTTTTCTCTCAATCAGTACAAGATAAGTACTCTAAATCAATATATTAAAATCACAGTTTAACGAGAACAAAGAAAGGTAATCCTGTCTAAATTTTATCAGTGTACACACATAAATTAGAAGTGTCCGATGACGTAATATACTAGTAATCGATAATGACCTTCATAGTCCGTGTTTATGAACTTGTCTCTTGAGAGATGAACATGGTTAGGCACCTGCAATGGGAAATTGTACCATTGCTGACATTGAAAATTACTTGTCGGAAATAATGCGATAAAAATATCAAGGTAAGCACAATATGTAAACATTGATATTTGTTTTAATAGATGTTTGTTTCGTTATTACGTGTGGGTATCTTGGGTCTGTTGATGTTTTTTTACTCAAATTTCTTTGATTTCATCATTTTGTTTTATTAGCAATAATTGTTTTATCGTAATTAGGTACTTCAATTTTCTGAATGCATTTCCAGAAAATTCATCTTATGTACTTTCACTTTCGTTTCAGGAAGTCGATTATCAAGTAATTTCAATAAAAGCACTGACAGCACTGTTGGCCAGTATAGCCACCTGTATATGTTGCCATTTGCAATTACTTTCTAGCTTATAGAGCATCGATTCTTGCTATAAAATTTTGTAATGTTTGATATTCTTTTAAAATATTGATGAAGTTCCTTTGTTAACCAGCAGGTTGAATATATTTTATTATTTATAATGCTGCATATTGATTAAAAGGATATTGTCTACCACAATCGTAATTTTTTCATACCCAAAATTATTGTCGTGTTCCGTACTGACGTTCATAACATGAAGATTAAGCACCGAATTATTGGCGAATACGCTACGAAACGTTGTTTTTTTCGATATAAAAAAGCTGACCATCGTTACTGGAAGCTAATTAATTATTCACTGACCTGAGCGAGGCCAAATTTATTTTTCTCTATTTTTTTTTTTATTATTTCCACATTTCACAACCGATTGTGAATTTTTTTTTCTCCTCACCAGTGAATTTAACTGTTCTCGGCACCTGATTGGTCAATTTTTATTCTGTCGGGACTACTTTCTCTCCAACTGTTATCGATCATTTTATAAAGTATTGAAAGATGTTGTAGGCCTAAATACCATTTACATGTAAAAAGTAACTTAATTCCATTTTCGTGATGCGTGTGGTGAAACGTTTGACTGCTGTGATGTGCGCCCTGTTTGGAGGGACTTGCCGGGAACAGAACAGTTGGCATTCGAACGTTTCGGACTTAGCCTACTCGATACATGGATACACGTAAAGCTTCCTTGGTTACCGTGTAAACAAAATCGCGATCGTGTCGTCTGCAAAATAAAAGATGTCCCTAAACGAAGTTTTGGAAAGGGGACAAAGAGTCAGACTTCTCTCGGGTGAAAAGGGGATCACAATAGGGAAAAATGAAAACTTTGAGTTCCCATTATGGGAGATCAAACTCGAGAATGGAAAAATTCTCACTGAAGCAAGATACAGATTTGACGTCCTAACTGAGCCTGAGGAATCGAACGATCCAGGAAATTCTGACTCACCTCCTACAGTACCCGAGGAGCTTAAGCATTTATTTCAGTCTGAAATATATGAATCAAATGATTCATCGGTTTCAGCTGTTCCGCCATTGTTATTATAATTGGAGATCCGTCCGCGCAAATAGTTCGTTGGACATCTCATTTTTCAGGAAATATAGACAAAGGACTGGGAGCTATAAGGGCCAAAATCGGCCCCACCTCAGATGTCGATAAAATTTTCTCCAAAATGTATTCACAATATGTGCTTTTCAGAAATAAATACAGTTAGTTAATATGTGTATCTAATTCCTCACAGTGGATCGACAAATTCAGGTAATGAAAAGCACTGAACGTCATTTTTTTCATTATAGTTTATACAGAAGGTACACATCATTGTATTATAATGCATATCTTTAAAAAAAAACAAAAACAAAGCATAATAAAACTCAATAAACAAAGCATACATTTGACTTAAAATGCAATGTGGGTTGATTTCAGGAATAAAAACATGTTCCGAAGCTGTATTATGAAATTTAAGTGAACGAATAGTAATGTCACGTCACCCATTTTCGACGGTCTCCTGTTTTCGACGGTTTGTTTCACTTGATGAAATCTCTCATTATTTTGATCGTTTAATTTGTCAGAGGTTATATTATGATGCTGAAATTGCATGAATGATCTCATGAAATCTGATCTAAAAATGTCATCTTTAAATGTAAGAACTACGTACCACATCCATTATTTCACGTTCAAATTGTAGTTTTTCGTAATTCATTTTTTCGTCACCTTAATAAAGCTTTAATCATTTAAAAAATATATCTAATACATACCAATTTTGATTTCATCGTCTGCTATGACATTGATAATGTACATATTGAGGTCATATCAATTCAGAAACTTATTAACATTGATCGTCGAAAACTGGTCGAAATTTTGGTATTAATCTTAAAGAAGTAATAGATAGATTTATTTGGACAATATAACTTTGTCATATTTGAAATTTTTTTAAGCACTTTTTTAACCGTACTTTATTCTTAACGACAACCAATGCGATGATATATTCCAGTACATTTTGACGGACAACCATCACAAATCTATATAAAAAAAAATGCCAAGGTGCGGGTTGAGAGAAGTCCAATATTTAAAGATCGCTTTTTTTTTTATATATATAATATGGAAATATTTTGGGAAATGGTGTGAAGCAAAATGTTTAATGTGTAACGATTTTAGCTAGGAACCTTTGAGAATTATTTTTGTTTTTTTGATAAACTGATAACAAGCCTTGGAATCAGATATCCCATAGAAAGTGGTTGTCAATAGATGATTGTTTTACAATCAAGTATTTCATATATATTTATGATGAGAACAAGCTTACAACCATGTGATTAATCGTGTAGGTAAAATGTGTGTCGCTGCCATGAATCTATGCATGCTTGTTTTGATTGTCACTAGAAAAAGAGGAGATGGTAGATATTATTTTGTTTTGTGACAAACCAACAACAACACTCCTAATAAACTGTTACTATCAGAATCTGCTGTAGATTGTCTTTTACGTGTAAGGAGTGTGTCCTTTACATCCCGCGCTAAGGGATGTATTAAATTCGTTCCTCATAGCTGTCTGGTGTCCCTTTCACATAAAGTCGGCGTTTTCCTAGAGGAAGCCATTTGTTATTTTATTTATGCCAAATTCGCAGTCATGTTAGGATTCTAATAATAATAGGTTATTATACATTATTATACAGCTATAATTTTAATCCAATCAAAAACAATATGGTTGTGATCGTCTTCCGTAATTAGAATCGTCAAAATGAAATACAACCCAATTAATATCAAATGGTGACTTGTTTCAACCTCATTTAAAATATACCTTGACATTCTTTAATACTTGTACATCACGTTCACGATCTTTTATTACAATACTATTTCACTCAAGTGAACATTTTTTTTTCCTGTTCTAGTTAAAGGACTTTATCAAACAGAATCATACAGTTTACATGTAATGCAGTTAATACGCAATTAACCACAGAAGATTATTTCTATTTTCCACACCTTGTGGTGTGGGGTCGCTATTGTGCATGCGAAATATTAATTGCAAACCCCATTGACTGGCTATTTGCTACCTGTCTAGAATATTTAATTTTTTTCTCGATCGACAGTTCAGAAGCTAGAAAACAATATGATGAATAGTGTCTGTCAATCATGCAAACAATAACTTATGCACACGACAGAACGCATTTTCAATGCACTACATACACAAACGTTTGATCCATCATTTGTCCATTGGAGGTTGATTTAAGAGAATGGAACTGATAGAAGTTAAAAGTTTAATTTGGGCCCAAAAGGGGAAACTTTATATAATTTATGAAAATGTGATGTGAATTTTCTACACTTTTATACATATTATACATATGTATACTCGTTATTTCAAATGATAGTAATGTTATTTTAAAATATTTCCACTTTGTTTTACTTGTCGTTTTCTTTTAAGAGCCCCAGCTTTATACTGCTCATGCTCAGCAACGGACCACCTTCGTCAATTGTTTTAGCTCATCGATGATCATGAGATTCACTAAGATAAACAGTTTCCCGTCAAGAAATTTAACATCTCGTGAAACCAAAAAAATACTTTAACAGTATTTGTGTTTTATTTATTTTAATAATCTGGTAAAATATTTGTCTGGTGCACGACTGCGGAGGTGCTTAATTTCTACGAAAACCGTCGAAATACCGTGAGCAAAATTCCTCGAAATACAGAAAACAAATAACGCTCATGACGTCAGAATGACGTCAAATACGTATCGAATTTGTTGGAAGCAAGTTTTAACATCAAAAGTATGATGTCGTCTATAATATAAAACACATCAAATTTTAATCGAGTATTTTCTAAGATAATGATTCATTAAATATGGCACTTATATAGTCCCCACTCCCCAGTTCTTTTTATCATTTATGGCATTGACGCTGGATTGCATGCACTGAGTTTTTCTCCTGGTTTCAATGTACACAAACTGTATTTAAAATAAATACAATTATATACAGAAACATAAGTTATTTACTGATGAATTACATTACTTGAAATGAATCATGAAATGTACAGAGATTGTGTATATAATGGTCTCATATATACAATCAGAAGAGTGAAAATATTGATTTTAAGGGTCTGGCTGAGGTTATAAATAAATTAATATTTAACAACCTCCACAATCCTCCACCAACGAAATATTTTGATATAATCATTAACCCCCTATACTCAAAACAACTGCTCAATTTGGTGTTGGTGGAAGACTGTGGAGGTATATAAAATAGCTCAAATGTACATTAAATATATCGTTTGTAGTCCATTTTTAGCATTATCCGTCTAATTATGATGTCATTATGACGTCATAACGCACCCTATTTCGGTAGTTAAATTATGGAATTTTAAATCCTCGCCAAGGCTCGGACTTAAAATTCCATAATTTAACTACCTCGATTGGAGAACTCCGATAATTCACTCACAACAAAGTAAGAAACTATATTTATCTATTGTTATGCCAGTAGCCCTGAAGCTGCAGCATGGATGTTAAAATTCGTGTTTGTTTACCTCGCAAATACGGCCGTTTTATGCTATTCATTGACAATAATTTGCTGTTGCCAGGTGCAAGATTACATATATTGAATAATATCTACCGAAAATGATCATCATAAGTTCATGAAATATGAAAAACGATTGAGAAAAGAAGGAAAAAACATGTTTGGCTTACCTATCAAACAAAATATTTGCATATTCAGCGCGAGTTTGGACGCGTAGCACTTCCTTGAGTTCGTTCCAACGGTCCAAGTGATCCCCTACATATATCCTGCATTTGTTCCATTGGGAAGATACTTCACTTCTATTCATCTTTCTCTCTGAATCCGTCAAAGTCCGCTTTATTCCACGAGTTGACGCTTTCTCTTTTGCCCAAGAACCACATGTTGTTTATTGTTTCTAAACAGTGCGCATGCTCAAGACGTGTTCACATAGAAGGCCGTATGAATAGATTTGAATATTGTCATCCGACAATAATTCTGATAACGATAGTTTTGGGTCTTTTTTTGCCAAAAAATCGTATCTTTTGCAGCATAACTCGGTGTTAATCTTCATTTTATGAAGGTCAGTACGGAAAACGACAATAATTTTGGGTATGAAAAAATTACGATTTTAGTAGACAATATCCCTTTAATTTGCATAATAGAGAAGTTCATGTCCGTTCCATTTATGCATTGTACCACTGTATGTTTAGGTACCAGGGGAGGTATTTAGAAAACAGAAGGATCCCCTGGTACCTAAACATACAGTGGCACAATGCATAAATGGAACGGACATGAACTTCTCTATTATGCAAATTAAAGGGATATTGTCTACTAAAATCGTAATTTTTTCATGCATCTCATGCATCTTCATTTTAAGGTTATTTAAGACATCAACCCACAAATTAAATTCCAAAGTGCCTTCCCTGTATGCCAAGTTCTAATGGAACATACATTATATCATTCGTTGGCTACCTATTATTCTGATCAGTTATACAAATAACAGTTGGTCAATATAATATACTTGGATAAAGGGGGTTGTCGTGGTCGTGATCGTATGGTAGTTGGATTTGCAACTACATGTGCAATCCGTGTCTGTCACCACTAAAGATGTGAGTTCGAACCCCGTTCATGACGAGGAGCACTCGATATAACATTATGTGATAAGGTCTGTGGATTTCTCCATATATATACTATGAGACCAGCCTGTCCGCTCGTCTTACTGGAATTCTAAATATTGATCGTGTGTCCCAAGTCACATATTGTTTTTATATATATGTATAACATTAGTTTTCGGCTCATATTGGTTTTCAAACAACTGCAATCGTGTTCAAAAGCCATTATACCATCTGTAAAAATATGCCTTTCAGTGGCAATACAAGACAAATGTACTGCGCAAAATGCATATAATTATATCATAATATGCATGATACCTGTTGATTTTATGTATTGTCAACAACCGCCACGTTTCCATAGCATACTACCAATGGTTGAAAATAACTTCTTAACGAACATTATTGTGACGAATTGCTAAAACAGCAGAATAATGATAATGAATCTGGATGAAGTGAAGATTTAAAAAAAAATAGAATTCAATGTCTTACACGTGAGTTATATAATTATTGTTAAGGTCTTCCCAAATATAGTCGAAAAACGAGGACTCTGTGCAACATCTCCTTTAATTGGACTTTAATTATAAGGTCATGATAACATATGTATCCTTAATTTTCGCACTGAAGTTTTTTTTTATCAACGTAAACGGTAATGAATAAATGTGTGTCCTTAAAAAGATAGACGATACCAATGAGGTGATAAAAATTACGATCTATATTTAAAATACGTGTAGTTACTTAATAAATAATGAGGGGAAAAGTAAAGCTATATTTTGTTATTGTTTTGATCAGTAATTCAATGTTTTGCGTGTAGGCTATTTATTCCAGTTTTCTGATTTCATTTGAAAACATGACTTTTTCATATTTCTATTAGAGTCCATATAACTAATATTATACAACTTCTATGTCACGAAGAATAAAAATAATATGTATAAAGCTCAAGATTATGACTCGATGTAAGAGGTCCGTCCACTTGCAAGACCAAGTTTTGCGACCCGCTGCATCGTTTTCCCTTTCAAATGTGGCAATATAACCGTCCGTCCATGATGTCTCGGTCCAATGTTTTACCTCGTTTTCATCATGCATATAATACTACTCACCTAATGTTAAACAAATATCAATCTGTTAGCGTTAAATACAATCATTTTGACGGTTATATTATATATAATATTCATTTATTTATATACAATTTTAAAACTGACGATTATGTAGGCAATAATTATTGCAGATCTGGTAGAAGATATCTAGTCTCATTTAATCAGAACATAAACATTCATGTAATAATGATAATATGGCCACAGCTTCAGCTCCGTCAAACAAAACTAACTTCGCACGACTAGGTCATGCGTGTCAAGATGTTATACCTAAGATGTGGCAAACAATATTATTGATCTATGAATCACCAAAGGATATTCATAACGATTGCAAAAGTATTCGCTTGACACCATCAGAAAACCAAAAAATTAGGGAAGCAGTTATCCATGGATATTCAGATTTTGATGTTCCTTTGCTGTACAAACTGTTCAGAAATTTGATATCTAATAACCCGATAAATCCTCTACCACAATTTGTTAATCCCACCAAAATTTATAATCATCCGAATGGTCCTTCAGATACAGAATTGACAATTGGGGATGACCTGGAGAGGTGTAGAAGAAAACGAAATGACATTTTACATCGAGGGAATGCAAACATTACAGACCAAGAAATGGCAAATGAATTCCAATTATTTAAAGAAATTGCAGGAAGGCTAGAGAACTTTCTCAATAAGCCCAATTTTCCTCAACACAATTTTGTGGATGAATTTGAAAACTTAGAGACATGTTGCATGGACGAAGAGACAGAGGCGAAATATGCTAAAAATCTAGAAATTCTAATAAAGAAAGAACTAGATGTACTTGATCGTCTGGCGTCGGTGGAAGGTAAGTAAATCCAACTTATCATGGAATAATTATGATTTTGTACTTAAATGTATATCATTCCAACAAGGACTGGAATGCAAGTTATAATATATTGTTATAGTGTGAAGCCTATACATTTTCTGTAAGGTCAGTCGTTTATAGATACCAAAAGTGGTAAACAGAAGTCGTAATTCGAAGAATAGTCAATATAATATAACGGGCAAAAAAAAAAGAATGGAAAATAAATGCAAACACTTGTCGACAAAATAATACATAGGAAACAGAAACAGGAACCTCAATGAAAAAAAGGGGGGTGAACTCGGCTGTTCCGGAAGGGTAAAAATATCCTACTCTAATAGTGGCACCTCTCGTGCTACTCTTATTAATTCATGTTTCACGCCACTTTCAGCGACATTTCAATTATAACGTGGAGGCACATGTAAGTTTTTGCTTCATTGCAAAAACAGGAAAACTCGTAGACAACCAGCGACGATATTCACTACCACACTTTATCATATACATGTGCATATAATAGAATCGAATGCACCATTTTAGTGGTGATATACACTGATATGATAGGTTAATGTACATCAAACTATCATGCAATCATTACCCGATTTGTCTCGCAGTCGCTGTTCCTTTATTCATCATTAGATCAGCAGCCAGAATGTTTCAACAACAATAAATGATATCACGAACGGCTAATATTGAAATTGGAAAGGTTCAATTCCTTCATCCGGGCATACTATAGCCAGTTTATTTTATATTAAAATGTGCATGATGTTACACATATAACTTGTTAATATTCACCTTAAGTGGTAAACAATTCTTCATTTGCATTATTAAGCTCTTAGCATTCCGTACTCTTTCCTACAGATGCAGTCAAGGAATTAAGATCTCCAGACAGAGAAAAGAGCAAGAGTAAGTTGTCCTACTTAAGCCAGTTGACAAACATATCAAAATATTGATATCGTGATTTTCTGTTACCGTTATATTTCTCCCCGTCAGTTTTTGCGAAAACATCTTACTAATTTAAGCGATAAAATGAAGAATGGTGAGAATTATGTTTCAAGACATGAATATTTGATATTTATGGCTAATATTATTGAACTAATTACCAATGATTATATGGGTTAAAAATCTACAATCGATGGAAATCTTAGAGAAAATAATCTTCAAAAATTATTGTTGACTAATTTTATCTCAAACATATTATTATATCGTCCCTTACAGAAATGGTAGCCACCACAGAATATAGTATTACACAATATCACTCTAGTAATGTTTTCTACTCTTTAATAAAGATTATGATTTTCTATTAGAAAATTCAAGATGACCACCATTGTAAAACACAATTTAACCATGACCTGACTGAGGAAATATGTTCTGAAACTACTGGAAGTAATTACTATAAAGTATCAATAGTCCTGTAACAATATTATGTTTCTGTACTGATAGGTGGTTTGAAATGGTCACCTCAGGACGACACTTTGCGAATTGCAATTCGTCCATGTTCAATTATGATGTTCCGATGATTTCATATTTTCTTGAATTTAATAAGTCATAATTACAACTCTTTTGTGAATTTCGTGGTTTAAGCAGAACTAGGAAATACAAATATTGAACATCCATGCACAAAAACATACAACACTCGATGAAATGTTTGTTTTGCAATTGTCCTATAACCAGATTATCTTTTGTAAAGAATATATCTAGTTTGAATTTGACCAGGTTTGAACATTTACAACAATTTTACATCCTACATAATTATGTATGCGTAGTTTGTTTCAATATTTAAGGTTTATGGTGTTTAATGGTACTTTCAGCAAAATTTGAGTTATATCGTGGCGGTCAATATATAAAGTAGATGTCGAGTATTGAAGGAATAATATTATCAATACTAGATTTATTTTACAGTCGAGTTCATAACACCACTTAGAGACAAGACGTGCTATGAGGGCGAGACTGTCAGCTTAGAATGTACAGTAGCTGGTGGTAAAAAACCTGCTAAATGGTACCGGGATGAATATGCAGTATTATCGGATAATCTTCGTGATGAGTCTAAGGACCAAACATACAAACTCACTTTTCTACAGGCAACCAGAGAGGATGCTGGTCTATACACAATTAGAATTGGAGATGAAAATCTTGAAGTACGACTCACTGTTATAGGTAAAATTCTGTATACTCACTTTAATGATTATTGTTTTTTTCGTTAGGGTTGTTTAGTTGTTTAAGTGTGCTTAATTAATTGTAATATGTGTATACTGAACAACTGTATGGAAGTGGAAATAGTTTGTAGCTAGAATAACGACGGGCGCCACTAGTAGAGCAGGAACTGTTCCCCTTCGGAGCATCAGAGTTCACCCCCGGTTTTAGTAGGGTTCGCGTTACTCGATCTGTAGTTTTATGTGCATGTTTTGTAGATCGTTGTTTGTCCTTTTGTACTTTTTCTTTTGGCCATTGTGTTGTCCTTCTTCGATTTACGGATTCTGATTATCCCTTTGGTATCTTCAAACTCTTCTTAGAATATAAATATCAATGAAAATGAATTACTAAATTATAATTTCAGTATTCTTGGTACATGTATATAACATTAGACGGAAAAATTAACTTTGGAGTACTGACGACATGGTATTTGTATTCTTACATGTCTCATTGATGTATTGTTCACTTGTCTCTGCTAGACAGCTACTATCAATGGCAAGCAAAGTGTATATTACATATATGCATATAATAATTAAAATTATGTAATACATAATTGATCATTTGAATTGCGCTTGTGTGATGCACAATATATCAAAATCCTTCTTAGAAGAAGGGCACAATAGTTTTCATGTATTAATTTTATCAAGAGTGAGTGAGTGATTGCTGTTCAATGCCAACTCAGCAATTTTTCAGCTATGTCATGGCGATAACAAGTTAATTGTCAATGAGATGATGACTGAGGTCCGCTTTGTTCTAGATCAACACACTGAGTTGGATTTTTATAGTGCTAGCTCACTGACACAACAGTCCGCGGATAAACGTGTCGCTCCACTCGGGCACATTATTCTGATTCCGAACCAGCTAGTCTTTGCTCTTAATCCTTAATGATGCGTGCTTAGGGGAAAAGGAACAACTACCAATTTTATAGTCTTTGGTTTGAAATCACGATCTACCGCACTCGAGGCGAGCACGCTAACCATTACACCACCGATGCGGTTGAAATTCAACAAGAATACAACTAGTTAGTACACGAATTCATTTTACTGGTCAACTAGTACATGATGGCAATCTATTTTAAGACATTTGTGTCACTTATGAATGTACATATAATGACTCGAGTGGTGTGTAACAGAATGAAGAATTCATTCTCATTTTCAGAATTACACGATTCACATAATGGTAATTATCCTTTGAGTATCACTCCTTTTCTCATATAAGCTCAATGTTATCACACGTTATGCATGCACAGAGTAATGCAAATGTATATTGTTCATACTGTGCAATAGGGCTGCACTCACTGTGATATCCAATTTCACAAAATGCATTTTGAAGAAAAAAAAATGAATCATACAAAATGAGTACTGCAATCAAGCATTACATTAACCTATACTGGAGAACTAATACATCATCATCTTTGCAACGCTGGAGGGGGGATAGTTAAATTTACAAGAAATTCAGTATAAGAGTATATGAGATGCCTGTAAGAAGAGTTTGAAGATACCAAAGAGGGTAATCAGAATCCGTAAATCGAAGAAGAACAGACAACACAATGACCAAAAGAAAAGGACAAACAAAATAAGAAACTCTTCCGAAATTTAACTAACTTTTCTCCTATGGATACAACCATTGTGGTTGCTACATTTTGATCCACTGGTCTACCTTTATATAATGAACTTTAATGATAACATGTTATCATATAGACGTGTAATGCAATCGATTTCTCTAAAAGGTGCATTGTACCGACAAATATCCCCATATATACCCGTCAGACAATAAGTTGTTCCCTACATATCCATGACCAACTATCGTGTCGTCATTATTTAGATTATACAATATGCTTAAATTAACCAGTATCGTTATTGCAATATACCTATAACCTTACGCGTACATAGGTACATATGTGAACATGCAAGAGAACCACCTTTTCTAAAAAAAAAACAATGGACTAACAACTTTGAAAATGACTTACTACCGGACCTTTAACGCGACAGGTGCCACAATAATCACTTCTTGTCAATATCTGTATAGTGTTGTAGTGAATTAAAACTTCACTGCAATTAAACCTGGTTAGCCATACAATGTTCGGTCATTATATAGCACATGTTATATCCGAAAATTGTTTCACCAAATGCGGTAATATAAACGTTACCATAGTGTTTGGAGATTGCGACGCAATTCAAACATGAGTAAGCATATTGTAGCCGATGCAAGACGTTAAATGTTTAGTCCCTATTTAACTATGCATAATTATGCATTGGTAGGCATTGCCCCTGTTGTCCCATTCCTCACTTAGTTATGTATGATATTTATGTATTATTGAGCTTTTACTCACCCTGTATATGCATCAACATTTTTCTGTGGACGTTAAGAAACCAATAAACAATCAATCAATCTGATACATAGGACTGACAAGATCTACATCTCTTCTTCATATGTTTCACAATTTGTAAACATTTAGCCATAGAGAATTGTCTTTTACCTACGTTTAGTGCACAATATTATTTAATCCAAAATACAAGTTCAAATATACTAATATAAATTTTCAGAAAGAGAACCATCGTTGATAGATCTCCGTGATTACCAACGAGAATTAGCCGAACTAGCTTTGAAAGGGAAAAACACAATCATGTGTGCTGGAACTAATGCTGGGAAAACATATGTTGCCTTCCATATAATAGAGGATCATTTGTTGAAGAACTCGAAAGGTATGTGTCTATGTACATACCTGGAGACATTCTCTAAAAAATAAACTTAACATGTAATGAGAAATCATTAATCAAAGTACTCTTTTTTCCTATTGTTTGTTTTGTAGACATATTTCTTTCTCTCATGTTTTAAGTGGAATTTATCGATAGACACAATTAATGGGACACAAAATGCTTTCAGTCCAATGGTACCCGTTCTCACAGCCGATTACTTTGAGAGGTAGCAATGCATGCACACACCACACACACACCCATCCACACACACACACCGTCTGAAAAACCAGTCAACGATCAATCGTACGGGGTGTTGGATCGTTACGGTATAACAATACTATACAAGTAAAATATATTATAAACGTCTAAAATGGTTTGTAAAACAACACCAAGTACACAAAACAAAGTGATAAAGAATTAAACACTTTGTCGAATGACACAATTTTCGTCTCACTGATATACTTTTTTAATGTCTAATGTCGAATCAATATGGCGACTCTATATATATATACGACTATTTTCTATTTGCCTTTTTAAAAATAGTTACTTTATTGTTTATTATTAAGGAACACCTTCAAATGGATATGGTTTTTTTCTAATTGAAATTGTGTTTTTTTAAATAATCTTTGCTCACACAAATTTATAAAAATAATATTCAGACATTTTTAAATGTAAGAATTTATCAGTTTGGTGTGTAATGCCAGATAACTCATCATGATCTAATATCATTTGTTCCAGCACAACGATGGCCTTTAATTTATGGCATAATTATGACATCCCCATCAAGAATGTATTTTAATTATGTTGCGTCTTCATTATTGAAAATATTGATGTATGTTGGCAGCCTTCATTCGGTGTCCAATATTGCCTGTGTCTCCGAATGCTTGATTTCCCCATCGGTTTTTTTTTCTTGCATGTTTATTGATTCAGAAATTTGTGAACAACGCTTATATAGATCAAATAATTAGTTTCCTTCATTGTATGGGAAACTATACTCATCATATTTGGTCCGTAATTTCTTAAATGTCTTTGTTATCATTGTGAAAATATAGATCATGCAATTATTTGTTTTTTTCCATAAGGGATAGTACTTGTTTTATCCAAATTCAAATACGACACTGCTTTCCTGTGTAGATTATAATATTGAATTCTGTGCATTTAAGAATAACAATATTTAAAATGTGAGATCCTCCCCCTTGAGATTAAATGGTCGTCCATGCACTTTTAGTCTCATCATCGATTGATCAAACTTCATAATCTCCTCAAATTGTCATCGAGAACTGCCTACCCTTCCGGAGCACCTGAGTTCACCCCCGATTTTTAGTATGGTTCGTGTTACTCGATCTTTATGTTTTATAGATCGTTGTTTGTCCTTTTGTCTTTTTTCTTTTGGACATTGTGTTGTCTGTTCTTCTTCGATATACGGATTCTGATTACCCCTTTGATATCTTCAAACTCTTCTTTATAATTTTATATAAACGATGCACATTATCTTCTGTAGGAAGAGTGGTGTTTATCAACAAGACCAACGTTCTTCTGGAACAACAATACCAGAGAGCTTGTGATGTTTTCAGAACACTTCATTTTCAGGTAATGTGTAGAATAAAGAAACTAAAAAAGTAAATTTTAGGATATTTAGATTTGTATATCATAACTTTGTAGTATGTCATTCATGCTTTTTTTTTACTTATTTCCTAAAATTGTTTCCTATCTCTCATCGTTGTAGAAAGACAATTGTATATAGCCTCTATTTATTCATTGTAGTCGCCTTGGTTACAATCAGTCTTATTTTACGCGTATCACATAATTCTATCATCTTACAGTATTGTAGAACCCAAGGGGGAAACAACAAATGAGTAAATTTAAATAATCGATAATACCAGTAAAAAGGGTAGCCGTGATCTATAAAAATACAATTGTTAGCATCTGTAAATCTAGAGTAAGGTCCTTGCCTTAAGACAGACAGATTAATTGGGTTCTATTATAATGATAATAAATCATTTAAATGTCTAATATATCAACAATAGTGCTAACTAGTGCTGAGAGGTTGAACAGTATCCCCTCCAGATATCTACATAAGAAACTTGGTAAATAATTTTGAAGAGAAAAAAAACATCACGTATTCTGTATAAGTCTTAATGGCCAAAGGCTATTGCATTAATATTATCACATACGGTATGGGCAGTGCTATGCAAGTAAACGTTAGAAAATACCGAAGGGGCAATACAAAATGACAATCCAGAGAATTCTTATGAAATTCTCCCAACGTGTGCACACTAGTTTGAAAACATACAACATAGAAAAAAACAAATTACAAATACAATACAATATGGGTCGGACAAATCCATCCGCACACCCACACAAAACAGTACATTGTTTTATGCTGAAATCGTTACGGCATTCAAATCAAATTTCTCATCCACTCATTCCTTTTGAGTAGTCAACATTCATTGATTGGACATTGTTTTGTTGGATGAGGTCATTGACCAAATTGAAGCTTTTCTGGTATCCTTTCATATGGATTACTTGTTAGGGTTGAGAAACTAGTTGTAAATTCTGATAGCAGAAAATATTAAAAGGGACAAATAAGGGATAGATGTATTATTTTCTTATTCAATATAACCTACAACTTTTCATGGATTAATATGATTTTTCTGCAGGTTAAGTACAATATTAATGCAGTGTCTTTAAATATAAAGTTTATGTGTATTCGATGCAAAGTAATAAGGGAGAAAATCGATTAACCTTGTCTTTGTCCCAGTTCATGTAGTGTCAATATATATGACAATATAAAGTTTATGTGTATTCGATGCAAAGTAATAACGGAGAAGATTGATTAACCTTGTCTTTGTCCCAGTTCATGTAGTGTCAATATATATGACAATATAAAGTTAATGTGTATTCGATGCAAAGTAATAAGGGAGAAGATTGATTAACCTTGTCTTTGTCCCAGTTCATGTAGTGTCAATATATATGACAATATAAAGTTAATGTGTATTCGATGCAAAGTAATAAGGGAGAAGATCGATTAACCTTGTCTTTGTCCCAGTTCATGTAGTGTCAATATATATGACAATATAAAGTTAATGTGTATTCGCAATAAAAACTAAGAAAGGCTCGGATAACATCGTCTTTCTCCAGGTTTTTAAGCCTTATACACATATACGTTATATCTTAAAACACTGTACTAATTAAGGAATAACAGTGCTTCGCGTCGCCAGTAAAACTGCATTTGCGACCATCAAATCCACAATTGACACCTCCAACTCTTAAAATACAGTACTGTTATTCCTATTCTTATGCAATTCTCCCAACGTGTGCACACTAGATTGAAAACATACAAATAAATGACGAAATATATGCACTTTTCAAATTCCTTCCGCTAAAAAAATAGTAATGTAGTTGTTTAAGGATCCGCCATCTTGAAAACATGAAATCCTACATGTCATATGTACAACAATGCACACAAATAATTAAAATGCCTACCTTGAAAACTTATTTTAGTTAATTTCTATCTAAATTGAAGCATACACGAAGCCAAATAACGTTTGATCTTTACATTTTAAACTGGAAGTCTTCATATGACGTCACGTTGTTTATGTGCCAAAGTAGATCAACAATATTTCCCGGAATTTTAATTTTTGTAATTTTTAAACCCAGGGATATGCAAGAATACATTTTTATGTTCAGTATTGCATTAGAATGGACAGTAAACTGTGAAGGAGGTATTAAAATAATTTCACTTTCGAATATTCGTCCAATAATAATATATTTTCATTCGTCGCAATGTCGGTTGATTCCGTACCTTCATCAAAGACCAATATTTTTCAAAGCAAACTCTATACACTCAACTATTGTCGCCATTTTAGAACTTATTCGCGGTGCGCAATGTTTGATTGAAGTGATACGGTCTTCCGGCGAAGAAATGTGACGCGTAGACGCATATCAAAAACTGTATTACAGCCGAGGGATTGAGGAAGCGAAACGGACTCACCCGAGGTTTGCCGATTGCGAATGGACTATGAAGCAAAATATAAACATAAACATCATAACGTGTATTTGCCTAACTTAAGCCAGGAATAAATAAAACAACATTCGCTTGTAATTATAATTTATTATACCGTAATAAATTAATTGATAAAATAATTTTGTTTCAGGGGAAAATATATAAATGGCAAGCTGGTGAAGATAACGATGAAGAGTTTGTAAACATAATGAACAACACAAGTTTGTTATTCCTGACACCCAAATCCTTAGGTAACCATCTTGCTGAAGACGCGAAAGTTAAGATGTCGTTGGAAGATATCAGTTTAATCATACTAGATGAATGTCATCACACTCATGATAAGAATCCATACAATGAGATTATGACATATTACAGGATAGAGAAGTATGGTAAAGAATCCAGGAGACTCCCTCAGGTATAATCACATATTCTTGTGTGAGTCTCTCTCTCTCTCTCTCTCTCTCTCTCTCTCTGTCTGTCTGGCTGTCTGTCTGCCTGCCTGTCTGTCTGTCTCTCTCTCTCTCTCTCTCTCTCTCTCTCTCTCTCTCTCTCTCAATCAATCAACCAATCAATCAAACTGGTCGCCATGATAAAGCTGAAATATTGCTGAAAGTTGCGTTAACTACCACAAATCAAATCGAACATTGACTTTTATATTGCAAAAAAGATCGTTGAACTGACAAATTGCGAAAATAAATCCTTAAGAGAGTTGCCTTTGTTCAACTTGCAAATATGTTTGCTTCGAGTCTGGTTTCAAAAATATACCAAGCAATGTCGATCTATACAATAACGTTAGAAACTGTCAAATCTACCCCAAGACGTTGACATTTGAAAGGAAATTCCTATTCAACACGACGTACACAATTGAGCTAATTATTCCGTTTCAAGTTATTTAACCTTTATTCCAATATGTTGAAATGTGTTAATTTGATTGAAATACGATTTTATGCATATTTTTATGCATCATCTTTCCTTGTACTTCGATATATAATCTTTGAGACCACTGCGCATATACTGGAAATTGAATTAGGGGGTCAATACGGATATATGAGGGCAAATACGGATATTTGAGAGCAAATATGGATATTTGCCTATAGATATATGCCCCGTATTTGCCCTGTGGCAAATACCCAACACTGACTTTTAGCTATTATTGGACATGCAAAAACGAACATATCGCAACAAAATATGTGATAAAGGAGTATATTACATCCTTTTTTAAATGATTCAATTTGATTTTTTTTGCAGGTGTTGGGATTAACAGCCTCTCCAGGAACCAACAAAGCAAGAAATGTGTCGTCTGCTGTTGATCACCTCCGGAAGTTGATGGCCAATCTAGACGTTAGCCAGTTATCTGTTGTTATCAAACACAAAGAACAACTCCTCGAGTATTCTGCAACTCCAACGAAAGGTACATAAGCTATCAGAAAAAAGCATAATGTTAATCTTCAACTTGTCAATACTACTGCGTGTGATCAGCTAGGAATAACCAACACAGAAGTCAGGAGTTTATTGCTTACATCAAATAAATTAATATAATTTCAAATAGATAAATTTCAGAAAATTGCCATATTCTTTATGTTTATATATTTTGGATGAAGTACGACCGAAAATTCTTAATGAAAGAAATTCACATCTGAGGAATCAAAACATATTAGCATACATTATATTTAGTTGATAGTTATATCAAAGTCTTTACAAACGAAGTTTTCTTATTCTCCTGTTCACTGGATTACTCTAACCATTGTTTCTTTATTATGTCTTCCAATGATATTGTATACTATATAGCATTCAAAGTCGTGGATCTCTTTTATAGAACTAGTGTTATGCAAATAAGAGCATTTGCGACACACACACATATTTACATCGGCTCATGTGAGAGATCGCAATTTCACTCACGTGCATGACATCATCATCATTGGGTGGGGAGGGGAGGTGGGGGGGGATTTGAACCCGACATGCATGTAACAAGCTACGAGCATAAGCGGTCATGTATATATGTGTTATATATCTTTTTATTTTCTCACAAGATTGACATGCACGTCACGCAAGCAAATAATGTATACCATGTCTTTACAGTTTCAATAAAATCATCTACTCGACAAAACGACCCAGTGAAGATGATACTACTAGCTGCCATTGAATATGTTGAACATATATTTAATTCTGAAAAGGGTATGTATATTGGAAATAAATCAAACAGTATAACATGCATTGACATCAAACATATCGCTCATTCTATGTAGTGTCTTGGGATCAGCCTATGCTTTTATCAATTTGATTCCATTATCAACATTAAAAATACGTTAGACTTGCATTAAACGTACTAAGAGCTAAGAGTCGACCATTGTCTGATCTTGAATGTTTTTATTTTCTCATTAAACGTACTAAGAGCTAAGAGTCGACCATTGTCCGATCTTGAATGTTTTTATTTTCTCATTAAACGTACTAAGAGCTAAGAGTCGACCATTGTCCGATCTTGAATGTTTTTATTTTCTCATTAAACGTACTAAGAGCTAAGAGTCGACCATTGTCCGATCTTGATTGTTTTTATTTTCTCATTAAACGTACTAAGAGCTAAGAGTCGACCATTGTCCGATCTTGATTGTTTTTATTTTCTCATTAAACGTACTAAGAGCTAAGAGTCGACCATTGTCCGATCTTGATTGTTTTTATTTTCTCATTAAACGTACTAAGAGCTAAGAGTCGACCATTGTCCGATCTTGATTGTTTTTATTTTCTCTCTCTTTAAATGGACTTGGTATGTTAAATGAAAATCTAAATAATTATTTGAATATTTTATGCAAAGATTTATACAAATAATTGGTGTGGTAAAACGATATGTTTGCTTATGTTAAATATTTCTTTAATTTTATATGATCTTTTTGTTATGTTCTGCTAAATTACAATTACATAGAACTTGAATTATTTTTTCAGTTATTCGTTTCCAAACCAATTTCTTAGATGAAACAATGGAACTATTTCGTGCACTACGGAATCCACCATGGGAGAAAACCGAGTTGCGCTATGTACAGTGGATGGCTGAAACAAAAGAAAAAATCGAGCATGTATTACTTAAAGATACAGAAGTACCACGCCTTTTACAAACATGTTTCATGCATTTGGAGGTAAAGAATAGCATTTCAGAGTTCCCAATTTTCGCGACCGAATTGAAAACTTCTTACACATACATGCATTCAAATTGTGTACGAAGCGAAAGGCAAAAAATGCTACTAAGTCATCATTACATTGGGGTTCCTTATCGATAAAATATTTGTCGAGTTCAGATGGGGTACAAATCATTGACTTCCCCATGAGAACAAACTGTTTCCCTCTCCTTGCCGATCTTTCCTATAATCCAATGAGGCTAAGCTTACACAAAATTTTATGAAAGACAAACAAAAATAGAGAAGCTAAAGCCTTTAATCTGACTTTCAGAAATATTGATAATGTTTTGTCAATGAATCTTTCCAATTGTCTTAACTGGATTCCATTGATAAACTCAAAGAACTTGAGATAAAGTAAACAACAGAAACAGCGCTCTCTGTCTCATTTCCAGGCATTTACCTTAAATTTGACAACAATGGTCTACCAGACTTTATGACAAAAGAGATGACTTCAATTTTGCCCTTATAAAATGTCCACATCTTGATGGTAATATATCAACATCTTTCGTGCATGGAGTTTATATTTCGAGCTCGAGCTTGCAGTTTGCATTCAGACTTTTAACAACGTCACTGTATTCAGAGTTCTAAGCTATTAAACCAAAGATTCATAAAGAATAAGTTATAGGAGAAATAAAATAAAGATTTATTAATTATGAGTAGGAAGAGTTCTATATTTCTACAAGAAGTCTCAATTATGTTGATAAATCCAAACATTACCTACAGATATTGACCCTAATTAATAAGGGATTATGTTTATAATTGCTTTATTCCACTTTCAAAAGCTTGTAAAAGATAAGAAGATTCATGAGGCTAGAGCCTTTAATTTCACATACAGGTATATTGATGACGTTTTATCTATCAATAATTCTAGATTTGCAGAATTTCTTCCATTGATATACCCTCCAGAGCTGGAAGTTAAAGAGACCACTGATACAGCTTCGTCCGCATCATTTTTGGACTTATACCTCGAATTTGACGACAGTGGTCAACTCAGTACTAAAATTTATGATAAGCGGGACGACTTCAATTTTAAAATCATAAATTTTCCAAACATGTGCAGCAATATACCAGCTTCTCCTGCATATGGTGTTTACATCTCGCAATTGATTCGCTATGCAAGGGCCAGTAGCAATTATTCTGATTTCCTGAAACGTCATCTTCATCTGAGAAACAGGCTACTGGACCAGGGCTATAAAAAGATTCGCCTTATTCGATCTCTTAAAAAGTTTATATTCCGATACCAATATCTTGTCGAAATATATTCCGTCTCTGCAGAAAAAATTATAAGCGATGCATTTTCATATAGTGAAAATGTATAAAGATAAAGAAGTCAAAAATGTCAAGAATTTTTTTTGTCAATGTGTGACGTAAAAATATTTTTGACATTTACGTCACCGAATATGGTACTGCTTTGACTACTATTTTACCTATTTTGTTCCTGTATTTAAATACTGTTACAGTGACAGCCGGAACCTTTGAACCGTAATGAGAGCGGGAGGTTTGGCGCCTTAAAATCTGATTCAACCCACCATTTCTTTAGAAATGCCTGTACCAAGTCAGGGTCATTACGGTTTTCACAGTTTTCCGGTTGTTGACTGATTTTGTCTGTTTATATAATTATGAGTTTTGACTTTCCCTTTGTAAGATTGTTCGGAGTTCGGTAATTTTGTTATTACCTTTATTTTCAACAATATTTTAGCTATATCCTTTCGGTCAGAGTTCTTAGTGTACGCAACTACCAAACTGCTTGATTTAGCATACAAGAGTTTCAAGTAGAGATGTATCGAGTGCACCTTGCGAATGCCAGTAATTGTACCCATATTTTTAAGAACAGTTAACATGGGTGGATATAAATGGAAATGTCATAAGATCTCCTTTAAGGCCACCATTTATTTTTAAACGAATGCAATGTCTATTTGGGCATTTGTGTGCTTCAATGCTCCATATACTCTATAAGAAGAGTTTGAAGATACAAAAAGGTAATCTGAATCTGTAAATCTAAGAAGGACAGACAACACAATGGCAAAAAAGGACGAAATGAGAAAAAAGATCTACAACGAATACATATAAAACTAAAGATAGATTAACATGAACCCCACACAAAATCGGGGTAAATTCAGGTGCTCCGGAGGGTAAGCATTTCCTGCTACACTAGTGGTACCCGTCGTGTTAATCTAGCTACAAACCCTGTAATAAGTCATAAAAATGAGTCATTTCTATCTCATAGTGAAATCTATTTTGCAGTTGTACACAAACTCCCTGGAAGTTAATTCACTCCTAGACATTGATCAAGTTAGACATGTTATAACAGAGGGATATGGGTACTTATCTGCTGAGAGTCAGAGAGCTAACACAGATGAAGAGAGAGAGATTGTTGAAAAGTTAAAAGGTTACTAACATTGTATTTGCATATTTATTTGAATAATACCAAACATATAGGTTGGAGTTACTATGGTAATTTTGGGCTGACAAAACATTTGTACCTCGTATAACATCCTTATTAGAAAATGATTATATTTCAAAAATTTCACCTAGGCAAACAATGAACACCTGACTGAACATAGAATGAATTAGATATTACAATGCGATGTATGTTTCCCGTTTTTTCGTAAATATTGCACTTACGAGACCAAAGCGATTGTTTAAAACTGAGTTAACATTTCTATGAATTATTGTATTTTGCTATGATCATATATTATTTACTTAGAACAATTAATATTAAATACAGTACCACTGGGAGATAGGAAGTGGCCATATTTGGATATGATGTGCTTGGTTTCTTTTTCCATATGAACACTTAGATTGAGGCCGAGCTTCGTTGACAAGTTACACGCAGATTACAATCCATGTCTTACTCAGGTATGAGGTTCGTTGACAAATTACAAACAGACTACAATCCATGTCTTACTCAGGTATGAGGTTCGTTGACAAGTTACACACAGACTATAATCCATGTCTTATTCCGGTATGAGGTTTTGACAAGTTACTCACAGTCTACAATCCCTGTCTTACTCCGGTATGAAGTTCGTTGACAAGTTACACACAGACTACAATCCATGTCTTACTCTGGTATGAGGTTCGTTGACAAGTTACACACAGAATATAATCCATGTCTTACTCTGGTGTGAGGTTTGTTGACAAGTTATACGCAGATTACAATCCATGTCTTACTCCGGTATGAGGCTTGTTGACAAGTTACACACAGACTACAATCCATGTCTTACTCTGGTATGAGGTTTGTGGACAAGTTACACGTAGACTACAATCCATGTCTTACTCTGGTATGAGGTTTGTTGACAAGTTACACACAGACTACAATCCATGTCTTACTCCAGTATGATGCTTGTTGACAAGTTACACACAGACCACAATCTATGTCTTACTCCGGTATGAGGTTCGTTGACAAGTTACACACAGACTACAATCCATGTCTTACTCTGATATGAGGTTTGTTGACAAGTTACACACAGTCTACAATCCATGTCTTAATCCGGTATGAGGTTTGTTGACAAGTTACACACAGACTACAATTCATGTCTTACTCTGGTATGAGGTTTGTTGACAAGCTACACACAGACTACAATCCATGTCTTACTCTGGTATGAGGTTTGTTGACAAGATACACACAGACTACAATCCATGTCTTACTCTGGTGTGAGGTTTGTTGACAAGATACACACAGACTATAATCCATGTCTTACTCTGGTGTGAGGTTTGTTGACAAGATACACACAGATTACAATCCATGTCTTACTCCACTATGAGGCTTGTTGACAAGTTACACACAGACCACAATCCATGTCTTACTCCGATATGAGGTTCGTTGACAAGTTATACACAGACTGCGATCAATGTCTTACTCCGGTATGAGGTTCGTTGACAAGATACACACAGACTACAATCCATGTCTTACTCTGATATGAGGTTTGTTGACAAGTTACACACAGACTACAATCCATGTCTTACTCTGGTATGAGGTTTGTTGACAAGTTACACACAGACTACAATCCATGTCTTACTCCGGTATGAGGTTTGTTGACAAGTTACACGCAGACTACAATCCATGTCTTACTCCGGTATGAGGTTCGTTGACAAGTTACACACATACCACAATCCATGTCTTATTCCGGTATGAGGCTCTTTGACAAGTTAGACGCAGACTACAATCCATGTCTTACTCTGGTATGAGGTTTGTTGACAAGTTACACACAGACTACAATCCATGTCTTACTCCGGTATGAGGTTTGTTGACAAGTTACACGCAGACTACAATCCATGTCCTACTCCGGTATGAGGCTAGTTGACAAGTTACACACAGACCACAATCCATGTCTTACTCCAGTATGAGGCTCGTTGACAAGTTACACACAGACTACAATCCATTTCTTACTCCGGTATGAGGCTCTTTGACAAGTTACACACAGACTACAATCCATGTCTTACTCCGGAATGAGGTTTGTTGACAAGTTACACGCAGACTACAATACATGTCTTACTCTGGTATGAGGTTCGTTGATAAGTTACACACAGACTATAATGCATGTCTTACTCCGGTATGAGGCTCGTTGACAAGTTAGACGCAGACTACAATCCATGTCTTACACTGGTATGAGGTTTGTTGACAAGTTACACACAGTCTACAATCCATGTCTTAATCCGGTATGAGGTTTGTTGACAAGTTACACACAGACTACAATTCATGTCTTACTCTGGTATGAGGTTTGTTGACAAAGTACACACAGACTACAATCCATGTCTTACTCTGGTGTGAGGTTTGTTGACAAGATACACGCAGACTACAATCCATGTCTTACTCTGGTGTGAGGTTTGTTGACAAGATACACACAGACTACAATACATGTCTTACTCTGGTGTGAGGTTTCTTGACAAGATACACACAGATTACAATCCATGTCTTACTCCAGTATGAGGCTTGTTGACAAGTTACACACAGACTACAATCCATGTCTTACTCCGATATGAGGTTCGTTGACAAGTTACACACAGACTGCGATCAATGTCTTACTCCGGTATGAGGTTCGTTGACAAGTTACACACAGACTACAATCCATGTCTTACTCTGATATGAGGTTTGTTGACAAGATACACACAGACTACAATCCATGTCTTACTCTGGTATGAGGTTTGTTGACAAGTTACACACAGATTACAATCCATGTCTTACTCCAGTATGAGGCTTGTTGACAAGTTACACACAGACTACAATCCATGTCTTACTCCGGTATGAGGTTTGTTGACAAGTTACACACAGACTACAATCCATGTCTTACTCCGGTATGAGGTTTGTTGACAAGTTACACGCAGACTACAATCCATGTCTTACTCTGGTATGAGGTTCGTTGACAAGTTACACACAGACTATAATCCATGTCTTACTCCGGTATGAGGCTCGTTGACAAGTTAGACGCAGACTACAATCCATGTCTTACTCTGGTATGAGGTTTGTTGACAAGTTACACACAGTCTACAATCCATGTCTTAATCCGGTATGAGGTTTGTTGACAAGTTACACACAGACTACAATTCATTTCTTACTCTGGTATGAGGTTTGTTGACAAAGTACACACAGACTACAATCCATGTTTTATTCTGGTGTGAGGTTTGTTGACAAGATACACGCAGACTACAATCCATGTCTTACTCTGGTGTGAGGTTTGTTGACAAGATACACACAGACTACAATACATGTCTTACTCTGGTGTGAGGTTTCTTGACAAGATACACACAGATTACAATCCATGTCTTACTCCAGTATGAGGCTTGTTGACAAGTTACACACAGACTACAATCCATGTCTTACTCCGATATGAGGTTCGTTGACAAGTTACACACAGACTGCGATCAATGTCTTACTCCGGTATGAGGTTTGTTGACAAGTTACACACAGACTACAATCCATGTCTTACTCTGATATGAGGTTTGTTGACAAGATACACACAGACTACAATCCATGTCTTACTCTGGTATGAGGTTTGTTGACAAGTTACACACAGACTACAATCCATGTCTTACTCCGGTATGAGGTTTGTTGACAAGTTACCCGCAGACTACAATCCATGTCTTACTCCGGTATGAGGTTCGTTGACAAGTTACACACATACCACAATCCATGTCTTATTCCGGTATGAGGCTCTTTGACAAGTTAGACGCAGACTACAATCCATGTCTTACTCTGGTATGAGGTTTGTTGACAAGTTACACACAGACTACAATCCATGTCTTACTCCGGTATGAGGTTTGTTGACAAGTTACACGCAGACTACAATCCATGTCCTATTCCGGTATGAGGCTAGTTGACAAGTTACACACAGACCACAATCCATGTCTTACTCCAGTATGAGGCTCGTTGACAAGTTACACACAGACTACAATCCATTTCTTACTCCGGTATGAGGCTCTTTGACAAGTTACACACAGACTACAATCCATGTCTTACTCCGATATAAGGTTTGTTGACAAGTTACACACAGATTACAATCCATGTCTTACTCCGGTATGAGGTTTGTTGACAAGTTACACGCAGACTACAATCCATGTCTTACTCTGGTATGAGGTTCGTTGACAAGTTACACACAGACTATAATCCATGTCTTACTCCGGTATGAGGCTCCTTGACAAGTTAGACGCAGACTACAATCCATGTCTTACTCTGGTATGAGGTTTGTTGACAAGTTACACACAGACTACAATCCATGTCTTACTCCGGTATGAGGTTCGTTGACAAGTTACACGCAGACTACAATGCATGTCTTACTCTGGTATGAGGCTCGTTGACAAGTTACACATAGACCACAATCCATGTCTTACTCCAGTATGAGGCTCGTTGACAAGTTACACACAGAATACAATCCATGTCTTACTCTGGTGTGAGGTTTGTTGACAAGTTACACACAGACTACAATCCATGTCTTCCTCTGGTATGAGGTTTGTTGACAATTTACACACAGACTACAATCCATGTCTTACTCCAGTATGATGCTTGTTGACAAGTTACACACAGACTACAATCCATGTCTTACTCCAGTATGATGCTTGTTGACAAGTTACACACAGACCACAATCTATGTCTAACTCCGGTATGAGGTTCGTTGACAAGTTACACACAGACTACAATCCATGTCTTACTCCGATATGAGGTTCGTTGACAAGTTACACACAGATTACGATCAATGTCTTACTCCGGTATGAGGTTCGTTGACAAGTTACACACAGACTACAATCCATGTCTTACTCTGGTATGAGGTTTGTTGACAAGTTACACACAGACTACAATCCATGTCTTACTCCAGTATGATGCTTGTTGACAAGTTACACACAGACCACAATCTATGTCTAACTCCGGTATGAGGTTCGTTGACAAGTTACACAGACTACAATCCATGTCTTACTCCGATATGAGGTTCGTTGACAAGTTACACACAGACTACGATTAATGTCTTACTCCGGTATGAGGTTTGTTGACAAGTTACACACAGACTACAATCCATGTCTTACTCTGATATGAGGTTTGTTGACAAGTTCCACACAGTGTACAATCCATGTCTTAATCCGGTATGAGGTTTGTTGACAAGTTACACACAGACTACAATTCATGTCTTACTCTGGTATGAGGTTTGTTGACAAGTTACACCCAGACTACAATCCATGTCTTACTCTGGTGTGAGGTTTGTTGACAAGATACACGCAGACTACAATCCATGTCTTACTCTGGTGTCAGGTTTGTTGACAAGATACACACAGACTACAATCCATGTCTTACTCTGGTGTGAGGTTTGTTGACAAGATACACACAGATTACAATCCATGTCTTACTCCAGTATGAGGCTTGTTGACAAGTTACACACAGACTACAATCCATGTCTTACTCCGATATTAGGTTCGTTGACAAGTTCCACACAGACTACAATGCATGTCTTACTCTGGTATGAGGCTCGTTGACAAGTTACACATAGACCACAATCCATGTCTTACTCCAGTATGAGGCTCGTTGACAAGTTACACACAGAATACAATCCATGTCTTACTCTGGTGTGAGGTTTGTTGACAAGTTACACACAGACTACAATCCATGTCTTACTCTGGTATGAGGTTTGTTGACAATTTACACACAGACTACAATCCATGTCTTACTCCAGTATGATGCTTGTTGACAAGTTACACACAGACCACAATCTATGTCTAACTCCGGTATGAGGTTCGTTGACAAGTTACACACAGACTACAATCCATGTCTTACTCCGATATGAGGTTCGTTGACAAGTTACACACAGATTACGATCAATGTCTTACTTCGTTATGAGGTTCGTTGACAAGTTACACACAGACTACAATCCATGTCTTACTCTGGTATGAGGTTTGTTGACAAGTTACACACAGACTACAATCCATGTCTTACTCCAGTATGATGCTTGTTGACAAGTTACACACAGACCACAATCTATGTCTAACTCCGGTATGAGGTTCGTTGACAAGTTACACAGACTACAATCCATGTCTTACTCCGATATGAGGTTCGTTGACAAGTTACACACAGATTACGATTAATGTCTTACTCCGGTATGAGGTTTGTTGACAAGTTACACACAGACTACAATCCATGTCTTACTCTGATATGAGGTTTGTTGACAAGTTCCACACAGTGTACAATCCATGTCTTAATCCGGTATGAGGTTTGTTGACAAGTTACACACAGACTACAATTCATGTCTTACTCTGGTGTGAGGTTTGTTGACAAGATACACGCAGACTACAATCCATGTCTTACTCTGGTGTGAGGTTTGTTGACAAGATACACACAGACTACAATCCATGTCTTACTCTGGTGTGAGGTTTGTTGACGAGATACACACAGATTACAATCCATGTCTTACTCCAGTATGAGGCTTGTTGACAAGTTACACACAGACTACAATCCATGTCTTACTCCGATATTAGGTTCGTTGACAAGTTACACACAGACTGCGATCAATGTCTTACTCCGGTATGAGGTTCGTTGACAAGTTACACACAGACTACAATCCATGTCTTACTCTGATATGAGGTTTGTTGACAAGTTACACACAGACTACAATCCATGTCTTACTCCGGTATGAGGTTTGTTGACAAGTTACACGCAGACTACAATCCATGTCTTACTCCGGTATGAGGTTCTTTGACAAGTTAGACACATACCACAATCCATGTCTTATTCCGGTATGAGGCTCTTTGACAAGTTAGACGCAGACTACAATCCATGTCTTACTCTGGTATGAGGTTTGTTGACAAGTTACACACAGACTACAATCCAAGTCTTACTCCGGTATGAGGTTTGTTGACAAGTTACACGCAGACTACAATCCATGTCCTACTCGGTATGAGGCTAGTTGACAAGTTACACACAGACCACAATCCATGTCTTACTCCAGTATGAGGCTCGTTGACAAGTTACACACAGACTACAATCCATTTCTTACTCCGGTATGAGGCTCTTTGACAAGTTACACACAGACTACAATCCATGTCTTACTCCGGTATGAGGTTTGTTGACAAGTTACACACAGACTACAATCCATGTCTTACTCCGGTATTAGGTTTGTTGACAAGTTACACGCAGACTACAATCCATGTCTTACTCTGGTATTAGGTTCGTTGACAAGTTACACACAGACTATAATCCATGTCTTACTCCGGTATGAGGCTCGTTGACAAGTTAGGCGCAGACTACAATCCATGTCTTACTCTGGTATGAGGTTTGTTGACAAGTTACACACAGACTACAATCCATGTCTTACTCCGGTATGAGGTTCGTTGACAAGTTACACGCAGACTACAATGCATGTCTTACTCTGGTATGAGGCTCGTTGACAAGTTACACACAGACCACAATCCATGTCTTACTCCAGTATGAGGCTCGTTGACAAGTTACACACAGACTACAATTCATGTCTTACTTCGGTATGAGGCTCGTTGACAAGTTACACACAGACTACAATCCATGTCTTACTCCGACATGAGTTTCGTTGACAAGTTACACACAGAATACAATCCATATCTTACTCCAGTATGATGCTTGTTGACAAGTTACACACAGACCACAATCTATGTCTAACTCCGGTATGAGGTTCGTTGACAAGTTACACACAGACTACAATCCATGTCTTACTCCGATTTGAGGTTCGTTGACAAGTTACAGACAGACTACGATCAATGTCTTACACCGGTATGAGGTTCGTTGACAAGTTACACACAGACTACAATCCATGTCTTACTCTGATATGAGGTTTGTTGACAAGTTACACACAGTCTACAATCCATGTCTTAATCCGGTATGAGGTTTGTTGACAAGTTACACACAGACTACAATTCATGTCTTACTCTGGTATGAGGTTTGTTGACAAGTTACACACAGACTACAATCCATGTCTTACTCTGGTGTGAGGTTTGTTGACAAGATACACACAGACTATAATCCATGTCTTACTCTGGTGTGATGTTTGTTGACAAGATACACACAGATTACAATCCATGTCTTACTCCAGTATGAGGCTTGTTGACAAGTTACACACAGACTACAATCCATGTCTTACTCCGATATGAGGTTCGTTGACAAGTTACACACAGACTGCGATCAATGTCTTACTCCGGTATGAGGTTCGTTGACAAGTTACACACAGACTACAATCCATGTCTTACTCTGATATGAGGTTTGTTGACAAATTCCACACAGACTACAATCCATGTCTTACTCTGGTATGAGGTTTGTTGATAAGTTACACACAGACTACAATCCATGTCTTACTCTGGTATGAGGTTTGTTGACAAGTTACACGCAGACTACAATCCATGTCCTACTCCGGTATGAGGCTAGTTGACAAGTTACACACAGACCACAATCCATGTCTTACTCCAGTATGAGGCTCGTTGACAAGTTACACACAGACTACAATCCATTTCTTACTCCGGTATGAGACTCTTTGACAAGTTACACACAGACTACAATCCATGTCTTACTCCGGTATGAGGTTTGTTGACAAGTTACACACAGACTGCAATCCATGTCTTACTCCGGTATGAGGTTTGTTGACAAGTTACACGCAGACTACAATCCATGTCTTACTCTGGTATGAGGTTCGTTGACAAGTTACACACAGACTATAATCCATGTCTTACTCCGGTATGAGGCTCGTTGACAAGTTACACACAGACTACAATCCATTTCTTACTCTGGTATGAGGCTCTTTGACAAGTTACACACAGACTACAATCCATGTCTTACTCCGGTATGAGGTTTGTTGACAAGTTAGACGCAGACTACAATCCATGTCTTACTCTGGTATGAGGTTTGTTGACAAGTTACACACAGTCTACAATCCATGTCTTAATCCGGTATGAGGTTTGTTGACAAGTTACACACAGACTACAATTCATGTCTTACTCTGGTATGAGGTTTGTTGACAAAGTACACACAGACTACAATCCATGTCTTACTCTGGTGTGAGATTTGTTGACAAGATACACGCAGACTACAATCCATGTCTTACTCTGGTGTGAGGTTTGTTGACAAGATACACACAGATTA
The DNA here is from genome assembly GCA_963383655.1 of Bathymodiolus septemdierum. NCBI lineage: Eukaryota > Metazoa > Mollusca > Bivalvia > Mytilida > Modiolidae > Bathymodiolus > Bathymodiolus septemdierum. The sequence goes on from OY726522.1 coordinate 83,120,346, forward strand.
CAATACATGTCTTACTCTGGTGTGAGGTTTGTTGACAAGATACACACAGATTACAATCCATGTCTTACTCCAGTATGATGCTTGTTGACAAGTTACACACAGACTACAATCCATGTCTTACTCCGATATGAGATTCGTTGACAAGTTACACACAGACTGCGATCAATGTCTTTCTCCGGTATGAGGTTCGTTGACAAGTTACACACAGACTACAATCCATGTCTTACTCTGATATGAGGTTTGTTGACAAGATACACACAGACTACAATCCATGTCTTACTCTGGTATGAGGTTTGTTCACAAGTTACACAGAGACTACAATCCATGTCTTACTCCGGTATGAGGTTTGTTGACAAGTTACCCGCAGACTACAATCCATGTCTTACTCCGGTATGAGGTTCGTTGACAAGTTACACACATACCACAATCCATGTCTTATTCCGGTATGAGGCTCTTTGACAAGTTAGACGCAGACTACAATCCATGTCTTACTCTGGTATGAGGTTTGTTGACAAGTTACACACAGACTACAATCCATGTCTTACTCCGGTATGAGGTTTGTTGTCAAGTTACACGCAGACTACAATCCATGTCCTACTCCGGTATGAGGCTAGTTGACAAGTTACACACAGACCACAATCCATGTCTTACTCCAGTATGAGGCTCGTTGACAAGTTACACACAGACTACAATCCATTTCTTACTCCGGTATGAGGCTCTTTGACAAGTTACACACAGATTACAATCCATGTCTTACTCCGGTATGAGGTTTGTTGACAAGTTACACACAGACTACAATTCATGTCTTACTCCGGTATGAGGTTTGTTGTCAAGTTACACGCAGACTACAATCCATGTCTTACTCTGGTATGAGGTTCGTTCACAAGTTACACACAGACTATAATCCATGTCTTACTCCGGTATGAGGCTCCTTGACAAGTTAGACGCAGACTACAATCCATGTCTTACTCTGGTATGAGGTTTGTTGACAAGTTACACACAGACTACAATCCATGTCTTACTCCGGTATGAGGTTCGTTGACACGTTACACGCAGACTACAATGCATGTCTTACTCTGGTATGAGGCTCGTTGACAAGTTACACATAGACCACAATCCATATCTTACTCCAGTATGAGGCTCGTTGACAAGTTACACACAGACTACAATTCATGTCTTACTCCGGTATGAGGTTCGTTGACAAGTTACACACAGACTACAATCCATGTCTTACTCCGATATGAGGTTCGTTGACAAGTTACACACAGAATACAATCCATGTCTTACTCTGGTGTGAGGTTTGTTGACAAGTTACACACAGACTACAATCCATGTCTTACTCTGGTATGAGGTTTGTTGACAAGTTACACACAGACTACAATCCATGTCTTACTCCAGTATGATGCTTGTTGACAAGTTACACACAGACCACAATCTATGTCCAACTCCGGTATGAGGTTCGTTGACAAGTTACACACAGACTACAATCCATGTCTTACTCCGATATGAGGTTCGTTGACAAGTTACACACAGACTACGATCAATGTCTTACTCCGGTATGAGGTTCGTTGACAAGTTACACACAGACTACAATCCATGTCTTACTCTGATATGAGGTTTGTTGACAAGTTACACACAGTGTACAATCCATGTCTTAATCCGGTATGAGGTTTGTTGACAAGTTACACACAGACTACAATCCATGTCTTACTCCGGTATGAGGTTTGTTGACAAGTTACACGCAGACTACAATCCATGTCTTACTCTGGTTTGAGGTTTGTTGACAAGTTACACACAGTCTACAATCCATGTCTTAATCCGGTATGAGGTTTGTTGACAAGTTACACACAGACTACAATTCATGTCTTACTCTGGTATGAGGTTTGTTGACAAAGTACACACAGACTACAATCCATGTCTTACTCTGGTGTGAGATTTGTTGACAAGATACACGCAGACTACAATCCATGTCTTACTCTGGTGTGAGGTTTGTTGACAAGATACACACAGACTACAATACATGTCTTACTCTGGTGTGAGGTTTGTTGACAAGATACACACAGATTACAATCCATGTCTTACTCCAGTATGAGGCTTGTTGACAAGTTACACACAGACTACAATCCATGTCTTACTCCGATATGAGATTCGTTGACAAGTTACACACAGACTGCGATCAATGTCTTACTCCGGTATGAGATTCGTTGACAAGTTACACACAGACTACAATCCATGTCTTACTCTGATATGAGGTTTGTTGACAAGATACACACAGACTACAATCCATGTCTTACTCTGGTATGAGGTTTGTTGACAAGTTACACACAGACTACAATCCATGTCTTACTCCGGTATGAGGTTTGTTGACAAGTTACCCGCAGACTACAATCCATGTCTTACTCCGTATGAGGTTCGTTGACAAGTTACACACATACCACAATCCATGTCTTATTCCGTATGAGGCTCTTTGACAAGTTAGACGCAGACTACAATCCATGTCTTACTCTGGTATGAGGTTTGTTGACAAGTTACACACAGACTACAATCCATGTCTTACTCCGGTATGAGGTTTGTTGTCAAGTTACACGCAGACTACAATCCATGTCCTACTCCGGTATGAGGCTAGTTGACAAGTTACACACAGACCACAATCCATGTCTTACTCCAGTATGAGGCTCGTTGACAAGTTACACACAGACTACAATCCATTTCTTACTCCGGTATGAGGCTCTTTGACAAGTTACACACAGACTACAATCCATGTCTTACTCCGGTATGAGGTTTGTTGACAAGTTACACACAGACTACAATCCATGTCTTACTCCGGTATGAGGTTTGTTGACAAGTTACACGCAGACTACAATCCATGTCTTACTCTGGTATGAGGTTCGTTGACAAGTTACACACAGACTATAATCCATGTCTTACTCCGGTATGAGGCTCCTTGACAAGTTAGACGCAGACTACAATCCATGTCTTACTCCGGTATGAGGTTTATTGACAAGTTACACACAGACTACAATCCATGTCTTACTCCGGTATGAGGTTCGTTGACACGTTACACGCAGACTACAATGCATGTCTTACTCTGGTATGAGGCTCGTTGACAAGTTACACATAGACCACAATCCATGTCTTACTCCAATATGAGGCTCGTTGACAAGTTACACACAGACTACAATTCATGTCTTACTTCGGTATGAGGCTCGTTCACAAGTTACACACAGACTACAATCCATGTCTTACTCCGATATGAGGTTCGTTGACAAGTTACACACAGAATACAATCCATGTCTTACTCTGGTGTGAGGTTTGTTGACAAGTTACACACAGACTACAATCCATGTCTTACTCTGGTATGAGGTTTGTTGACAAGTTACACACAGACTACAATCCATGTCTTACTCCAGTATGATGCTTGTTGACAAGTTACACACAGACCACAATCTATGTCTAACTCCGGTATGAGGTTCGTTGACAAGTTACACACAGACTACAATCCATGTCTTACTCCGATATGAGGTTCGTTGACAAGTTACACACAGACTACGATCAATGTCTTACTCCGGTATGAGGTTCGTTGACAAGTTACACACAGACTACAATCCATGTCTTACTCTGGTATGAGGTTTGTTGACAAGTTATACACAGACTACAATCCATGTCTTACTCCAGTATGATGCTTGTTGACAAGTTACACACAGACCACAATCTATGTCTAACTTCGGTATGAGGTTCGTTGACAAGTTACACACAGACTACAATCCATGTCTTACTCCGATATGAGGTTCGTTGACAAGTTACACACAGACTACGATCAATGTCTTACTCCGGTATGAGGTTCGTTGACAAGTTACACACAGACTACAATCCATGTCTTACTCTGATATGAGGTTTGTTGACAAGTTACACACAGTGTACAATCCATGTCTTAATCCGGTATGAGGTTTGTTGACAAGTTACACACAGACTACAATTCATGTCTTACTCTGGTATGAGGTTTGTTGACAAGTTACACACAGACTACAATCCATGTCTTACTCTGGTGTGAGGTTTGTTGACAAGATACACGCAGACTACAATCCATGTCTTACTCTGGTGTGAGGTTTGTTGACAAGATACACACAGACTACAATCCATGTCTTACTCTGGTGTGAGGTATGTTGACAAGATACACACAGATTACAATCCATGTCTTACTCCAGTATGAGGCTTGTTGACAAGTTACACACAGACTACAATCCATGTCTTACTCCGATATGAGGTTCGTTGACAAGTTACACACAGACTGCGATCAATGTCTTACTCCGGTATGAGGTTCGTTGACAAGTTACACACAGACTACAATCCATGTCTTACTCCGGTATGAGGTTTATTGACAAGTTACACGCAGACTACAATCCATGTCTTACTCCGGTATGAGGTTCGTTGACAAGTTAGACACATACCACAATCCATGTCTTATTCCGGTATGAGGCTCTTTGACAAGTTAGACGCAGACTACAATCCATGTCTTACTCTGGTATGAGGTTTGTTGACAAGTTACACACAGACTACAATCCATGTCTTACTCCGGTGTGAGGTTTGTTGACAAGTTACACGCAGACTACAATCCATGTCTTACTCTGATATGAGGTTTGTTGACAAGTTACACACAGACTACAATCCATGTCTTACTCCGGTATGAGGTTTATTGACAAGTTACACGCAGACTACAATCCATGTCTTACTCCGGTATGAGGTTCGTTGACAAGTTAGACACATACCACAATCCATGTCTTATTCCGGTATGAGGCTTTTTGACAAGTTAGACGCAGACTACAATCCATGTCTTACTCTGGTATGAGGTTTGTTGACAAGTTACACACAGACCACAATCCATGTCTTACTCCGGTGTGAGGTTTGTTGACAAGTTACACGCAGACTACAATCCATGTCCTACTCCGGTATGATGCTAGTTGACAAGTTACACACAGACCACAATCCATGTCTTACTCCAGTATGAGGCTCGTTGACAAGTAACACACAGACTACAATCCATTTCTTACTCCGGTATGAGGCTCTTTGACAAGTTACACACAGACTACAATCCATGTCTTACTCCGGTATGAGGTTTGTTGACAAGTTACACGCAGACTACAATCCATGTCTTACTCTGGTATGAGGTTCGTTGACAAGTTACACACAGACTATAATCCATGTCTTACTCCGGTATGAGGCTCGTTGACAAGTTAGGCGCAGACTACAATCCATGTCTTACTCTGGTATGAGGTTTGTTGACAAGTTACACACAGACTACAATCCATGTCTTACTCCGGTATTAGGTTCGTTGACAAGTTACACACAGACTATAATCCATGTCTTACTCCGGTATGAGGCTCCTTGACAAGTTAGACGCAGACTACAATCCATGTCTTACTCTGGTATGAGGTTTGTTGACAAGTTACACACAGACTACAATCCATGGCTTACTCCGGTATGAGGTTCGTTGACACGTTACACGCAGACTACAATGCATGTCTTACTCTGGTATGAGGCTCGTTGACAAGTTACACATAGACCACAATCCATGTCTTACTCCAATATGAGGCTCGTTGACAAGTTACACACAGACTACCATTCATGTCTTACTCCGGTATGAGGCTCGTTCACAAGTTACACACAGACTACAATCCATGTCTTACTCCGATATGAGGTTCGTTGACAAGTTACACACAGAATACAATCCATGTCTTACTCTGGTGTGAGGTTTGTTGACAAGTTACACACAGACTACAATCCATGTCTTACTCTGGTATGAGGTTTGTTGACAAGTTACACACAGACTACAATCCATGTCTTACTCCAGTATGATGCTTGTTGACAAGTTACACACAGACCACAATCTATGTCTAACTCAGGTATGAGGTTCGTTGACAAGTTACACACAGACTACAATCCATGTCTTACTCCGATATGAGGTTCGTTGACAAGTTACACACAGACTACGATCAATGTCTTACTCCGGTATGAGGTTCGTTGACAAGTTACACACAGACTACAATCCATGTCTTACTCTGATATGAGGTTTGTTGACAAGTTACACACAGTGTACAATCCATGTCTTAATCCGGTATGAGGTTTGTTGACAAGTTACACAGAGATTACAATTTATGTCTTACTCTGGTATGAGGTTTGTTGACAAGTTACACACAGACTACAATCCATGTCTTACTCTGGTGTGAGGTTTGTTGACAAGATACACGCAGACTACAATCCATGTCTTACTCTGGTGTGAGGTTTGTTGACAAGATACACACAGACTACAATCCATGTCTTACTCTGGTGTGAGGTTTGTTGACAAGATACACACAGATTACAATCCATGTCTTACTCCAGTATGAGGCTTGTTGACAAGTTACACACAGACTAAAATCCATGTCTTACTCCGATATGAGGTTCGTTGACAAGTTACACACAGACTGCGATCAATGTCTTACTCCGGTATGAGGTTCGTTGACAAGTTACACACAGACTACGATCCATGTCTTACTCTGATATGAGGTTTGTTGACAAGTTACACACAGACTACAATCCATGTCTTACTCCGGTATGAGGTTTATTGACAAGTTACACACAGACTACAATCCATGTCTTACTCCGGTATGAGGTTTATTGACAAGTTACACGCAGACTACAATCCATGTCTTACTCCGGTATGAGGTTCGTTGACAAGTTAGACACATACCACAATCCATGTCTTATTCCGGTATGAGGCTTTTTGACAAGTTAGACGCAGACTACAATCCATGTCTTACTCTGGTATGAGGTTTGTTGACAAGTTACACACAGACCACAATCCATGTCTTACTCCGGTGTGAGGTTTGTTGACAAGTTACACGCAGACTACAATCCATGTCCTACTCCGGTATGATGCTAGTTGACAAGTTACACACAGACCACAATCCATGTCTTACTCCAGTATGAGGCTCGTTGACAAGTAACACACAGACTACAATCCATTTCTTACTCTGGTATGAGGCTCTTTGACAAGTTACACACAGACTACAATCCATGTCTTACTCCGGTATGAGGTTTGTTGACAAGTTACACACAGACTACAATCCATGTCTTACTCCGGTATGAGGTTTGTTGACAAGTTACACGCAGACTACAATCCATGTCTTACTCTGGTATGAGGTTCGTTGACAAGTTACACACAGACTATAATCCATGTCTTACTCCGGTATGAGGCTCGTTGACAAGTTAGGCGCAGACTACAATCCATGTCTTACTCTGGTATGAGGTTTGTTGACAAGTTACACACAGACTACAATCCATGTCTTACTCCGGTATGAGGTTCGTTGACAAGTTACACACAGACTATAATCCATGTCTTACTCCGGTATGAGGCTCCTTGACAAGTTAGACGCAGACTACAATCCATGTCTTACTCTGGTATGAGGTTTGTTGACAAGTTACACACAGACTACAATCCATGTCTTACTCCGGTATGAGGTTCGTTGACACGTTACACGCAGACTACAATGCATGTCTTACTCTGGTATGAGGCTCGTTGACAAGTTACACATAGACCACAATCCATGTCTTACTCCAGTATGAGGCTCGTTGACAAGTTACACACAGACTACCATTCATGTCTTACTCCGGTATGAGGCTCGTTCACAAGTTACACACAGACTACAATCCATGTCTTACTCCGATATGAGGTTCGTTGACAAGTTACACACAGAATACAATCCATGTCTTACTCTGGTGTGAGGTTTGTTGACAAGTTACACACAGACTACAATCCATGTCTTACTCTGGTATGAGGTTTGTTGACAAGTTACACACAGACTACAATCCATGTCTTACTCCAGTATGATGCTTGTTGACAAGTTACACACAGACCACAATCTATGTCTAACTCCGGTATGAGGTTCGTTGACAAGTTACACACAGACTACAATCCATGTCTTACTCTGATATGAGGTTCGTTGACAAGTTACACACAGACTACGATCAATGTCTTACTCCGGTATGAGGTTCGTTGACAAGTTACACACAGACTGCAATCCATGTCTTACTCTGGTATGAGGTTTGTTGACAAGTTACACACAGACTACAATCCATGTCTTACTCCAGTATGATGCTTGTTGACAAGTTACACACAGACCACAATCTATGTCTAACTCCGGTATGAGGTTCGTTGACAAGTTACACACAGACTACAATCCATGTCTTACTCCGATATGAGGTTCGTTGACAAGTTACACACAGACTACGATCAATGTCTTACTCCGGTATGAGGTTCGTTGACAAGTTACACACAGACTACAATCCATGTCTTACTCTGATATGAGGTTTGTTGACAAGTTACACACAGTGTACAATCCATGTCTTAATCCGGTATGAGGTTTGTTGACAAGTTACACAGAGATTACATTTTATGTCTTACTCTGGTATGAGGTTTGTTGACAAGTTACACACAGACTACAATCCATGTCTTACTCTGGTGTGAGGTTTGTTGACAAGATACACGCAGACTACAATCCATGTCTTACTCTGGTGTGAGGTTTGTTGACAAGATACACACAGACTACAATCCATGTCTTACTCTGGTGTGAGGTTTGTTGACAAGATACACACAGATTACAATCCATGTCTTACTCCAGTATGAGGCTTGTTGACAAGTTACACACAGACTACAATCCATGTCTTACTCCGATATGAGGTTCGTTGACAAGTTACACACAGAATACAATCCATGTCTTACTCTGGTGTGAGGTTTGTTGACAAGTTACACACAGACTACAATCCATGTCTTACTCTGGTATGAGGTTTGTTGACAAGTTACACACAGACTACAATCCATGTCTTACTCCAGTATGATGCTTGTTGACAAGTTACACACAGACCACAATCTATGTCTAACTCCGGTATGAGGTTCGTTGACAAGTTACACACAGACTACAATCCATGTCTTACTCTGATATGAGGTTCGTTGACAAGTTACACACAGACTACGATCAATGTCTTACTCCGGTATGAGGTTCGTTGACAAGTTACACACAGACTGCAATCCATGTCTTACTCTGGTATGAGGTTTGTTGACAAGTTACACACAGACTACAATCCATGTCTTACTCCAGTATGATGCTTGTTGACAAGTTACACACAGACCACAATCTATGTCTAACTCCGGTATGAGGTTCGTTGACAAGTTACACACAGACTACAATCCATGTCTTACTCCGATATGAGGTTCGTTGACAAGTTACACACAGACTACGATCAATGTCTTACTCCGGTATGAGGTTCGTTGACAAGTTACACACAGACTACAATCCATGTCTTACTCTGATATGAGGTTTGTTGACAAGTTACACACAGTGTACAATCCATGTCTTAATCCGGTATGAGGTTTGTTGACAAGTTACACAGAGATTACAATTTATGTCTTACTCTGGTATGAGGTTTGTTGACAAGTTACACACAGACTACAATCCATGTCTTACTCTGGTGTGAGGTTTGTTGACAAGATACACGCAGACTACAATCCATGTCTTACTCTGGTGTGAGGTTTGTTGACAAGATACACACAGACTACAATCCATGTCTTACTCTGGTGTGAGGTTTGTTGACAAGATACACACAGATTACAATCCATGTCTTACTCCAGTATGAGGCTTGTTGACAAGTTACACACAGACTAAAATCCATGTCTTACTCCGATATGAGGTTCGTTGACAAGTTACACACAGACTGCGATCAATGTCTTACTCCGGTATGAGGTTCGTTGACAAGTTACACACAGACTACGATCCATGTCTTACTCTGATATGAGGTTTGTTGACAAGTTACACACAGACTACAATCCATGTCTTACTCCGGTATGAGGTTTATTGACAAGTTACACGCAGACTACAATCCATGTCTTACTCCGGTATGAGGTTCGTTGACAAGTTAGACACATACCACAATCCATGTCTTATTCCGGTATGAGGCTCTTTGACAAGTTAGATGCAGACTACAATCCATGTCTTACTCTGGTATGAGGTTTGTTGACAAGTTACACACAGACTACAATCCATGTCTTACTCCGGTGTGAGGTTTGTTGACAAGTTACACGCAGTCTACAATCCATGTCCTACTCCGGTATGAGGCTAGTTGACAAGTTACACACAGACCACAATCCATGTCTTACTCCAGTATGAGGCTCGTTGACAAGTTACACACAGACTACAATCCATTTCTTACTCTGGTATGAGGCTCTTTGACAAGTTACACACAGACTACAATCCATGTCTTACTCCGGTATGAGGTTTGTTGACAAGTTACACACAGACTACAATCCATGTCTTACTCCGGTATGAGGTTTGTTGACAAGTTACACGCAGACTACAATCCATGTCTTACTCTGGTATGAGGTTCGTTGACAAGTTACACACAGACTATAATCCATGTCTTACTCCGGTATGAGGCTCGTTGACAAGTTAGGCGCAGACTACAATCCATGTCTTACTCTGGTATGAGGTTTGTTGACAAGTTACACACAGACTACAATCCATGTCTTACTCCGGTATGAGGTTCGTTGACAAGTTACACGCAGACTACAATGCATGTCTTACTCTGGTATGAGGCTCGTTGACAAGTTACACACAGACCACAATCCATGTCTTACTCCAGTATGAGGCTCGTTGACAAGTTACACACAGACTACAATTCATGTCTTTCTCCGGTATGAGGCTCTTTGACAAGTTACACACAGACTACAATCCATGTCTTACTCCGATATGAGGTTTGTTGACAAGTTACACACAGAATACAATCCATGTCTTACTCTGGTGTGAGGTTTGTTGACAAGTTATACGCAGACTACAATCCATGTCTTACTCCGGTATGAGGTTTGTTGACAAGTTACACACAGACTACAATCCATGTCTTACTCTGGTATGAGGTTCGTGGACAAGTTACACGTAGACTACAATCCATGTCTTACTCCGGTATGAGGTTTGTTGACAAGTTACACGCAGACTACAATCCATGTCTTACTCTGGTATGAGGTTTGTTGACAAGTTACACACAGACTACAATCCATGTCTTACTCCGGTATGACGTTCGTTGACAAGTTACACGCAGACTACAATGCATGTCTTACTCTGGTATGAGGCTCGTTGACAAGTTACACACAGACCACAATCCATGTCTTACTCCAGTATGAGGCTCGTTGACAAGTTACACACAGACTACAATTCATGTCTTTCTCCGGTATGAGGCTCTTTGACAAGTTACACACAGACTACAATCCATGTCTTACTCCGGTATGAGGTTTGTTGACAAGTTACACACAGACTACAATCCATGTCTTACTCCGGTATGAGGTTTGTTGACAAGTTACACGCAGACTACAATCCATGTCTTACTCTGGTATGAGGTTCGTTGACAAGTTACACACAGACTACAATCCATGTCTTACTCTGGTATGAGGTTCGTGGAGAAGTTACACGTAGACTACAATCCATGTCTTACTCCGGTATGAGGTTTGTTGACAAGTTACACGCAGATTACAATCCATGTCCTACTCCGGTATGAGGCTAGTTGACAAGTTACACACAGACCACAGTCCATGTCTTACTCCAGTATGAGGCTCGTTGACAAGATTCACACAGACTACAATCCATTTCTTACTCCGGTATGAGGCTCTTTGACAAGTTACACACAGACTACAATCCATGTCTTACTCCGGTATGAGGTTTGTTGACAAGTTACACACAGACTACAATCCATGTCTTACTCCAGTATGAGGCTCGTTGACAAGTTAGACGCAGACTACAATCCATGTCTTACTCTGGTATGAGGTTTGTTGACAAGTTACACACAGACTACAATCCATGTCTTACTCCGGTATGAGGTTCGTTGACAAGTTACACGCAGACTACAATGCATGTCTTACTCTGGTATGAGGCTCGTTGACAAGTTACACACAGACCACAATCCAAGTCTTACTCCAGTATGAGGGTCGATGACAAGTTACACACAGACTACAATGCATGTCTTACTCTGGTATGAGGCTCGTTGACAAGTTACACACAGACTACAATCCATGTCTTACTCCGATATGAGGTTCGTTGACAAGTTACACACAGAATACAATCCATGTCTTACTCTGGTGTGAGGTTTGTTGACAAGTTATACGCAGACTACAATCCATGTCTTACTCCGGTATGAGGTTTGTTGACAAGTTACACACAGACTACAATCCATGTCTTACTCTGGTATGAGGTTCGTGGACAAGTTACACGTAGACTACAATCCATGTCTTACTCTGGTATGAGGTTTGTTGACAAGTTACACACAGACTACAATCCATGTCTTACTCCAGTATGAGGCTTGTTGACAAGTTACACACAGACCACAATCTATGTCTAACTCCGGTATGAGGTTCGTTGACAAGTTACACGCAGACTACAATCCATGTCTTACTCCGGTATGAGGTTCGTTGACAAGTTAGACACATACCACAATCCATGTCTTATTCCGGTATGAGGCTCTTTGACAAGTTAGACGCAGACTACAATCCATGTCTTACTCTGGTATGAGGTTTGTTGACAAGTTACACACAGACTACAATCCATGTCTTACTCTGGTATGAGGTTTGTTGACAAGTTACACGCAGACTACAATCCATGTCCTACTCCGGTATGAGGCTAGTTGACAAGTTACACACAGACCACAATCCATGTCTTACTCCAGTATGAGGCTCGTTGAAAAGTTACACACAGACTACAATCCATTTCTTACTCCGGTATGAAGCTCTTTGACAAGTTACACACAGACTACAATCCATGTCTTACTCCGGTATGAGGTTTGTTGATAAGTTACACACAGACTAGAATCCACGTCTTACTCCGGTATGAGGTTTGTTGACAAGTTACACGCAGACTACAATCCATGTCTTACTCTGGTATGAGGTTCGTTGACAAGTTACACACAGACTATAATCCATGTTTTACTCCGGTATGAGGCTCGTTGACAAGTTAGGCGCAGACTACAATCCATGTCTTACTCTGGTATGAGGTTTGTTGACAAGTTACACACAGACTACAATCCATGTCTTACTCCGGTATGAGGTTCGTTGACAAGTAACACGCAGACTACAATGCATGTCTTACTCTGGTATGAGGCTCGTTGGCAAGTTACACACAGACCACAATCCATGTCTTACTCCAGTATGAGGGTCGTTGACAAGCTACACACAGACTACAATTCATGTATTGCTCCGGTATGAGGCTCGTTGACAAGTTACACACAGACTACAATGCATGTCTTACTCTGGTATGAGGTTTGTTGACAAGTTACACACAGACTACAATCCATGTCTTACTCCGGTATGAGGTTCGTTGACAAGTAACACGCAGACTACAATGCATGTCTTACTCTGGTATGAGGCTCGTTGGCAAGTTACACACAGACCACAATCCATGTCTTACTCCAGTATGAGGGTCGTTGACAAGCTACACACAGACTACAATTCATGTATTACTCCGGTATGAGGTTCGTTGACAAGTTACACACAGACTGCGATCAATGTCTTACTCCGGTATGAGGTTCGTTGACAAGTTACACACAGACTACGATCCATGTCTTACTCTGGTATGAGGTTTGTTGACAAGTTACACGCAGACTGCAATCCATGTCTTACTCTGGTATGAGGTTTGTTGACAAGTTACACACAGACTACAATCCATGTCTTACTCCGGTATGAGGCTCGTTGACAAGTTACACACAGACTACAATCCATGTCTTACTCCGATATGAGGTTCGTTGACAAGTTACACACAGAATACAATCCATGTCTTACTCTAGTGTGAGGTTTGTTGACAAGTTATACGCAGACAACAATCCATGTCTTACTCCGGTATGAGGTTTGTTGACAAGTTACACACAGACTACAATCCATGTCTTACTCTGGTATGAGGTTCGTGGACAAGTTACACGTAGACTACAATCCATGTCTTACTCCGGTATGAGGTTTGTTGACAAGTTACACGCAGACTACAATCCATGTCCTACTACGGTATGAGGCTAGTTGACAAGTTACACACAGACCACAGTCCATGTCTTACTCCAGTATGAGGCTCGTTGACAAGATACACACAGACTACAATCCATGTCTTACTCTGGTATGAGGTTCGTGGACAAGTTACACGTAGACTACAATCCATGTCTTATTCTGGTATGAGGTTTGTTGACAAGTTACACACAGACTACAATCCATGTCTTACTCCAGTATGAGGCTTGTTGACAAGTTACACACAGACCACAATCTATGTCTAACTCCGGTATGAGGTTCGTTGACAAGTTACACACAGACTACAATCCATGTCTTACTCTGATATGAGGTTTGTTGACAAGTTACACACAGTCTACAATCCATGTCTTAATCCGGTATGAGGTTTGTTGACAAGTTACACACAGACTACAATCCATGTCTTACTCTGGTATGAGGTTTGTTGACAAGTTACACACAGACTACAATCCATGTCTTACTCCAGTATGATGCTTGTTGACAAGTTACACACAGACCACAATCTATGTCTAACTCCGGTATGAGGTTCGTTGACAAGTTACACACAGACTACAATCCATGTCTTACTCCGATATGAGGTTCGTTGACAAGTTACACACAGACTACGATCAATGTCTTACTCCGGTATGAGGTTCGTTGACAAGTTACACACAGACTACAATCCATGTCTTACTCTGATATGAGGTTTGTTGACAAGTTACACACAGTGTACAATCCATGTCTTAATCCGGTATGAAGTTTGTTGACAAGTTACACACAGACTACAATCCATGTCTTACTCCGGTATGAGGTTTGTTGACAAGTTACACGCAGACTACAATCCATGTCTTACTCTGGTTTGAGGTTTGTTGACAAGTTACACACAGTCTACAATCCATGTCTTAATCCGGTATGAGGTTTGTTGACAAGTTACACACAGACTACAATTCATGTCTTACTCCCGTATGAGGTTTGTTGACAAAGTACACACAGACTACAATCCATGTCTTACTCTGGTGTGAGATTTGTTGACAAGATACACGCAGACTACAATCCATGTCTTACTCTGGTGTGAGGTTTGTTGACAAGATACACACAGACTACAATACATGTCTTACTCTGGTGTGAGGTTTGTTGACAAGATACACACAGATTACAATCCATGTCTTACTCCAGTATGAGGCTTGTTGACAAGTTACAAACAGACTACAATCCATGTCTTACTCCGATATGAGATTCGTTGACAAGTTACACACAGACTGCGATCAATGTCTTACTCTGATATGAGGTTTGTTGACAAGATACACACAGACTACAATCCATGTCTTACTCTGGTATGAGGTTTGTTGACAAGTTACACACAGACTACAATCCATGTCTTACTCCGGTATGAGGTTTGTTGACAAGTTACCCGCAGACTACAATCCATGTCTTACTCCGTATGAGGTTCGTTGACAAGTTACACACATACCACAATCCATGTCTTATTCCGGTATGAGGCTCTTTGACAAGTTAGACGCAGACTACAATCCATGTCTTACTCTGGTATGAGGTTTGTTGACAAGTTACACACAGACTACAATCCATGTCTTACTCCGGTATGAGGTTTGTTGTCAAGTTACACGCAGACTACAATCCATGTCCTACTCCGGTATGAGGCTAGTTGACAAGTTACACACAGACCACAATCCATGTCTTACTCCAGTATGAGGCTCGTTGACAAGTTACACACAGACTACAATCCATTTCTTACTCCGGTATGAGGTTCTTTGACAAGTTACACACAGACTACAATCCATGTCTTACTCCGGTATGAGGTTTGTTGACAAGTTACACACAGACTACAATCCATGTCTTACTCCGGTATGAGGTTTGTTGACAAGTTACACGCAGACTACAATCCATGTCTTACTCTGGTATGAGGTTCGTTGACAAGTTACACACAGACTATAATCCATGTCTTACTCCGGTATGAGGCTCCTTGACAAGTTAGACGCAGACTACGATCAATGTCTTACTCCGGTATGAGGTTCGTTGACAAGTTACACGCAGACTACAATGCATGTCTTACTCTGGTATGAGGCTCGTTGACAAGTTACACATAGACCACAATCCATGTCTTACTCCAGTATGAGGCTCGTTGACAAGTTACACACAGACTACAATTCATGTCTTACTCCGGTATGAGGCTCGTTCACAAGTTACACACAGACTACAATCCATGTCTTACTCCGATATGAGGTTCGTTGACAAGTTACACACAGACTACGATCAATGTCTTACTCCGGTATGAGGTTCGTTGACAAGTTACACACAGACTACAATCCATGTCTTACTCTGATATGAGGTTTGTTGACAAGTTACACACAGTGTACAATCCATGTCTTAATCCGGTATGAAGTTTGTTGACAAGTTACACACAGACTACAATCCATGTCTTACTCCGGTATGAGGTTTGTTGACAAGTTACACGCAGACTACAATCCATGTCTTACTCTGGTTTGAGGTTTGTTGACAAGTTACACACAGTCTACAATCCATGTCTTAATCCGGTATGAGGTTTGTTGACAAGTTACACACAGACTACAATTCATGTCTTACTCCCGTATGAGGTTTGTTGACAAAGTACACACAGACTACAATCCATGTCTTACTCTGGTGTGAGATTTGTTGACAAGATACACGCAGACTACAATCCATGTCTTACTCTGGTGTGAGGTTTGTTGACAAGATACACACAGATTACAATCCATGTCTTACTCCAGTATGAGGCTTGTTGACAAGTTACACACAGACTACAATCCATGTCTTACTCCGATATGAGATTCGTTGACAAGTTACACACAGACTGCGATCAATGTCTTACTCTGATATGAGGTTTGTTGACAAGATACACACAGACTACAATCCATGTCTTACTCTGGTATGAGGTTTGTTGACAAGTTACACACAGACTACAATCCATGTCTTACTCCGGTATGAGGTTTGTTGACAAGTTACCCGCTGACTACAATCCATGTCTTACTCCGTATGAGGTTCGTTGACAAGTTACACACCTACCACAATCCATGTCTTATTCCGGTATTAGGCTCTTTGACAAGTTAGACGCAGACTACAATCCATGTCTTACTCTGGTATGAGGTTTGTTGACAAGTTACACACAGACTACAATCCATGTCTTACTCCGGTATGAGGTTTGTTGTCAAGTTACACGCAGACTACAATCCATGTCCTACTCCGGTATGAGGCTAGTTGACAAGTTACACACAGACCACAATCCATGTCTTACTCCAGTATGAGGCTCGTTGACAAGTTACACACAGACTACAATCCATTTCTTACTCCGGTATGAGGTTCTTTGACAAGTTACACACAGACTACAATCCATGTCTTACTCCGGTATGAGGTTTGTTGACAAGTTACACACAGACTACAATCCATGTCTTACTCCGGTATGAGGTTTGTTGACAAGTTACACGCAGACTACAATCCATGTCTTACTCTGGTATGAGGTTCGTTGACAAGTTACACACAGACTATAATCCATGTCTTACTCCGGTATGAGGCTCCTTGACAAGTTAGACGCAGACTACAATCCATGTCTTACTCCGGTATGAGGTTTATTGACAAGTTACACACAGACTACAATCCATGTCTTACTCCGGTATGAGGTTCGTTGACACGTTACACGCAGACTACAATGCATGTCTTACTCTGGTATGAGGTTCGTTGACAAGTTACACATAGACCACAATCCATGTCTTACTCCAGTATGAGGCTCGTTGACAAGTTACACACAGACTACAATTCATGTCTTACTCCGGTATGAGGCTCGTTCACAAGTTACACACAGACTACAATCCATGTCTTACTCCGATATGAGGTTCGTTGACAAGTTACACACAGAATACAATCCATGTCTTACTCTGGTGTGAGGTTTGTTGACAAGTTACACACAGACTACAATCCATGTCTTACTCTGGTATGAGGTTTGTTGACAAGTTACACACAGACTACAATCCATGTCTTACTCCAGTATGATGCTTGTTGAGAAGTTACACACAGACCACAATCTATGTCTAACTCCGGTATGAGGTTCGTTGACAAGTTACACACAGACTACGATCAATGTCTTACTCCGGTATGAGGTTCGTTGACAAGTTACACACAGACTACAATCCATGTCCTACTCTGGTATGAGGTTTGTTGACAAGTTATACACAGACTACAATCCATGTCTTACTCCAGTATGATGCTTGTTGACAAGTTACACACAGACCACAATCTATGTCTAACTTCGGTATGAGGTTCGTTGACAAGTTACACACAGACTACAATCCATGTCTTACTCCGATATGAGGTTCGTTGACAAGTTACACACAGACTACGATCAATGTCTTACTCCCGTATGAGGTTCGTTGACAAGTTACACACAGACTACAATCCATGTCTTACTCTGATATGAGGTTTGTTGACAAGTTACACACAGTGTACAATCCATGTCTTAATCCGGTATGAGGTTTGTTGACAAGTTACACACAGACTACAATTCATGTCTTACTCTGGTATGAGGTTTGTTGACAAGTTACACACAGACTACAATCCATGTCTTACTCTGGTGTGAGGTTTGTTGACAAGATACACGCAGACTACAATCCATGTCTTACTCTGGTGTGAGGTTTGTTGACAAGATACACACAGACTACAATCCATGTCTTACTCTGGTGTGAGGTATGTTGACAAGATACACACAGATTACAATCCATGTCTTACTCCAGTATGAGGCTTGTTGACAAGTTACACGCAGACTACAATCCATGTCTTACTCCGGTATGAGGTTCGTTGACAAGTTAGACACATACCACAATCCATGTCTTATAACGGTATGAGGCTCTTTGACAAGTTAGACGCAGACTACAATCCATGTCTTACTCTGGTATGAGGTTTGTTGACAAGTTACACACAGACTACAATCCATGTCTTACTCCGGTGTGAGGTTTGTTGACAAGTTACACGCAGACTACAATCCATGTCTTACTCTGATATGAGGTTTGTTGACAAGTTACACACAGACTACAATCCATGTCTTACTCCGGTATGAGGTTTATTGACAAGTTACACGCAGACTACAATCCATGTCTTACTCCGGTATGAGGTTCGTTGACAAGTTAGACACATACCACAATCCATGTCTTATTCCGGTATGAGGCTTTTTGACAAGTTAGACGCAGACTACAATCCATGTCTTACTCTGGTATGAGGTTTGTTGACAAGTTACACACAGACCACAATCCATGTCTTACTCCGGTGTGAGGTTTGTTGACAAGTTACACGCAGACTACAATCCATGTCCTACTCCGGTATGATGCTAGTTGACAAGTTACACACAGACCACAATCCATGTCTTACTCCAGTATGAGGCTCGTTGACAAGTAACACACAGACTACAATCCATTTCTTACTCCGGTATGAGGCTCTTTGACAAGTTACACACAGACTACAATCCATGTCTTACTCCGGTATGAGGTTTGTTGACAAGTTACACACAGACTACAATCCATGTCTTACTCCGGTATGAGGTTTGTTGACAAGTTACACACAGACTATAATCCATGTCTTACTCCGGTATGAGGCTGGTTGACAAGTTAGGCGCAGACTACAATCCATGTCTTACTCTGGTATGAGGTTTGTTGACAAGTTACACACAGACTACGATCCATGTCTTACTCCGGTATGAGGTTCGTTGACAAGTTACACACAGACTATAATCCATGTCTTACTCCGGTATGAGGCTCCTTGACAAGTTAGACGCAGACTACAATCCATGTCTTACTCTGGTATGAGGTTTGTTGACAAGTTACACACAGACTACAATCCATGTCTTACTCCGGTATGAGGTTCGTTGACACGTTACACGCAGACTACAATGCATGTCTTACTCTGGTATGAGGCTCGTTGACAAGTTACACACAGACCACAATCCATGTCTTACTCCAGTATGAGGCTCGTTGACAAGTTACACACAGACTACCATTCATGTCTTACTCCGGTATGAGGCTCGTTCACAAGTTATACACAGACTACAATCCATGTCTTACTCCGATATGAGGTTCGTTGACAAGTTACACACAGAATACAATCCATGTCTTACTCTGGTGTGAGGTTTGTTGACAAGTTACACACAGACTACAATCCATGTCTTACTCTGGTATGAGGTTTGTTGACAAGTTACACACAGACTACAATCCATGTCTTACTCCAGTATGATGCTTGTTGACAAGTTACACACAGACCACAATCTATGTCTAACTCCGGTATGAGGTTCGTTGACAAGTTACACACAGACTACAATCCATGTCTTACTCTGATATGAGGTTCGTTGACAAGTTACACACAGACTACGATCAATATCTTACTCCGGTATGAGGTTCGTTGACAAGTTACACACAGACTGCAATCCATGTCTTACTCTGGTATGAGGTTTGTTGACAAGTTACACACAGACTACAATCCATGTCTTACTCCAGTATGATGCTTGTTGACAAGTTACACACAGACCACAATCTATGTCTAACTCCGGTATGAGGTTCGTTGACAAGTTACACACAGACTACAATCCATGTCTTACTCCGATATGAGGTTCGTTGACAAGTTACACACAGACTACGATCAATGTCTTACTCCGGTATGAGGTTCGTTGACAAGTTACACACAGACTACAATCCATGTCTTACTCTGATATGAGGTTTGTTGACAAGTTACACACAGTGTACAATCCATGTCTTAATCCGGTATGAGGTTTGTTGACAAGTTACACAGAGATTACAATTTATGTCTTACTCTGGTATGAGGTTTGTTGACAAGTTACACACAGACTACAATCCATGTCTTACTCTGGTGTGAGGTTTGTTGACAAGATACACGCAGACTACAATCCATGTCTTACTCTGGTGTGAGGTTTGTTGACAAGATACACACAGACTACAATCCATATCTTACTCTGGTGTGAGGTTTGTTGACAAGATACACACAGATTACAATCCATGTCTTACTCCAGTATGAGGCTTGTTGACAAGTTACACACAGACTAAAATCCATGTCTTACTCCGATATGAGGTTCGTTGACAAGTTACACACAGACTGCGATCAATGTCTTACTCCGGTATGAGGTTCGTTGACAAGTTACACACAGACTACGATCCATGTCTTACTCTGATATGAGGTTTGTTGACAAGTTACACACAGACTACAATCCATGTCTTACTCCGGTATGAGGTTTATTGACAAGTTACACGCAGACTACAATCCATGTCTTACTCCGGTATGAGGTTCGTTGACAAGTTAGACACATACCACAATCCATGTCTTATTCCGGTATGAGGCTCTTTGACAAGTTAGACGCAGACTACAATCCATGTCTTACTCTGGTATGAGGTTTGTTGACAAGTTACACACAGACTACAATCCATGTCTTACTCCGGTGTGAGGTTTGTTGACAAGTTACACGCAGTCTACAATCCATGTCCTACTCCGGTATGAGGCTAGTTGACAAGTTACACACAGACCACAATCCATGTCTTACTCCAGTATGAGGCTCGTTGACAAGTTACACACAGACTACAATCCATTTCTTACTCTGGTATGAGGCTCTTTGACAAGTTACACACAGACTACAATCCATGTCTTACTCCGGTATGAGGTTTGTTGACAAGTTACACACAGACTACAATCCATGTCTTACTCCGGTATGAGGTTTGTTGACAAGTTACACGCAGACTACAATCCATGTCTTACTCTGGTATGAGGTTCGTTGACAAGTTACACACAGACTATAATCCATGTCTTACTCCGGTATGAGGCTCGTTGACAAGTTAGGCGCAGACTACAATCCATGTCTTACTCTGGTATGAGGTTTGTTGACAAGTTACACACAGACTACAATCCATGTCTTACTCCGGTATGAGGTTCGTTGACAAGTTACACGCAGACTACAATGCATGTCTTACTCTGGTATGAGGCTCGTTGACAAGTTACACACAGACCACAATCCATGTCTTACTCCAGTATGAGGCTCGTTGACAAGTTACACACAGACTACAATTCATGTCTTTCTCCGGTATGAGGCTCTTTGACAATTTACACACAGACTACAATCCATGTCTTACTCCGATATGAGGTTTGTTGACAAGTTACACACAGAATACAATCCATGTCTTACTCTGGTGTGAGGTTTGTTGACAAGTTATACGCAGACTACAATCCATGTCTTACTCCGGTATGAGGTTTGTTGACAAGTTACACGCAGATTACAATCCATGTCCTACTCTGGTATGAGGCTAGTTGACAAGTTACACACAGACCACAGTCCATGTCTTACTCCAGTATGAGGCTCGTTGACAAGATTCACACAGACTACAATCCATTTCTTACTCCGGTATGAGGCTCTTTGACAAGTTACACACAGACTACGATCAATGTCTTACTCCGGTATGAGGTTTGTTGACAAGTTACACACAGACTACAATCCATGTCTTACTCCAGTATGAGGCTCGTTGACAAGTTACACGCAGACTACAATCCATGTCTTACTCTGGTATAAGGTTTGTTGACAAGTTACACACAGACTACAATCCATGTCTTACTCCGGTATGAGGTTCGTTGACAAGTTACACGCAGACTACAATGCATGTCTTACTCTGGTATGAGGCTCGCTGACAAGTTACACACAGACTACAATCCATGTCTTACTCCGATATGAGGTTCGTTGACAAGTTACACACAGAATACAATCCATGTCTTACTCTGGTGTGAGGTTTGTTGACAAGTTATACGCAGACTACAATCCATGTCTTACTCCGGTATGAGGTTTGTTGACAAGTTACACACAGACTACAATCCATGTCTTACTCTGGTATGAGGTTCGTGGACAAGTTACACGTAGACTACAATCCATGTCTTACTCCGGTATGAGGTTTGTTGACAAGTTACACGCAGATTACAATCCATGTCCTACTCCGGTATGAGGCTAGTTGACAAGTTACACACAGACCACAGTCCATGTCTTACTCCAGTATGAGGCTCGTTGACAAGATTCACACAGACTACAATCCATTTCTTACTCCGGTATGAGGCTCTTTGACAAGTTACACACAGACTACGATCAATGTCTTACTCCGGTATGAGGTTTGTTGACAAGTTACACACAGACTACAATCCATGTCTTACTCCAGTATGAGGCTCGTTGACAAGTTAGACGCAGACTACAATCCATGTCTTACTCTGGTATGAGGTTTGTTGACAAGTTACACACAGACTACAATCCATGTCTTACTCCGGTATGAGGTTCGTTGACAAGTTACACGCAGACTACAATGCATGTCTTACTCTGGTATGAGGCTCGTTGACAAGTTACACACAGACCACAATCCAAGTCTTACTCCAGTATGAGGGTCGTTGACAAGTTACACACAGACTACAATGCATGTCTTACTCTGGTATGAGGCTCGTTGACAAGTTACACACAGACTACAATCCATGTCTTACTCCGATATGAGGTTCGTTGACAAGTTACACACAGAATACAATCCATGTCTTACTCTGGTGTGAGGTTTGTTGACAATATATACGCAGACTACAATCCATGTCTTACTCCGGTATGAGGTTTGTTGACAAGTTACACACAGATTACAATCCATGTCTTACTCTGGTATGAGGTTCGTGGACAAGTTACACGTAGACTACAATCCATGTCTTACTCTGGTATGAGATTTGTTGACAAGTTACACACAGACTACAATCCATGTCTTACTCCAGTATGAGGCTTGTTGACAAGTTACACACAGACCACAATCTATGTCTAACTCTGGTATGAGGTTCGTTGACAAGTTACACGCAGACTACAATCCATGTCTTACTCCGGTATGAGGTTCGTTGACAAGTTAGACACATACCACAATCCATGTCTTATTCCGGTATGAGGCTCTTTGACAAGTTAGACGCAGACTACAATCCATGTCTTACTCTGGTATGAGGTTTGTTGACAAGTTACACACAGACTACAATCCATGTCTTACTCCGGTATGAGGTTTGTTGACAAGTTACACGCAGACTACAATCCATGTCCTACTCCGGTATGAGGCTAGTTGACAAGTTACACACAGACTACAATCCATTTCTTACTCCGGTATGAGGCTCTTTGACAAGTTACACACAGACTACAATCCATGTCTTACTCCGGTATGAGGTTTGTTGATAAGTTACATACAGACTACAATCCACGTCTTACTCCGGTATGAGGTTTGTTGACAAGTTACACGCAGACTACAATCCATGTCTTACTCTGGTATGAGGTTCGTTGACAAGTTACACACAGACTATAATCCATGTTTTACTCCGGTATGAGGCTCGTTGACAAGTTAGGCGCAGACTACAATCCATGTCTTACTCTGGTATGAGGTTTGTTGACAAGTTACACACAGACTACAATCCATGTCTTACTCCGGTATGAGGTTCGTTGACAAGTAACACGCAGACTACAATGCATGTCTTACTCTGGTATGAGGCTCGTTGGCAAGTTACACACAGACCACAATCCATGTCTTACTCCAGTATGAGGGTCGTTGACAAGCTACACACAGACTACAATTCATGTCTTACTCCGGTATGAGGCTCGTTGACAAGTTACACACAGACTACAATCCATGTCTTACTCCGATATGAGGTTCGTTGACAAGTTACACACAGAATACAATCCATGTCTTACTCTGGTGTGAGGTTTGTTGACAAGTTATACGCAGACTACAATCCATGTCTTACTCCGGTATGAGGTTTGTTGACAAGTTACACACCGACTACAATCCATGTCTTACTCTGGTATGAGGTTCGTGGACAAGTTACACGTAGACTACAATCCATGTCTTACTCCGGTATCAGGTTTGTTGACAAGTTACACGCAGACTACAATCCATGTCCTACTACGGTATGAGGCTAGTTGACAAGTTACACACAGACCACAGTCCATGTCTTACTCCAGTATGAGGCTCGTTGACAAGA
Source organism: Bathymodiolus septemdierum (assembly GCA_963383655.1). Lineage (NCBI taxonomy): Eukaryota > Metazoa > Mollusca > Bivalvia > Mytilida > Modiolidae > Bathymodiolus > Bathymodiolus septemdierum. The sequence continues at coordinate 83,145,451 of OY726522.1, forward strand.
TACACACAGACTACAATCCATGTCTTACTCTGGTATGAGGTTCGTGGACAAGTTACACGTAGACTACAATCCATGTCTTATTCTGGTATGAGGTTTGTTGACAAGTTACACACAGACTACAATCCATGTCTTACTCCAGTATGAGGCTTGTTGACAAGTTACACACAGACCACAATCTATGTCTAACTCCGGTATGAGGTTCGTTGACAAGTTACACACAGACTACAATCCATGTCTTACTCTGATATGAGGTTTGTTGACAAGTTACACACAGTCTACAATCCATGTCTTAATCCGGTATGAGGTTTGTTGACAAGTTACACACAGACTACAATCCATGTCTTACTCTGGTATGAGGTTTGTTGACAAGTTACACACAGACTACAATCCATGTCTTACTCCGGTATGAGGTTTGTTGACAAGTTACACACAGACTACAATCCATGTCTTACTCCGGTATGAGGTTCGTTGACAAGTTACACACATACCACAATCCATGTCTTACTCCGGTATGAGGCTCGTTGACAACTTACACGCAGACTACAATCCATGTCTTACTCCGGTATGAGGTTCGTTGACAAGTTACACACAGACTATAATCCATGTCTTACTCCGGTATGAGGCTCGTTGACAAGTTAGACGCAGACTACAATCCATGTCTTACTCTGGTATGAGGTTTGTTGACAAGTTACACACTGACTACAATCCATGTCTTACTCCGGTATGAAGTTTGTTGACAAGTTACACGCAGACTACAATCCATGTCTTACTATGGTATGAGGCTTGTTGACAAGTTACACACAGACCACAATCCATGTCTTACTCCGGTATGAGGCTCATTGACAAGTTACACACAGGCTACAATCCATGTCTTACTCCGGTATGAGGCTCGTTGACAAGTTACACACAGACTACAATCCATGTCTTACTCCAGTATGAGGCTCGTTGACAAGTTTCACACAGACTACAATCCATGTCTTACTCCGGTATGAGGCTCGTTGACAAGTTACACACAGACTACAATCCATGTCTTACTCCGATATGAGGTTCGTTGACAAGTTACACACAGAATACAATCCATGACTTACTCTGGTGTGAGGTTTGTTGACAAGTTACACACAGACTACAATCCATGTCTTACTCTGGTATGAGGTTCGTGGACAAGTTACACGTAGACTACAATCCATGTCTTACTCTGGTATGAGGTTCGTTGACAAGTTACACACAGACTATAATCCATGTTTTACTCCGGTATGAGGCTCGTTGACAAGTTAGGCGCAGACTACAATCCATGTCTTACTCTGGTATGAGGTTTGTTGACAAGTTACACACAGACTACAATCCATGTCTTACTCCGGTATGAGGTTCGTTGACAAGTAACACGCAGACTACAATGCATGTCTTACTCTGGTATGAGGCTCGTTGGCAAGTTACACACAGACCACAATCCATGTCTTACTCCAGTATGAGGGTCGTTGACAAGCTACACACAGACTACAATTCATGTCTTACTCCGGTATGGGGCTCGTTGACAAGTTACACACAGACTACAATCCATGTCTTACTCCGATATGAGGTTCGTTGACAAGTTACACACAGAATACAATCCATGTCTTACTCTGGTGTGAGGTTTGTTGACAAGTTATACGCAGACTACAATCCATGTCTTACTCCGGTATGAGGTTTGTTGACAAGTTACACACAGACTACAATCCATGTCTTACTCTGGTATGAGGTTCGTGGACAAGTTACACGTAGACTACAATCCATGTCTTACTCCGGTATGAGGTTTGTTGACAAGTTACACGCAGACTACAATCCATGTCCTACTACGGTATGAGGCTAGTTGACAAGTTACACACAGACCACAGTCCATGTCTTACTCCAGTATGAGGCTCGTTGACAAGATACACACAGACTACAATCCATGTCTTACTCTGGTATGAGGTTCGTGGACAAGTTACACGTAGACTACAATCCATGTCTTATTCTGGTATGAGGTTTGTTGACAAGTTACACACAGACTACAATCCATGTCTTACTCCAGTATGAGGCTTGTTGACAAGTTACACACAGACCACAATCTATGTCTAACTCCGGTATGAGGTTCGTTGACAAGTTACACACAGACTACAATCCAATGTCTTACTCTGATATGAGGTTTGTTGACAAGTTACACACAGACTACAATCCATGTCTTACTCCGGTATGAGGTTTGTTGACAAGTTACACACAGACTACAATCCATGTCTTACTCCGGTATGAGGTTCGTTGACAAGTTACACACATACCACAATCCATGTCTTACTCCGGTATGAGGCTCGTTGACAACTTACACGCAGACTACAATCCATGTCTTACTCCGGTATGAGGTTCGTTGACAAGTTACACACAGACTATAATCCATGTCTTACTCCGGTATGAGGCTCGTTGACAAGTTAGACGCAGACTACAATCCATGTCTTACTCTGGTATGAGGTTTGTTGACAAGTTACACACTGACTACAATCCATGTCTTACTCCGGTATGAAGTTTGTTGACAAGTTACACGCAGACTACAATCCATGTCTTACTCTGGTATGAGGCTTGTTGACAAGTTACACACAGACCACAATCCATGTCTTACTCCGGTATGAGGCTCGTTGACAAGTTACACACAGGCTACAATCCATGTCTTACTCCGGTATGAGGCTCGTTGACAAGTTACACACAGACTACAATCCATGTCTTACTCCAGTATGAGGCTCGTTGACAAGTTTCACACAGACTACAATCCATGTCTTACTCCGGTATGAGGCTCGTTCACAAGTTACACACAGACTACAATCCATGTCTTACTCCGATATGAGGTTCGTTGACAAGTTACACACAGAATACAATCCATGACTTACTCTGGTGTGAGGTTTGTTGACAAGTTACACACAGACTACAATCCATGTCTTACTCTGGTATGAGGTTCGTGGACAAGTTACACGTAGACTACAATCCATGTCTTACTCCAGTATGAGGCTTGTTGACAAGTTACACACAGACCACAATCTATGTCTAACTCCGGTATGAGGTTTGTTGACAAGTTACACACAGACTACAATCCATGTCTTACTCTGGTATGAGGTTCGTTGACAAGTTACACACAGACTATAATCCATGTTTTACTCCGGTATGAGGCTCGTTGACAAGTTAGGCGCAGACTACAATCCATGTCTTACTCTGGTATGAGGTTTGTTGACAAGTTACACACAGACTACAATCCATGTCTTACTCCGGTATGAGGTTTGTTGACAAGTTACACACAGACTACAATCCATGTCTTACTCTGGTATGAAGTTCGTGGACAAGTTACACGTAGACTACAATCCATGTCTTACTCCGGTATGAGGTTTGTTGACAAGTTACACGCAGACTACAATCCATGTCCTACTCCGGTATGAGGCTAGTTGACAAGTTACACACAGACCACAGTCCATGTCTTACTCCAGTATGAGGCTCGTTGACAAGATACACACAGACTACAATCCATTTCTTACTCCGGTATGAGGCTCTTTGACAAGTTACACACAGACTACAATCCATGTCTTACTCCGGTATGAGGTTTGTTGACAAGTTACACACAGACTACAATCCATGTCTTACTCCAGTATGAGGTTTGTTGACAAGTTACACGCAGACTACAATCCATGTCTTACTCTGGTATGAGGTTCGTTGACAAGTTACACACAGACTATTATCCATGTCTTACTCCGGTATGAGGCTCGTTGACAAGTTAGACGCAGACTACAATCCATGTCTTACTCCAGTATGAGGCTCGTTGACAAGATACACACAGACTACAATCCATGTCTTACTCTGGTATGAGGTTCGTGGACAAGTTACACGTAGACTACAATCCATGTCTTATTCTGGTATGAGGTTTGTTGACAAGTTACACACAGACTACAATCCATGTCTTACTCCAGTATGAGGCTTGTTGACAAGTTACACACAGACCACAATCTATGTCTAACTCCGGTATGAGGTTCGTTGACAAGTTACACACAGACTACAATCCAATGTCTTACTCTGATATGAGGTTTGTTGACAAGTTACACACAGACTACAATCCATGTCTTACTCCGGTATGAGGTTTGTTGACAAGTTACACACAGACTACAATCCATGTCTTACTCCGGTATGAGGTTCGTTGACAAGTTACACACATACCACAATCCATGTCTTACTCCGGTATGAGGCTCGTTGACAACTTACACGCAGACTACAATCCATGTCTTACTCCGGTATGAGGTTCGTTGACAAGTTACACACAGACTATAATCCATGTCTTACTCCGGTATGAGGCTCGTTGACAAGTTAGACGCAGACTACAATCCATGTCTTACTCTGGTATGAGGTTTGTTGACAAGTTACACACTGACTACAATCCATGTCTTACTCCGGTATGAAGTTTGTTGACAAGTTACACGCAGACTACAATCCATGTCTTACTCTGGTATGAGGCTTGTTGACAAGTTACACACAGACCACAATCCATGTCTTACTCCGGTATGAGGCTCGTTGACAAGTTACACACAGGCTACAATCCATGTCTTACTCCGGTATGAGGCTCGTTGACAAGTTACACACAGACTACAATCCATGTCTTACTCCAGTATGAGGCTCGTTGACAAGTTTCACACAGACTACAATCCATGTCTTACTCCGGTATGAGGCTCGTTCACAAGTTACACACAGACTACAATCCATGTCTTACTCCGATATGAGGTTCGTTGACAAGTTACACACAGAATACAATCCATGACTTACTCTGGTGTGAGGTTTGTTGACAAGTTACACACAGACTACAATCCATGTCTTACTCTGGTATGAGGTTCGTGGACAAGTTACACGTAGACTACAATCCATGTCTTACTCCAGTATGAGGCTTGTTGACAAGTTACACACAGACCACAATCTATGTCTAACTCCGGTATGAGGTTTGTTGACAAGTTACACACAGACTACAATCCATGTCTTACTCTGGTATGAGGTTCGTTGACAAGTTACACACAGACTATAATCCATGTTTTACTCCGGTATGAGGCTCGTTGACAAGTTAGGCGCAGACTACAATCCATGTCTTACTCTGGTATGAGGTTTGTTGACAAGTTACACACAGACTACAATCCATGTCTTACTCCGGTATGAGGTTTGTTGACAAGTTACACACAGACTACAATCCATGTCTTACTCTGGTATGAAGTTCGTGGACAAGTTACACGTAGACTACAATCCATGTCTTACTCCGGTATGAGGTTTGTTGACAAGTTACACGCAGACTACAATCCATGTCCTACTCCGGTATGAGGCTAGTTGACAAGTTACACACAGACCACAGTCCATGTCTTACTCCAGTATGAGGCTCGTTGACAAGATACACACAGACTACAATCCATTTCTTACTCCGGTATGAGGCTCTTTGACAAGTTACACACAGACTACAATCCATGTCTTACTCCGGTATGAGGTTTGTTGACAAGTTACACACAGACTACAATCCATGTCTTACTCCAGTATGAGGTTTGTTGACAAGTTACACGCAGACTACAATCCATGTCTTACTCTGGTATGAGGTTCGTTGACAAGTTACACACAGACTATTATCCATGTCTTACTCCGGTATGAGGCTCGTTGACAAGTTAGACGCAGACTACAATCCATGTCTTACTCTGGTATGAGCTTTGTTGACAAGTTACACACAGACTACAATCCATGTCTTACTCCGGTATGAGGTTCGTTGACAAGTTACACGCAGACTACAATGCATGTGGTACTCTGGTATGAGGCTCGTTGGCAAGTTACACACAGACCACAATCCATGTCTTACTCCAGTATGAGGGTCGTTGACAAGTTACACACAGACTACAATTCATGTCTTACTCCGGTATGAGGCTCGTTGACAAGTTACACACAGACTACAATCCATGTCTTACTCCGATATGAGGTTAGTTGACAAGTTACACACAGAATACAATCCATGTCTTACTCTGGTGTGAGGTTTGTTGACAAGTTACACACAGACTACAATCCATGTCTTACTCCGGTATGAGGTTTGTTGACAAGTTACACACAGACTACAATCTATGTCTTACTCTGGTATGAGGTTCGTGGACAAGTTACACGTAGACTACAATCCATGTCTTATTCTGGTATGAGGTTTGTTGACAAGTTACACACAGACTACAATCCATGTCTTACTCCAGTATGAGGCTTGTTGACAAGTTACACACAGACCACAATCTATGTCTAACTCCGGTATGAGGTTCGTTGACAAGTTACACACAGACTACAATCCATGTCTTACTCTGATATGAGGTTTGTTGACAAGTTACACACAGTCTACAATCCATGTCTTAATCCGGTATGAGGTTTGTTGACAAGTTACACACAGACTACAATCCATGTCTTACTCTGGTATGAGGTTCGTGGACAAGTTACACGTAGACTACAATCCATGTCTTACTCTGGTATGAGGTTTGTTGACAAGTTACACACAGACTACAATCCATGTCTTACTCCAGTATGAGGCTTGTTGACAAGTTACACACAGAACACAATCTATGTCTAACTCCGGTATGAGGTTCGTTGACAAGTTACACACAGACTACAATCCATGTCTTACTCCGATATGAGGTTCGTTGACAAGTTACACACAGACTACGATCAATGTCTTACTCCGGTATGAGGTTTGTTGACAAGTTACACGCAGACTACAATCCATGTCTTACTCCGGTATGAGGCTCGTTGACAAGTTACACACAGACCACAATCCATGTCTTACTCCGGTATGAGGCTCGTTGACAAGTTACACACTGACTACAATCCATGTCTTACTCCGGTATGAGGCTCGTTGAGAAGTTACACACAGACTACAATCCATGTCTTACTCCGGTATGAGGTTGTTGTCAAGCTACACACAGACTACAATCCATGTCTTACTCCGGTATATGAGGTTTGTTGACAAGTTACACACAGACTACAATCCATGTCTTACTCTGGTATGAGGTTTGTTGACAAGTTACACACAGACTACAATCCATGTCTTACTCCGGTATGAGGTTCGTTGACAAGTTACACACATACCACAATCCATGTCTTACTCCGGTATGAGGCTCGTTGACAACTTACACGCAGACTACAATCCATGTCTTACTCCGGTATGAGGTTCGTTGACAAGTTACACACAGACTATAATCCATGTCTTACTCCGGTATGAGGCTCGTTGACAAGTTAGACGCAGACTACAATCCATGTCTTACTCTGGTATGAGGTTTGTTGACAAGTTACACACTGACTACAATCCATGTCTTACTCCGGTATGAGGTTTGTTGACAAGTTACACGCAGACTACAATCCATGTCTTACTCTGTTATGAGGCTCGTTGACAAGTTACACACAGACTACAATCCATGTCTTACTCCGGTATGAGGCTCGTTGACAAGTTACACACAGACTACAATCCATGTCTTACTCCGATATGAGGTTCGTTGACAAGTTACACACAGAATACAATCCATGACTTACTCTGGTGTGAGGTTTGTTGACAAGTTACACACAGACTACAATCCATGTCTTACTCTGGTATGAGTTTCGTGGACAAGTTACACGTAGACTACAATCCATGTCTTACTCTGGTATGAGGTTTGTTGACAAGTTACACACAGACTACAATCCATGTCTTACTCCAGTATGAGGCTTGTTGACAAGTTACACACAGACCACAATCTATGTCTAACTCCGGTATGAGGTTCGTTGACAAGTTACACACAGACTACAATCCATGTCTTACTCTGATATGAGGTTCGTTGACAAGTTACACACAGACTACGATCAATGTCTTACTCCGGTATGAGGCTCGTTGACAAGTTACACACAGACCACAATCCATGTCTTACTCCGGTATGAGGCTCGTTGACAAGTTACACACTCACTACAATCTATGTCTTACTCCGGTATGAGGCTCGTTGACAAGTTACACACAGACTACAATCCGTTTTACTCCGGTATGAGGTTGTTGTCAAGTTACACACAGACTACAATCCATGTCTTACTCCGGTATGAGGTTCGTTGACAAGTTACACGCAGACTACAATCCATGTCTTACTCCGGTATGAGGCTCGTTGACAAGTTACAAAAAGACCACAATCCATGTCTTACTCCAGTATGAGGCTCGTTGACAAGTTACACACAGACTACAATCCATGTCTTACTCCGGTATGAGGCTCGTTGACAAGTTACACACAGACTACAATCCATGTCTTACTCCGATATGAGGTTCGTTGACAAGTTACACACAGAATACAATCCATGTCTTACTCTGGTGTGAGGTTTGTTGACAAGTTATACGCAGACTACAATCCATGTCTTACTCCGGTATATGAGGTTTGTTGACAAGTTACACACAGACTACAATCCATGTCTTACTCTGGTATGAGGTTTGTTGACAAGTTACACACAGACTACAATCCATGTCTTACTCCGGTATGAGGTTCGTTGACAAGTTACACACATACCACAATCCATGTCTTACTCCGGTATGAGGCTCGTTGACAACTTACACGCAGACTACAATCCATGTCTTACTCCGGTATGAGGTTCATTGACAAGTTACACACAGACTATAATCCATGTCTTACTCCGGTATGAGGCTCGTGGACAAGTTAGACGCAGACTACAATCCATGTCTTACTCTGGTATGAGGTTTGTTGACAAGTTACACACTGACTACAATCCATGTCTTACTCCGGTATGAGGTTTGTTGACAAGTTACACGCAGACTACAATCCATGTCTTACTCTGGTATGAGGCTCGTTGACAAGTTACACACAGACCACAATCCATGTCTTACTCCGGTATGAGGCTCGTTGACAAGTTACACACAGGCTACAATCCATGTCTTACTCCGGTATGAGGCTCGTTGACAAGTTACACACAGACTACAATCCATGTCTTACTCCAGTATGAGGCTCGTTGACAAGTTACACACAGACTACAATCCATGTCTTACTCCGGTATGAGGCTCGTTGACAAGTTACACACAGACTACAATCCATGTCTTACTCCGATATGAGGTTCGTTGACAAGTTACACACAGAATACAATCCATGACTTACTCTGGTGTGAGGTTTGTTGACAAGTTACACACAGACTACAATCCATGTCTTACTCTGGTATGAGGTTCGTGGACAAGTTACACGTAGACTACAATCCATGTCTTACTCTGGTATGAGGTTTGTTGACAAGTTACACACAGACTACAATCCATGTCTTACTCCAGTATGAGGCTTGTTGACAAGTTACACACAGACCACAATCTATGTCTAACTCCGGTATGAGGTTCGTTGACAAGTTACACACAGACTACAATCCATGTCTTACTCCGATATGAGGTTCGTTGACAAGTTACACACAGACTACGATCAATGTCTTACTCCGGTATGAGGTTTGTTGACAAGTTACACGCAGACTACAATCCATGTCTTACTCCGGTATGAGGCTCGTTGACAAGTTACACGCAGACCACAATCCATGTCTTACTCCGGTATGAGGCTCGTTGACAAGTTACACACTGACTACAATCCATGTCTTACTCCGGTATGAGGCTCGTTGACAAGTTACACACAGACTACAATCCATGTCTTACTCCGGTATGAGGTTGTTGTCATGTTATACACAGACTACAATCCATGTCTTACTCCGGTATGAGGTTCGTTGACAAGTTACACGCAGACTACAATCCATGTCTTACTCCGGTATGAGGCTCGTTGACAAGTTACAAAAAGACCACAATCCATGTCTTACTCCAGTATGAGGCTCGTTGACAAGTTACACACAGACTACAATCCATGTCTTACTCCGGTATGAGGCTCATTGACAAGTTACACACAGACTACAATCCATGTCTTACTCCGATATGAGGTTCGTTGACAAGTTACACACAGAATACAATCCATGTCTTACTCTGGTGTGAGGTTTGTTGACAAGTTATACGCAGACTACAATCCATGTCTTACTCCGGTATATGAGGTTTGTTGACAAGTTACACACAGACTACAATCCATGTCTTACTCTGGTATGAGGTTCGTGGACAAGTTACACGTAGACTACCATCCATGTCTTACTCTGGTATGATGTTTGTTGACAAGTTACACGCAGACTACAATCCATGTCTTACTCCAGTATGAGGCTTGTTGACAAGATACATGCAGATTACAATCCATGTCTTTCTCCAGTATGAGGCTCGTTGACAATTTACACACAGACCACAATCTATGTCTAACTCCGGTATGAGGTTCGTTGACATGTTACACACAGACTACAATCCATGTTTTACTCCGATATGAGGTTCGTTGACAAGTTACACATAGACTACGATCAATGTCTTACTCCGGTATGAGGTTTGTTGACAAGTTACACACAGACTACAATCCATGTCTTACACCGGTATGAGGTTTGTTGACAAGATACACGCAGACTACAATCCATGTCTTACTCCAGTATGAGGCTTGTTGACAAGACACACGCAGACTACAATCCATGTCTTACTCTGGAGTGAGGCTTGTTGACAAGTTACACACAGACTACAATCCATGTCTTACTCCGGTATGAGGTTTGTTGACAAGTTACACGCAGACTACAATCCAGGTCTTACTCTGGTATGAGGTTTGTTGACAAGATACACACAGACTACAATTCATGTCTTACTCTGGTGTGAGGTTTGTTGACAAGATACACACAGACTACAATCCATGTCTTAATCCGGTATGAGGCTCGTTGACAAGTTACACACAGACTACAATCCATGTCTTACTCCGGTATGAGGCTCGTTGACAATTTACACACAGACTACAGTCCATGTCTTACTCCAGTAAGAGGTTTCTTGACAAGATACATACAGACTACAATCCATGTCTCACTCCGGTATGAGGCTCGTTGACAAGTTACACACAGACTACAATCCATGTCTTACTCCGGTATGAGGCTCGTTGACAAGTTACACACAGACTACAATCCATGTCTTACTCCGGTATGAGGCTCGTTGACAAGTTACACACAGACTACAATCCATGTCTTACTCCAGTATGAGGTTTGTTGACAAGTTACACACAGACTACAATCCATGTCTTACTCCAGTATGAGGTTTCTTGACAAGTTACACGCAGACTACAATCCATGTCTTACTCCAGTATGAGGTTTGTTGACAAGTTACACACAGACTACAATCCATGTCTTACTCCGGTATGAGGTTTGTTGACAAGTTACACACAGACTACAATCCATGTCTTACTCCGGTATGAGGTTTGTTGACAAGTTACACACAGACTACAATCCATGTCTTACTCCAGTATGAGGTTTCTTGACAAGTTACACACAGACTACAATCCATGTCTTACTCCGGTATGAGGTTTGTTGACAAGTTACACACAGACTACAATCCATGTCTTACTCTGGTGTGAGGTTTGTTGACAAGTTACACGCAGACTACAATCCAGGTCTTACTCTGGTATGAGGTTTGTTGACAAGATACACACAGACTACAATTCATGTCTTACTCTGGTGTGAGGTTTGTTGACAAGATACACACAGACTACAATCCATGTCTTAATCCGGTATGAGGCTCGTTGACAAGTTACACACAGACTACAATCCATGTCTTACTCCGGTATGAGGCTCGTTGACAATTTACACACAGACTACAGTCCATGTCTTACTCCAGTAAGAGGTTTCTTGACAAGATACATACAGACTACAATCCATGTCTCACTCCGGTATGAGGCTCGTTGACAAGTTACACACAGACTACAATCCATGTCTTACTCCGGTATGAGGCTCGTTGACAAGTTACACACAGACTACAATCCATGTCTTACTCCGGTATGAGGCTCGTTGACAAGTTACACACAGACTACAATCCATGTCTTACTCCAGTATGAGGTTTGTTGACAAGTTACACACAGACTACAATCCATGTCTTACTCCAGTATGAGGTTTCTTGACAAGTTACACGCAGACTACAATCCATGTCTTACTCCAGTATGAGGTTTGTTGACAAGTTACACACAGACTACAATCCATGTCTTACTCCGGTATGAGGTTTGTTGACAAGTTACACACAGACTACAATCCATGTCTTACTCCGGTATGAGGTTTGTTGACAAGTTACACACAGACTACAATCCATGTCTTACTCCAGTATGAGGTTTCTTGACAAGTTACACACAGACTACAATCCATGTCTTACTCCGGTATGAGGTTTGTTGACAAGTTACACACAGACTACAATCCATGTCTTACTCTGGTGTGAGGTTTGTTGACAACTTACACGCAGACTACAATCCATGTCTTACTCCGGTATGAGGTTCGTTGACAAGTTACACACAGACTATGATCCATGTCTTACTCCGGTATGAGGCTCGTTGACAAGTTAGACGCAGACTACAATCCATGTCTTACTCTGGTATGAGGTTTGTTGACAAGTTACACACTGACTACAATCCATGTCTTACTCCGGTATGAGGTTTGTTGACAAGTTACACGCAGACTACAATCCATGTCTTATTCTGGTATGAGGCTCGTTGACAAGTTACACACAGACCACAATCCATGTCTTACTCCGGTATGAGGCTCGTTGACAAGTTACACACAGGCTACAATCCATGTCTTACTCCGGTATGAGGCTCGTTGACAAGTTACACACAGACTACAATCCATGTCTTACTCCAGTATGAGGCTCGTTGACAAGTTACACACAGACTACAATCCATGTCTTACTCCGGTATGAGGCTCGTTGACAAGTTACACACAGACTACAATCCATGTCTTACTCCGATATGAGGTTCGTTGACAAGTTACACACAGAATACAATCCATGACTTACTCTGGTGTGAGGTTTGTTCACAAGTTACACACAGACTACAATCCATGTCTTACTCTGGTATGAGGTTCGTGGACAAGTTACACGTAGACTACAATCCATGTCTTACTCTGGTATGAGGTTTGTTGACAAGTTACACACAGACTACAATCCATGTCTTACTCCAGTATGAGGCTTGTTGACAAGTTACACACAGACCACAATCTATGTCTAACTCCGGTATGAGGTTCGTTGACAAGTTACACACAGACTACAATCCATGTCTTACTCCGATATGAGGTTCGTTGACAAGTTACACACAGACTACGATCAATGTCTTACTCCGGTATGAGGCTCGTTGACAAGTTACACACAGACCACAATCCATGTCTTACTCCGGTATGAGGCTCGTTGACAAGTTACACACTGACTACAATCCATGTCTTACTCCGGTATGAGGCTCGTTGACAAGTTACACACAGACTACAATCCATGTCTTACTCCGGTATGAGGTTGTTGTCAAGTTACACACAGACTACAATCCATGTCTTACTCTGGTATGAGGTTCGTTGACAAGTTACACGCAGACTACAATCCATGTCTTACTCCGGTATGAGGCTCGTTGACAAGTTACAAAAAGACCACAATCCATGTCTTACTCCAGTATGAGGCTCGTTGACAAGTTACACACAGACTACAATCCATGTCTTACTCCGGTATGAGGCTCGTTGACAAGTTACACACAGACTACAATCCATGTCTTACTCCGATATGAGGTTCGTTGACAAGTTACACACAGAATACAATCCATGTCTTACTCTGGTGTGAGGTTTGTTGACAAGTTATACGCAGACTACAATCCATGTCTTACTCCGGTATATGAGGTTTGTTGACAAGTTACACACAGACTACAATCCATGTCTTACTCTGGTATGAGGTTTGTTGACAAGTTACACACAGACTACAATCCATGTCTTACTCCGGTATGAGGTTCGTTGACAAGTTACACACATACCACAATCCATGTCTTACTCCGGTATGAGGCTCGTTGACAACTTACACGCAGACTACAATCCATGTCTTACTCCGGTATGAGGTTCGTTGACAAGTTACACACAGACTATAATCCATGTCTTACTCCGGTATGAGGCTCGTTGACAAGTTAGACGCAGACTACAATCCATGTCTTACTCTGGTATGAGGTTTGTTGACAATTTACACACTGACTACAATCCATGTCTTACTCCGGTATGAGGTTTGTTGACAAGTTACACGCAGACTACAATCCATGTCTTACTCTGGTATGAGGCTCGTTGACAAGTTACACACAGACCACAATCCATGTCTTACTCCGGTATGAGGCTCGTTGACAAGTTACACACAGGCTACAATCCATGTTTTACTCCGGTATGAGGCTCGTTGACAAGTTACACACAGACTACAATCCATGTCTTACTCCAGTATGAGGCTCGTTGACAAGTTACACACAGACTACAATCCATGTCTTACTCCGGTATGAGGCTCGTTGACAAGTTACACACAGACTACAATCCATGTCTTACTCCGATATGAGGTTCGTTGACAAGTTACACACAGAATACAATCCATGACTTACTCTGGTGTGAGGTTTGTTGACAAGTTACACACAGACTACAATCCATGTCTTACTCTGGTATGAGGTTCGTGGACAAGTTACACGTAGACTACAATCCATGTCTTACTCTGGTATGAGGTTTGTTGACAAGTTACACACAGACTACAATCCATGTCTTACTCCAGTATGAGGCTTGTTGACAAGTTACACACAGACCACAATCTATGTCTAACTCCGGTATGAGGTTCGTTGACAAGTTACACACAGACTACAATCCATGTCTTACTCCGATATGAGGTTCGTTGACAAGTTACACACAGACTACGATCAATGTCTTACTCCGGTATGAGGTTTGTTGACAAGTTACACGCAGACTACAATCCATGTCTTACTCCGGTATGAGGCTCGTTGACAAGTTACACACAGACCACAATCCATGTCTTACTCCGGTATGAGGCTCGTTGACAAGTTACACACTGACTACAATCCATGTCTTACTCCGGTATGAGGCTCGTTGACAAGTTACACACAGACTACAATCCATGTCTTACTCCGGTATGAGGTTGTTGTCAAGTTACACACAGACTACAATCCATGTCTTACTCCGGTATGAGGTTCGTTGACAAGTTACACGCAGACTACAATCCATGTCTTACTCCGGTATGAGGCTCGTTGACAAGTTACACACAGACTACAATCCATGTCTTACTCCGATATGAGGTTCGTTGACAAGTTACACACAGAATACAATCCATGTCTTACTCTGGTGTGAGGTTTGTTGACAAGTTATACGCAGACTACAATCCATGTCTTACTCCGGTATATGAGGTTTCTTGACAAGTTACACACAGACTACAATCCATGTCTTACTCTGGTATGAGGTTCGTGGACAAGTTACACGTAGACTACCATCCATGTCTTACTCCAGTATGAGGCTTGTTGACAAGATACATGCAGATTACAATCCATGTCTTTCTCCAGTATGAGGCTCGTTGACAATTTACACACAGACCACAATCTATGTCTAACTCCGGTATGAGGTTCGTTGACATGTTACACACAGACTACAATCCATGTTTTACTCCGATATGAGGTTCGTTGACAAGTTACACACAGACTACAATCCATGTCTTACTCCAGTATGAGGTTCGTTGACAAGTTACACATAGACTACGATCAATGTCTTACTCCGGTATGAGGTTTGTTGACAAGTTACACACAGACTACAATCCATGTCTTACACCGGTATGAGGTTTGTTGACAAGATACACGCAGACTACAATCCATGTCTTACTCCAGTATGAGGCTTGTTGACAAGACACACGCAGACTACAATCCATGTCTTACTCTGGAGTGAGGCTTGTTGACAAGTTACACACAGACTACAATCCATGTCTTACTCCGGTATGAGGTTTGTTGACAAGTTACACGCAGACTACAATCCAGGTCTTACTCTGGTATGAGGTTTGTTGACAAGATACACACAGACTACAATTCATGTCTTACTCTGGTGTGAGGTTTGTTGACAAGATACACACAGACTACAATCCATGTCTTAATCCGGTATGAGGCTCGTTGACAAGTTACACACAGACTACAGTCCATGTCTTACTCCAGTAAGAGGTTTCTTGACAAGATACATACAGACTACAATCCATGTCTCACTCCGGTATGAGGCTCGTTGACAAGTTACACACAGACTACAATCCATGTCTTACTCCGGTATGAGGCTCGTTGACAAGTTACACACAGACTACAATCCATGTCTTACTCCGGTATGAGGCTCGTTGACAAGTTACACACAGACTACAATCCATGTCTTACTCCAGTATGAGGTTTGTTGACAAGTTACACGCAGACTACAATCCATGTCTTACTCCAGTATGAGGTTTGTTGACAAGTTACACACAGACTACAATCCATGTCTTACTCCGGTGTGAGGTTTGTTGACAAGTTACACACAGACTACAATCCATGTCTTACTCCGGTATGAGGTTTGTTGACAAGTTACACACAGACTACAATCCATGTCTTACTCCAGTATGAGGTTTCTTGACAAGTTACACACAGACTACAATCCATGTCTTACTCCGGTATGAGGTTTGTTGACAAGTTACACACAGACTACAATCCATGTCTTACTCTGGTGTGAGGTTTGTTGACAAGTTACACACAGACTACAATCCATGTCTTACTCTGGTGTGAGGTTTGTTGACAAGTTACACGCAGACTACAATCCATGTCTTACTCCAGTATGAGGTTTGTTGACAAGTTACACACAGACTACAATCCATGTCTTACTCCGGTATGAGGTTTGTTGACAAGTTACACGCAGACTACAATCCATGTCTTACTCTGGTATGAGGTTTGTTGACAAGATACACACAGACTACAATTCATGTCTTAATCCGGTATGAGGCTCGTTGACAAGTTACACACATACCACAATCCATGTCTTACTCCGGTATGAGGCTCGTTGACAACTTACACGCAGACTACAATCCATGTCTTACTCCGGTATGAGGTTCGTTGACAAGTTACACACAGACTATAATCCATGTCTTACTCCGGTATGAGGCTCGTTGACAAGTTAGACGCAGACTACAATCCATGTCTTACTCTGGTATGAGGTTTGTTGACAAGTTACACACTGACTACAATCCATGTCTTACTCCGGTATGAGGTTTGTTGACAAGTTACATGCAGACTACAATCCATGTCTTACTCTGGTATGAGGCTCGTTGACAAGTTACACACAGACCACAATCCATGTCTTACTCCGGTATGAGGCTCGTTGACAAGTTACACACTGACTACAATCCATGTCTTACTCCGGTATGAGGCTCGTTGACAAGTTACACACAGACTACAATCCATGTCTTACTCCGGTATGAGGTTGTTGTCAAGTTACACACAGACTACAATCCATGTCTTACTCCGGTATGAGGTTCGTTGACAAGTTACACGCAGACTACAATCCATGTCTTACTCCGGTATGAGGCTCGTT
The DNA here is from genome assembly GCA_963383655.1 of Bathymodiolus septemdierum. NCBI lineage: Eukaryota > Metazoa > Mollusca > Bivalvia > Mytilida > Modiolidae > Bathymodiolus > Bathymodiolus septemdierum. The sequence goes on from OY726522.1 coordinate 83,162,938, forward strand.
GACAAGTTACACACAGACTACAATCCATGTCTTACTCCGATATGAGGTTCGTTGACAAGTTACACACAGAATACAATCCATGTCTTACTCTGGTGTGAGGTTTGTTGACAAGTTATACGCAGACTACAATCCATGTCTTACTCCGGTATATGAGGTTTCTTGACAAGTTACACACAGACTACAATCCATGTCTTACTCTGGTATGAGGTTCGTGGACAAGTTACACGTAGACTACCATCCATGTCTTACTCCAGTATGAGGCTTGTTGACAAGATACATGCAGATTACAATCCATGTCTTTCTCCAGTATGAGGCTCGTTGACAATTTACACACAGACCACAATCTATGTCTAACTCCGGTATGAGGTTCGTTGACATGTTACACACAGACTACAATCCATGTTTTACTCCGATATGAGGTTCGTTGACAAGTTACACATAGACTACGATCAATGTCTTACTCGGGTATGAGGTTTGTTGACAAGTTACACACAGACTACAATCCATGTCTTACACCGGTATGAGGTTTGTTGACAAGATACACGCAGACTACAATCCATATCTTACTCCAGTATGAGGCTTGTTGACAAGACACACGCAGACTACAATCCATGTCTTACTCTGGAGTGAGGCTTGTTGACAAGTTACACACAGACTACAATCCATGTCTTACTCCGGTATGAGGTTTGTTGACAAGTTACACGCAGACTACAATCCAGGTCTTACTCTGGTATGAGGTTTGTTGACAAGATACACACAGACTACAATTCATGTCTTACTCTGGTGTGAGGTTTGTTGACAAGATACACACAGACTACAATCCATGTCTTAATCCGGTATGAGGCTCGTTGACAAGTTACACACAGACTACAGTCCATGTCTTACTCCAGTAAGAGGTTTCTTGACAAGATACATACAGACTACAATCCATGTCTCACTCCGGTATGAGGCTCGTTGACAAGTTACACACAGACTACAATCCATGTCTTACTCCGGTATGAGGCTCGTTGACAAGTTACACACAGACTACAATCCATGTCTTACTCCAGTATGAGGTTTGTTGACAAGTTACACGCAGACTACAATCCATGTCTTACTCCAGTATGAGGTTTGTTGACAAGTTACACACAGACTACAATCCATGTCTTACTCCGGTGTGAGGTTTGTTGACAAGTTACACACAGACTACAATCCATGTCTTACTCCGGTATGAGGTTTGTTGACAAGTTACACACAGACTACAATCCATGTCTTACTCCAGTATGAGGTTTCTTGACAAGTTACACACAGACTACAATCCATGTCTTACTCCGGTATGAGGTTTGTTGACAAGTTACACACAGACTACAATCCATGTCTTACTCTGGTGTGAGGTTTGTTGACAAGTTACACACAGACTACAATCCATGTCTTACTCTGGTGTGAGGTTTGTTGACAAGTTACACGCAGACTACAATCCATGTCTTACTCCAGTATGAGGTTTGTTGACAAGTTACACACAGACTACAATCCATGTCTTACTCCGGTATGAGGTTTGTTGACAAGTTACACGCAGACTACAATCCATGTCTTACTCTGGTATGAGGTTTGTTGACAAGATACACACAGACTACAATTCATGTCTTAATCCGGTATGAGGCTCGTTGACAAGTTACACACATACCACAATCCATGTCTTACTCCGGTATGAGGCTCGTTGACAACTTACACGCAGACTACAATCCATGTCTTACTCCGGTATGAGGTTCGTTGACAAGTTACACACAGACTATAATCCATGTCTTACTCCGGTATGAGGCTCGTTGACAAGTTAGACGCAGACTACAATCCATGTCTTACTCTGGTATGAGGTTTGTTGACAAGTTACACACTGACTACAATCCATGTCTTACTCCGGTATGAGGTTTGTTGACAAGTTACACGCAGACTACAATCCATGTCTTACTCTGGTATGAGGCTCGTTGACAAGTTACACACAGACCACAATCCATGTCTTACTCCGGTATGAGGCTCGTTGACAAGTTACACACAGGCTACAATCCATGTTTTACTCCGGTATGAGGCTCGTTGACAAGTTACACACAGACTACAATCCATGTCTTACTCCAGTATGAGGCTCGTTGACAAGTTACACACAGACTACAATCCATGTCTTACTCCGGTATGAGGCTCGTTGACAAGTTACACACAGACTACAATCCATGTCTTACTCCGATATGAGGTTCGTTGACAAGTTACACACAGAATACAATCCATGACTTACTCTGGTATGAGGTTCGTGGACAAGTTACACGTAGACTACAATCCATGTCTTACTCTGGTATGAGGTTTGTTGACAAGTTACACACAGACTACAATCCATGTCTTACTCCAGTATGAGGCTTGTTGACAAGTTACACACAGACCACAATCTATGTCTAACTCCGGTATGAGGTTCGTTGACAAGTTACACACAGACTACAATCCATGTCTTACTCCGATATGAGGTTCGTTGACAAGTTACACACAGACTACGATCAATGTCTTACTCCGGTATGAGGCTCGTTGACAAGTTACACACAGACCACAATCCATGTCTTACTCCGGTATGAGGCTCGTTGACAAGTTACACACTGACTACAATCCATGTCTTACTCCGGTATGAGGCTCGTTGACAAGTTACACACAGACTACAATCCATGTCTTACTCCGGTATGAGGTTGTTGTCAAGTTACACACAGACTACAATCCATGTCTTACTCTGGTATGAGGTTCGTTGACAAGTTACACGCAGACTACAATCCATGTCTTACTCCGGTATGAGGCTCGTTGACAAGTTACAAAAAGACCACAATCCATGTCTTACTCCAGTATGAGGCTCGTTGACAAGTTACACACAGACTACAATCCATGTCTTACTCCGGTATGAGGCTCGTTGACAAGTTACACACAGACTACAATCCATGTCTTACTCCGATATGAGGTTCGTTGACAAGTTACACACAGAATACAATCCATGTCTTACTCTGGTGTGAGGTTTGTTGACAAGTTATACGCAGACTACAATCCATGTCTTACTCCGGTATATGAGGTTTGTTGACAAGTTACACACAGACTACAATCCATGTCTTACTCTGGTATGAGGTTTGTTGACAAGTTACACACAGACTACAATCCATGTCTTACTCCGGTATGAGGTTCGTTGACAAGTTACACACATACCACAATCCATGTCTTACTCCGGTATGAGGCTCGTTGACAACTTACACGCAGACTACAATCCATGTCTTACTCCGGTATGAGGTTCGTTGACAAGTTACACACAGACTATAATCCATGTCTTACTCCGGTATGAGGCTCGTTGACAAGTTAGACGCAGACTACAATCCATGTCTTACTCTGGTATGAGGTTTGTTGACAATTTACACACTGACTACAATCCATGTCTTACTCCGGTATGAGGTTTGTTGACAAGTTACACGCAGACTACAATCCATGTCTTACTCTGGTATGAGGCTCGTTGACAAGTTACACACAGACCACAATCCATGTCTTACTCCGGTATGAGGCTCGTTGACAAGTTACACACAGGCTGCAATCCATGTTTTACTCCGGTATGAGGCTCGTTGACAAGTTACACACAGACTACAATCCATGTCTTACTCCAGTATGAGGCTCGTTGACAAGTTACACACAGACTACAATCCATGTCTTACTCCGGTATGAGGCTCGTTGACAAGTTACACACAGACTACAATCCATGTCTTACTCCGATATGAGGTTCGTTGACAAGTTACACACAGAATACAATCCATGACTTACTCTGGTGTGAGGTTTGTTGACAAGTTACACACAGACTACAATCCATGTCTTACTCTGGTATGAGGTTCGTGGACAAGTTACACGTAGACTACAATCCATGTCTTACTCTGGTATGAGGTTTGTTGACAAGTTACACACAGACTACAATCCATGTCTTACTCCAGTATGAGGCTTGTTGACAAGTTACACACAGACCACAATCTATGTCTAACTCCGGTATGAGGTTCGTTGACAAGTTACACACAGACTACAATCCATGTCTTACTCCGATATGAGGTTCGTTGACAAGTTACACACAGACTACGATCAATGTCTTACTCCGGTATGAGGTTTGTTGACAAGTTACACGCAGACTACAATCCATGTCTTACTCCTGTATGAGGCTCGTTGACAAGTTACACACAGACCACAATCCATGTCTTACTCCGGTATGAGGCTCGTTGACAAGTTACACACTGACTACAATCCATGTCTTACTCCGGTATGAGGCTCGTTGACAAGTTACACACAGACTACAATCCATGTCTTACTCCTGTATGAGGTTGTTGTCAAGTTACACACAGACTACAATCCATGTCTTACTCCGGTATGAGGTTCGTTGACAAGTTACACGCAGACTACAATCCATGTCTTACTCCGGTATGAGGCTCGTTGACAAGTTACAAAAAGACCACAATCCATGTCTTACTCCAGTATGAGGCTCGTTGACAAGTTACACACAGACTACAATCCATGTCTTACTCCGGTATGAGGCTCGTTGACAAGTTACACACAGACTACAATCCATGTCTTACTCCGATATGAGGTTCGTTGACAAGTTACACACAGAATACAATCCATGTCTTACTCTGGTGTGAGGTTTGTTGACAAGTTATACGCAGACTACAATCCATGTCTTACTCCGGTATATGAGGTTTCTTGACAAGTTACACACAGACTACAATCCATGTCTTACTCTGGTATGAGGTTCGTGGACAAGTTACACGTAAACTACCATCCATGTCTTACTCCAGTATGAGGCTTGTTGACAAGATACATGCAGATTACAATCCATGTCTTTCTCCAGTATGAGGCTCGTTGACAATTTACACACAGACCACAATCTATGTCTAACTCCGGTATGAGATTCATTGACATGTTACACACAGACTACAATCCATGTTTTACTCCGATATGAGGTTTGTTGACAAGTTACACGCAGACTACAATCCATGTCTTACTCTGGTATGAGGTTTGTTGACAAGATACACACAGACTACAATTCATGTCTTACTCTGGTGTGAGGTTTGTTGACAAGATACACACAGACTACAATCCATGTCTTAATCCGGTATGAGGCTCGTTGACAAGATACACACAGACTACAATCCATGTCTTACTCCGGTATGAGGCTCGTTGACAAGTTACACACAGACTACAGTCCATGTCTTACTCCAGTAAGAGGTTTCTTGACAAGATACATACAGACTACAATCCATGTCTCACTCCGGTATGAGGCTCGTTGACAAGTTACACACAGACTACAATCCATGTCTTACTCCGGTATGAGGCTCGTTGACAAGTTACACACAGACTACAATCCATGTCTTACTCCGGTATGAGGCTCGTTGACAAGTTACACACAGACTACAATCCATGTCTTACTCCAGTATGAGGTTTGTTGACAAGTTACACACAGACTACAATCCATGTCTTACTCCAGTATGAGGTTTCTTGACAAGTTACACGCAGACTACAATCCATGTCTTACTCCGTTATGAGGTTTGTTGACAAGTTACACACAGACTACAATCCATGTCTTACTCCGGTATGAGGTTTGTTGACAAGTTACACACAGACTACAATCCATGTCTTACTCCAGTATGAGGTTTCTTGACATGTTACACACAGACTACAATCCATGTTTTACTCCGATATGAGGTTTGTTGACAAGTTACACGCAGACTACAATCCATGTCTTACTCTGGTATGAGGTTTGTTGACAAGATACACACAGACTACAATTCATGTCTTACTCTGGTGTGAGGTTTGTTGACAAGATACACACAGACTACAATCCATGTCTTAATCCGGTATGAGGCTCGTTGACAAGATACACACAGACTACAATCCATGTCTTACTCCGGTATGAGGCTCGTTGACAAGTTACACACAGACTACAGTCCATGTCTTACTCCAGTAAGAGGTTTCTTGACAAGATACATACAGACTACAATCCATGTCTCACTCCGGTATGAGGCTCGTTGACAAGTTACACACAGACTACAATCCATGTCTTACTCCGGTATGAGGCTCGTTGACAAGTTACACACAGACTACAATCCATGTCTTACTCCGGTATGAGGCTCGTTGACAAGTTACACACAGACTACAATCCATGTCTTACTCCAGTATGAGGTTTGTTGACAAGTTACACACAGACTACAATCCATGTCTTACTCCAGTATGAGGTTTCTTGACAAGTTACACACAGACTACAATCCATGTCTTACTCCGTTATGAGGTTTGTTGACAAGTTACACACAGACTACAATCCATGTCTTACTCCGGTATGAGGTTTGTTGACAAGTTACACACAGACTACAATCCATGTCTTACTCCAGTATGAGGTTTCTTGACAAGTTACACACAGACTACAATCCATGTCTTACTCCGGTATGAGGTTTGTTGACAAGTTACACACAGACTACAATCCATGTCTTACTCTGGTGTGAGGTTTGTTGACAAGTTACACACAGACTACAATCCATGTCTTACTCTGGTGTGAGGTTTGTTGACAAGTTACACGCAGACTACAATCCATGTCTTACTCCAGTATGAGGTTTGTTGACAAGTTACACACAGACTACAATCCATGTCTTACTCCGGTATGAGGTTTGTTGACAAGTTACACGCAGACTACAATCCATGTCTTACTCTGGTATGAGGTTTGTTGACAAGATACACACAGACTACAATTCATGTCTTACTCTGGTGTGAGGTTTGTTGACAAGATACACACAGACTACAATCCATGTCTTAATCCGGTATGAGGCTCGTTGACAAGTTACACACAGACTACAATCCATTTCTTACTCCGGTATGAGGTTTGTTGACAAGTTACACACAGACTACGATCAATGTCTTACTCCGGTATGAGGTTCGTTGACAAGTTACACGCAGATTACAATCCATGTCTTACTCCGGTATGAGGCTCGTTGACAAGTTACACGCAGACTACAATCCATGTCTTACTCCGGTATGAGGTTCGTTGACAAGTTACACGCAGACTACAATCCATGTCTTACTCTGGTATGAGGTTTGTTGACAAGTTACACACAGACTACGATCAATGTCTTACTCCAGTATGAGGTTTCTTGACAAGTTACACACAGACTACAATCCATGTCTTACTCCGGTATGAGGTTTGTTGACAAGTTACACACAGACTACGATCAATGTCTTACTCCGGTATGAGGTTCGTTGACAAGTTACACGCAGACTACAATCCATGTCTTACTCCGGTATGAGGCTCGTTGACAAGTTACACACAGACTACAATCCATGTCTTACTCCGGTATGAGGCTCGTTGACAAGTTACACACAGACTACAATCCATGTCTTACTCCAGTATGAGGTTTCTTGACAAGTTACACACAGACTACAATCCATGTCTTACTCCGGTATGAGGCTCGTTGACAAGATACACACAGACTACAATCCATGTCTTACTCTGGTGTGAGGTTTGTTGACAAGTTACACACAGACTACAATCCATGTCTTACTCCAGTATGAGGTTTCTTGACAAGTTACACACAGACTACAATCCATGTCTTACTCTGGTGTGAGGTTTGTTGACAAGTTACACACAGACTACAATCCATGTCTTACTCCGGTATGAGGTTTCTTGACAAGTTACACACAGACTACAATCCATGTCTTACTCCGGTATGAGGCTCGTTGACAAGTTACACACAGACTACAATCCATGTCTTACTCCAGTATGAGGTTTGTTGACAAGTTACACGCAGACTACAATCCATGTCTTACTCCAGTATGAGGTTTGTTGACAAGTTACACACAGACTACAATCCATGTCTTACTCCGGTGTGAGGTTTGTTGACAAGTTACACACAGACTACAATCCATGTCTTACTCCGGTATGAGGTTTGTTGACAAGTTACACACAGACTACAATCCATGTCTTACTCCAGTATGAGGTTTCTTGACAAGTTACACACAGACTACAATCCATGTCTTACTCCGGTATGAGGTTTGTTGACAAGTTACACACAGACTACAATCCATGTCTTACTCTGGTGTGAGGTTTGTTGACAAGTTACACACAGACTACAATCCATGTCTTACTCTGGTGTGAGGTTTGTTGACAAGTTACACGCAGACTACAATCCATGTCTTACTCCAGTATGAGGTTTGTTGACAAGTTACACACAGACTACAATCCATGTCTTACTCCGGTATGAGGTTTGTTGACAAGTTACACGCAGACTACAATCCATGTCTTACTCTGGTATGAGGTTTGTTGACAAGATACACACAGACTACAATTCATGTCTTAATCCGGTATGAGGCTCGTTGACAAGTTACACACATACCACAATCCATGTCTTACTCCGGTATGAGGCTCGTTGACAACTTACACGCAGACTACAATCCATGTCTTACTCCGGTATGAGGTTCGTTGACAAGTTACACACAGACTATAATCCATGTCTTACTCCGGTATGAGGCTCGTTAACAAGTTAGACGCAGACTACAATCCATGTCTTACTCTGGTATGAGGTTTGTTGACAAGTTACACACTGACTACAATCCATGTCTTACTCCGGTATGAGGTTTGTTGACAAGTTACACGCAGACTACAATCCATGTCTTACTCTGGTATGAGGCTCGTTGACAAGTTACACACAGACCACAATCCATGTCTTACTCCGGTATGAGGCTCGTTGACAAGTTACACACTGACTACAATCCATGTCTTACTCCGGTATGAGGCTCGTTGACAAGTTACACACAGACTACAATCCATGTCTTACTCCGGTATGAGGTTGTTGTCAAGTTACACACAGACTACAATCCATGTCTTACTCCGGTATGAGGTTCGTTGACAAGTTACACGCAGACTACAATCCATGTCTTACTCCGGTATGAGGCTCGTTGACAAGTTACACACAGACTACAATCCATGTCTTACTCCGATATGAGGTTCGTTGACAAGTTACACACAGAATACAATCCATGTCTTACTCTGGTGTGAGGTTTGTTGACAAGTTATACGCAGACTACAATCCATGTCTTACTCCGGTATATGAGGTTTCTTGACAAGTTACACACAGACTACAATCCATGTCTTACTCTGGTATGAGGTTCGTGGACAAGTTACACGTAGACTACCATCCATGTCTTACTCCAGTATGAGGCTTGTTGACAAGATACATGCAGATTACAATCCATGTCTTTCTCCAGTATGAGGCTCGTTGACAATTTACACACAGACCACAATCTATGTCTAACTCCGGTATGAGGTTCGTTGACATGTTACACACAGACTACAATCCATGTTTTACTCCGATATGAGGTTCGTTGACAAGTTACACATAGACTACGATCAATGTCTTACTCCGGTATGAGGTTTGTTGACAAGTTACACACAGACTACAATCCATGTCTTACACCGGTATGAGGTTTGTTGACAAGATACACGCAGACTACAATCCATATCTTACTCCAGTATGAGGCTTGTTGACAAGACACACGCAGACTACAATCCATGTCTTACTCTGGAGTGAGGCTTGTTGACAAGTTACACACAGACTACAATCCATGTCTTACTCCGGTATGAGGTTTGTTGACAAGTTACACGCAGACTACAATCCAGGTCTTACTCTGGTATGAGGTTTGTTGACAAGATACACACAGACTACAATTCATGTCTTACTCTGGTGTGAGGTTTGTTGACAAGATACACACAGACTACAATCCATGTCTTAATCCGGTATGAGGGTCGTTGACAAGTTACACACAGACTACAGTCCATGTCTTACTCCAGTAAGAGGTTTCTTGACAAGATACATACAGACTACAATCCATGTCTCACTCCGGTATGAGGCTCGTTGACAAGTTACACACAGACTACAATCCATGTCTTACTCCGGTATGAGGCTCGTTGACAAGTTACACACAGACTACAATCCATGTCTTACTCCGGTATGAGGCTCGTTGACAAGTTACACACAGACTACAATCCATGTCTTACTCCAGTATGAGGTTTGTTGACAAGTTACACGCAGACTACAATCCATGTCTTACTCCAGTATGAGGTTTGTTGACAAGTTACACACAGACTACAATCCATGTCTTACTCCGGTGTGAGGTTTGTTGACAAGTTACACACAGACTACAATCCATGTCTTACTCCGGTATGAGGTTTGTTGACAAGTTACACACAGACTACAATCCATGTCTTACTCCAGTATGAGGTTTCTTGACAAGTTACACACAGACTACAATCCATGTCTTACTCCGGTATGAGGTTTGTTGACAAGTTACACACAGACTACAATCCATGTCTTACTCTGGTGTGAGGTTTGTTGACAAGTTACACACAGACTACAATCCATGTCTTACTCTGGTGTGAGGTTTGTTGACAAGTTACACGCAGACTACAATCCATGTCTTACTCCAGTATGAGGTTTGTTGACAAGTTACACACAGACTACAATCCATGTCTTACTCCGGTATGAGGTTTGTTGACAAGTTACACGCAGACTACAATCCATGTCTTACTCTGGTATGAGGTTTGTTGACAAGATACACACAGACTACAATTCATGTCTTAATCCGGTATGAGGCTCGTTGACAAGTTACACACATACCACAATCCATGTCTTACTCCGGTATGAGGCTCGTTGACAACTTACACGCAGACTACAATCCATGTCTTACTCCGGTATGAGGTTCGTTGACAAGTTACACACAGACTATAATCCATGTCTTACTCCGGTATGAGGCTCGTTGACAAGTTAGACGCAGACTACAATCCATGTCTTACTCTGGTATGAGGTTTGTTGACAAGTTACACACTGACTACAATCCATGTCTTACTCCGGTATGAGGTTTGTTGACAAGTTACACGCAGACTACAATCCATGTCTTACTCTGGTATGAGGCTCGTTGACAAGTTACACACAGACCACAATCCATGTCTTACTCCGGTATGAGGCTCGTTGACAAGTTACACACAGGCTACAATCCATGTTTTACTCCGGTATGAGGCTCGTTGACAAGTTACACACAGACTACAATCCATGTCTTACTCCAGTATGAGGCTCGTTGACAAGTTACACACAGACTACAATCCATGTCTTACTCCGGTATGAGGCTCGTTGACAAGTTACACACAGACTACAATCCATGTCTTACTCCGATATGAGGTTCGTTGACAAGTTACACACAGAATACAATCCATGACTTACTCTGGTGTGAGGTTTGTTGACAAGTTACACACAGACTACAATCCATGTCTTACTCTGGTATGAGGTTCGTGGACAAGTTACACGTAGACTACAATCCATGTCTTACTCTGGTATGAGGTTTGTTGACAAGTTACACACAGACTACAATCCATGTCTTACTCCAGTATGAGGCTCGTTGACAAGTTACACACATACCACAATCCATGTCTTACTCCGGTATGAGGCTCGTTGACAACTTACACGCAGACTACAATCCATGTCTTACTCCGGTATGAGGTTCGTTGACAAGTTACACACAGACTATAATCCATGTCTTACTCCGGTATGAGGCTCGTTAACAAGTTAGACGCAGACTACAATCCATGTCTTACTCTGGTATGAGGTTTGTTGACAAGTTACACACTGACTACAATCCATGTCTTACTCCGGTATGAGGTTTGTTGACAAGTTACACGCAGACTACAATCCATGTCTTACTCTGGTATGAGGCTCGTTGACAAGTTACACACAGACCACAATCCATGTCTTACTCCGGTATGAGGCTCGTTGACAAGTTACACACTGACTACAATCCATGTCTTACTCCGGTATGAGGCTCGTTGACAAGTTACACACAGACTACAATCCATGTCTTACTCCGGTATGAGGTTGTTGTCAAGTTACACACAGACTACAATCCATGTCTTACTCCGGTATGAGGTTCGTTGACAAGTTACACGCAGACTACAATCCATGTCTTACTCCGGTATGAGGCTCGTTGACAAGTTACACACAGACTACAATCCATGTCTTACTCCGATATGAGGTTCGTTGACAAGTTACACACAGAATACAATCCATGTCTTACTCTGGTGTGAGGTTTGTTGACAAGTTATACGCAGACTACAATCCATGTCTTACTCCGGTATATGAGGTTTCTTGACAAGTTACACACAGACTACAATCCATGTCTTACTCTGGTATGAGGTTCGTGGACAAGTTACACGTAGACTACCATCCATGTCTTACTCCAGTATGAGGCTTGTTGACAAGATACATGCAGATTACAATCCATGTCTTTCTCCAGTATGAGGCTCGTTGACAATTTACACACAGACCACAATCTATGTCTAACTCCGGTATGAGGTTCGTTGACATGTTACACACAGACTACAATCCATGTTTTACTCCGATATGAGGTTCGTTGACAAGTTACACATAGACTACGATCAATGTCTTACTCCGGTATGAGGTTTGTTGACAAGTTACACACAGACTACAATCCATGTCTTACACCGGTATGAGGTTTGTTGACAAGATACACGCAGACTACAATCCATATCTTACTCCAGTATGAGGCTTGTTGACAAGACACACGCAGACTACAATCCATGTCTTACTCTGGAGTGAGGCTTGTTGACAAGTTACACACAGACTACAATCCATGTCTTACTCCGGTATGAGGTTTGTTGACAAGTTACACGCAGACTACAATCCAGGTCTTACTCTGGTATGAGGTTTGTTGACAAGATACACACAGACTACAATTCATGTCTTACTCTGGTGTGAGGTTTGTTGACAAGATACACACAGACTACAATCCATGTCTTAATCCGGTATGAGGGTCGTTGACAAGTTACACACAGACTACAGTCCATGTCTTACTCCAGTAAGAGGTTTCTTGACAAGATACATACAGACTACAATCCATGTCTCACTCCGGTATGAGGCTCGTTGACAAGTTACACACAGACTACAATCCATGTCTTACTCCGGTATGAGGCTCGTTGACAAGTTACACACAGACTACAATCCATGTCTTACTCCGGTATGAGGCTCGTTGACAAGTTACACACAGACTACAATCCATGTCTTACTCCAGTATGAGGTTTGTTGACAAGTTACACGCAGACTACAATCCATGTCTTACTCCAGTATGAGGTTTGTTGACAAGTTACACACAGACTACAATCCATGTCTTACTCCGGTGTGAGGTTTGTTGACAAGTTACACACAGACTACAATCCATGTCTTACTCCGGTATGAGGTTTGTTGACAAGTTACACACAGACTACAATCCATGTCTTACTCCAGTATGAGGTTTCTTGACAAGTTACACACAGACTACAATCCATGTCTTACTCCGGTATGAGGTTTGTTGACAAGTTACACACAGACTACAATCCATGTCTTACTCTGGTGTGAGGTTTGTTGACAAGTTACACACAGACTACAATCCATGTCTTACTCTGGTGTGAGGTTTGTTGACAAGTTACACGCAGACTACAATCCATGTCTTACTCCAGTATGAGGTTTGTTGACAAGTTACACACAGACTACAATCCATGTCTTACTCCGGTATGAGGTTTGTTGACAAGTTACACGCAGACTACAATCCATGTCTTACTCTGGTATGAGGTTTGTTGACAAGATACACACAGACTACAATTCATGTCTTAATCCGGTATGAGGCTCGTTGACAAGTTACACACATACCACAATCCATGTCTTACTCCGGTATGAGGCTCGTTGACAACTTACACGCAGACTACAATCCATGTCTTACTCCGGTATGAGGTTCGTTGACAAGTTACACACAGACTATAATCCATGTCTTACTCCGGTATGAGGCTCGTTGACAAGTTAGACGCAGACTACAATCCATGTCTTACTCTGGTATGAGGTTTGTTGACAAGTTACACACTGACTACAATCCATGTCTTACTCCGGTATGAGGTTTGTTGACAAGTTACACGCAGACTACAATCCATGTCTTACTCTGGTATGAGGCTCGTTGACAAGTTACACACAGACCACAATCCATGTCTTACTCCGGTATGAGGCTCGTTGACAAGTTACACACAGGCTACAATCCATGTTTTACTCCGGTATGAGGCTCGTTGACAAGTTACACACAGACTACAATCCATGTCTTACTCCAGTATGAGGCTCGTTGACAAGTTACACACAGACTACAATCCATGTCTTACTCCGGTATGAGGCTCGTTGACAAGTTACACACAGACTACAATCCATGTCTTACTCCGATATGAGGTTCGTTGACAAGTTACACACAGAATACAATCCATGACTTACTCTGGTGTGAGGTTTGTTGACAAGTTACACACAGACTACAATCCATGTCTTACTCTGGTATGAGGTTCGTGGACAAGTTACACGTAGACTACAATCCATGTCTTACTCTGGTATGAGGTTTGTTGACAAGTTACACACAGACTACAATCCATGTCTTACTCCAGTATGAGGCTTGTTGACAAGTTACACACAGACCACAATCTATGTCTAACTCCGGTATGAGGTTCGTTGACAAGTTACACACAGACTACAATCCATGTCTTACTCCGATATGAGGTTCGTTGACAAGTTACACACAGACTACGATCAATGTCTTACTCCGGTATGAGGCTCGTTGACAAGTTACACACAGACCACAATCCATGTCTTACTCCGGTATGAGGCTCGTTGACAAGTTACACACTGACTACAATCCATGTCTTACTCCGGTATGAGGCTCGTTGACAAGTTACACACAGACTACAATCCATGTCTTACTCCGGTATGAGGTTGTTGTCAAGTTACACACAGACTACAATCCATGTCTTACTCTGGTATGAGGTTCGTTGACAAGTTACACGCAGACTACAATCCATGTCTTACTCCGGTATGAGGCTCGTTGACAAGTTACAAAAAGACCACAATCCATGTCTTACTCCAGTATGAGGCTCGTTGACAAGTTACACACAGACTACAATCCATGTTTTACTCCGATATGAGGTTCGTTGACAAGTTACACATAGACTACGATCAATGTCTTACTCCGGTATGAGGTTTGTTGACAAGTTACACACAGACTACAATCCATGTCTTACACCGGTATGAGGTTTGTTGACAAGATACACGCAGACTACAATCCATATCTTACTCCAGTATGAGGCTTGTTGACAAGACACACGCAGACTACAATCCATGTCTTACTCTGGAGTGAGGCTTGTTGACAAGTTACACACAGACTACAATCCATGTCTTACTCCGGTATGAGGTTTGTTGACAAGTTACACGCAGACTACAATCCAGGTCTTACTCTGGTATGAGGTTTGTTGACAAGATACACACAGACTACAATTCATGTCTTACTCTGGTGTGAGGTTTGTTGACAAGATACACACAGACTACAATCCATGTCTTAATCCGGTATGAGGCTCGTTGACAAGTTACACACAGACTACAGTCCATGTCTTACTCCAGTAAGAGGTTTCTTGACAAGATACATACAGACTACAATCCATGTCTCACTCCGGTATGAGGCTCGTTGACAAGTTACACACAGACTACAATCCATGTCTTACTCCGGTATGAGGCTCGTTGACAAGTTACACACAGACTACAATCCATGTCTTACTCCGGTATGAGGCTCGTTGACAAGTTACACACAGACTACAATCCATGTCTTACTCCAGTATGAGGTTTGTTGACAAGTTACACGCAGACTACAATCCATGTCTTACTCCAGTATGAGGTTTGTTGACAAGTTACACACAGACTACAATCCATGTCTTACTCCGGTGTGAGGTTTGTTGACAAGTTACACACAGACTACAATCCATGTCTTACTCCGGTATGAGGTTTGTTGACAAGTTACACACAGACTACAATCCATGTCTTACTCCAGTATGAGGTTTCTTGACAAGTTACACACAGACTACAATCCATGTCTTACTCCGGTATGAGGTTTGTTGACAAGTTACACACAGACTACAATCCATGTCTTACTCTGGTGTGAGGTTTGTTGACAAGTTACACACAGACTACAATCCATGTCTTACTCTGGTGTGAGGTTTGTTGACAAGTTACACGCAGACTACAATCCATGTCTTACTCCAGTATGAGGTTTGTTGACAAGTTACACACAGACTACAATCCATGTCTTACTCCGGTATGAGGTTTGTTGACAAGTTACACGCAGACTACAATCCATGTCTTACTCTGGTATGAGGTTTGTTGACAAGATACACACAGACTACAATTCATGTCTTAATCCGGTATGAGGCTCGTTGACAAGTTACACACATACCACAATCCATGTCTTACTCCGGTATGAGGCTCGTTGACAACTTACACGCAGACTACAATCCATGTCTTACTCCGGTATGAGGTTCGTTGACAAGTTACACACAGACTATAATCCATGTCTTACTCCGGTATGAGGCTCGTTGACAAGTTAGACGCAGACTACAATCCATGTCTTACTCTGGTATGAGGTTTGTTGACAAGTTACACACTGACTACAATCCATGTCTTACTCCGGTATGAGGTTTGTTGACAAGTTACACGCAGACTACAATCCATGTCTTACTCTGGTATGAGGCTCGTTGACAAGTTACACACAGACCACAATCCATGTCTTACTCCGGTATGAGGCTCGTTGACAAGTTACACACAGGCTACAATCCATGTTTTACTCCGGTATGAGGCTCGTTGACAAGTTACACACAGACTACAATCCATGTCTTACTCCAGTATGAGGCTCGTTGACAAGTTACACACAGACTACAATCCATGTCTTACTCCGGTATGAGGCTCGTTGACAAGTTACACACAGACTACAATCCATGTCTTACTCCGATATGAGGTTCGTTGACAAGTTACACACAGAATACAATCCATGACTTACTCTGGTGTGAGGTTTGTTGACAAGTTACACACAGACTACAATCCATGTCTTACTCTGGTATGAGGTTCGTGGACAAGTTACACGTAGACTACAATCCATGTCTTACTCTGGTATGAGGTTTGTTGACAAGTTACACACAGACTACAATCCATGTCTTACTCCAGTATGAGGCTTGTTGACAAGTTACACACAGACCACAATCTATGTCTAACTCCGGTATGAGGTTCGTTGACAAGTTACACACAGACTACAATCCATGTCTTACTCCGATATGAGGTTCGTTGACAAGTTACACACAGACTACGATCAATGTCTTACTCCGGTATGAGGCTCGTTGACAAGTTACACACAGACCACAATCCATGTCTTACTCCGGTATGAGGCTCGTTGACAAGTTACACACTGACTACAATCCATGTCTTACTCCGGTATGAGGCTCGTTGACAAGTTACACACAGACTACAATCCATGTCTTACTCCGGTATGAGGTTGTTGTCAAGTTACACACAGACTACAATCCATGTCTTACTCTGGTATGAGGTTCGTTGACAAGTTACACGCAGACTACAATCCATGTCTTACTCCGGTATGAGGCTCGTTGACAAGTTACAAAAAGACCACAATCCATGTCTTACTCCAGTATGAGGCTCGTTGACAAGTTACACACAGACTACAATCCATGTCTTACTCCGGTATGAGGCTCGTTGACAAGTTACACACAGACTACAATCCATGTCTTACTCCGATATGAGGTTCGTTGACAAGTTACACACAGAATACAATCCATGTCTTACTCTGGTGTGAGGTTTGTTGACAAGTTATACGCAGACTACAATCCATGTCTTACTCCGGTATATGAGGTTTGTTGACAAGTTACACACAGACTACAATCCATGTCTTACTCTGGTATGAGGTTTGTTGACAAGTTACACACAGACTACAATCCATGTCTTACTCCGGTATGAGGTTCGTTGACAAGTTACACACATACCACAATCCATGTCTTACTCCGGTATGAGGCTCGTTGACAACTTACACGCAGACTACAATCCATGTCTTACTCCGGTATGAGGTTCGTTGACAAGTTACACACAGACTATAATCCATGTCTTACTCCGGTATGAGGCTCGTTGACAAGTTAGACGCAGACTACAATCCATGTCTTACTCTGGTATGAGGTTTGTTGACAATTTACACACTGACTACAATCCATGTCTTACTCCGGTATGAGGTTTGTTGACAAGTTACACGCAGACTACAATCCATGTCTTACTCTGGTATGAGGCTCGTTGACAAGTTACACACAGACCACAATCCATGTCTTACTCCGGTATGAGGCTCGTTGACAAGTTACACACAGGCTGCAATCCATGTTTTACTCCGGTATGAGGTTTCTTGACAAGTTACACACAGACTACAATCCATGTCTTACTCCAGTATGAGGCTCGTTGACAAGTTACACACAGACTACAATCCATGTCTTACTCCGGTATGAGGCTCGTTGACAAGTTACACACAGACTACAATCCATGTCTTACTCCGATATGAGGTTCGTTGACAAGTTACACACAGAATACAATCCATGACTTACTCTGGTGTGAGGTTTGTTGACAAGTTACACACAGACTACAATCCATGTCTTACTCTGGTATGAGGTTCGTGGACAAGTTACACGTAGACTACAATCCATGTCTTACTCTGGTATGAGGTTTGTTGACAAGTTACACACAGACTACAATCCATGTCTTACTCCAGTATGAGGCTTGTTGACAAGTTACACACAGACCACAATCTATGTCTAACTCCGGTATGAGGTTCGTTGACAAGTTACACACAGACTACAATCCATGTCTTACTCCGATATGAGGTTCGTTGACAAGTTACACACAGACTACGATCAATGTCTTACTCCGGTATGAGGCTCGTTGACAAGTTACACACAGACCACAATCCATGTCTTACTCCGGTATGAGGCTCGTTGACAAGTTACACACTGACTACAATCCATGTCTTACTCCGGTATGAGGCTCGTTGACAAGTTACACACAGACTACAATCCATGTCTTACTCGGGTATGAGGTTGTTGTCAAGTTACACACAGACTACAATCCATGTCTTACTCTGGTATGAGGTTCGTTGACAAGTTACACGCAGACTACAATCCATGTCTTACTCCGGTATGAGGCTCGTTGACAAGTTACAAAAAGACCACAATCCATGTCTTACTCCAGTATGAGGCTCGTTGACAAGTTACACACAGACTACAATCCATGTCTTACTCCGGTATGAGGCTCGTTGACAAGTTACACACAGACTACAATCCATGTCTTACTCCGATATGAGGTTCGTTGACAAGTTACACACAGAATACAATCCATGTCTTACTCTGGTGTGAGGTTTGTTGACAAGTTATACGCAGACTACAATCCATGTCTTACTCCGGTATATGAGGTTTGTTGACAAGTTACACACAGACTACAATCCATGTCTTACTCTGGTATGAGGTTTGTTGACAAGTTACACACAGACTACAATCCATGTCTTACTCCGGTATGAGGTTCGTTGACAAGTTACACACATACCACAATCCATGTCTTACTCCGGTATGAGGCTCGTTGACAACTTACACGCAGACTACAATCCATGTCTTACTCCGGTATGAGGTTCGTTGACAAGTTACACACAGACTATAATCCATGTCTTACTCCGGTATGAGGCTCGTTGACAAGTTAGACGCAGACTACAATCCATGTCTTACTCTGGTATGAGGTTTGTTGACAATTTACACACTGACTACAATCCATGTCTTACTCCGGTATGAGGTTTGTTGACAAGTTACACGCAGACTACAATCCATGTCTTACTCTGGTATGAGGCTCGTTGACAAGTTACACACAGACCACAATCCATGTCTTACTCCGGTATGAGGCTCGTTGACAAGTTACACACAGGCTGCAATCCATGTTTTACTCCGGTATGAGGCTCGTTGACAAGTTACACACAGACTACAATCCATGTCTTACTCCAGTATGAGGCTCGTTGACAAGTTACACACAGACTACAATCCATGTCTTACTCCGGTATGAGGCTCGTTGACAAGTTACACACAGACTACAATCCATGTCTTACTCCGATATGAGGTTCGTTGACAAGTTACACACAGAATACAATCCATGACTTACTCTGGTGTGAGGTTTGTTGACAAGTTACACACAGACTACAATCCATGTCTTACTCTGGTATGAGGTTCGTGGACAAGTTACACGTAGACTACAATCCATGTCTTACTCTGGTATGAGGTTTGTTGACAAGTTACACACAGACTACAATCCATGTCTTACTCCAGTATGAGGCTTGTTGACAAGTTACACACAGACCACAATCTATGTCTAACTCCGGTATGAGGTTCGTTGACAAGTTACACACAGACTACAATCCATGTCTTACTCCGATATGAGGTTCGTTGACAAGTTACACACAGACTACGATCAATGTCTTACTCCGGTATGAGGTTTGTTGACAAGTTACACGCAGACTACAATCCATGTCTTACTCCTGTATGAGGCTCGTTGACAAGTTACACACAGACCACAATCCATGTCTTACTCCGGTATGAGGCTCGTTGACAAGTTACACACTGACTACAATCCATGTCTTACTCCGGTATGAGGCTCGTTGACAAGTTACACACAGACTACAATCCATGTCTTACTCCTGTATGAGGTTGTTGTCAAGTTACACACAGACTACAATCCATGTCTTACTCCGGTATGAGGTTCGTTGACAAGTTACACGCAGACTACAATCCATGTCTTACTCCGGTATGAGGCTCGTTGACAAGTTACAAAAAGACCACAATCCATGTCTTACTCCAGTATGAGGCTCGTTGACAAGTTACACACAGACTACAATCCATGTCTTACTCCGGTATGAGGCTCGTTGACAAGTTACACACAGACTACAATCCATGTCTTACTCCGATATGAGGTTCGTTGACAAGTTACACACAGAATACAATCCATGTCTTACTCTGGTGTGAGGTTTGTTGACAAGTTATACGCAGACTACAATCCATGTCTTACTCCGGTATATGAGGTTTCTTGACAAGTTACACACAGACTACAATCCATGTCTTACTCTGGTATGAGGTTCGTGGACAAGTTACACGTAAACTACCATCCATGTCTTACTCCAGTATGAGGCTTGTTGACAAGATACATGCAGATTACAATCCATGTCTTTCTCCAGTATGAGGCTCGTTGACAATTTACACACAGACCACAATCTATGTCTAACTCCGGTATGAGGTTCGTTGACATGTTACACACAGACTACAATCCATGTTTTACTCCGATATGAGGTTTGTTGACAAGTTACACGCAGACTACAATCCATGTCTTACTCTGGTATGAGGTTTGTTGACAAGATACACACAGACTACAATTCATGTCTTACTCTGGTGTGAGGTTTGTTGACAAGATACACACAGACTACAATCCATGTCTTAATCCGGTATGAGGCTCGTTGACAAGATACACACAGACTACAATCCATGTCTTACTCCGGTATGAGGCTCGTTGACAAGTTACACACAGACTACAGTCCATGTCTTACTCCAGTAAGAGGTTTCTTGACAAGATACATACAGACTACAATCCATGTCTCACTCCGGTATGAGGCTCGTTGACAAGTTACACACAGACTACAATCCATGTCTTACTCCGGTATGAGGCTCGTTGACAAGTTACACACAGACTACAATCCATGTCTTACTCCGGTATGAGGCTCGTTGACAAGTTACACACAGACTACAATCCATGTCTTACTCCAGTATGAGGTTTGTTGACAAGTTACACACAGACTACAATCCATGTCTTACTCCAGTATGAGGTTTCTTGACAAGTTACACGCAGACTACAATCCATGTCTTACTCCGGTATGAGGTTTGTTGACAAGTTACACACAGACTACAATCCATGTCTTACTCCGGTATGAGGTTTGTTGACAAGTTACACACAGACTACAATCCATGTCTTACTCCAGTATGAGGTTTCTTGACAAGTTACACACAGACTACAATCCATGTCTTACTCCGGTATGAGGTTTGTTGACAAGTTACACACAGACTACAATCCATGTCTTACTCTGGTGTGAGGTTTGTTGACAAGTTACACACAGACTACAATCCATGTCTTACTCTGGTGTGAGGTTTGTTGACAAGTTACACGCAGACTACAATCCATGTCTTACTCCAGTATGAGGTTTGTTGACAAGTTACACACAGACTACAATCCATGTCTTACTCCGGTATGAGGTTTGTTGACAAGTTACACGCAGACTACAATCCATGTCTTACTCTGGTATGAGGTTTGTTGACAAGATACACACAGACTACAATTCATGTCTTACTCTGGTGTGAGGTTTGTTGACAAGATACACACAGACTACAATCCATGTCTTAATCCGGTATGAGGCTCGTTGACAAGTTACACACAGACTACAATCCATTTCTTACTCCGGTATGAGGTTTGTTGACAAGTTACACACAGACTACGATCAATGTCTTACTCCGGTATGAGGTTCGTTGACAAGTTACACGCAGACTACAATCCATGTCTTACTCCGGTATGAGGCTCGTTGACAAGTTACACGCAGACTACAATCCATGTCTTACTCCGGTATGAGGTTCGTTGACAAGTTACACGCAGACTACAATCCATGTCTTACTCTGGTATGAGGTTTGTTGACAAGTTACACACAGACTACGATCAATGTCTTACTCCAGTATGAGGTTTCTTGACAAGTTACACACAGACTACAATCCATGTCTTACTCCGGTATGAGGTTTGTTGACAAGTTACACACAGACTACGATCAATGTCTTACTCCGGTATGAGGTTCGTTGACAAGTTACACGCAGACTACAATCCATGTCTTACTCCGGTATGAGGCTCGTTGACAAGTTACACACAGACTACAATCCATGTCTTACTCCGGTATGAGGCTCGTTGACAAGTTACACACAGACTACAATCCATGTCTTACTCCAGTATGAGGTTTCTTGACAAGTTACACACAGACTACAATCCATGTCTTACTCCGGTATGAGGCTCGTTGACAAGATACACACAGACTACAATCCATGTCTTACTCTGGTGTGAGGTTTGTTGACAAGTTACACACAGACTACAATCCATGTCTTACTCCAGTATGAGGTTTCTTGACAAGTTACACACAGACTACAATCCATGTCTTACTCTGGTGTGAGGTTTGTTGACAAGTTACACACAGACTACAATCCATGTCTTACTCCGGTATGAGGTTTCTTGACAAGTTACACACAGACTACAATCCATGTCTTACTCCAGTATGAGGTTTCTTGACAAGTTACACACAGACTACAATCCATGTCTTACTCCGGTATGAGGCTCGTTGACAAGATACACACAGACTACAATCCATGTCTTACTCTGGTGTGAGGTTTGTTGACAAGTTACACACAGACTACAATCCATGTCTTACTCCGGTATGAGGTTTCTTGACAAGTTACACGCAGACTACAATCCATGTCTTACTCTGGTATGAGGTTTGTTCACAAGATACACACAGACTACAATCCATGTCTTACTCCGGTATGAGGTTTCTTGACAAGTTACACACAGACTACAATCCATGTCTTACTCCGGTATGAAGCTCGTTGACAAGTTACACACAGACTACAATCCATGTCTTACTCCGGTATGAGGCTCGTTGACAAGTTACACACAGACTACAATCCATGTCTTACTCCAGTATGAGGTTTCTTGACAAGTTACACACAGATTACAATCCATGTCTTACTCTGGTATGAAGCTCGTTGACAAGATACACACAGACTACAATCCATGTCTTACTCTGGTATGAGGCTCGTTGACAAGATACACACAGACTACAATCCATGTCTTACTCTGGTGTGAGGTTTGTTGACAAGTTACACACAGACTACAATCCATGTCTTACTCCAGTATGAGGTTTCTTGACAAGTTACACACAGACTACAATCCATGTCTTACTCTGGTGTGAGGTTTGTTGACAAGTTACACACAGACTACAATCCATGTCTTACTCCGGTATGAGGTTTCTTGACAAGTTACACACAGACTACAATCCATGTCTTACTCCAGTATGAGGTTTCTTGACAAGTTACACACAGACTACAATCCATGTCTTACTCCGGTATGAGGCTCGTTGACAAGATACACACAGACTACAATCCATGTCTTACTCTGGTGTGAGGTTTGTTGACAAGTTACACACAGACTACAATCCATGTCTTACTCCGGTATGAGGTTTCTTGACAAGTTACACGCAGACTACAATCCATGTCTTACTCTGGTATGAGGTTTGTTCACAAGATACACACAGACTACAATCCATGTCTTACTCCGGTATGAGGTTTCTTGACAAGTTACACACAGACTAAAATCCATGTCTTACTCCGGTATGAGGCTCGTTGACAAGTTACACACAGACTACAATCCATGTCTTACTCCGGTATGAGGCTCGTTGACAAGTTACACACAGACTACAATCCATGTCTTACTCCAGTATGAGGTTTCTTGACAAGTTACACACAGACTACAATCCATGTCTTACTCTGGTATGAAGCTCGTTGACAAGATACACACAGACTACAATCCATGTCTTACTCTGGTATGAAGCTCGTTGACAAGATACACACAGACTATAATCCATGTCTTACTCCGGTATGAGGTTTGTTGACAAGTTACACACAGACTACAATCCATGTCTTACTCCGGTATGAGGCTCGTTGACAAGTTACACACAGACTACAATCCATGTCTTACTCCAGTATGAGGTTTCTTGACAAGTTACACACAGACTACAATCCATGTCTTACTCCGGTATGAGGCTCGTTGACAAGATACACACAGACTACAATCCATGTCTTACTCTGGTGTGAGGTTTGTTGACAAGTTACACACAGACTACAATCCATGTCTTACTCCAGTATGAGGTTTCTTGACAAGTTACACACAGACTACAATCCATGTCTTACTCTGGTGTGAGGTTTGTTGACAAGTTACACACAGACTACAATCCATGTCTTACTCCGGTATGAGGTTTCTTGACAAGTTACACACAGACTACAATCCATGTCTTACTCCAGTATGAGGTTTCTTGACAAGTTACACACAGACTACAATCCATGTCTTACTCTGGTGTGAGGTTTGTTGACAAGTTACACACAGACTACAATCCATGTCTTACTCCGGTATGAGGTTTCTTGACAAGTTACACACAGACTACAATCCATGTCTTACTCCAGTATGAGGTTTCTTGACAAGTTACACACAGACTACAATCCATGTCTTACTCCGGTATGAGGCTCGTTGACAAGATACACACAGACTACAATCCATGTCTTACTCTGGTGTGAGGTTTGTTGACAAGTTACACACAGACTACAATCCATGTCTTACTCCGGTATGAGGTTTCTTGACAAGTTACACGCAGACTACAATCCATGTCTTACTCTGGTATGAGGTTTGTTCACAAGATACACACAGACTACAATCCATGTCTTACTCCGGTATGAGGTTTCTTGACAAGTTACACACAGACTACAATCCATGTCTTACTCCGGTATGAAGCTCGTTGACAAGTTACACACAGACTACAATCCATGTCTTACTCCGGTATGAGGCTCGTTGACAAGTTACACACAGACTACAATCCATGTCTTACTCCAGTATGAGGTTTCTTGACAAGTTACACACAGATTACAATCCATGTCTTACTCTGGTATGAAGCTCGTTGACAAGATACACACAGACTACAATCCATGTCTTACTCTGGTATGAGGCTCGTTGACAAGATACACACAGACTACAATCCATGTCTTACTCTGGTGTGAGGTTTGTTGACAAGTTACACACAGACTACAATCCATGTCTTACTCCAGTATGAGGTTTCTTGACAAGTTACACACAGACTACAATCCATGTCTTACTCTGGTGTGAGGTTTGTTGACAAGTTACACACAGACTACAATCCATGTCTTACTCCGGTATGAGGTTTCTTGACAAGTTACACACAGACTACAATCCATGTCTTACTCCAGTATGAGGTTTCTTGACAAGTTACACACAGACTACAATCCATGTCTTACTCCGGTATGAGGCTCGTTGACAAGATACACACAGACTACAATCCATGTCTTACTCTGGTGTGAGGTTTGTTGACAAGTTACACACAGACTACAATCCATGTCTTACTCCGGTATGAGGTTTCTTGACAAGTTACACGCAGACTACAATCCATGTCTTACTCTGGTATGAGGTTTGTTCACAAGATACACACAGACTACAATCCATGTCTTACTCCGGTATGAGGTTTCTTGACAAGTTACACACAGACTAAAATCCATGTCTTACTCCGGTATGAGGCTCGTTGACAAGTTACACACAGACTACAATCCATGTCTTACTCCGGTATGAGGCTCGTTGACAAGTTACACACAGACTACAATCCATGTCTTACTCCAGTATGAGGTTTCTTGACAAGTTACACACAGACTACAATCCATGTCTTACTCTGGTATGAAGCTCGTTGACAAGATACACACAGACTACAATCCATGTCTTACTCTGGTATGAAGCTCGTTGACAAGATACACACAGACTATAATCCATGTCTTACTCCGGTATGAGGTTTGTTGACAAGTTACACACAGACTACAATCCATGTCTTACTCCGGTATGAGGCTCGTTGACAAGTTACACACAGACTACAATCCATGTCTTACTCCAGTATGAGGTTTCTTGACAAGTTACACACAGACTACAATCCATGTCTTACTCCGGTATGAGGCTCGTTGACAAGATACACACAGACTACAATCCATGTCTTACTCTGGTGTGAGGTTTGTTGACAAGTTACACACAGACTACAATCCATGTCTTACTCCAGTATGAGGTTTCTTGACAAGTTACACACAGACTACAATCCATGTCTTACTCTGGTGTGAGGTTTGTTGACAAGTTACACACAGACTACAATCCATGTCTTACTCCGGTATGAGGTTTCTTGACAAGTTACACACAGACTACAATCCATGTCTTACTCCAGTATGAGGTTTCTTGACAAGTTACACACAGACTACAATCCATGTCTTACTCCGGTATGAGGCTCGTTGACAAGATACACACAGACTACAATCCATGTCTTACTCTGGTGTGAGGTTTGTTGACAAGTTACACACAGACTACAATCCATGTCTTACTCCGGTATGAGGTTTCTTGACAAGTTACACGCAGACTACAATCCATGTCTTACTCCGGTATGAGGTTCGTTGACAAGTTACACGCAGACTACAATCCATGTCTTACTCTGGTATGAGGTTTGTTGACAAGTTACACACAGACTACGATCAATGTCTTACTCCAGTATGAGGTTTCTTGACAAGTTACACACAGACTACAATCCATGTCTTACTCCGGTATGAGGTTTGTTGACAAGTTACACACAGACTACGATCAATGTCTTACTCCGGTATGAGGTTCGTTGACAAGTTACACGCAGACTACAATCCATGTCTTACTCCGGTATGAGGCTCGTTGACAAGTTACACACAGACTACAATCCATGTCTTACTCCGGTATGAGGCTCGTTGACAAGTTACACACAGACTACAATCCATGTCTTACTCCAGTATGAGGTTTCTTGACAAGTTACACACAGACTACAATCCATGTCTTACTCCGGTATGAGGCTCGTTGACAAGATACACACAGACTACAATCCATGTCTTACTCTGGTGTGAGGTTTGTTGACAAGTTACACACAGACTACAATCCATGTCTTACTCCAGTATGAGGTTTCTTGACAAGTTACACACAGACTACAATCCATGTCTTACTCTGGTGTGAGGTTTGTTGACAAGTTACACACAGACTACAATCCATGTCTTACTCCGGTATGAGGTTTCTTGACAAGTTACACACAGACTACAATCCATGTCTTACTCCAGTATGAGGTTTCTTGACAAGTTACACACAGACTACAATCCATGTCTTACTCCGGTATGAGGCTCGTTGACAAGATACACACAGACTACAATCCATGTCTTACTCTGGTGTGAGGTTTGTTGACAAGTTACACACAGACTACAATCCATGTCTTACTCCGGTATGAGGTTTCTTGACAAGTTACACGCAGACTACAATCCATGTCTTACTCTGGTATGAGGTTTGTTCACAAGATACACACAGACTACAATCCATGTCTTACTCCGGTATGAGGTTTCTTGACAAGTTACACACAGACTACAATCCATGTCTTACTCCGGTATGAAGCTCGTTGACAAGTTACACACAGACTACAATCCATGTCTTACTCCGGTATGAGGCTCGTTGACAAGTTACACACAGACTACAATCCATGTCTTACTCCAGTATGAGGTTTCTTGACAAGTTACACACAGATTACAATCCATGTCTTACTCTGGTATGAAGCTCGTTGACAAGATACACACAGACTACAATCCATGTCTTACTCTGGTATGAGGCTCGTTGACAAGATACACACAGACTACAATCCATGTCTTACTCTGGTGTGAGGTTTGTTGACAAGTTACACACAGACTACAATCCATGTCTTACTCCAGTATGAGGTTTCTTGACAAGTTACACACAGACTACAATCCATGTCTTACTCTGGTGTGAGGTTTGTTGACAAGTTACACACAGACTACAATCCATGTCTTACTCCGGTATGAGGTTTCTTGACAAGTTACACACAGACTACAATCCATGTCTTACTCCAGTATGAGGTTTCTTGACAAGTTACACACAGACTACAATCCATGTCTTACTCCGGTATGAGGCTCGTTGACAAGATACACACAGACTACAATCCATGTCTTACTCTGGTGTGAGGTTTGTTGACAAGTTACACACAGACTACAATCCATGTCTTACTCCGGTATGAGGTTTCTTGACAAGTTACACGCAGACTACAATCCATGTCTTACTCTGGTATGAGGTTTGTTCACAAGATACACACAGACTACAATCCATGTCTTACTCCGGTATGAGGTTTCTTGACAAGTTACACACAGACTAAAATCCATGTCTTACTCCGGTATGAGGCTCGTTGACAAGTTACACACAGACTACAATCCATGTCTTACTCCGGTATGAGGCTCGTTGACAAGTTACACACAGACTACAATCCATGTCTTACTCCAGTATGAGGTTTCTTGACAAGTTACACACAGACTACAATCCATGTCTTACTCTGGTATGAAGCTCGTTGACAAGATACACACAGACTACAATCCATGTCTTACTCTGGTATGAAGCTCGTTGACAAGATACACACAGACTATAATCCATGTCTTACTCCGGTATGAGGTTTGTTGACAAGTTACACACAGACTACAATCCATGTCTTACTCCGGTATGAGGCTCGTTGACAAGTTACACACAGACTACAATCCATGTCTTACTCCAGTATGAGGTTTCTTGACAAGTTACACACAGACTACAATCCATGTCTTACTCCGGTATGAGGCTCGTTGACAAGATACACACAGACTACAATCCATGTCTTACTCTGGTGTGAGGTTTGTTGACAAGTTACACACAGACTACAATCCATGTCTTACTCTGGTATGAGGTTTCTTGACAAGTTACACACAGACTAAAATCCATGTCTTACTCCGGTATGAGGCTCGTTGACAAGTTACACACAGACTACAATCCATGTCTTACTCCGGTATGAGGCTCGTTGACAAGTTACACACAGACTACAATCCATGTCTTACTCCAGTATGAGGTTTCTTGACAAGTTACACACAGACTACAATCCATGTCTTACTCTGGTATGAAGCTCGTTGACAAGATACACACAGACTACAATCCATGTCTTACTCTGGTATGAAGCTCGTTGACAAGATACACACAGACTATAATCCATGTCTTACTCCAGTATGAGGTTTCTTGACAAGTTACACACAGACTACAATCCATGTCTTACTCCGGTATGAGGCTCGTTGACAAGATACACACAGACTACAATCCATGTCTTACTCTGGTGTGAGGTTTGTTGACAAGTTACACACAGACTACAATCCATGTCTTACTCCAGTATGAGGTTTCTTGACAAGTTACACACAGACTACAATCCATGTCTTACTCTGGTGTGAGGTTTGTTGACAAGTTACACACAGACTACAATCCATGTCTTACTCCGGTATGAGGTTTCTTGACAAGTTACACACAGACTACAATCCATGTCTTACTCCAGTATGAGGTTTCTTGACAAGTTACACACAGACTACAATCCATGTCTTACTCCGGTATGAGGCTCGTTGACAAGATACACACAGACTACAATCCATGTCTTACTCTGGTGTGAGGTTTGTTGACAAGTTACACACAGACTACAATCCATGTCTTACTCCGGTATGAGGTTTCTTGACAAGTTACACGCAGACTACAATCCATGTCTTACTCTGGTATGAGGTTTGTTCACAAGATACACACAGACTACAATCCATGTCTTACTCCGGTATGATGTTTCTTGACAAGTTACACACAGACTACAATCCATGTCTTACTCCGGTATGAGGCTCGTTGACAAGTTACACACAGACTACAATCCATGTCTTACTCCGGTATGAGGCTCGTTGACAAGTTACACACAGACTACAATCCATGTCTTACTCCAGTATGAGGTTTCTTGACAAGTTACACACAGACTACAATCCATGTCTTACTCTGGTATGAAGCTCGTTGACAAGATACACACAGACTACAATCCATGTCTTACTCTGGTATGAGGCTCGTTGACAAGATACACACAGACTACAATCCATGTCTTACTCTGGTGTGAGGTTTGTTGACAAGTTACACACAGACTACAATCCATGTCTTACTCCAGTATGAGGTTTCTTGACAAGTTACACACAGACTACAATCCATGTCTTACTCTGGTGTGAGGTTTGTTGACAAGTTACACACAGACTACAATCCATGTCTTACTCCGGTATGAGGTTTCTTGACAAGTTACACACAGACTACAATCCATGTCTTACTCCAGTATGAGGTTTTTTGACAAGTTACACACAGACTACAATCCATGTCTTACTCCGGTATGAGGCTCGTTGACAAGATACACACAGACTACAATCCATGTCTTACTCTGGTGTGAGGTTTGTTGACAAGTTACACACAGACTACAATCCATGTCTTACTCCGGTATGAGGTTTCTTGACAAGTTACACGCAGACTACAATCCATGTCTTACTCTGGTATGAGGTTTGTTCACAAGATACACACAGACTACAATCCATGTCTTACTCCGGTATGAGGTTTCTTGACAAGTTACACACAGACTACAATCCATGTCTTACTCCGGTATGAGGCTCGTTGACAAGTTACACACAGACTACAATCCATGTCTTACTCCGGTATGAGGCTCGTTGACAAGTTACACACAGACTACAATCCATGTCTTACTCCGGTATGAGGTTTCTTGACAAGTTACACACAGACTACAATCCATGTCTTACTCCGGTATGAGGCTCGTTGACAAGTTACACACAGACTATATTCTATGTCTTACTCCGGTATGAGGTTTGTTGACAAGTTACACACAGACTACAATCCATGTCTTACTCTGGTATGAGGTTTCTTGACAAGTTACACACAGACTACAATCCATGTCTTACTCTGGTATGAGGTTTCTTGACAAGTTACACACAGACTACAATCCATGTCTTACTCCGGTATGAAGCTCGTTGACAAGATACACACAGACTACAATCCATGTCTTACTCCAGTATGAGGTTTGTTGACAAGCTACACACAGACTACAATCCATGTCTTACTCTGGTATGAGGTTTCTTGACAAGTTACACACAGACTACAATCCATGTCTTACTCTGGTATGAGGTTTCTTGACAAGTTACACACAGACTACAATCCATGTCTTACTCCGGTATGAAGCTCGTTGACAAGATACACACAGACTACAATCCATGTCTTACTCCAGTATGAGGTTTGTTGACAAGTTACACACAGACTACAATCCATGTCTTACTCCGGTATGAGGTTTCTTGACAAGTTACACACAGACTACAATCCATGTCTTACTCTGGTATGAAGCTCGTTGACAAGATACACACAGACTACAATCC
This sequence comes from Bathymodiolus septemdierum, assembly GCA_963383655.1. Lineage (NCBI taxonomy): Eukaryota > Metazoa > Mollusca > Bivalvia > Mytilida > Modiolidae > Bathymodiolus > Bathymodiolus septemdierum. The sequence goes on from OY726522.1 coordinate 83,195,090, forward strand.
ATGTCTTACTCTGGTATGAAGCTCGTTGACAAGATACACACAGACTATAATCCATGTCTTACTCCGGTATGAGGTTTGTTGACAAGTTACACACAGACTACAATCCATGTCTTACTCTGGTATGAGGTTTCTTGACAAGTTACAAAACAGACTACAATCAATGTCTTACTCCAGTATGAGGTTTCTTGACAAGTTACACACAGACTACAATCCATGTCTTACTCCGGTATGAGCCTCGTTGACAAGTTACACACAGACTACAATCCATGTCTTACTCCGGTATGAGGCTCGTTGACAAGTTACACACAGACTACAATCCATGTCTTACTCCATTATGAGGTTTCTTGACAAGTTACACACAGACTACAATCCATGTCTTACTCTGGTATGAAGCTCGTTGACAAGTTACACACAGACTACAATCCATGTCTTACTCTGGTATGAAGCTCGTTGACAAGATACACACAGACTACAATCCATGTCTTACTCTGGTATGAAGCTCGTTGACAAGATACACACAGACTACAATCCATGTCTTACTCCGGTATGAGGTTTGTTGACAAGTTACACACAGACTACAATCCATGTCTTACTCCGGTATGAGGCTCGTTGACAAGTTACACACAGACTACAATCCATGTCTTACTCCAGTATGAGGTTTCTTGACAAGTTACACACAGACTACAATCCATGTCTTACTCCGGTATGAGGCTCGTTGACAAGATACACACAGACTACAATCCATGTCTTACTCTGGTGTGAGGTTTGTTGACAAGTTACACACAGACTACAATCCATGTCTTACTCCAGTATGAGGTTTCTTGACAAGTTACACACAGACTACAATCCATGTCTTACTCTGGTGTGAGGTTTGTTGACAAGTTACACACAGACTACAATCCATGTCTTACTCCGGTATGAGGTTTCTTGACAAGTTACACACAGACTACAATCCATGTCTTACTCCAGTATGAGGTTTCTTGACAAGTTACACACAGACTACAATCCATGTCTTACTCCGGTATGAGGCTCGTTGACAAGATACACACAGACTACAATCCATGTCTTACTCTGGTGTGAGGTTTGTTGACAAGTTACACACAGACTACAATCCATGTCTTACTCCGGTATGAGGTTTCTTGACAAGTTACACGCAGACTACAATCCATGTCTTACTCTGGTATGAGGTTTGTTCACAAGATACACACAGACTACAATCCATGTCTTACTCCGGTATGATGTTTCTTGACAAGTTACACACAGACTACAATCCATGTCTTACTCCGGTATGAGGCTCGTTGACAAGTTACACACAGACTACAATCCATGTCTTACTCCGGTATGAGGCTCGTTGACAAGTTACACACAGACTACAATCCATGTCTTACTCCAGTATGAGGTTTCTTGACAAGTTACACACAGACTACAATCCATGTCTTACTCTGGTATGAAGCTCGTTGACAAGATACACACAGACTACAATCCATGTCTTACTCTGGTATGAGGCTCGTTGACAAGATACACACAGACTACAATCCATGTCTTACTCTGGTGTGAGGTTTGTTGACAAGTTACACACAGACTACAATCCATGTCTTACTCCAGTATGAGGTTTCTTGACAAGTTACACACAGACTACAATCCATGTCTTACTCTGGTGTGAGGTTTGTTGACAAGTTACACACAGACTACAATCCATGTCTTACTCCGGTATGAGGTTTCTTGACAAGTTACACACAGACTACAATCCATGTCTTACTCCAGTATGAGGTTTTTTGACAAGTTACACACAGACTACAATCCATGTCTTACTCCGGTATGAGGCTCGTTGACAAGATACACACAGACTACAATCCATGTCTTACTCTGGTGTGAGGTTTGTTGACAAGTTACACACAGACTACAATCCATGTCTTACTCCGGTATGAGGTTTCTTGACAAGTTACACGCAGACTACAATCCATGTCTTACTCTGGTATGAGGTTTGTTCACAAGATACACACAGACTACAATCCATGTCTTACTCCGGTATGAGGTTTCTTGACAAGTTACACACAGACTACAATCCATGTCTTACTCCGGTATGAGGCTCGTTGACAAGTTACACACAGACTACAATCCATGTCTTACTCCGGTATGAGGCTCGTTGACAAGTTACACACAGACTACAATCCATGTCTTACTCCGGTATGAGGTTTCTTGACAAGTTACACACAGACTACAATCCATGTCTTACTCCGGTATGAGGCTCGTTGACAAGTTACACACAGACTATATTCTATGTCTTACTCCGGTATGAGGTTTGTTGACAAGTTACACACAGACTACAATCCATGTCTTACTCTGGTATGAGGTTTCTTGACAAGTTACACACAGACTACAATCCATGTCTTACTCTGGTATGAGGTTTCTTGACAAGTTACACACAGACTACAATCCATGTCTTACTCCGGTATGAAGCTCGTTGACAAGATACACACAGACTACAATCCATGTCTTACTCCAGTATGAGGTTTGTTGACAAGCTACACACAGACTACAATCCATGTCTTACTCTGGTATGAGGTTTCTTGACAAGTTACACACAGACTACAATCCATGTCTTACTCTGGTATGAGGTTTCTTGACAAGTTACACACAGACTACAATCCATGTCTTACTCCGGTATGAAGCTCGTTGACAAGATACACACAGACTACAATCCATGTCTTACTCCAGTATGAGGTTTGTTGACAAGTTACACACAGACTACAATCCATGTCTTACTCCGGTATGAGGTTTCTTGACAAGTTACACACAGACTACAATCCATGTCTTACTCTGGTATGAAGCTCGTTGACAAGATACACACAGACTACAATCCATGTCTTACTCTGGTATGAAGCTCGTTGACAAGATACACACAGACTATAATCCATGTCTTACTCCGGTATGAGGTTTGTTGACAAGTTACACACAGACTACAATCCATGTCTTACTCTGGTATGAGGTTTCTTGACAAGTTACAAAACAGACTACAATCAATGTCTTACTCCAGTATGAGGTTTCTTGACAAGTTACACACAGACTACAATCCATGTCTTACTCCGGTATGAGCCTCGTTGACAAGTTACACACAGACTACAATCCATGTCTTACTCCGGTATGAGGCTCGTTGACAAGTTACACACAGACTACAATCCATGTCTTACTCCATTATGAGGTTTCTTGACAAGTTACACACAGACTACAATCCATGTCTTACTCTGGTATGAAGCTCGTTGACAAGATACACACAGACTACAATCCATGTCTTACTCTGGTATGAAGCTCGTTGACAAGATACACACAGACTACAATCCATGTCTTACTCTGGTATGAAGCTCGTTGACAAGATACACACAGACTACAATCCATGTCTTACTCCGGTATGAGGTTTGTTGACAAGTTACACACAGACTACAATCCATGTCTTACTCCAGTATGAGGTTTCTTGACAAGTTACACACAGACTACAATCCATGTCTTACTCTGGTATGAAGCTCGTTGACAAGATACACACAGACTACAATCCATGTCTTACTCTGGTATGAAGCTCGTTGACAAGATACACACAGACTATAATCCATGTCTTACTCCGGTATGAGGTTTGTTGACAAGTTACACACAGACTACAATCCATGTCTTACTCTGGTATGAAGCTCGTTGACAAGATACACACAGACTACAATCCATGTCTTACTCCGGTATGAGGTTTCTTGACAAGTTACACACAGACTACAATCCATGTCTTACTCTGGTATGAGGTTTCTTGACAAGTTACACACAGACTACAATCCATGTCTTACTCCAGTATGAGGTTTGTTGACAAGTTACACACAGACTACAATCCATGTCTTACTCTGGTGTGAGGTTTGTTGACAAGTTACACACAGACTACAATCCATGTCTTACTCCAGTATGAGGTTTCTTGACAAGTTACACACAGACTACAATCCATGTCTTACTCTGGTGTGAGGTTTGTTGACAAGTTACACACAGACTACAATCCATGTCTTACTCCGGTATGAGGTTTCTTGACAAGTTACACACAGACTACAATCCATGTCTTACTCCAGTATGAGGTTTCTTGACAAGTTACACACAGACTACAATCCATGTCTTACTCCGGTATGAGGCTCGTTGACAAGATACACACAGACTACAATCCATGTCTTACTCTGGTGTGAGGTTTGTTGACAAGTTACACACAGACTACAATCCATGTCTTACTCCGGTATGAGGTTTCTTGACAAGTTACACGCAGACTACAATCCATGTCTTACTCTGGTATGAGGTTTGTTCACAAGATACACACAGACTACAATCCATGTCTTACTCCGGTATGAGGTTTCTTGACAAGTTACACACAGACTACAATCCATGTCTTACTCCGGTATGAGGCTCGTTGACAAGTTACACACAGACTACAATCCATGTCTTACTCCAGTATGAGGTTTCTTGACAAGTTACACACAGACTACAATCCATGTCTTACTCCGGTATGAGGCTCGTTGACAAGATACACACAGACTACAATCCATGTCTTACTCTGGTGTGAGGTTTGTTGACAAGTTACACACAGACTACAATCCATGTCTTACTCCAGTATGAGGTTTCTTGACAAGTTACACACAGACTACAATCCATGTCTTACTCTGGTGTGAGGTTTGTTGACAAGTTACACACAGACTACAATCCATGTCTTACTCCGGTATGAGGTTTCTTGACAAGTTACACACAGACTACAATCCATGTCTTACTCCAGTATGAGGTTTCTTGACAAGTTACACACAGACTACAATCCATGTCTTACTCCGGTATGAGGCTCGTTGACAAGATACACACAGACTACAATCCATGTCTTACTCTGGTGTGAGGTTTGTTGACAAGTTACACACAGACTACAATCCATGTCTTACTCCGGTATGAGGTTTCTTGACAAGTTACACGCAGACTACAATCCATGTCTTACTCTGGTGTGAGGTTTGTTCACAAGATACACACAGACTACAATCCATGTCTTACTCCGGTATGAGGTTTCTTGACAAGTTACACACAGACTACAATCCATGTCTTACTCCGGTATGAGGCTCGTTGACAAGTTACACACAGACTACAATCCATGTCTTACTCCGGTATGAGGCTCGTTGACAAGTTACACACAGACTACAATCCATGTCTTACTCCAGTATGAGGTTTCTTGACAAGTTACACACAGACTACAATCCATGTCTTACTCTGGTATGAAGCTCGTTGACAAGATACACACAGACTACAATCCATGTCTTACTCTGGTATGAAGCTCGTTGACAAGATACACACAGACTATAATCCATGTCTTACTCCGGTATGAGGTTTGTTGACAAGTTACACACAGACTACAATCCATGTCTTACTCTGGTATGAGGTTTCTTGACAAGTTACACACAGACTACAATCCATGTCTTACTCTGGTATGAGGTTTCTTGACAAGTTACACACAGACTACAATCCATGTCTTACTCCGGTATGAAGCTCGTTGACAAGATACACACAGACTACAATCCATGTCTTACTCCAGTATGAGGTTTGTTGACAAGCTACACACAGACTACAATCCATGTCTTACTCTGGTATGAGGTTTCTTGACAAGTTACACACAGACTACAATCCATGTCTTACTCTGGTATGAGGTTTCTTGACAAGTTACACACAGACTACAATCCATGTCTTACTCCGGTATGAAGCTCGTTGACAAGATACACACAGACTACAATCCATGTCTTACTCCAGTATGAGGTTTGTTGACAAGTTACACACAGACTACAATCCATGTCTTACTCCGGTATGAGGTTTCTTGACAAGTTACACACAGACTACAATCCATGTCTTACTCTGGTATGAAGCTCGTTGACAAGATACACACAGACTACAATCCATGTCTTACTCTGGTATGAAGCTCGTTGACAAGATACACACAGACTATAATCCATGTCTTACTCCGGTATGAGGTTTGTTGACAAGTTACACACAGACTACAATCCATGTCTTACTCTGGTATGAGGTTTCTTGACAAGTTACAAAACAGACTACAATCAATGTCTTACTCCAGTATGAGGTTTCTTGACAAGTTACACACAGACTACAATCCATGTCTTACTCCGGTATGAGCCTCGTTGACAAGTTACACACAGACTACAATCCATGTCTTACTCCGGTATGAGGCTCGTTGACAAGTTACACACAGACTACAATCCATGTCTTACTCCATTATGAGGTTTCTTGACAAGTTACACACAGACTACAATCCATGTCTTACTCTGGTATGAAGCTCGTTGACAAGATACACACAGACTACAATCCATGTCTTACTCTGGTATGAAGCTCGTTGACAAGATACACACAGACTACAATCCATGTCTTACTCTGGTATGAAGCTCGTTGACAAGATACACACAGACTACAATCCATGTCTTACTCCGGTATGAGGTTTGTTGACAAGTTACACACAGACTACAATCCATGTCTTACTCCAGTATGAGGTTTCTTGACAAGTTACACACAGACTACAATCCATGTCTTACTCTGGTATGAAGCTCGTTGACAAGATACACACAGACTACAATCCATGTCTTACTCTGGTATGAAGCTCGTTGACAAGATACACACAGACTATAATCCATGTCTTACTCCGGTATGAGGTTTGTTGACAAGTTACACACAGACTACAATCCATGTCTTACTCTGGTATGAAGCTCGTTGACAAGATACACACAGACTACAATCCATGTCTTACTCCGGTATGAGGTTTCTTGACAAGTTACACACAGACTACAATCCATGTCTTACTCTGGTATGAGGTTTCTTGACAAGTTACACACAGACTACAATCCATGTCTTACTCCAGTATGAGGTTTGTTGACAAGTTACACACAGACTACAATCCATGTCTTACTCTGGTGTGAGGTTTGTTGACAAGTTACACACAGACTACAATCCATGTCTTACTCCAGTATGAGGTTTCTTGACAAGTTACACACAGACTACAATCCATGTCTTACTCTGGTGTGAGGTTTGTTGACAAGTTACACACAGACTACAATCCATGTCTTACTCCGGTATGAGGTTTCTTGACAAGTTACACACAGACTACAATCCATGTCTTACTCCAGTATGAGGTTTCTTGACAAGTTACACACAGACTACAATCCATGTCTTACTCCGGTATGAGGCTCGTTGACAAGATACACACAGACTACAATCCATGTCTTACTCTGGTGTGAGGTTTGTTGACAAGTTACACACAGACTACAATCCATGTCTTACTCCGGTATGAGGTTTCTTGACAAGTTACACGCAGACTACAATCCATGTCTTACTCTGGTATGAGGTTTGTTCACAAGATACACACAGACTACAATCCATGTCTTACTCCGGTATGAGGTTTCTTGACAAGTTACACACAGACTACAATCCATGTCTTACTCCGGTATGAGGCTCGTTGACAAGTTACACACAGACTACAATCCATGTCTTACTCCAGTATGAGGTTTCTTGACAAGTTACACACAGACTACAATCCATGTCTTACTCCGGTATGAGGCTCGTTGACAAGATACACACAGACTACAATCCATGTCTTACTCTGGTGTGAGGTTTGTTGACAAGTTACACACAGACTACAATCCATGTCTTACTCCAGTATGAGGTTTCTTGACAAGTTACACACAGACTACAATCCATGTCTTACTCTGGTGTGAGGTTTGTTGACAAGTTACACACAGACTACAATCCATGTCTTACTCCGGTATGAGGTTTCTTGACAAGTTACACACAGACTACAATCCATGTCTTACTCCAGTATGAGGTTTCTTGACAAGTTACACACAGACTACAATCCATGTCTTACTCCGGTATGAGGCTCGTTGACAAGATACACACAGACTACAATCCATGTCTTACTCTGGTGTGAGGTTTGTTGACAAGTTACACACAGACTACAATCCATGTCTTACTCCGGTATGAGGTTTCTTGACAAGTTACACGCAGACTACAATCCATGTCTTACTCTGGTATGAGGTTTGTTCACAAGATACACACAGACTACAATCCATGTCTTACTCCGGTATGAGGTTTCTTGACAAGTTACACACAGACTACAATCCATGTCTTACTCCGGTATGAGGCTCGTTGACAAGTTACACACAGACTACAATCCATGTCTTACTCCGGTATGAGGCTCGTTGACAAGTTACACACAGACTACAATCCATGTCTTACTCCAGTATGAGGTTTCTTGACAAGTTACACACAGACTACAATCCATGTCTTACTCTGGTATGAAGCTCGTTGACAAGATACACACAGACTACAATCCATGTCTTACTCTGGTATGAAGCTCGTTGACAAGATACACACAGACTATAATCCATGTCTTACTCCGGTATGAGGTTTGTTGACAAGTTACACACAGACTACAATCCATGTCTTACTCTGGTATGAGGTTTCTTGACAAGTTACACACAGACTACAATCCATGTCTTACTCTGGTATGAGGTTTCTTGACAAGTTACACACAGACTACAATCCATGTCTTACTCCGGTATGAAGCTCGTTGACAAGATACACACAGACTACAATCCATGTCTTACTCCAGTATGAGGTTTGTTGACAAGTTACACACAGACTACAATCCATGTCTTACTCTGGTATGAGGTTTTTTGACAAGTTACACACAGACTACAATCCATGTCTTACTCTGGTATGAGGTTTCTTGACAAGTTACACACAGACTACAATCCATGTCTTACTCCGGTATGAAGCTCGTTGACAAGATACACACAGACTACAATCCATGTCTTACTCCAGTATGAGGTTTGTTGACAAGTTACACACAGACTACAATCCATGTCTTACTCCGGTATGAGGTTTCTTGACAAGTTACACACAGACTACAATCCATGTCTTACTCTGGTATGAAGCTCGTTGACAAGATACACACAGACTACAATCCATGTCTTACTCTGGTATGAAGCTCGTTGACAAGTTACACACAGACTATAATCCATGTCTTACTCCGGTATGAGGTTTGTTGACAAGTTACACACAGACTACAATCCATGTCTTACTCTGGTATGAGGTTTCTTGACAAGTTACACACAGACTACAATCAATGTCTTACTCCAGTATGAGGTTTCTTGACAAGTTACACACAGACTACAATCCATGTCTTACTCCGGTATGAGCCTCGTTGACAAGTTACACACAGACTACAATCCATGTCTTACTCCGGTATGAGGCTCGTTGACAAGTTACACACAGACTACAATCCATGTCTTACTCCAGTATGAGGTTTCTTGACAAGTTACACACAGACTACAATCCATGTCTTACTCTGGTATGAAGCTCGTTGACAAGATACACACAGGCTACAATCCATGTCTTACTCTGGTATGAAGCTCGTTGACAAGATACACACAGACTATAATCCATGTCTTACTCCGGTATGAGGTTTGTTGACAAGTTACACACAGACTACAATCCATGTCTTACTCCAGTATGAGGTTTCTTGACAAGTTACACACAGACTACAATCCATGTCTTACTCTGGTATGAAGCTCGTTGACAAGATACACACAGACTACAATCCATGTCTTACTCTGGTATGAAGCTCATTGACAAGATACACACAGACTATAATCCATGTCTTACTCCGGTATGAGGTTTGTTGACAAGTTACACACAGACTACAATCCATGTCTTACTCTGGTATGAAGCTCGTTGACAAGATACACACAGACTACAATCCATGTCTTACTCCGGTATGAGGTTTCTTGACAAGTTACACACAGACTACAATCCATGTCTTACTCTGGTATGAGGTTTCTTGACAAGTTACACACAGACTACAATCCATGTCTTACTCCAGTATGAGGTTTGTTGACAAGTTACACACAGACTACAATCCATGTCTTTCTCCGTTATGAGGTTTCTTGACAAGTTACACACAGACTACAATCCATGTCTTACTCTGGTATGAAGCTCGTTGACAAGATACACACAGACTACAATCCATGTCTTACTCTGGTATGAAGCTCGTTGACAAGATACACACAGACTATAATCCATGTCTTACTCCGGTATGAGGTTTGTTGACAAGTTACACACAGACTACAATCCATGTCTTACTCTGGTATGAGGTTTCTTGACAAGTTACACACAGACTACAATCAATGTCTTACTCCAGTATGAGGTTTCTTGACAAGTTACACACAGACTACAATCCATGTCTTACTCTGGTATGAAGCTCGTTGACAAGATACACACAGACTACAATCCATGTCTTACTCTGGTATGAAGCTCGTTGACAAGATACACACAGACTATAATCCATGTCTTACTCCGGTATGAGGTTTGTTGACAAGTTACACAGAGACTACAATCCATGTCTTACTCTGGTATGAGGTTTCTTGACAAGTTACACACAGACTACAATCCATGTCTTACTCCAGTATGAGGTTTGTTGACAAGTTACACACAGACTACAATCCATGTCTTACTCCGGTATGAGGTTTCTTGACAAGTTACACACAGACTACAATCCATGTCTTACTCTGGTATGAAGCTCGTTGACAAGATACACACAGACTACAATCCATGTCTTACTCTGGTATGAAGCTCGTTGACAAGATACACACAGACTATAATCCATGTCTTACTCCGGTATGAGGTTTGTTGACAAGTTACACACAGACTACAATCCATGTCTTACTCTGGTATGAGGTTTCTTGACAAGTTACACACAGACTACAATCCATGTCTTACTCCAGTATGAGGTTTCTTGACAAGTTACACACAGACTACAATCCATGTCTTACTCTGGTATGAAGCTCGTTGACAAGTTACACACAGACTACAATCCATGTCTTACTCCGGTATGAAGCTCGTTGACAAGTTACACACAGACTACAATCCATGTCTTACTCCGGTATGAAGCTCGTTGACAAGTTACACACAGACTACAATCTATGTCTTACTCCGGTATGAGGTTCGTTGACAAGTTACACACAGACTACGATCAATGTCTTACTCCAGTATGAGGTTTCTTGACAAGTTACACACAGACTACAATCCATGTCTTACTCTGGTATGAAGCTCGTTGACAAGATACACACAGACTACAATCCATGTCTTAATCCGGTATGAGGTTTGTTGACAAGTTACACGCAGACTACAATCCATGTCTTACTCCAGTATGAGGTTTCTTGACAAGTTACACACAGATTACAATCCATGTCTTACTCCGGTATGAAGCTCGTTGACAAGATACACACAGACTACAATCCATGTCTTAATCCGGTATGAGGTTTGTTGACAAGTTACACGCAGACTACAATCCATGTCTTACTCCAGTATGAGGTTTCTTGACAAGTTACACACAGACTACAATCCATGTCTTACTCTGGTATGAAGCTCGTTGACAAGATACACACAGACTACAATCCATGTCTTACTCTGGTATGAAACTCGTTGACAAGTTACACACAGACTACAATCCATGTCTTAATCCGGTATGAGGTTTGTTGACAAGTTACACACAGACTACAATCCATGTCTTACTCCAGTATGAGGTTTCTTGACAAGTTACACGCAGACTACAATCCATGTCTTACTCCGGTATGAGGTTTGTTGACAAGTTACACGCAGACTACAATCCATGTCTTACTCTGGTATGAGGTTTGTTGACAAGTTACACGCAGACTACAATCCATGTCTTACTCTGGTATGAAGCTCGTTGACAAGATACACACAGACTACAATCCATGTCTTACTCTGGTATGAAGCTCATTGACAAGATACACACAGACTATAATCCATGTCTTACTCCGGTATGAGGTTTGTTGACAAGTTACACACAGACTACAATCCATGTCTTACTCTGGTATGAAGCTCGTTGACAAGATACACACAGACTACAATCCATGTCTTACTCCGGTATGAGGTTTCTTGACAAGTTACACACAGACTACAATCCATGTCTTACTCTGGTATGAGGTTTCTTGACAAGTTACACACAGACTACAATCCATGTCTTACTCCAGTATGAGGTTTGTTGACAAGTTACACACAGACTACAATCCATGTCTTTCTCCGTTATGAGGTTTCTTGACAAGTTACACACAGACTACAATCCATGTCTTACTCTGGTATGAAGCTCGTTGACAAGATACACACAGACTACAATCCATGTCTTACTCTGGTATGAAGCTCGTTGACAAGATACACACAGACTATAATCCATGTCTTACTCCGGTATGAGGTTTGTTGACAAGTTACACACAGACTACAATCCATGTCTTACTCTGGTATGAGGTTTCTTGACAAGTTACACACAGACTACAATCAATGTCTTACTCCAGTATGAGGTTTCTTGACAAGTTACACACAGACTACAATCCATGTCTTACTCTGGTATGAAGCTCGTTGACAAGATACACACAGACTACAATCCATGTCTTACTCTGGTATGAAGCTCGTTGACAAGATACACACAGACTATAATCCATGTCTTACTCCGGTATGAGGTTTGTTGACAAGTTACACAGAGACTACAATCCATGTCTTACTCTGGTATGAGGTTTCTTGACAAGTTACACACAGACTACAATCCATGTCTTACTCCAGTATGAGGTTTGTTGACAAGTTACACACAGACTACAATCCATGTCTTACTCCGGTATGAGGTTTCTTGACAAGTTACACACAGACTACAATCCATGTCTTACTCTGGTATGAAGCTCGTTGACAAGATACACACAGACTACAATCCATGTCTTACTCTGGTATGAAGCTCGTTGACAAGATACACACAGACTATAATCCATGTCTTACTCCGGTATGAGGTTTGTTGACAAGTTACACACAGACTACAATCCATGTCTTACTCTGGTATGAGGTTTCTTGACAAGTTACACACAGACTACAATCCATGTCTTACTCCAGTATGAGGTTTCTTGACAAGTTACACACAGACTACAATCCATGTCTTACTCTGGTATGAAGCTCGTTGACAAGTTACACACAGACTACAATCCATGTCTTACTCCGGTATGAAGCTCGTTGACAAGTTACACACAGACTACAATCCATGTCTTACTCCGGTATGAAGCTCGTTGACAAGTTACACACAGACTACAATCTATGTCTTACTCCGGTATGAGGTTCGTTGACAAGTTACACACAGACTACGATCAATGTCTTACTCCAGTATGAGGTTTCTTGACAAGTTACACACAGACTACAATCCATGTCTTACTCTGGTATGAAGCTCGTTGACAAGATACACACAGACTACAATCCATGTCTTAATCCGGTATGAGGTTTGTTGACAAGTTACACGCAGACTACAATCCATGTCTTACTCCAGTATGAGGTTTCTTGACAAGTTACACACAGATTACAATCCATGTCTTACTCCGGTATGAAGCTCGTTGACAAGATACACACAGACTACAATCCATGTCTTAATCCGGTATGAGGTTTGTTGACAAGTTACACGCAGACTACAATCCATGTCTTACTCCAGTATGAGGTTTCTTGACAAGTTACACACAGACTACAATCCATGTCTTACTCTGGTATGAAGCTCGTTGACAAGATACACACAGACTACAATCCATGTCTTACTCTGGTATGAAACTCGTTGACAAGTTACACACAGACTACAATCCATGTCTTAATCCGGTATGAGGTTTGTTGACAAGTTACACACAGACTACAATCCATGTCTTACTCCAGTATGAGGTTTCTTGACAAGTTACACGCAGACTACAATCCATGTCTTACTCCGGTATGAGGTTTGTTGACAAGTTACACGCAGACTACAATCCATGTCTTACTCTGGTATGAGGTTTGTTGACAAGTTACACGCAGACTACAATCCATGTCTTACTCCAGTATGAGGTTTCTTGACAAGTTACACACAGACTACAATCCATGTCTTACTCCGGTATGAAGCTCGTTGACAAGATACACACAGACTACAATCCATGTCTTAATCCGGTATGAGGTTTGTTGACAAGTTACACGCAGACTACAATCCATGTCTTACTCCAGTATGAGGTTTCTTGACAAGTTACACACAGACTACAATCCATGTCTTACTCTGGTATGAAGTTCGTTGACAAGATACACACAGACTACAATCCATGTTTTACTCTGGTATGAAGCTCGATGACAAGTTACACACAGACTACGATCAATGTCTTACTCCAGTATGAGGTTTCTTGACAAGTTACACACAGACTACAATCCATGTCTTACTCTGGTATGAAGCTCGTTGACAAGATACACACAGACTACAATCCATGTCTTAATCCGGTATGAGGTTTGTTGACAAGTTATACGCAGACTACAATCCATGTCTTACTCCAGTATGAGGTTTCTTGACAAGTTACACACAGACTACAATCCATGTCTTACTCCGGTATGAAGCTCGTTGACAAGATACACACAGACTAAAATCCATGTCTTAATCCGGTATGAGGTTTGTTGACAAGTTACACGCAGACTACAATCCATGTCTTACTCCAGTATGAGGTTTCTTGACAAGTTACACACGGACTACAATCCATGTCTTACTCTGGTATGAAGCTCGTTGACAAGATACACACAGACTACAATCCATGTCTTACTCTGGTATGAAGCTCGTTGACAAGTTACACACAGACTACAATCCATGTCTTAATCCGGTATGAGGTTTGTTGACAAGTTACACACAGACTACAATCCATGTCTTACTCCAGTATGAGGTTTCTTGACAAGTTACACGCAGACTACAATCCATGTCTTACTCCGGTATGAGGTTTGTTGACAAGTTACACGCAGACTACAATCCATGTCTTACTCTGGTATGAGGTTTGTTGACAAGTTACACGCAGACTACAATCCATGTCTTACTCCAGTATGAGGTTTCTTGACAAGTTACACACAGACTACAATCCATGTCTTACTCCGGTATGAAGCTCGTTGACAAGATACACACAGACTACAATCCATGTCTTAATCCGGTATGAGGTTTGTTGACAAGTTACACGCAGACTACAATCCATGTCTTACTCCAGTATGAGGTTTCTTGACAAGTTACACACAGACTACAATCCATGTCTTACTCTGGTATGAAGCTCGTTGACAAGATACACACAGACTACAATCCATGTCTTACTCTGGTATGAAGCTCGTTGACAAGTTACACACAGACTACAATCCATGTCTTAATCCGGTATGAGGTTTGTTGACAAGATACACGCAGACTACAATCCATGTCTTACTCCAGTATGAGGTTTCTTGACAAGTTACACGCAGACTACAATCCATGTCTTACTCTGGTATGAGGTTTGTTGACAAGTTACACGCAGACTACAATCCATGTCTTACTCTGGTATGAGGTTTGTTGACAAGTTACACACAGACTACAATCCATGTCTTACTCTGGTATGAAGCTCGTTGACAAGTTACACACAGACTACAATCCATGTTTTACTCCAGTATGAGGTTTGTTGACAAGTTACACACAGACTACAATCCATGTCTTACTCTGGTATGAAGCTCGTTGACAAGTTACACACAGACTACAATCCATGTCTTACTCCGGTATGAGGTTTGTTGACAAGTTACACACAGACTACAATCCATGTCTTACTCCAGTATGAGGTTTGTTGACAAGTTACACACAGACTACAATCCATGTCTTACTCCAGTATGAGGTTTCTTGACAAGTTACACACAGACTACAATCCATGTCTTACTGTGGTGTGAGGTTTCTTGACAAGATACACGCAGACTACAATCAATGTCTTACTCAGGTATGAAGTTCGTTGACAAGTTACACACAGACTACAATCCATGTCTTACTCCAGTATGAGGTTTCTTGACAAGTTACACACAGACTACAATCCATGTCTTACTCAGGTATGAGGTTTGTTGACAAGATACACACAGACTACAATCCATGTCTTACTCCGGTATGAGGTTTCTTGACAAGTTACACACAGACTACAATCCATGTCTTACTCCAGTATGAGGTTTGTTGACAAGTTACACACAGACTACAATCCATGTCTTACTCTGGTATGAAGCTCGTTGACAAGTTACACACAGACTACAATCCATGTCTTACTCCAGTATGAGGTTTCTTGACAAGTTACACACAGACTACAATCCATGTCTTACTCCAGTATGAGGTTTCTTGACAAGTTACACACAGACTACAATCCATGTCTTACTCCGGTATGAGGTTCGTTGACAAGTTACACACAGACTACAATCCATGTCTTACTCCGGTATGAGGTTTCTTGACAAGATACACACAGACTACAATCCATGTCTTACTCCAGTATGAGGTTTCTTGACAAGTTACACACAGACTACAATCCATGTCTTACTCCGGTATGAGGTTTCTTGACAAGATACACACAGACTACAATCCATGTCTTACTCCAGTATGAGGTTTCTTGACAAGATACACACAGACTACAATCCATGTCTTACTCCAGTATGAGGTTTCTTGACAAGTTACACACAGACTACAATCCATGTCTTACTCTGGTGTGAGGTTTGTTGACAAGTTACACACAGACTACAATCCATGTCTTACTCCAGTATGAGGTTTGTTGACAAGTTACACGCAGACTACAATCCATGTCTTACTCCGGTATGAGGTTTCTTGACAAGTTACACACAGACTACAATCCATGTCTTACTCCGGTATGAGGTTTCTTGACAAGTTACACACAGACTACAATCCATGTCTTACTCTGGTATGAAGCTCGTTGACAAGTTACACACAGACTACAATGCATGTCTTACTCCAGTATGAGGTTTGTTGACAAGTTACACACAGACTACAATCCATGTCTTACTCTGGTATGAAGCTCGTTGACAAGTTACACACAGACTACAATCCATGTCTTACTCCGGTATGAGGTTTGTTGACAAGTTACACACAGACTACAATCCATGTCTTACTCCGGTATGAGGTTTGTTGACAAGTTACACACAGACTACAATCCATGTCTTACTCTGGTATGAGGTTTGTTGAAAAGTTACACACAGACTACAATCCATGTCTTACTCCAGTATGAGGTTTGTTGACAAGTTACACACAGACTACAATCCATGTCTTACTCTGGTATGAAGCTCGTTGACAAGTTACACACAGACTACAATCCATGTCTTACTCTGGTATGAAGCTCGTTGACAAGTTACACACAGACTACAATCCATGTCTTACTCCGGTATGAGGTTTGTTGACAAGTTACACACAGACTACAATCCATGTCTTACTCTGGTGTGAGATTCGTTGACAAGTTACACACAGACTACAATCTATGTCTTACTCCGTTATGAAGTTCGTTGACAAGTTACACACAGATTACAATCCATGTCTTACTCTGGTGTGAGATTCGTTGACAAGTTACACACAGACTTCAATCCATGTCTTACTCTGGTATGAGGTTTTCTTTTTACATTTTTTGTCACTATGAAATACTATTCAAAATAGTATTGTAAGTGATGTTCTTTACTTCATATTATTTGTGAGGAAAATAAATCATACTGTATTCACTGACATCAATGTAGTTCTATGAATTCCACTTATAGGGTGGGCTTGGGCTCATCAAACTAGATAAACCCGCCACTTTCTTCTAAAGTGTATATACCAAGCCAGGAAAGGGAGCGGTCATATATTTGTGTGTTTTGGGTATTGATTTTCCCTCATGGTATGATTTTGATATTTGATTTTCGAATGGTTGCCATTTTTTTTAACTACAAAAAAAATACATTTTATTTGATTCTTTGTTTTCAATTCGGATAAGAAAATAATGATAAATCCCACTGACTAAGCTATTGTATATTGATGGTAAAATAATTATGTATTAGTCTAATATGTTTTTGTCTAAGATGTATTGATCACAATCTTGCTTTATTTACTAAAAATAAGTACCGTTTACCAATGATTTCTAAACTGGAATATTATTTTCCGGCTGCTGGATTGTCCCAAAATGATATGTTGCACTTGATAAAGGGTTTTGATGTGAGTTTTTTTTTCACGACAAACATATTATCTGGACCAAGGATGTTTTGGTCCCCGTTTGATGCTACTCGAAACCTTTAATATGCTTTCATATTTTAGAAGTGACTGTTTGCTTAAACTAGTTCCAATTATCTGGCAAATTTAAGCAATCAATTTCTTTGATATGTATATTCAATAGTTGAAACATTTGAAAACAGACATATAAATAAACCATACACTCGTTGAACAATATCTAGTAAAATATCACATTGCAAACATTGATTCCAGACATAAATGATATCCTGCTTTGGTCATTGTTGAATTCTTTAAGTTTAAGCATTTTCTGGATATATAGAAGTGATATGAAATATTTAAGATTTGTATCAAATTGCAATGCGAAATTCATTTCCAGAAGTGCTCCATAAAATCATTGGACTTGGTAGACGAGTAGAGGGTAATCCCAATATAAAAGAAATCATAATGAAAATAGAAGAGGAGTTCAAAAAGTTCGGTGAAGAATCTAGATTTCTGATATTTGTCAAAACACGTTCAACGGCTGAAGCCCTTTCCGAAAGACTCCCACCTTATCTGAGAAGCACCTATCTCACTGGATCCCATATATCCAAGGACGAAGGAGGTAAGGCTGTAAAAGATAAATCGATATATCCGACACTAATCATTGGCTGTTCATCAATAAAAGTTAAAACGCTTAGGAAATATTAAATGTATGATTAGTCATTGTGTAAATGATCATCCTTGGAACAGTTGAACCCATTCGAACACACGTCAAACAAATTACAGACTCCGATGACACATGTGATTAGAGAATATTTGCCATTGTTAAAATGTATGCATTAACAGAACGTTTAACAATAAGGCAGCAAGAACTATTTTTTGTTCTTGTTTGTAACTTGATAACTTGAAATACATTAATTTCCTTTCAGGAATCATGTTGTTTGCTTTGACCATTAAAATGTTTTCCTTTCAAATGTTGGAAGTACACGAATAAGTGAAATTTCTGGAACATATAAGATCATATATTTGTTTTTGTTTGTACCTAAGATTCAAACAAGTAGAATACTTTCTCAACACTATGTCAATTGTCATTAATGAGAAAGAGATGGTAAGTAATCAATACTGCTTGATTCGGCATGTGTTACTTTCCATGGACTATGTGCTTACATTGAATGCTATTATTTTCTTTATTTTGTGTGTTTTCATAAGAACATCATCTGTATTGGTACTCTTTGTTTGTTTGGTATGTTACTGATTTTTTGTCTTCTTTTCTTTGATGTCTCTTCTAACTGAATACTATTTGCTTGCATTGTACTACAGTAGAGTTGTCTTTCTCTTTTGTGTATTTTCATGGATATTTCTTATGACAGGCTATCCTGTGTATTGTATTGTATGCTATGAGTTTAAATGAATATCGACTTCTGACCTTGTACTCTGTGTTTGTAATTTCTAATTAAAATCATTCTATGTTATGATTTAATCCCAGAACAAGACATCGAAGGGAAACTCCACCAAATGTTTCAATGAACATATGAAACACAAACTTTAAAAAGTTTGAAGATACCACAGGGGTAATCAGAAGCCGTAAAGGACAGAAAATACAATGGACAAGCAAAAATGTACAGACACTGATCTCTGTAATACTACAAAGAAATGACTGGAAGAGTTAGCAGTTCCAGTTCCACTAGTCTCAGCCGTCTTAAGTGACACCACCACCATTTGATATGGAAATAGTGGTGGACAGCAGTAAAAGTAATTAAATACATATAACATAAATAAAACACGAATCCCCTCAAAACGACGAACAGAACATCGTGTTGCGCAGAAATCGCAGCGGACATCACAGCACAGAACTAAAAACGTGAAGACATGTAATTTGACACCACAAACAACACGAACCCCACAAAGACAATTAAAATTGGGGGGCGAACTCAAGTGCTCCGCGCACGTAAATAATTCCTGTTCCTCTAGTGTCACCCGGCGTGTTATCCTTGTTACAAGTCCGGTGATAAGTCAAGAATGAGGACAGAACCGGATTGTGATAACGACCAACGGAACATATCCATGGTCATATGACACTGATATTCCACAAAGGTTGATCAAATCAAAGCAGCGACGATAAAACTTTCGAAGTGATGTCTTAACCACTAGTAATTCATTGGTCCAGTAGCTTCCGTGTTAGCTGCAAAACAATCATCTATTACGGAAATCATGATAGGAATCACAAGCTCTGGAATATATATCGTATTAACTGAGATGTATATATGATAGACTCAGATCGACGTCCAGTCTCTAATCAACATCCGCTCCTCAAATCAGTATCCACGGACATCATTATCTCAAATCACGGTCCAATTTTAGGATATTCTCAAATCGGCGTCCTTTCCACACTCGCATATCTATAGGCCCGTTTACACGATCAAAGTTTGCCATCAAAAATAATTGTAATGACAGTTTTGTTTTGCGTGTTTTTTTTTTATCTGTTTCTTAAAGTTGTTTTTTGTTTTGTGTGTTTTTATAACATTTTCCCATTTATTAATATTATTTAGGGTTAAGGTTAGGTTTAGGGTTAGGGTTAGGGTTAGGGCTAGGGTTAGGTTTAGGGTTAGGTTTAGGGTTAGGGTTAGGATTAAGGTTAGGGTTAGGGCTAAGGTTAGGGTTAGGGTTAAGGTTAAATTATGATTAGGGTTAGGATCCGCAAAAGTAGAAGTACAATGCACTCTGAATCTGGTCTTGTCCCTTCTCCATCATTGTTTCAAAACCATGTCCTAACGGGTGTGACATCATTTGAAGTATAAGTCAGTGACGAATTGGACGTCGATTTGAGAAAGTGAAAAACGGACATATATTTGAGAAGTGGACGCCGATTTGAGGATTGGACGTCGATCTGAGTTTTACATATATATACTCCATGTGTAGATCTTCCTGGAATGTTGCTACAAGTTCTCAATGGGACAATTGAGAATCTCTTTTGTCGTAAAATTTCGTTCTTAACTGGTCCTCACTATCAATTTCGAGATGTGTGTCGATGTATGGAGCAGGCATAGCTGTATCTGTGTTATCTGTCCTTTCTGTGGTAGATGAGATACTCAGATTGTGAATAATATTTAAAGGACTTGAGTGATCGAAGTCATTTCCTTTGAATGACGATTTAGCTTAGTTTCAAATTTATAAAGAAATAGACTATTATTTACAGCCTAGTACAAATCATTTTCCAAAATATCTTACATTGCTCAGAATTTGTCATAATTGATACGTAATATATATTTTTCATATTTAGGGCGCCCAATAAATGAACAACTTGAAGTTGTTGACCATTTTAGAAATGGCAGCCATTTGTGCATCGTTGCGACATCAGTAGCTTGTGAAGGATTGGATATTCAGCAGTGTAACGTAATGATACGATACAAATTTGTAGCTGATGAAATAAGCAGCTTGCAAATGAGAGGTAAATGGTGATACAATATTTTAAACTCCCCTAATGATATGTGATCCCGTTCACCACTGTATTTGAAATGATAAACAGTTTGAAATTATAGTGTTAATAAAAACGTAGATATCAAATTTAGTGCGCACGACGTGTTTCTGGAATAACTTTCATCAGGTACACTCATAGCCAAATATCTGAAAGTATAATAAATTAAAGTCTTTGTGAGCAATGGGGGTATCCAAAATCGGCTAAGGTCACTAAGGTCACTATGTCTGATGGAGCAGAACCTTAGATTTAATACTAATTACATGATTTAGGAAATGCAAATTTCGTTAAACATATACGTAATAAACCATATAAGTGCAAAAGCACTGACTACTGGGCGGATGATACCCTCAGGGATTAATAGTCCACCAGCAGAGATATCGACCCAGTGATATTATCAATTTACAGGTCAAATTACATAGATGTTTTGCATAGCAAAGTTATTTTGGAGATTTTATTGTTTCATAACCACATTGTCCTATCGCATTGCAATATTCGGAGGCGAGTCGTGCTTTATTCTTTTCATAACACCTAAGACAAATTCAAGTCAAACTCGTAGTACTTCATGGGTATCTATATAATAATATAATTTATCTTCAGGTCGAATCCGTCAAAAAGAAGGAACAGAAGTAATAATTGGTTCTGAAAAGGAAATTGAATTTGAACAAAATAATATAGAAAGGCAGTATTTAATGACACAAGCTATTGAAAAGGTCGCCAAACTTGACATAGCGAGAGATATAGCCATAGCTGAACGAAAGGTTTACGACAATGAAGAATTGAACAGGCAAAGAGCAAAAATGAAAATCAGTCGGCAAAGAGAGGGAATATTTTCCATTAATTGCAACAAGTGTGGGGAAGAAATAGTAGATGGGGCTTTAATTAGACATGTCAACAAAAAACTTTACATTATCTGTGACACGGCTATCTTCGCAAACATAGAACGAAAACCCGTTGCAAAGAAGAAGATGAGAACATTCGACGGCTGTCAGAAGCGTGAAAAAGTTCATGGACTAAAATGTGGACATAATTGGGGATCAATTGTAATATACCAAGAATGTGAATTTGTATCTTTATCACAGGATTATATCACATTTTTTGATCGACAAACAAAGAAACCTGTCATTTGCAATAAATGGACAAAATTGGAATTCGCTATTCCCGAACTTTCTAATGACGATTTATACAAGTACAACACTGAATGAAAATACATTTATTCATTATTAGATGTTTTCCGTTGAAAACGTAGACTTGTTGTATACTTTTCTTAAAACTGTTAATTTTAATATTTATGAAGAATTTGGAATACCTTAATGTGTGATATTTATAATATAGTTAGATAAATCCGTGGTCATATGTGACATGGATATACCGTAAAGGTTAAGCAATTTCGTATGGCGACCGAAAACTCGTCGAGATGATGATTGTACTTTTACCGCTAGAAACCATTGGCTCAGTAGCTTTCTTCTTTACAGCAAAACTCTCTCGAAACAATTTCGCACACAAATACAATCTGTGGAATATCGTGCGAGATCTAATGTCCGATATCTATATCCCATTAATATACTGATTGCTAACAAATATATATGATCGGATTTTCAATATTGTTGTTTCAGTGATCCAGCACTATTAAAGTCCAATTAAGCACGTTAGTCTAGTACACAGAGGTCATCATCATCGTCATACCATCGTAGTGTAACTCGCTCTTCCCATAATACAGCTAAAAATTGTTCATTTGGCGTTAAGCTACAATAACTCCCTTTACCTGGAGTTTTATTTTTGTACTGTGTAATTGGTATTTTATCTCTATCTTAAATGAATATGCGTTTGTAATATATGTTAGCATTATGTTAAATCATATAGAATCAAAACAATTGCAAATTTGACAATTTGAAAATGTTCTCAACTCCAATATATTTCTGATCCACGTGCTTACTCGTTTTAGGGAATTTTTGTCTATATTTAATTCACACTTTAATAAAAAAAAAAAAACAAACAAACAAACAAACAAAAAAAACAACATTATTATGCCAGTCTGTTTGTTCTTAGTGTATGCTAGTTGATTGTGAATTCTACGAATGTTCATGTAAGGATTGTATTGTGGGTCAAACCTGAAGTACAATTGATTCGATGTTACATGGGTCTTCATTGTATATTATTAAATGTCTACATTATTACTTATGTTGCATAACATAGCGAGAATAAACCTTTCAATCTTTTGAGAACGACTAAAGGCGTTTCAAAAAACATTGAGTTGAACAGCTGTTTCTGTATTATCCGGTATTTGTAAATATATCAGCTCATCTTAATGTAAACATACTTTTGTCACAATCAATTACGATAGACATAAGTTAGTCCTTTTAAATGACATTTACGTGTCCAGTTACAATGCGTCAATTGTAGTAAATATCGGTAAAATTTGAATGTGTTCAATTGTATGGCGTGGAACGTTCAAAATACAATGCATGTATCTTTTATAGCTCGATTCAGATTGATTCATGAAGTGTTACTTACATGTAGGTCTGGTAGTTTTATCTATCTAGAGTTGAACCGCATCAGTGGTGGAATGGTTAGCGTTCGTCTCGAGCGTGGTAGATCGTGGATTAGAGTCCCTTTCGAGTTAAACCAGACATAAAAATGTATACCTGCTGCTTCTTTTCCGCTAAGCACATAATACGGAGAGCGAACAAAAGACGGGCTTGCTCGTAATCAGAATAATGTGTCCGAATGGAGTGACATCTATATTCACGAACTACTTTATTTCAGTGACCTAACATTATAAAAATCCAACTGGACGTGTTGTTCTAGTACACAGCGGTCATCATCATCATTTTTCTCATTGCAATGTAACTTACTCTCTCCATCATATAGCTCAATATTCCTCATTTGGCATTAAGCAACTATCACTCAGTCACTCACTCTGTCTGGAGTTTTATATTTGTACTGTTGTCTCTAATTGTCTTAGAAGAATATGTGTTAGCATTTTTTGTCAATATTATGTTAAATCATATGTAGAATGAATCGCGCAAATAAAAATTTAGACAATTTGAAAATGTTCTAGATGCATAACATTTCTGATGCATGTGTTGACTGGTTTGAAGGGACCGTCATGACCGTGATCGTATGGTAGTTGGATTTACAACTTCCTATGCAATCAGTGTCCATCACCACTGATGTTGTGAGCGAGGTGCACAACGTTATGTGGTAAAGTTTGTCAGTGACTTGCGACAGGTCGCTGGTTTTCTCCGAGTCCTCTGGTTTCCTCCATCAATAAAACTGACCGCCACGATATAGCTGAAATATTGCTGAAAATGGCGATAAACACCATCAAGCAAGCAAGCTGACTGGTTTGATGAACTCTCATATAAATTTAATTCACGCTTTGTAATAAAAACACATTATTATGTCAGTCTGCTTGCTCTTAATGTATGCTAGTTAATTGTGAATTCAAAGTTGTCAATATCGGGACTGTATTATACGGGTAAACCTGGAGGCAAATTGATTCATGTCACAACTGTACTAATCGCATATATACTGAACTGGAAAAGAAACGTCAAACTTTTCTAAGTTTGTAATCAATCATTATAAATACAAAATTGGTGCATTTCTATGTCTAACTGGTAAATTGTCTATATAATGAACCTCCCACATTTTACGATTGATTGCATACTTTAGCTTTGGAGATACTATTGTGTCTCGAGAGGGTCGTTGGACGCGGTTTTAAAAGCACACAATGAAAAACACAAAGAGCACGTGCACATCCTACTGATCTCTGCTTATTTATTACGCAGATAATTGAACGACAGACGAATTCTACGAATCAGTATTGAACAACGATAACAAACAATTGAAAGATTGAATTCTGGGCAACAGCATCAACCCGTTGCACAGGCATTAAGCTGTAATGTATGTATCACCAAACGTGTACGGCATCGCTATATCACCACAAAATGTACAAATGACCGAGCGAGCAGTGGGCGTCGTATGATTACAACGCCGTATCAGGAAAGGTACATCCTTTGACAGCATATGAATAATCGATTCACCGGAGCTACGTAAACAGCAGTGACGGAATTAGGGTCTGGCGAAGGCCCGGTGAACGCTATATTGATGCCTGCTTCATGGAAAGAGACTCATAGGGCGAACCAAATATTATTGAGTGGTTTCTTTACTTTAATAAAATAACAAATAATGCTTAATGATAATATACTATTGAATATTATAATATTACATGTATTTAAGTCCAACCGAGGTCGACAACTGCAGCTGAACTTCTTTAGGGTTTGTACTCGCATACGTGTGGCATTTATGAACCGCCTCATTCATTTTGTACAGGAGATGTGTCGCTGTAATCAACGCCAATAAAAATGACTGACTTTCCTTCATTATGTCTTTTAAATCTGTGATGTATTGTTGACAAAAGTGACAAAATCAACATATTAGAATCTTGTCAAGTGTAGAAATCTGCTTGATATGACTTTCCGATATTTATTATTACAATAACTATATTTCAAACTAGTTAAAGCTCTTGATATTTTCATTTTTGCGATGTTTCTTTTGCGTGTCAGTATATTAAATGCCTTCGTTATTACCAAAATAAAGTTTTAATCTTTTGAAAACGACCAAAGGCGGTTCTATAAACATTGAGTTGAACAGAGGTTGCTGTATTGTCTGGTATTTGTAGATGTATCACCTCATCTTAATGTAGAAATAATCTTCTCAACAACAAATAAAATGGACATAAGTTAGTCCTTTTAACAGTCATGTACGTGTCAAGTTTCAATTCTTCAATTGTAGCAAATATTTATAAAATTTAAAGTGTTAAATTTTATGATGTGGAACGTTCAATATACAATTTGCATATCTTTTAGAGATAAAGTCAGATTCAATGAACGTTACACATACATTATTTATCCACTGCATTTGCATTACACAAGCCATCCGATATTATTTTTACTTTGATAGTTCGAGAAATTTAAATTTCCATTCACTGATTTATAGCCACATACCTAGCAAGGAAAATACAAACGAGATGGATGTAGACAAAGATCAGAAGAAAAAGGTATTTATATATCACAGAGATTAATATATGACCTCCATATCAGCCAGGGTATCATCCCGATACGCAGTCGAGGGCTGATATGGGTCGAGGGTTGATAGCTGGGAAGATATGAAAAAGATCATACATATGTTCATCATATACTTCCGACAAATTGTTTTATGAAGCAAATAAACAAAATGAAATAATTAAATGACTTTATATGGAAGTTGAATTGTGTATTCAACAGAAATATTTTCAGAACACTATTGTCAAACAAGATCATCTCTATTTCCATGAATATTAATGGCAACATTTCATATAAAGGCATTTTGAAACCGAAACTATAGCTGTGATTCTTCAGTGTTGTTTTTTAACTACCATGAATCATGACGAGGACATTGCCCGTGAATCATTTTCATTCAAAATCAGTTTACATTCTAGGTGATATAATCATCTATGATCTAAAGTTTCTATGATTGTTATTTAATGTGGTTTTCTTGACGACAATGTTTTCCTTCTCCACTCGATTTGTAAATAGTACAGACATCATTACTGCCATTCTGATCACCTCCACCGATTCTTGGTGACACGATTAGTAGAGATGTAACAAGTAAGAAAACGTACTTTTAACTTCCCGTTCAATCTGATTAGTAAAAAGTATTTTTCGTGACCCTTGACGAGATCCCTATCTTCCCCTCATCTCTGTGTGTCAGTTAATGTTTGTAAACAGAAGTCACAGGAAATACCAGAAGTGACTTGCACGAGACGCACGATTATGGATTTTTTTGCACGAGACGCCTCTATTATGGGTTATTGGCCTGGAGGTGAAATTATGGCTAGTTTACTTCCGGTCGTTACACATATGCAAAAACTATCTTATTAATGCTAAGTATATAATAATTATATATACTAAATACGAAATATTTGGTTGTGTAAATATATCTCTGCTGTTGGTTACCTTTTATTCCTCATACTTCCTTCATTCTTTCTTGGATCTTCTGCCATTTATTCTTTAGTGGCAATTGGTTGGATTTTCACAAGGTTGAATGTTAAACGTGATTTGTTTTGCTTCTATACAGTTTGTTATAAGTTAGCATAATGTATATATATTGTCGACTCGATATACCGTTTAATAAGCTTGTGAAATAAAAAAATAAATGAAAAATGCAGTTCATTAGAAGACTGCAACACGATCAATAACAATGAAGGTGTACATCCCTTGAAATACCATTTTGCATATTTCCGACTATGATTCTCAAATTATGCGCTTACATGAGTTGCTTCCCTTTAAGACGAGCAAAAGTGTTCCATTTCATGCAAAATTCAATGACAATATTAACGTATATTTGTGTATTTTCTATTTGCTTTCAAATTCTACTCGAATTTTCACAAGGTTCAAATATCTACAAATTATAAGAATTTATACACAAATTTGTTATTCTTTCAATTTCTCTTGCTATACCGGATCAATTTAGCCATTCATAATGGAAATAAATCGTGTTTAAAGGGAAAAAAACGTATAATTTTAAAATGAAATTGGGAATGTGCAAAAGGTTGATTACAAATTTGATTGTCTTAATTTTAGTTTCTTTTATGCCTTGTTCACTTTTATCCAAATGCAATTGTCATATTAACCACAAGTAAACAAGGCGAATTGTTAAATGAAATAGAATCGCTGGATAATGGTGACGATCTCCATGGTTCGATCCCCAAGGGGTGCCCAGCGCGTCCCCAGGTTGCAAATAGCGGACAGTGATACGCTGCCTACACATTAATGATATATTTTGCAGCCGGTACAAAAGACTTAATTTCTCGTCCCTATCCAATTATTTGCATGGTGACCTCGTGTTTTAACAAGGTTTTTAATCTTGTTCCTCTTTTTATATAGATATATTTTGATATTTGCATTGAAGAAAATAAAACAATTTCTCCTAATTTAGTATACTTTAGTTGAACTTGATTGTGTCGAAGTCGTAATGACCGATATCTTTTTTCTTCATCGAAGCAGCTGATTATACGAGTTATCCGGATATTCCGCGCCACGTGATTATGTTGTGCCCACGTGGCACTGGACAACAAAGAAAATTTCGGAAGATTTAATTTGGTCGTTTGTATATCCCAGATCTTCTTTTTTTCTAAAGGAGAGAAGAACAACCGTTCACGAGTACACAAAGGAATGTCACTTTAGAATGACTGATAAACAGTTGTACTGTAGCTGCTCTTCCATACCGAATATCGAAAATAAATCACGAGTTCGCGTTCGCGAATGAGTGAATTACCGTAGTTGTTTAAGGTTCTTACCTTTATGCGTAAGGAAATGTGATTAATCAAATTTGAAACCTGGAAGTGTCCCGATGTAAACGTAAAACAGTAAAACAATGCCAGTGTTCTAAATAATATTCGGTGTAATTAAACAGCTATATCATATTGGGAGGGGTATTTGCGAAAAATACCAGTCTTGAGACTACATTTTTCGTCTCTTGGCTAGTATTTTTCGCAAATACCCCTCCCAAACATGATATATCTGTTCATTAGTTGCAACCCATTAGATACATACCCATTGCATACAAAGTGTGTTGGCACAACTCTTTGTGCCAGGTTGAGACTGTTGTGTGAACCAGACTCGTTACGAGTCGCGAAAGCGACGAGTTGTGTGACTATTTGTTCACGCAACAGGCAACAGTTCAATAAAAACAAATTTTAAACAAATAAAAAGTGTCGAATTAAAATTAACAAATGTGTACAATATTCTGAGAGAGTACACATTTTGTGCATGACGTCACGTTATTTGTTTCCGTTCATTCCTCAATGTCACGATACCGTTTTATCACTTTCAGTTTCTCTATACAACGCTTCTTTTGGAGAAATGTGAACTGTACAGTTACCGGAAAAATTCATATGTTACTGGAAATGATAACATAACCATGCATTCGTGATACATAATATGAATAAATGAACAATAAGTAGTCGCTTTGTTTACGTTGCTTACATTGCCCCGCATTCCGTTGACATGAAGTCATGACAAAATAGTTCGGTAGAGAAGATATCGTGCAACGTCGCTCCATTCCTTTACCACGTGTGGTGATACAACAGCTTGTATCAGACAGGTCACTTTTATTAATTTCAAAGGAAAACATACATAATGTAAAATAAAAAAAACCTTGAATCACATATGTATGTAATGCAGAATGTACATTAGTTGGTTCCACTTTCGTGACGTCATCAACTTGGAACGCAGAAGAACTCTCGTGACGTCTTCATGGATCTTCATGGAGAATTACAATATTTCATTCGGGAATACTACAAAGTAACGTTTTATACGTTCGTTTCTTATTTTAGGGAACTGTACTACAATAACAGTTACACTTCAGGTAAAATATTTTCACCAAAACGACATAACTCAAATGGAGACCATTCACCCACTTTCCCCCCAGGTGGCGTCGCTGTACCAACGGTGGTTAGGAAAACGTTTGTTTTCCGATAAATGCTTGTAACCAATGTAATCAAATGGCAATATCATTACCTACGCGGTGTCCTTGATCTGAAGCGTTGCGTAATATGACGGTAGGCACGACCTATAGAGAGGACGGAAGTGAACATAATAGATTTTAATTTGATATTTCCAATACCTTTTTTTCTAGTTTATTTCACAGTGACCGGTAACAATCATAGCCTATAGGTCCCAATGCCTGCAATGGCAATGTAAAATTGCATGTACGTGTTTTTTTTTTTACTTCATTTGGTGTCTAATGACGTAAAATTGCACACGAGTTTTTTTTGCTTCATTTGTTGTCTAATGACATAAAATTGCACACGAGTTTTCAGACTAAATTGAACCCGATTGAAAATTGTACACGTATTTTTTTCACACTGTATAGGGTCTAACCATGTAAATTTGCGTACTCGCTTTTGCTTCAAAAACAATGCAAGAAGAGTTTTAAGATCCCCAAGCGCAAGGGCAGGCAATACAATGGCCAAAAGAAAAAGGACAACCACTGATCTACAAAACACTACACAGAAAACTATCATTTCCCCCACAGCGATATATTTTTTCACAGGAAACAAAAATCAGATTTTTATTTTTTGGACATAAAAAAAAATCAGTAATTTCCCTTCAAATTTTTATCATAAATTTCTCGTTGAGAACTGTAGGGCCGGATTAATGACATTTTTGCATCTTTCGTGTCAATATATTTTGTTTCTTTAAAATTTCACCACATAATTAATTTTTTTTTTTTTCAGAAAAAAACATCCTAAAAGTTAAATGGTCGTCCCTTTAATGACATGAATGTGTGTCTCGGCCGCGTCCACGCAGCTTCGTATGATACGAATCGCATCGGTGGCGTAATGGTTAGAGTGCTCGCCTCGAGTGCGGTAGATCGTGGGTTCGAGCCCCGGTCGGGTCATACCAAAGACTATACAAATTGATATTTCTGCTTCTCTGGTTAGCACGCAGCATTAAGGAAAAAGAGCAAAGACTGGTCGGCTCGGAATCAGGATAATATGTCCGAGTGGGGCGACATGTCTATCCGCGGACTGTTGTTTTAGTGAGCTAAATTGCTGAATTGACGTTAAGCAACAACAATCACTCGTATAATACGTGTCCGGATTTCAAAAACCTTATGCAAGAAAGTTCAACAGTTTAATTATTGCTTCTGATTCGCAGATTTGCCCCGATAAGATTGATTCCTTAAAAAGTAAACCTTCAAAGAGATAAGTTGCATTTCAATGCTTGGTGCTTTAACCATTCATATGCTTTTCTTCTATCATCATATGTAGCACCATCATGTAATTTAATCAACAACGCCCAAATATATTTTGTATTTAGTGTAGAGGTTGTTAAATAGCTTGTATTACCGTTGAAATGAAACAGTACACTTCTTGTTTCGTGACAGCCAGTTTTATTCGGCCCGTTTTATTGGTGGAGGAAACCGGAGTTCCCTGAAAAAACCACCGACTTGCCGCAAGTCACTGACAAACTTTATTATATAGAAATCACATTAGTATTATTACCAATCAATAATAGTCAAGCGACTGTTGATGAAAAATAAAATCCACACATGACTGTTGATGATAATAAAATGTACACATGACTGTTTATGAAAAAAAATCAACATTATCTATAATACGACCCAGGTATTCACGTTTGAATTTTATTTATCAAAATCTTCAGAATGTTTGATGCCTTTATTTGAATGACTTAAGATAAAGCTGAAATCGTAAAATTTTAATTTTGCTTTTTTCAATTTTCGCAAAATTAGAGCCCACGCGAACAGTTTGACTAAAAAACGCAAAATTAACACCCCTTCGAAAATAACCACTTAAATAGTAGATTAATAAATGTAGATATTTATGTTTGAGACAGAATATGTTTTTAACATCATGTTGGGGATCAGTGAGTAATTGTTGCTTACGGCAATTTTTCAGCTATATCTCGACGAGAACAAGTTAATTTGCAATGAGATGAAGATGAGGTCCCAACACGCTTAGTTGTTGTTTTTTTTTATAATATATATATATATATAATATATATATATCTTAAAAATGATATAGGGGTGCATATTTTTTTTATTAATAAAGTTATATGTCTTAAAGACAAGCCACTGTGGTTGGAATCCGGAACAGAACAGTACATAAAATTTCCCAAGAATAATCAATGTACGTGAAATTGATCGAAATTATTTGATTCTAACCATTAATAAACAATTATTTACCATGAAAGTAGAAAATCACGATACAACAAAACTAGGAAACCAACACGAAAATCTTTTAAAAAGGGAAGTACAAAGAATGTGAACAAATATCAAACTTTGTTTAACAACGTACGTACACGTGTACTATAGTTTCCTCATTCAACAGTTATTGTACGTATGCTATGCGTATTTACTAATTACAAAATTATTGAAAATATTGATGTTTGCTCATGTAGAACATAAGAAAAAATTAATAGAATGTATTCAATTTTATTTTATATTCGCATTATTAACAGGTGCCCGTGACGCAGATATGATTGCAACGTTGTCCTTGTCTTATTTCAACGTAATGACGTGATCACTTTAGTAATTTAGTAATATGTCAGAAGATAGTTACAACTTATGATGCATTTGTTGTTAACTTGAGGAATATTGTTATACAAATAAAAAATAACTATTGTTGATAATTAGATAGAAATTGTGTTTGAAATAATAGTTTACATAGGTTACAAACGTCTAAGCGATAATAAAACGCTCCGCTAACCACCGTTGGTACTCGAGCGACACCTGTTGAGTAAATTTGGGTGAATGGTCTCCATTGTTTACGACTATGAATATTTCGAATATCAGGATGTTATTTGTAAAAAGATAAATATATATTAATGAAACATAACAATATATATGTCTTTTGTCCTATTAGAATTGAAGATAAGCATATACAATACATAAATCTTATATCATGTCCCGTCAGATATGTAAACCGCATTACTAGTCGATGCTATCCGCCTCGTAGTGATATGTTTACACAACTTTCTTGACATGAAACAAAACAGTTGTACCAACAAAATATGCATATAATGAGTATTTACTTCACTTGGAAATCGCCATATTTTAACAGTCACATGCTTAATCACCACTGTTCATCTCGTTTGCGTCTGTTAACTACGATGTTTCGGTTGATTGAAAATTCAAAATCGAAATGGAACAACCAGAAACCGGATATGGTCTATTACATATAGGCTACTACAAATGGAACGATTGTTAATTACGAGCTATTAAAGAAAAATATGAATCATATTTAGTCTATAATAGAGATAACTAGGATCAACTGCATATAATAAAAACAATATAAGTTTAGATGTTTGTTTTCTCACTCGATATACTTCAAGATAAACAACAAATCATAGGCCGTAGAATTAAGAGGGCATTGCAGTGATGAACAAAATTATGTGTATTTTTGTATTTTGTTGCCTTTCCAAATGTAACGCGGGTATGGAACCTGTCAGCAACATGTCTGTTAACTAGATTTTGTGGGGGAAAATAGCATTAGTTATACATTATTACTATGTTTTGCTTTATTTAATTTTTAATTCCCTCTATACTATATATTACACATATTTTCTGTTACCCTTTCCAGCTGTTAAAAGGTGATTGAAAGAAAACATTATACAATATACATAGATCTTGAACCATTTGATTTAAAAATCTTAAACCAGCTTTAAATAACAGTGTTTATTTCAAAATACTTTATAATAAAGGGGTTGAAACGACTTTTATGTGTATTGAAATGCCCTACTTTACATTGAACTCGTGAGTTTGTTTACTTAAACTTGTTGTTCCAACTACATTGTACGAAAATTGGTTGACATTTCTATAAAGATCGTTTTCCGTCATGCGAGATAAAGTTGATAAAAATATATACTTTAATCTAAAACACGATTGATTGTCCTTATGGCAAGCACACTTTTATCAGGTTTTTCAAATCAAATGTTCCGGTGTACGACTCTAATTTATTCAATACGAAAGTGAAACGTAATGTAAAAGATAACCTGGTTGTTTGTTATCATATATTTTTAATACGCTCGTGGCCATGCATCAATAGTAATGTTTTTGTATCAAGTATTTGTATAAATGCAAATTTGATTTGATTAATTTAAATAACTTACGTTATTTGTGTTTGCTTACGTATAGTAATGTCCAACACATATCGTGTTGTGTTTTGTTTAGTTTTTCGTTGTCTTGTGTACCCAATGTTGCCAGTTTCTCTGTATTTTCCTGTTTTGATTGTCCCTTCGGTGTTCTCTAACGTTTATTAGCATGAACATTAAGGTGTTATATATGATTATTCTTAGTATTTGTTTCCTCGATGTCATATGAATCATCACAACAAGACCGATAACGTAAACAATATCAATAATTGTATCTGTCCGTTCTTCTCGGAATAACAAACAATGTGAGTCTCTATTCTCATGTTATGGCGAACGCAGAATAACAAATATAGAAATGATACCTTCGAGCATAGAGACAAAACCTATCGCTTTATCATAACTACCAAATATTTTGCTCTTAAAAGTCACAAGCTTCAATTTGTAAAATGTCAATCGATAATATGTTCGTATATCAAACCTTTTGGCTCTTATATTCATTACACCGTGTGCTATGCCACAATCAAAACTGACTGAGCGCCTAAATATACTCATTTATCATTGATTTATTTCTAGAACAATGGTCTACGCTTGTATATTTATTAGTTTCTCGAAAATATATTGATAGTTTGCATAAAAGCACGTAGAAAATCAAGTAAGGATAACATTGTTGAAATACTATACTGGCTGCTAGGCATATTTGATAAATTGTTAGTAGAGCTTCTATGAGACTAACGACATTCAAATGTGTTTGCAGAATTATTAAATGTCTCTTGAGACATCAAATAGCTCTTGTCTTGTTAATAAGAAAAGTTTGAAAATTAAAAAAAGGGGTAATCAGAAGCCGTAACTCGAAGAAGGACAGACAATACAATGATTAAAAGAAAAAAAAGAAAAAAGGACAAACAACTACCTACCAAACACTATGCACAAAAAATAAAGATGGAGCACGAACCCCACGAAAGATCGAAGGTGAAATCGGGTTCTCCGGAAGGGTATGCAGCTCCTGCTCTACTATTGACGCCCGTTGTGTTACTCTAGTTACAATCTACTCTGAATTCAATTATCACATGCATCTTAATTATCCATGTTTGATTCATAATTACACCCATGTCCGTCAAGCTACAATTCAGTTCATATATCCATGACAACCGTGATGATGTCATTCTTCATGTCTATATTAAGTCATATTTAATACCACAATCTTGTGTTTGCTTATCAGAATTATGTTTTCTTAAAATTTTAATTAATCATTAAATTGTTGTTATGTGTATGTTTTGTGTATCGTTGTTTGTGCTTTTGTCCTTTTTCATTTGGTCATTGTGTTGTATGTTCTTCTTCGATTTACGGATTCTGATAACTTCTTTGGTATCTTCAAACTCTTCCTATTAACGAGTAATAGTCATTGATGCTGATACAGGTCAATCCATGATTATCTAAACAGTTGATTTCGTTTGATATTTGTATTGTTCCATCTATTTAATATGTTACCTTTGACTTTACGCGTAGGTCGTATTTGAACTTGTATTATTTTCCTTGACAACAATGTTATAGGACTACTCTCAACAAATCGTAGCAGTGTTGAAATCGTCACCAAAATACGTATTACTATGAACAATCTACAGTAGTTTAAAATTTGGACACTCCCTATCGCTGTCCAATGCTGTTTCTTTAAATTGAAAATGAGGATATGGACAAGTCGACAATTGTAACTATATAAGCAATGACTAGAGTTTCACTGGTTTGTTTGTTAAACTGTTATCGCCTGCCCTCTCCCGTTGCAAACTTGGTAGTCAAAATATAGCAGACCATTTGACGGAGATCAAGATGAATACCAACATCGCAGTCCAACGACACAACTAGTTCTAATACAAGATCAGTATATTTTGATTGTTCTTTAAACATGCGGTAATCCTTTGTGTTATGCAAACACAGTAATACTATATCTATTTGTATAATGAAGGGAATTGAATACAACATACCATCGTATGCCTGATGCACTGGTTAGTCTGCCCCAACAGATGTCCGGTCAAACGAAATACTACAAAGGTTTACAGTAATATATCATGGTGGAGTGTCATGTCTATTCTGGGATGTTAGTGCAGTTATATTATGGTTTTACTAAATGATGCAAGTTTATCATGCTAGTGCATTACAAGCAGCACACATAATTCTGAAATCAAAATACTGATTTGACAATATTACAGATGAAACTAAACTACTAGATTTTTCAGTGTATATGCACTGAATGTATTATGGTGTAGTAACATTTGTCAAAGGAGATGTGGAATTATTATATTTAGCTAATATGAGAAGTACATGTAATCATACAATCATGGTTTTGGAATGTCGTTTGAATTGTTCTGCAGTTTCATCATTTAATGAAATTCAAAGCAAATTGATGACAAACAATATTCTACAAATGTGTGATTAATGTCTTTTCATAAACAATTGCAGGATGCTACGCTGATCTTTTTAATACCACCAGAGCGAGATAAAACAATAAATCAAAAAGTGTCGTCGCGTTAAGCAAACTCTTACCCAAGCAAACATTTATATGAGCTACACAAATGTATGTCTACTATAAACAAATAAGGGAAAATATATTTGAATATAATTAAATCAAATATTAAAAAATATATATATATAGAATGTCGGCATCAGTTTTTTTGACGTTACAATACGTCCAAATCTGTATATTTGAGTGAATGAGTCATTGTTGTTTAACGTGATGGATTTTTTTTAGCTGATTTTATTCAGCCATATAATGGCGAGAACAACTTACGTTCGATGAGATGACAATCATGTCCGCTTTGTACTGGATTTTTATAGTGCTAGATCATTGAAACAACATTCCGCATGTAGACATGTAGCTTCAATCGGACTCTTTATCCCGAATCAAGTATTTGCTCTTTCTCCTTAATGGTGTGGGCTTAGCAAGCAGGAAATAAGCCGATGCCGTTCATTCAATTAATTTGTGACCAGATGCGTCTTAGTGGGGTTCGTGTTACTAGATCTTTAGTTTTATGTGTATGTTTTGCAGATCGTTGTTTGTCCTTTTTTTCTTTTGATCATTGTGTTGTCTGTTCTTCGATTTATGGGTTCTGATTAGCCCTATGGTATCTTCAAAGTCGTCTTATATTTAGCCACAATGAATTATATTTCAACATATCATGAAAGTTGGTTTCTGTGAAAATAAGTCAAAGTTTTTTGTATTGTTGATTGAACTTTTGGTCAATATGAGCTCACTGTTATCTTGTTATTTATTATTACTACGGAACTGCTGGTAGATATGATTCTGAGAATATATAAATAAACAGCATGATGTAAGATAGTAAGAGATGTCTACTTATCTAATCAGTGTTTCTTTTTTTCTATTCACACACAGAACTATACCATGAGATACCCTTTTATCTAATCAATGTTTTTATTTTTGCAAGCGTTAACTTAATATAGTATTATATACGGGGATACACAAACAAACAAACAAATACCCACGTATTTTTTGTTTCTCTTTTTTCTTTTTGCTATTTTTTTTTTTTACCCATTTGTGTGATGTCACACTATCGTATTTGCGGTGGATAATTATTCAAGAATCCAGTGTTAAGTATTTCCCGATGGTTTTTTTTTAAATACACACATTACACAATTTTATGGCCAAATCCGCTAAAAACGTTTTAAGATTATCACAGCAATGTGGATGCTTAAAGTAGACGTAGACGATCGTCAAGCCACGTACACCTATAGCACCATTTCTTAAGATATAGAAACACTACATTTGTTCTTGGGTCTTGTCTTAGACGGAAACGGTAATTTTCGGGGTATTTTTCTTAAAACAAAACTGCTTAATCTCCCTTAGGCAAGAATAATATTAGGCGAATCTGGGCCTTTTGTTTACCTACCCTCAAATAATTTTAAATTAGTTGGCTTTCCAATATTTTAAACATGATTAAACCTGATTAAGGTTCTTCAAAAACGCGCCATGCACACTAAATCTGACCTCTACGTTTTTAATCACTATCACTACATGTACATCGATATCTCTGCTGGTTGAGTATTAATTCGCGGAAGTATCATACATTCGGTAGTAAGTGATTCGGCACTGATATGGTTTACAAGATATATATATATATGTTTCAAATTTAAAGTTCCTAACTCGTTTAATTTATTAAAACAAAGACCAATATCACTAGGCAATAACAACCTTAGCCGATTGTGACTGTCCTGCTTAGGCCACTTGGTTTTTCCCTCAGATATATTGTGGCTGTCCTGCTTAGACCCTTTGATTCCCCCCTCAGACCTATTGTGGCTGTCCTGTTTAGACCCTTTGGTTCCCCCCTCAGACATATTTTGGCTGTCCTGTTTAGACCCTTTGATTCCCCCCTCAGACATATTGTGGCTGTCCTGTTTAGACCCTTTGGTTCCCCCCTCAGACATATTTTGGCTGTCCTGTTTAGACCCTTTGATTCCCCCCTCAGACATATTTTGGCTGTCCTGTTTAGACCCTTTGATTCCCCCCTCAGACCTATTGTGGCTGTCCTTTTTAGACCCTTTGGTTCCCCCCTCAGACATATTTTGGCTGTCCTGTTTAGACCCTTTGGTTCCCCCCTCAGACATATTTTGGCTGTCCTGTTTAGACCCTTTGGTTCCCCCCTCAGACATATTTTGGCTGTCCTGTTTAGACCCTTTCGTTCCCCCCTCAGACATATTGTGGCTGTCCTGTTTAGACCCTTTGGTTCCCCCCTCAGACATATTTTGGCTGTCCTGTTTAGACCCTTTAGTTCCCCCCTCAGACATATTTTGGCTGTCCTGTTTAGACCCTTTGGTTCCCCCCTCAGACATATTTTGGCTGTCCTGTTTAGACCCTTTGGTTCCCCCCTCAGACATATTGTGGCTGTCCTGTTTAGACCCTTTGGTTCCCCCCTCAGACATATTGTGGCTGTCCTGTTTAGACCCTTTGGTTCCCCCCTCAGACATATTTTGGCTGTCCTGTTTAGACCCTTTGGTTCCCCCCTCAGACATATTGTGGCTGTCCTGTTTAGACCCTTTGGTTCCCCCCTCAGACATATTTTGGCTGTCCTGTTTAGACCCTTTGGTTCCCCCCTCAGACATATTGTGACTGTCCTGTTTAGACCCTTTGGTTCCCCCCTCAGACATATTGTGGCTGTCCTGTTTAGACCCTTTGATTCCCCCCTCAGACATATTGTGGCTGTCCTGTTTAGACCCTTTGGTTCCCCCCTCAGACATATTTTGGCTGTCCTGTTTAGACCCTTTGGTTCCCCCTCAGACATATTTTGGCTGTCCTGTTTAGGCCCTTTGGTTCCCCCCTCAGACATATTTTGGCTGTCCTGTTTAGACCCTTTGGTTCCCCCCTCAGACATAT
The DNA here is from genome assembly GCA_963383655.1 of Bathymodiolus septemdierum. Lineage (NCBI taxonomy): Eukaryota > Metazoa > Mollusca > Bivalvia > Mytilida > Modiolidae > Bathymodiolus > Bathymodiolus septemdierum. The sequence goes on from OY726522.1 coordinate 83,234,692, forward strand.
TTTGGCTGTCCTGTTTAGACCCTTTGGTTCCCCCCTCAGACATAGTGTGGCTGTCCTGTTTAGACCCTTTGGTTCCCCCCTCAGACATATTGTGGCTGTCCTGTTTAGACCCTTTGGTTCCCCCTCAGACATATTGTGGCTGTCCTGTTTAGACCCTTTGGTTCCCCCCTCAGACATATTGTGGCTGTCCTGTTTAGACCCTTTGGTTCCCCCCTCAGACATATTGTGGCTGTCCTGTTTAGACCCTTTGGTTCCCCCCTCAGACATATTTTGGCTGTTCTGTTTAGACCCTTTGGTTCCCCCCTCAGACATATTTTGGCTGTCCTGTTTAGACCCTTTGGTTCCCCCCTCAGACATATTGTGGCTGTCCTGTTTAGACCCTTTGGTTCCCCCCTCAGACATATTTTGGCTGTCCTGTTTAGACCCTTTGGTTCCCCCCTCAGACATATTTTGGCTGTCCTGTTTAGACTCTTTGGTTCCCCCCTCAGACATATTTTGGCTGTCCTGTTTAGACCCTTTGGTTCCCCCCTCAGACATATTTTGGCTGTCCTGTTTAGGCCCTTTGGTTCCCCCCTCAGACATATTGTGGCTGTCCTGTTTAGACCCTTTGGTTCCCCCCTCAGACATATTGTGGCTGTCCTGTTTAGACCCTTTGGTTCCTCCCTCAGACATATTTTGGCTGTCCTGTTTAGACCCTTTGGTTTATTTGTTCCCACAGACTTAAATTGTTTTGCTTTCTATTTTTATAAGCGTGAACACATGTCATAAAGGTTATTCCAGAAACGTATAGTACCCAATGAATTAGATATCTACGTTGTTATTATAGTCATGCTGATAAAACTATGAAAGCTGTATATGAAGTTTTGAATTTGGATCATTAAGGAAATAAAAGAGTGATATCAATTTGGGAGAAATTTAAATCTGGGTAGAGATAATGTTTATTACTTTGAATTGCTACGTAATGATTTTGATCACAAAGTCTCTATTCATTAAGAAGTATTTTAGCTTCTCATAGCAAATAAGGGTAATAACAAAATTACCGAACTCTGAACAATTTTACAAAGGGAAAGTCAAAACTCATAAGTATATAAGTCAAAACTCACAAGCAACTCACTTCGAGCCTGAGAGAACAAATGACATTAAAGAATTATGAAAGGAGAATTTCATAAATTAAGATAAAGATGATTTTTTTTTTTCATACATTGTAGTATTCAGTAAATGCTAAAAATATGGGCAGATTCGGTTTTCTCCCAATTATATATATATATATATATATATATATATATATATATCATGCAATTCAGACTGTATGTGCATCGTATAGGAAGTCGAAAGACACACGATATGGTAGGTCAAAGTGATCGATCGGTTAAACAGTGAGGTTTAGAATCGACCCCGGTAAGGCGAGACATACTTGAAACTTGTATAAGACTGACTGTTTACTTACTGACTATTGTTGGCTGTAAGTTTTCTTCGCCATTAGGCCTGGAAGTCATGACCAATAGCATATTGCACAGTGTCAAGTTATCTGTATAGTTAATCAAAATACTAATGATAATTACATTAATCCGTAGCTGTGGAATAAGTTAGAAAAACCACATCATGAGTCTCAAATATTATAAGTACTGATCGCTTCTTTTATCGAATCCTAATCTTCATCAAGTACAAATGTACTCTCATAGTCAAAAGACTGGAAAGCCAAAATAATTTGGAAGTCTTTCGGAAGAAGTAAAACAATGGGTTTAAACAATTGGTTCATTTTTAATACATATCATATTTTTTGTGATATATTTTTTAACTTCGTGTTCATATACATAAATCATTTTATTTAGGTCATAAAAGGTACATGTACACTGAACTAGTTTTTCATCTGGAAGTTAAAGGCTGATTTAATCATTTTTCCTCGTTACCTTAATTACTAAATTGCCTTTGGTAGATTGTGAAAATGAAATATTGAGTGTTGCAATCTGGCTCGTCATCGTTAAAAAGTCAGCATAATTATGTCAATCTGATAGCGTAATTACATTTACTGGAAATCTTTCGATATTTCTATCATTTACGAAACGTCGGATGCGAGTAGCTTTACATGTTACAATTTCCGGTTATTTGGAAATGACCTTGACTGACTAACCATTTACTATACTGTGTTGCACGTAGAAGTAAATTATAGCTTATTTCCTCTGTAATTTAAACTTTCGTTTCTTTAAGCGTTGACCCAATTTTACTTGTTAATTACCAACAAAAGACAAAACACTGTTTAATTGAAAGTAAGTGATGTTTGTGATAACGTATTCTGATATTTCACAGAAAATATACAATACATTATTTACCGTTACACGCCATAAACTGCACTTATTATGATTTCCTGTATTTAAACAGACCTCAAAATTAAAAGAACGATTTATATAATTATTGAACAGACAGTTATAAACTATATTGCTTACTATTTTATCATTTAACCATAATTATGTCTTTGAAAATGCTTTTGTTGTCTATGGATTCGTGTGAAGTTCATATCCAATCTCAGTAAAGAATATGTTAATTCATTGAACAATGACGTAAGGAATTTTCTTCCAAATAAAAGTACTTTTACTGATATTTTCTCCTCTGAATTAAACATATTTAAGATTATACATATATTTGTAGAGGAATATATGGAGATGAATTCTTATTTTTCATCGGTTGTTTATCATTCACCACGTGGGAAATCTTAAAGACGCACTTTTAGGGTTCACGTCAGGGGTCAACATGAATGTATTATACATTTACCAATCAGCGACTCGATATATTTTTTTCAGATGACGAAAACAAAGCCTTCATACAGGAAATTACCAAAAATTCTACATTTTACAGTGATTCGTTTGTGTTTTTATTTTCCAATTTGCACTTCTCGTTTCTGATTTTCTAAGAAATCTTTTTAATTGCTTTCTAGGTTTTTTTATTGACATACCATATGACTAAATTGACCGATTTTCTTTTTCAATATCTGGGCCCGGGTGGCTCAATGAGTTAGGTAGTTGGATTACCTAACAACTCATACAAGCCTATCAACAATACGGCTTAGGTTCGCGCCCGGCTTTGTAGATTAAAAAAAAAGGTGCACTCGACTCACAGCCGCAAGTGATAAAGTTTACCAGTTGCTTGCCCATGGTCGGTGGTTCTCTCCGGGTACTCCGATTTCTTCCACCATTAAAACTGGTCGCCATGATATACCTTACATATTGCTGAAAGTGGCGTTAAAACACCAAAAATAAAAAAATAAAAGAATCTTTTTTTAATTTCCGAATATCGTTTCTCGTTTCTTATTGGCTAATATTGGCAGAAAGTGTCATTGTTGTTGATTCACTCGAAAGAAGAATTTGAAGATGCCAAAAGGATAATAAGAATCCGTAAATCGAAGAAGAACAAACAACACAATGGCCAAAAGAAAAAGTACAAAAGGACAAACAACGGTCTACAAAACATACACATCAAACTAAAGATCGAGTAACACGAACCCCACTAAAAACCTTCGCATTTTTTTGAATTAATTTCCGATCGTAAATTTAAAAAAAATCGATTTAAGCTGATTTTCTAAAAATTCCTTTGAAAATACTAGTTTCCACGCAAGAAACATGGTATTTTGAATTTTTGTGAATATCGTGCGCCATTGAAATCTATATGAAGGTCACGTGTTATTCCTTGTAATTTGTTCCTCCTCTAATCACTGTTGTGTGTGATACCCATACTTCCAGGTATTGTTTATTCTGTGCCGAAGGAATATAATATATTTTTTAAGTGAATATTAAGCTTACGTGGAATTTACTATTCTTTTGGTCCGTTATGATCACATTTTTTTTTATAGTTCATATGTCTACTGTTCTTTGAAATTTTAATGGCTTCAGTTTGACCACCACTGTCAAAATTCAATTTTTCAAAATGTAATTTGTAGTTTATACATTAGCGTATTGTTGTAATTATCCAGTCATTCTTGTTTTTGTCTGTACGTACATCACACAAGTTTGTACACACAACTCGTACTTCGTTTTAAGTGGAAATTCCTTGACACTCTACATGCTTGCTCATTACAATATAAACAGGTTCATACAGCTATGAAGGATTGATTGGAATATTTTGAAGGAGTCATTGACCCTTTCCACTTTGAATATTTCAGCAAAGAGCTTGTACGCTCAACTTTTCATACACTATGAATATGAAATGCCGAAAACTCTACGTACTTGCTTACTACTATATCAAGATTCGCATATCGTTACGGAGGTTTGATAGGATTATTTTGGAAAGAGTTATCGCCCATTTTGGCATAGAATATTGCATCATAATGTTTATACTCGAAACTCCTATTATATTTATTTGGAACTTCCTGAAAACTGTGCAGCCTTTTTTATTATTCTGTGAATATTCCCATATCATTATGACAACTTGATAGGATCATTTTGCAAGAAGTTGCTAATCTTTCATCAAAAAGAATTTGGGTGTTGGAGGAGACATTGTATTTATTTTGTGTCAATAATAACCTTTGATTTGCATATTTGGTCAGTGATGATTAAAACCCAATCATCTGAAATATTTTCAGATTAACACTAATTACTTCGGCATTTGACAACCTGGCACGATATCTAATAAATAGCTGTTTTTGGTTAATGATGAAAGCGGTATTATGTATAAACACTAAACATGTCAAGATCAGCGGTTTTTTTTATTTGACAAGGACTTGAAACAAGAAAATAAATAAATAAATTTATGACACACATTGCCGCTTTAGAAAAAACCAATACATTTGTATTATATGAATTGCTATGGTATGCGAAATTGCTCTGTATTGGGAAACAACATGTCTTGCTGTGAAAAATAATTGTACGAATTCTGAGATATAGAAGTGATCAGCGCGTTGTGACCTAAAGAAATTGACTGGATTTCCTGAGTATAAAGACTTCAGCCTATTTGTCACTTCACATCAATCTTCCACATCAAAGTAAATTAGTATAGTAATTTCCACGAGACATATTCTATTATGGCTGCATAAAGTATTCCATGTCTAATTGTCTCTGTTGTAAAATACTAATTTGAAAGCTCTAAGATTTGTTTTTATAGTTTGAATGTTTTCGTCTTGTCATGTCAAATGAGCAAAACTCGAAACCGCATCCGCACAATAACAAATTATTTGAACGTTTTGCCAATAATTTATATAATTTGATCTAATCTATTTCACTTCTTATACGAGTGATTTAAGCCTTTGCAGACGACAGGTTAATCGCGCGTGCTAAGACTTCGAAAATTTTCATCGCAATTTCTAATTGTTATTTGATAAGAAAGATTGATGTTTAAATGGTCAGATAGTATAAAAAGATTGCTTAAAACTATTTAAGCTCAAAGAATAATTCCGTATCTGGTCATGAAACTTGGAATCTGTCCATTTGTATCACTATAGACTGCGAATGTGTTAACTTTTCTGCGGTCAGTAATTACGAAAGACATTGATAGATGCTTAATTAGCTGATTAGTAATTAATATTGTGGGTGTTTGATATACAATTCTGATTAGATTAATTAGGTGTAGATACATTACAGTTTCCGTTATTTATTGTGATCTAGGATGATTGTGTATTCTTCTTTATGACTTGGAAATATAACTTATGAATAATTAAAATCGAATGTAATCATGAACAATTTAATTTTCGTGTGCGAGTGACCTTTATATGAACTAATGCCGCATTTACGAAAAGACAGAGACAGGAGTGAACTTTTCTATGGACTGTGTTTTGACGTAAGTATATATATACTATACCATCAAACTTTTAAGCGTCTTTGACGTTTAGAAATGATAATACATGCATTGACACATTCTTTCCTATTAATGTTATAAGAACAATCATGCATGAAATTATTATGTATATTGTTCCTGGGGTTTTACCGTTTTCCTCTGTGGTTCGATGCATTCTATGCTAAAATATTGTAAAATTAAGGCTAATATTTAATTGATAATGTGTTTAATTTTAAGGCTTATATGTAATTGACTACGCACGATGTATTTTGAAAGTAGCGTTAAACACCATAACCCCCCAGGTATATCTAGATTAATGCTCGTAGTCAAAAGATGGGAAATCCAAATAACTTTAAAATGTTGCCGTTGTCGATAGATAATTGTTTCGCTAGTTTGTTCCATTTGTATTCCCCGAAGCTATCTTACGAATATTAAATATTACAGACTGAAGATATGTTCCTTTAGGGTAGTATTTTGATATGAGACCATATATTAACCAAGAAAACTAGACTTTTTATATAAAGAATGATCGAGGTCGGCTTGATATACAGAAAATATGCACTCTTATGTCACTATGCTGCACCTTTATAATATTCCACAAGTCTATAATAATACAGGTAACTAATGGTCGAAATTGAAAAAAGTAAAGTTAGAAACAAAAAATGCTCAGAGGAAACCGAACAAAGACATGACACTTAGTTAGTCATAATAGCATATATTATTTTTGTAATGTTATGCTATGTCAAGGTCATTAAGCCGTTGGGGGTTTATCATGGCCATTATCTTTTAGTAGTTATATTTACGTTTACTTGTGCAATCGTTGTCTATTGTCGCTTAGTTGTGAGTTCGATTACCGTCCGTGGGGAGGTTAGCTACGGATAGCTTCACTTGATAAAGTTTGTCGACGACTTGTGGTAGATCGGTGGTTTTTTCCTGATGTTTCACCATTCTGATCGCTTAGATATAACTAAATATTGCGTAGATATAATAAACACTTAGAAATCTGATTTAGTGTGTGCACACGGCGTGTGTCTGACACAAATACGATTGGAAAGCCAAATAATTTAAAGGTAAAGCAATGGTTCGAAAATGCCTATGATTACCTATATGCCTGAGAGTTTGACCTTAGTTTTAATAAATTGCCGATTTAGGAATTGATAAATATATCCAATGTTGCGGACAGTATAGCTTGCAGCAGTTTGTAGGCGATGTCTGAGGTGCATCAATCTAATGCGAGTGTCTTGAGGACGTTACTTTACACATGGTAATCCGGAATTGTTGAAAATGGATCCAACAGTGTTTCGATGCCCACCAAAACGTATATCAATAACCTATTGGGTGAAACCAGGTCACAAAATCCCAACATCTCGAATGCGTTCATTTTCGCTCAGTCATGGCGTTAACCTTAGAATAATTGCTGTCAAACGTTCATAGACAAGCAAACTTTAGATTGTCGACAAGCGGACAAAATCAACTGAAAAAAGTGTAAAACAGGAACGTGCTCACAGTGTGTGTAAAAGACAGTGCAAAATGACAAACAACGGATATAATTATAACTTTTTTTTTTCATCTTAAAAATACATTATGTTTTCGCTACATTTAGTGGTGCACAGTTTCTGTTTCCAATAGTGTATACATGTATTTACAGTAGACTCTGGTGGGCGAAAAATATCATACTGAGCGAAGGATATTATAAACCTACTGCCTTTTATTGAGGGTGTTATGGTAGATTATCACACGAAGAAAACACTTTCAGAGTGAGGTAATCTACCATAGCACTCTCAACTAAAGGCAGCATGTTTTTCAATTATACTGAATGTACATAGTTTCATTCTTAAGCAAATAATATCGGTATATTATCAATAAATACAAGTATATTTCAACCTGAGGTTTTGCTTCGTCACTGTCCTTCGTGGCGAAGAGATCTTTTAACAAGTTTCGACATAAAAAATATCATTTCGTCTGTCGTCTGACAAAATTAACGGAAGTATACTAAGCGGTAAAACTCGGTCGAAACAGGTTGTATTTTCCGGTGTTCGGCAAACTTCGGTCTCAGCAGGTGGAATTGTCGGTATACCGACCGTTGCTAAGGAAGGCGGAACTTACTAAAATTATTGAAAAATGCCACATGGCTCTAGACCAATGAATTTAATGGATTAGTCAAGAAATTTGCATAAAGTATAATAAAAACTGTTTTAGCTAGATTAACCATATAATATTCTTCAAATATTATTTGGGGCTGTCGTGGTCGTGATTGCATGGTAGTTGGATTTATAATTACCTATGTTATTAGTGGTTATAGCCACTAACGTTGCGAGTTCGAATTCCACTCAAGCGAAGTGTACTCGATATAACATGTGATAAAGTTTATCAGTGACTTGCGGCAGGTCAATGGTTTTCTCCGGTTTCCTCCACCTATAAAACTGACTACCACGATATAACTGAAATATTGTTGAAAGTGCCGTTAAATACCATAAGCCAAACAAAACCAAATATTATTTGAAAATTACAAATCTTCAATTTATGTTTTTTCATATATAGAATAAAACTGGTATTGTATATTACCGATTTAATTTCTCTTCCAATCTTGCGCTTTATCAATTTGATGACAGTAATAATAACTGCTTTAAATTTGATTAACATACTTTTTTGTAAAGTTCTCATTGCATTGTTCTGTGTTATTATGTTGCTATCTACTTTGATTAGTTACTACCCTTCCAGTATGGAGACATGCAGGTTCATTAAAACCAATCAATAAGTTGTTAAACTGCATTTTAATAAACAAATAAATGCACTTTAGGTTGCAATGCAATTATTTTATTATGAGTCGTAAAATTTTATCTGTTTTCCATTTATCATGAACTAATTTAAAATATGGGGTAAAATTTTGTTCTCTTTCAATTTATTGTCTGAGCATATTATTTTATGTTCGCTAAATAAATTACACTATAAATTATCGAACAATAAATTGTTTCGGCGTCTTGTACACTACAAAGACACTACAATGACCTGAAAATCAATTATAGGGAATTATATTCCGTCTGTGTTTGTAAATGCTTATCTCTAATTTGTTTTCCCTTCCATCACAATATAATTACCTGAAATCACGCTCTAATGCAAGAACGTAAAGAGCGTAAAATAATGTTTTGATGACAGCGTTAATAATGCAGGTCATCCTACTCTAGATCACAGGTACAACTCAAAACGTGCAGTTTTTGACGTTTGACTTTATATACCAGATACAACTCAAAAAGTGCAGTTTTTGACTTTTTCCATTAAAATTATTTTTGCTAATAATTTTGTAGCAAATTACCTTGTCTACACCTAGTACAACACAAAATGTATGTTATTCTGGTTTGTTCGAAACATTTGTCTATAAAACTGTTTTTTGTAATTATATCATACGTTCCTTGGTGTTTTATTTATACATATGATATTTTTAAAATATGAATTCATTTTGTTTGTCTACAAAAATTTTATTTCACACATACCCATCACGATTCTATGTCAGTTTTTTTTTGCATTAAATTTGTTATTCATTAATATGAAAATAAATATTTTAACAGGAACTGAATTCAATATAACACGATTCTGTTCTCAACTTTATATCACATTTTTCAAATGGTAAAGCAATAACTGCTTACTATTCGGGAGAACGTGAATTTGTCCATGTTGTTTTTAGTAGAGTTTGTGTTGCTCAATGATAGTTTTCGATGTTGTATTATGTCAACCATAGTTTGTCTTTTTCTTGTGACCATTGTATTGTCTGCTCGTCTTCGAATTACGACCTTTTATTATCCCCTTTGGAATCCACCATTTACTCTTCCACATAAGAGTAATATATATATATATATATTGTGATGTTAATATTAACAGTTTAACATGGATTGTTGAGAGTGTAGCTAACTACTTGTTAATTGTATGTACTCATTCAGGTTAATAGAAGAAAACACTCTATGTCTATGTAATAATGTTTATACAACAACTAAATCTAAACCCATTGATGAGTGAAAGATTATGGTGCCTAACGCCACATGAGCCATTTTTCAGCTATATAATTACGACAACAAGTGATATAAAATGGTGGTGATGTCCGCTTTGTACTAGATCAACACCCTTATTTGAACTTGAACTTTATAGTGCTCGCTCACTGAAACAACAGTCTGTGGGTAGACATGTCGCTCCACTCGGACACATTAACCTAATCCCGAGTCAACCAGTCTTAAAGCTTTTAATCCACGATCTACCGCACTGGAGGTGAGCACGATAACAAGTACACCAAAAATGCGGTCTAAGCCTATGATGGATATGAGAAAACAATATTGTAATAATGAGTCATGGTCTAGAATGTGAGATGTGACAATTCTATCTTAGGGTTCACATTTTCAAAATAAAAACCAGGCTTGCCGAGATTCTAATGAAAGTAAATGCGAATTTTAAGATAGAATTATGACATCTCACATGATTGGCCATAGCTGATTATTTTCTCACATTTTTTTGGTAAACTATCCGATATCCATGTCCATTTAGAAAATGACCGCCATTGGGAAAATATTTTACTTCTAAGCTATGTGGTTTTTGTAGTGAAAAATAAATAATATATTCGAAATTATCGGAAGCATTTTCGACGCAAGAAACGTGGACGTACTAATATAGAAGTTGAAGCGATCATAATTTCAACGTTTTGTATAGACTCACGAAAAATAGTTTGTTTCTGTCATGTTTTCACATTATGACGCAACGATTTTCACACAGTGACGTCAAAAAATCATGTGATGCGAGATACATTTTTGTATATATATATATTTCATATTTTGCAAGGTTTATACTTAAACAATAGGAAAACTGGAGCCGCGTTGCTATAATGATTTCCGAAGTGATATCTACTTCGAATTTACTTTAAAAAATATTCTTGTTATTTTATTATGTTCGTTTTCTGTCCTGTATCAATTCGTGTGATTTTAACGCATATCTTGGATATTAACACCTTTTTGCAAGTTAAAAAACAAATAGTATAAGTTATTCTCACATGAAAACATCATAAACGTATATAAATAGTTTAAATAAGCAATATATATCTACATAAACATATAGGAGGTGTTAATTAGTAGAATTACGGTGTATGTTGTGTTTACACAAAGCATGTCTTATTTTCGCCAGTTTCCTGCATGCTTAATTCATTAAGCTAATCATATAAACAAATTACGGACAAGAAACGGACAGAAATCTTCACGAAAGTACAAAATCGTATGTTGAAGCTGATAATGCAGTATAAAAATAAGGATAAATCACAAAATATTTGCTATGTCGGATCTAAACCCAGACAGATTTCGTTCTACGGAAATTTTAGTCACTGAAGTAAGTGCTGTATTTTTTTTTACATCTGAATTTATTTCATTTTAAATTTTACGTTAGAAACTCTTATATATTTTAGTTTTCTATATATATGGACACCTGTAGTTATTGATAATGATCCTGTTATAGCAGTGTATACAGTGAAGATAATAATTGCAATGTAAAACTCTTTTTTCCATTTGCTGTCTGAATTATGTGAAATAAGATTGAAATGCCAATACTGGGCTTCGAAAATTTGTCCTTGGAATGCAATGCAATATTAAATTCCATATGTATTCATCGTAATATTATTGTGTTAATAGAAATATTACATTATGATGTCAATTATGTTTTTGTCATAATATCACACAAATTTTATTTTGAATCTTATAATTCATGGTTTGCCTTGATATTACCTAAATGTAAAACTATTATAATGGAAGAAACATTTGACGATGCCATAGGGGTAATCAGAAGCCGTAAGTCAAAGAACAGAAAATACTATGACTAAAAGAAATATGACAAACAATGATATACAATACACTACTCAAGAGAGAGAGAAAAAAGAGATTTATGAACGCGGACCTACTAAAACCGAGGATGAGGTCAGATTTTCAGATAGGGTAAACAGTTCCTGGTCCTCTAATGACATCCGTCGTGTTGTTCTAGTTACACAGCCGACGATAAGTATTGAATGAGGAAAGAACGGATGGGGATTACGATAAACGAAACATATCCGTGTCCATTTGTGACACAGAAATAATGGTGAACCAAGTCATGGTGGCGACCATAAAACGTTCGATGTGATAACATCAACTTAGCCACAAAGACCACTGGTTCAGTAGCTCCCTTGCTAACTCTATAACAAGGAAATTATTATAAAAATCACAAGCTGTGAAATATCGTATCAACTGAGAGATATATATTCTATGTGCAGGTGTTATTTGGATGTTGCTACATATAAATGGAAAGTTCACAATGGGAATATTGAAATCTTCTCTTTTGTCGTAAAGTTCCTTTTTAACCGACCGTCACTGTCAACGTAGAAACGATATCGAAATCTCCATATATCTGTGCGTGCGTGCGTGCATTTTTTTTTCTAAATTTCATTTCAAATAGTACACCTTATTAAGTAAAAAAAACTATAAATTAGGACTTGCTACAGGTTATTTTTCATGTGAATGAGGCGTCGCCTTATACAAAGTTGACCCGTCATACGTACGAGGTGTGCCTTTGACTCCTCCCTCCCGCCCGTTTCGAATGTGTTTTTTATGCAAAAGAGGAAAATGCGTCATATTTGCATACAGGTTCCAGGATGCATCGGAGAAGTTGCTATGTGCAATTATAGCTTTTTTAGTATTTTATTACGGATTCTAACCATAACAGTCCTTTTAATTAAATCACAAGGTCAGTAGCTTTTGCGAACGATCTTTCAAAAACACTCTGATTTGAACTTCCACTAATAATTCTAAAAATTACTAGAGGGAAACATAGAGGAAATATCAAAGTTTCCCAAAGTACACGTGCTTGGCTTTTTTTTTTATTTCCGCCTTTTATTTGTACACATGAAAATGAAACGACGGGTATATCCTTTTTATAGACCTTTCACGTTTCAATGTATTCATTGTAATACCTCGTTCTTTAATGGAAAGCACCATGCTTATCGGAGCTCCCATCTAGTCTATAATGTGGACAATACAATACAAATGATTTAATCGCCAATTAATGATGCACTTTCGAGCAGAATAATCAAATACGTAAATTGTATTGATTATTCTGCTCAAAAGTGCACCATTAAGTTAATCATTGCAATTACAATAATTGAGTAATATTGATATAAACATGCATGCTTAAACAATAAAAGAACTATATGAAATGAGAGGTTGTTGCTTAGAAGGGATTCCGTAGCTTGTACACATATACAACACATAATGTATGTTTTCATAGTTTACTTATTATTATTGTATGATACATAGATATAAAGATTTATAAGCATAAACGGCCGCAGTTTAAAAATCCACTGGACGGACTACCACCTTGCTTGTTTAAAACCTGATGCCGCTTAAACTAATATCCAGTTATATTTTAGCTGCTCCTTCCTTAAAACCTGAAATTTTGGACGAAGGAGCAGAACCTATATATTCTTCTAAAGTAAATCTTATCTTTTAATGTCCGATATAATTTTGTCCGTTTAAATCTTATCAGCTAAACCCATTTCTAATTGTAATTTGAATATTGAATAGTCATATCTATTGGTATAACGTACCAGTCTTCTAATGAGGAACTTGTATCTGTTCAGTCGTTAAAAGTCATATGATGTCAGGACTTTAATGTTTTCGTTGGTTTCTTTTAATAGTGCTTCGTTAGACGAAGTTCTCTTAACATGTTTTTAGAGAAATTAAAATTGTTATTTCTATCCCTATTCATGCAGATAATGATAATATATTTTCCTTTGCGCACATATTCTTTGCACAGAGGATTAATTTCCCAACTGTTTCTATAATGTACTAGTTAGGGGAGCTTGGCTGTATTATATAATTGTATTACATTATAGAATAGTAGAATTGTTTTCCTCGGTAACGTATGTATTGTTAATAGTAAACATAACTTTATGCACCATTTAACATCCATCATCAATGAATTACAGATCTTCCAATAATCTCGTTTGTTGACTGATTTTGTCTGTTTATATACTTATGAGTTTTGACTTTCCCTTTGTAAGATTGCTCGGAGTTCGGTAATTTTGTTATTACCCTTATTTAGTGCGAAATAGACTAATTTTGTGTATTTGATATGAGCAAGCGAGATAGACAGAATACAATACCATATTATTCTTTGTCTAAGATATGATTCCCGATTGTTGTTTTGACGCCATGAGAGTAAGCTGTTTATTATGATACATTAATAAATAATTATAGATAATCTTGGAAAGATATGCATGCTACACGCACTCAACGAATTGGGTTTATATAGGTGACCTTATAAGATTGTGTCTGTTCTATTTATGTCCTGTTGGTTATCTTGCTCGGAGCGACTTATAAATTATTTGGATTTCTCTGTATATGTGCCATGCACTGTCAGTTTGAGAACAAAAAAAGATTTCCAATATTTTGACTATGAGGGTACATGAAACGCATGGTGTGTACTACATAAAATACATACGTTATATTTATATATGTAATAGAGAGACTGGAACAGAAATTATGGTTTCAAATGTGAAAGTGTTAAACATTAACTTTACAAACTCTACTTATTGACATTAGAAACGAGTCATGTTCATGTATTATCATTCAATGAATTGTTTGGACGAATTACACGACTTTTAACGGATTTGACAGTATATATGAGTAACACGACGGGTGCCTTATAGGAAGCAAGAACTGCTGTTTTTATTGGATTCGTGTTGCTCATCTTTTTAGTTTTTTTGTGTTGTGTTTTTTAGTTGTGTTTGTCTTCATCCTGTGTCTTGTGTGCCGAATGTAACAGGTGTCTCTGGATTCTCCTTTCTTAATTGTCCCTTCTCTGACGTTTATTTGAAATACATTAGTAAAGAACAATTGATCAAAAATATTCCTAGATGAAAGACAAATCAAACAAACAAACAAATGCAGGAACTGCTTACCCATTGCGAGCAGCTGAGTTTACCTCCGGTATTTTTGGTGGGGTTCGTGTTGCTAATTTTTATGGTTTTTTGTGTTTTATGTCTTTACGTTCTGAGTTTCGTGTTGTGATGTCCGTTACGATTTCAGCATAAAAACAATGTTTGGTTCGTCTTTACCTCCAGTTCTTTGTAAGAGGGCTTTTGCTCCATTTACGTTACTTGTATTTGTTTGCGCATAGTGGTATTCAACACATATTGTGTTGTGTTTTTGCTTTGCTCGTCTTCGTCTTGTGTGCTCTTTGCTGTCAGTTTCTCAGTATTGCCCATTTTTGATTGCCACTTCGGTATTCTCTAACGTTTATTTGTCAGTTTCTCAGGATTGTACATTTTTGATTGCCACTTCGGTATTCTCTAACGTTTATTTCTATACATACTGATATGATTTCACAAATAAGGTTTTTAATAATCAAGAAATGTATGCAAATCTGCGGTAATTTCCCTTGATAATGTCGCATGTGGAAATATTTACATTCATTGGTTGAGAATGAAAACCCAACAGAAACGTCGTTTAAATAGGAGACCGAAATACATCCAATCTGTTTTAAGAACTGATGTTAAAAACCTTTTACAAAGTACGTCATTCAAGCTTTTTTTGTTAATACTTTCATGTGAAGCTTTAATAAAGACATTTCCAGCGCCAGAATTTCCAGGTACAGATTTACTTTTATGAGATCACTTCAAATACCAATGCATATATGCGTCATCGATATATGATAAACTGACGTCATTTGTTCAGTAGCATTGTCCTCATCAATCTGGATATTTTCAATTGCGTCAGTAAGATTACCTGATTTAAAAAAGTGTCAGTTGTGAGTCGTTTGAAAATAAATCGATTAGATACTCTTTTTTTTTTAAGAACTTGTTTTCATGACATATTTGCTGACAATAATAAATAAATAAAAATAACGTTATATACAGCAATAGAGCAATATTAAGACATGGATACTATTTGCAGGAAAAATGTATTTCTTTTGTGTGCTTCTTGATTAAAAGCACGTGTTACATCAATATGTGTTTCTTCATTCGGGAATATGATTTTGTATGTGTGAATTTGTCATGAATAATGATACTTGTCTCAAACGGTTTTTTGGCGATAACAAAATGACCACAGTATTTTTTTTACAAAATGTTCACGAACAGTTTTACAATGTTAAATATTGTATCCGTGTAGATTCTCCAACATTTGGCGTGTAAAAATCTCCATTGCCGACAGTCTATTGACTTAAGTATGGTACAATTTTGGGAATTTTCTTGAGGGTAGTTCAAACATTCATGAAACCCCCTAGTCACAGGAGGTACAGGGCTGAATGCTGTTCTCTGTAAAACCTGCCGTATGTTGTTGTGTGTACTTGAACAGACGCGATTAGAAATGAATGAATGTGACTATTTTAGTAATGAAAGATGCAGTTCTTTCTGTAAAGAAACAATTAAATATGCATTTAGTTAATGTAAATGTACTTAGTGAAACAGGTATATTAGAATATATTGTTTTGTTCTAAATGATCAAAACAGCTTTCATGCTTTATAACCTGAAGAGATATAGGGATATAATAATGCCTTGCAACTACTATTTAGCACTTTCCACTGTCTAATATTCAGTTAAACGATATATAAGATTTAGGCGTATTCCCAGACATTAAATATAAACTTGAAGCACCCGTTGTCCTCCGCTTTATGTTCTGTAAAGTGTAGTCTGCACTCATTTGTAACATCAATCATCTGGTATTGCATGTCTATCTGTTATAAGCGTGTCAAGCATTTCTCGGGATTCTAACTCATTGTAAATTTTTCCAGTTTAAATTCTCAATAAACAATGAAAGGGAGATAACTTCAACGAGTCTTTTTGTACTGCAAGCTATTTAATATGAATTGCAGAAAATGTTGCAAAAATTTTATTAACAAAGCGAACGATGTAGTATCAAAATAAGAATGCATAGTCGAGTAGGTAGATATGTAACCACAAAAATGAAGGTCAAGGCAAGTGACAGTGCTTTAGAATACGAACTTGATATTACAAGGAAGATACTTACCCGGACATTGTTACGCATGTCGCACGCTTGAACTTCATATTATATTTACAATATACAGCTATCCTTTTCACGTCGCTGTAATGAACGATCATTCATTAAAACATGCACCTAATATGTCTGCAAAAGTTCATTAAATTCATTAATAATATTTGTCGGGAATTTATTGTAGACAACAGACATTGTGTATACTTTACTATATATATTGTGTATATGATTAAAAATTAGTATATAGTTGATTAAATTTGTATTCCGAGCATAGCATGTTCTTTCGTGGCAATGCAGACTTCACTGTGCGAAGTGAATGTGGTTTTTTTCTTCATTTGCACCCTTTAAAGACTTTGCAACATACGTCTGCTAGCTTAATTTATTCTTATGTTAATATAAACCAATTCGTCTGTATTGTAAGGCCAATCAACGAAAAAAGTATAATGTTGTATACCGATTCTCCATTAAAATAAATAACGAAACCTGAGGCAGTGTCTTAAATTAAGATTTTCATAATAATTTGCATATGAACTAGTTTTAGAAAAACATTCGGCAGATGTATCACCATTGCTAAGACATTAAATTTGACAAGTTCCGAGTTTTGCAATACCTCCATGTTAGACGTACGTGTAGGTTCCTTCGGTATTCTCTAACGGTTATTTCCAAAATTATTTCTTTGACCTCCCCAGGAAACCCTTTGTACTTTCGAAATAGTACCGACATTATTTTGTCTCAACTCTTGTATAATAGTTCGTGTCCATCTGGTTAGACGTGATATTTCAACTATTAAAGTCGATTGGTCGTAAATGAATGTTTCGTGTTCGGACAATGCTGCTTACATGTACGCAGAAGAGCACTCACAACAAATCTAAATGATCAACAGCATGGTAAAATTAAGAAATAAATCATGGAAGCCATAATGTGTTGGTAGTTTTAACATGGATTGGCGGATATTAGTATTTTATCCCGAGCCAGAAGCGGTAGTATACTTTGATTAGAAGACGGTACTTTATATTTACGTTTGCGGAAAATGTCGCACACAATTTATGCTGCCAATGGAAAAGTCAGTCACATTCACCGGCGCATGTGCTAATGAGATTATATCGAATGGATAACTCGCTCATTTGTTAACAAAGCGAAAGAAGGAGGTTATGTTAGAATCGGTCGTTTCTGACCCGGTGTACGGCAAACTTTAACGACATTCTCTATCACCCGCCCATATTCATCACCCTTTCTACCTAAATTGGATGATAAGAAGCAACTAATGAATCGATCAATCGTGTACTTTCTCACCAACTGAGCTAACTTTATTTTATAATAGTTAAGAATTGTTTATTGTCTTCAACAAAATTAGTATCGATTCAAAGACGAGACAAAGAGGGAGACAACTCCGTCGTGCTTGTATTAATTGTCAAACAAATATATGACAGATTCAGCCTGTTGAATGCATAAACCATTGTTAAAATATCACATGAGGATGCGTGTTTTTTTTTACCGCGATTACCTCCATATGAACATTATGGTTTATTAAATGAAAGTAGAAGTAATAGGATCTCTCTAATAGAATTAATAGTTTACATATGGCAACTTCTGTGTCACGAAGATTAAATATATTATGTTCAAGATTATAACTTTAAAACAACGCTGTTCGCCCGGTTATATGTGAGGGTTGGGCTTTAAGACACACGTGGAAACACTTGCATGACCATAGGTTGGCCCTCACACCTTTTATTGAAGTGCCTGTGCCAAGATAGGAAAGTGAGCACTCATGTATGTGTGTGTTAGGGGGTTTCTATTGTGCATCTTTCTACGATTTTTCTATCGGATTTTGGAAATGCTCCTTCAATGTTGTAATATTTGTTCATTGTATTACTTATTAGCAATATTTAATGATTAATACGTGTGTTCGGTTTCTTTATATGGACAAATTTATTGTATGCGCTTCTTCAAATTACTGCTTTTAATTAACAGCGTTTGATATCTCCAACGAAACTTATCTTGAAACGGATCAACAGGGTTTTTTTTTGTTTAGCTATTATGCATAAAGAAAACTAACACGAATTGAAATAATTTTGCACGTGAAACATGCATTCTTCAAACCTTTAATCAAAGACTGCTAATACACAATACACTGTAAACCTTGAGTGTCCCTTGACAATGATTACAAAGTCATTTTCTGTTCTAAGACTATTATTTGCTAATCACGATTTATGTCTCGGCTTTGCCTTCCTAGTGTTAATATAATGGAATAACTGCCAATCATTAAAGCTACAATGCAAATAAAAATTCATCAAATCCAATTATTTCTGACAAATATATATAAACATAATGACCTTTGATGTGGCCTTTATCGAACGTGTATCAGAATCGGTGGCCATTATACGTGTCAAAAACAGTACGATTACAGCAGAACTGGTCAATAAAGACGTGACAATATTAACATCTCCTACGTCTATTAAATCAGAGGGAAATCATAAGGGTACAAGAATGAGTAAATGTAGTAGTATATATGTTATTCTTCATAGTGAATTTCTACTGATTTATATAATTAGAGAAGGTACAAAATTACTAGTATATTACTGGTTATTTGATGCTGTTTATGGGTAACAAATGCATTCAATCCATCCATGTTCATAACGCCATGGATATGAATGTTACAGAGAAATTGACTTTCTTTATGACTTACAAAGCATAATCTTTATACCTTTGTTTAAATATATAAATTAGACAGACTTCATACAGTGGGTTCTCAAGAAAAACGAAAAGAAGCTAGCCCAATCCTTTAATTTCACCTTCCGCTATATAGATGATGTCATTTCACTAACAAATTCTAAGTTTGGTGATGTTGTTGATCGTATCTATCCCATTGAGCTTGAACTAAAGGATACCACACATACAGCTAGGTCTGCGTCATACCTTGACCTACACCTCGATACTGAGGGCCGGTTAAGAACGAAACTATACGACAAAAGAGAAGATTTCAATTTTCTTATTGTGAACTTTCCATTTATGTGGTGTAACATTCCAGCAGCACCTGTATATGGAGTACATAGTCCAATGATTGTGGTTCCCATTAGGACTTTAGTGATAGAATGTTGCTGTTAACAAGGAAGTTACTCAACCAAGGTTTCCTATTGTTTAAGTTGAAGTCATCACTTGGAAATTTTTGCGCTCGCCATAATGACTTGGTTGACCATTATGGAATATCTATATCGCAAATGACCACGATATGTTCCACTAGTCGCAAACACTTCTCGGTACTTTCCTCATTCATGATTTATCACCGGATTTGTAACTAGATTATCACGACGGCTGCCACTAGTGGAGCAGGAACGGCCTATCCTTCCGGAGTTCACCCCCAGTTTTTAGCGGGGATCTTGTTACTCGATCTTTAATTTTATGTGTATGTCTTCTAGATCGTTTTTTGTCCTTGTGCCTTTTTATTTTAGCCATTGTGTTGTTTGTTCTTCGATTTACGGATTCTGATTACCCCTTTGGCATCTTCAAACTGTTCTTCTAGTAGGTCGATGATTTTTACCTGCAGGTACACCAGTTTTCTTCATCAATATAATCAAGGTCATGATATAATTGAAATATTAATTTATAATATAATCTTTATTGCATATAAAACCCTTTTGGCATAGCAATACAAACATAAACTAACATTAAACAGACAATGAAAGTACCCAAACTCCTACTGTTGTAGATAAACTGACAGTGTGTGGCTACACTGACACATTTTCCACATCTTGTCATTACTATTCTGTGACCTTTCTCTGTTATAGATAGTAACTTGTTATAAAATAAGACAGCTTATCTTGGCATTATGTCCTCTGTTTTAATAAAGCAGTGGTAATTGAATTATATCACCTTGCAGAATTAATGTCTTCCTTTCTTTGTTATCTCAATAGCCTTGAATATGATAAAATATCAAAATATGATCATTAAAATTGATTGTTCTTGATATAATTTCAATTTAATTAAAGTGATAATGATGTTTTAGATATGTTGGTGGTTTATTGTATGTTGTGATCGTTTATATAACATAAAATAAAAAAGAAATACAAAATGTCAAGGTTTTGAATGTCATCTAATACACACACACAATCTTTAAAGCCACAACAACAATTCTTTTATGAAGCTTTGCATTGAACTGATTGCCGGTCAAACATAAGCAGACAAAATGCAATAATAGTGACAGGGGTATCGGGGTCACTAAATTGTGTGTCTGATTGGGCTGTTGACCTGCGAATATGTACTTGCAACTCCGATCCTCCTTTCGCGATTTTGACGCCAACGTCTTGAACATGTATTTTTGTTTGATATCAGTACCATACTTTAATTGGCCTCAATTTCACCGACTCATCATAATGCAAAGAAACATCACTAAGAGCTGACAAAAACCTGCTTGATTTATAATTTGAGCACCATTTCGTTAAACGAGTACGCATGTATATCATAATGGTTAATATCAATGACTCTACATGGTGAATGAGCCATGATTTTTCTTAAATACACTCGGGATCGGACACTACATTTTAGCGCAAATCGCCATCTAGAAAATATTATGCTGTCGATTTGCTAGCAGATATTAAGATGAATAAATGAATATCCCGTCCTTCGTCGTCAAATGTTGTCCCTGATTTTGAATGAAATATTAAGCATCCAATTGTCTAAAAAATACTTTCTGAAGTGAGTGACATGTGACTTTTTTTCATATACCCCCCTCTGTCTAAAACCACCACTGACCCTAGATTTGACTAAGTCGTGCTGTTTTGGCAATTTGAAGACCTGAAAAATAATGATGTACTAAACCTCTGAAATGTGTATTACTTTGAAGAGCTCAGAACACGTGGCAATATACAAGGTTTTTTTCTGGTATTAAACTTTTAAAGGAACATAGCTTCCATATTATGACATTGATTTAATTCGGCCTAAATGAGCGGAAGCGGAAGCGATGAGATCTCCGCGATAGCGACGTTTGACTGACTATCACTGGCAAAGCATGTATAGTAGGGAGAGAGCCGAAAGTTTTGGTATTTTGTAATGGCTACAATGCGCCTTCTTTACAGAAATTTGCCAGAAAGATAATTTAGTTCACATATTTATTTAATGGGATTTGTGTTGCTCAGTCCTCAGTTTTCTATGTATTATGTTGTGGACCATTGCTTGTCTTTCGTGCTTTTTCTTTTGACCATTGTGCTGTCTCTCTGTCATCTATTCACGGCCTCTCTATGCCACTTTTGTAATCTTAAACCTTTCTGTAGGATGTCACAAATTCTGTTGGCAGGGAAATAAAAGGCATTACCAAACATTAAGCTATCCATGCTGGGAAATGGACACAATTGGGTCTATTTTATATATAGATGATAATATTAAAATCATTGGTTTTAAATGCAACTTGTTTCCTGGTTTCGAAGCTGTTGGATATATATATATATATATATATATGCACATGTTGATACCTCTATTTGCATACTTTTCATGACTTTTAAATTATCAAATATCTGAAAAAAATTTAGAATATTTGAATGCCTTTGATCATACCAATACTAACTCGTATTTTATAAGGCATGACACCACAGGTTATCCCTTAATCATCATCTATTATTTTGTAATCACAACATTTGGTATTGCATACCTAATTACTTTTAAGACGATTCCTCATATTATATTTTTCCAAACAAAAGTAACCCTGTGAGGTATATTAAGGTGCAGCTTACACCAACCATTTCTTTTGTGTTATTCTAAGTCCTTGCCATACAAAGTGATAATTAAATAACGGTTTGTACAGGATAATGAGTGAAGATGGGATTTTTTGTAATAAGGAAACACAAGATAGATATCAAAACCATCAGCTAATTTAATTACTCTTCACGTTTTGATAATGATTCAACTATATAAAATAGTATTATTACATTCCTCTACTTAGAATCCGAAATAAAATACAATAGAAATAAAATATGATATTTCTAAAATGTGATGTTCTAAATCATGTTCATCTTTCTGAAGTCATAACAAGATCAAGTATAAACGTAAAAGATTGTATTCACAACTCCTACGTACAGGGATGTAGAACATTCTTGTGAATTTCAGGAACATTATATTAGTTTTATTTATACTAATGTGGTAGCTTCATACCGAATAATCCTCGGGCAATCTATAAGAAAATACCAAAAATAACAATATGGTCAAAATAAAAAGGACAAAAAGACACAATGGTACATAGAATATTACACATGAAACTAAAGAGTCAAACACCACGTATCCATCAAAGACCCGGGGTTTTTAGTTGAATAAGATATCATAAACTATTTACACACCAACGGGTAGTATCTGGTTTTAAAAATCTGCAAATGTATGCTCATGTACACTCCAGAATACATTCTGAGTAACAATACAAGGCTTATCATGATAAAGGTATATTATAGTATATCACTTTTTTTTTTAACCAATTTCCAAAATGCGAAACAAACGAAAATATAATCCCAGAAATCTAAGTTAACCCCGCCACTTTTTTTTAAGTGTCTGTACCAAGTCAGGAATGTGAGTGGTCATGTATTTGTTCACTAGGGATTATGAAGAATGTTCAGACAGTGTGGTATTTTTGTTTTTCATTTTATTATCAGTAATTTGAACAATATTTTTTTTGGTTTCTTAGAATAAATATTATAATATTACAAGTATCACCGTAATAGGCGTAATAAGAAAATAATGAATCAGTTTCCAATTGCGATGTACAGACAAAACGAGGAAGTGTAAACTTTCCTAAAAACCAATGGTCTATGACCACTCATATGTTTCAAATGTTGCACTGTTAAAAACACAACTAATCACCCATTGAAACCTCGTGTCTTTACCATGAGTAGTATGATAAATGGCTATAAGTAATTTACAACGATAAGTTATGACTAACGATTTGCGGTACTGATGACATAGACTAACGCAAAAAGGACAAACAAATGTTTTTACATGTTCCACTTGTCGTAAACACTTCTCGGTCCTTTCCAAATTAATGACTTATCATCTTGTAACTAGATTAACACGACGGGTGCCACTAGTGGAGCAGGAACTGCTTACCCTTCCGGAGTACCCCCGGTCCTTAGTGCGGTTCGTGATATTTTATCTTTAGTTTTATGTGTATGTTTTGTAGATCGTTGTTTGTCCTTTCGTACTTTTTCTTTTGGCCATTGTGTTGTATGTTCATCTTCGATATACGGATTCTGATTACCTCCCTTTGGTATATTCAAGCTCTTCTTATATCTGTTGATCAAATATTTGCAAAAAAAAAGTGAAATTGAATTGTTTTGTTTGTTGAATTGAATGATTCTTTATTAGCGTCAATAAAATGAAAAACATAAAAAAAAAAATTCCAAAAGCCAACCGGAAAATCATAGAAACAGACAAAATCAATACGCCTTACACATATACTCTCTCCTGACTTGGTACAGGCACTAGTTTTATGGACCTAAAACAATCAAGCGAGCAGTAAGATTAAGATATAATCATAAAGACGGGACAATACTCATTAACAATAAATACATAGGTAAATGTCCTGTTTTTTTATTGTCACAAGTTAAAGAAGAGGTAATGGATAGATATTTGACATTTTGTCTTGCAGCTGGCTATAAACGATTAGTCCTACCCCCGTGAATGCTGAATAACAAATATGCATCTGGAGGTAACAATTGAAAAGTATCGTGCTGCTGATACAAGTAAGAACACCCACAGATAACAACATTTTTTGTAACACCGTAATGCATATTTCACATTGTGTTCCATACGATCTGCAATTTACTTGAAAAAGTGTTCACCTTAGTCTAAATTCAAATGTAGCTTTCGTTTTCCATGCTTTAATAAAATATACACCCTCGAACGTATTTGAATTTTGTTTTTTTGTCGTTTGGGTAGCAATGCCGACATTGCATAGAGATCAATATACATCAGTTTACGTCGACGTCCACATCGTAATTTTCACTATAGTTAATTCACATTTCGTCAAGATACACTTTACCACATTCCAATTCTTTTAATTTAAGTTCTAAGATTTCCTTATGCCCATCTTTAACTTGTCGTTTTACTTGAGTACGGCATGTGAGGAGACACACATCCTTTGCGAAACACTAGTGATTGTTATTCTTTTTAAATGTATCCGTTCATAGGTTAACTTAATATCCTAAAATAAAACTCTCATTTACAACTTACATTGAAACGCAACTTTAATGGCTGCTTTAAAATAAACCATAATAATCAAGGGGTACTCCCTTAATGTCCCTCTGCGTCTTTCATTTGTCTTAGCCAATCGTATTGCATTCTCTTTGCCTTATAACATACCTTAATGTCATTATTGGCCAGAACATAAGCTAAACTACATAGCAAGTTAGTGGCTAATCTGATATAGCTGAACAAGAAAAAACTTCGACAAACAACAAATCCATAGGTCAATCTGTAGAATCAAATAAATACAATGTCATATAACCAATATTGGAAAAAGACAAATAATGCTCGTTATCAGCTACGTAAAACTCAGAATGATAGAAAACAATAAAATTAACAGGAGAAAAACCACAAACTGATACTTTCTACAAAATGTAGTTGCTGTTTTCGTCGAAGGTTTTAGAACAATGCAAATGAGATGTTCTTAATAATGAACAATGTTTGATCGGACTCGAAAATTAGATGAAAAAAGGAAAATACCGTGACATGAATATTCTACCTTGCCATATGATCTTGTCGTCTATAATTTCTTTGGGTTTGAGGTTTGACAGGGAATAATTCGCATGGCTTCGGTTGGCTTTATTGTCGGGTATTACAACATATTTACTAATTTAGTGCGTACGATGCGTTTCTAAAGTAACATTCATCAGGTACTTTTATTGTGAAAGATTGGAAAACCAAATAATTGAATAGTCTTTAGCTATACAAAGGGCCTAAACAAATTTGGTTACGGTCAAATTCGTCTGAGGGGAGAGAACTTTGGTTTTAATAAATTCCATTATTTGGGATATGTAAATTTCAAGCATAAATAAACTTTATAAACTAAGCGTATCTTCATTCAAACGTTTATTAATTCGTGTCGTGCGTGGTACATGTTAATATCGTGCGTGGTACATGTTAATATCGTGTGTGGTACATGTTAATATCGTGCATGGTACATGTTAATATCGTGCGTGGTATATGTTAATATCGTGCGTGGTACATGTTAATATCGTGCGTGGTACATGTTGATTTCGTGCGTGGTACATGTTAATATCGTGCGTGGTACATGTTAATATCGTGCGTGGTGCATGTTAATATCGTGCGTGGTACATGTTAATATCGTGCGTGGTACATGTTAATATTACTAGTTAGTTGGAATATATAATTGATTATAAATTCTCTTATCAAGATTGAAATATATACTACTTAAGAAAGTATAAAGCTTAATGACTGGCAATCAAATGAAAATATCACAAATTTACATTATGTACAATGAAACAGCAGCTCGTATTTAAATAGAACGGAGCCAAGTATCCCATAACTGCCATGTATTTGATGGAAATATATGTTTTTGACTTTATGTGGTATTGAATGGTACAATCATATCTGCATTAAATATGTAAATTAAAGTTGTTCATTACTTTTTCGTTTACAACGAAGTAATTCAGACGTAAATTTTGTATTCGCATTTTGTATGTTAGTCGATAATAGTTGTCGGAATAATTTCCTATTGTGCTAAACATATACAAATCAGAATATATTTAAATAACATTGAATCACCTTCATTCTTTCTTATATTTCATTAACATTAGTACAATCAATTCAAACCTCTCCATGGAAATTTCGAATAACCACCCTACCATACTACCCCAACCCATCAAAATGCTTATACCTTTATACATGTTTTTATTAATTAGTGTGTGCGTTTGTCGGTGGGGGGGTCTTTTCTTCTTTTCTTTTTAAAAAATTCTAAGCGATTGTAGTATTTTAAGTCCAACATATTTATTAAAGGTATGCATTGTATATTTCGCCCCTTAAATATACCTCTACGAACCACACAAAATAGAAAATTAATAGGTGGCCTGATATAGATGAAGTTGATGTGAAAGCGATATAAAGAATGGCAAATAAATCATATTTAATATCACAATGCATATAGAATGGAGAACAAAAGAGGATTTTACATATTTGATTTTTATCTTTCATGATCGTTTACACCTAAAAGAGCTTGTTTATTATATATCAATGTTTGTATATAGATTACCATTCATTTACAACGTAGATATATCAATTGAAAAAAGCATCTGTCTGGAACGAAAAGAAGTATACATCTACATCACACATTACAAGTTGTAAGTTCTCTCTATGCCTTGATGATATTCGGTCGTCTTATGAGGTATCCGGTTCTTCCTCATAGCAATCGTTACTTCCTGTGTGTATTAGTTAAGCAGAGGTGTAGCTTACTACATGGTGTGCTGTTATATTGATGTCCAATGCAATCAAGATATAAGTGATAAAATTTAATTATATTATTACCAATAGATCTTCGTGTAGAGAATTTAATTATTGCGGACGGCTGTGATGGGTGTAACAATATAGCATGACTTGTGTGAACTTTTCATATGATTTTGTTGTCTAATTTGACGAACAGTGATTGAAATATTGTGGAAATGAATGGACATAAATTTTCTTTCGGTCAATCGATTTAGGACATAAATCCCGATATAAAGGTCCTATGAATTTACAATCAGTAGTATAACAAATCAAGAAATTACTAGCAAATACTACCGACCCATTGCACTGGATATTAGTTCTAGGGAAATGGATTTATAACCTATTTGACTTATTTAGCTGTAATGGGAATTTGTTTTTTAATATAATGAGGATCCAGTTAGTTATTGTTGGAATAGAGATATTTTACTTACCGAATAAATCGATGTCTTCTGATTTAGAGAATATTTCTTCAGGAGTTTCACAATGAGTGGACGACTTGTGAACAAAATACCTTTGAAATTTCTTAACAATACAAACCGTTATTATAAAACAAATGATGATCACAATGCTATTCTTCTTCAGGCATGCTTCGATAATCCCATCTATCAAGAGGAGGGAAATAAGTTTCAAAATGATGACCATGTTGTACCAAACGACAAGTTCAATGGGAACGATTATAATTACTCCGCGAAATCCGGGCGACCAACTGAAGTGCACTTCCGGAAGACAAACCAAAGGCACAAACAAGTGCGAATTTTTGCCACTGTAGTGATAGCAGTACTACTAATTGCCTTGATAATAGCTCTATTAGTTGTATTTGTAGGTAAGTCAACCTTTTGCATTTTGCTTTACTATAATTTAACAATAGAGACAACATATAGTTGGTTTTAATTTGTAAATGTCCTAACATGATTTCCTAATTATTAGAACATGATTAACAGTTTATAATATGGTATATTCCACATTGTTAATATAATGAAAAGAAAGAAATACCACACCATAAAAACAGTTAAACTTTAAAATTTAATTGTTTAGAAATGAAGACTTGTCAAGTTGTAGGTTTTGTTCGTTTTTGCAGTGTTGGGTTCTGTGCTTTCAAATATTTCGAACCTTATTGCTTGGCAACCATTCTGCATTAGCACTATTGTCAAGATATAAATTATACAACAGCCTATTAATTACATTACGTTTAGATCCCCGTGAAAATGTTCCGTTTGTTGTCAAATCCCGCCCTTTTCCCGATTATTACCCATCATCTGATTTTAAACAGAGTAACTCGACGAGAAATAAAAAAAAAGAAACTGTAGAATCTTTAGTTGAGTTTGTGCTTGTCTTTTCGTCATCGTATTGACGATTTTCGGCTTCTGATTATTAAATACTAATAGACAGATGTAAAGTTTTCTAATCTGAAAAAGCAGATTGTAATTTTGTTTTTATCATATTCTGAAAGAGAACAACCAGTTTGTCATTAACTGAAAATATTACGATTATACCATCAAAATTTATCTAAGCAAATTACGATGGCACCGTAATCATCAATCTACAACCATAGTTCACACAACTTTAATAGTGCTTTCAAAATAATGAAGTAGATTTGTTTTATAGCTGTGTATTGTCTAAATCAGTTTAAATTCTCTAGGACAATCAGTAAGCTGTGAAGTTAAGTAGAACACTTCTGAAATCATCAGATATAATGCGTTAAATGTCATAATTCACCGGTACCAGTTAGGCATGTTATGTTCATAAGCGTTTTTCTAATACCTTTGTGACATTATTAATATTGTTTATATTGTAAAGCTATACGATTAAATATACTATGACACTAGTTCCTGTATGGAGCGTTGTGGATATCTCAATGACTCGTTTCTGCCCTTATTCTAGCAATATGTTTCAATCGTATATCTATGAGCGTGCCAGATAAAGTTTATTTGAGAATTGAGTCATTTGCACTAACTTGGAAATCTAAGCAGGAACTACTTATCTATCGCGAGTTCCTGAGTTCATTCCCGTCTTTTGATCATGTTTGTTTTGTGTTGTTGTTGGTTTTTTTCTTTCTTTTCTTTTTGTCTTTGTTTTATTTTTTGTTACATTTTATTGCCATTTGGTTAACTTGCTCCGCAGATACTTAATTATTTGGGTTGCAATCATTTAACTACGACCGTACATGATTCCAGATACGCACCGCGTGCACTAAATTGGATATCTACGTGTTTAGATTTTGTAAATGGTCACTTTTATTGATGACGAAACCAATTGATGTAGAAATTGTGATTTCATCTGATATTTATTATCAGTCCAGCAGCATGTATTCTTCAGTATGGAAGTAATCTATCCGTTGACCAATATGGAATGTTCGTGTAACACGACGGGTGTTTAATAACCGTGTTTGGTTTTTTTAGTTTTTTTAATCCTTTTTGTTAATCTTTCACAAATTATAATAGATAAAAACGTAGATATCGAATTTAGTGAACACGACGCGTTTCTGGTATAACCTTCATCAGGTACGTTTCTGGTATAACCTTCATCAGGTACGTTTCTGTAATAACCTTCATCAGGTACGTTTTTGGTATAACCTTCATCAGGTACGTTTCTGGTATAACCTTTATCAGGTACGTTTCTGGTATAACCTTCATCAGGTACGTTTCTGGTATAACCTTCATCAGGTACGTTTCTGGTATAACCTTCATCAGGTACGTTTCTGGTATAACCTTCATCAGGTACGTTTCTGGTATAACCTTCATCAGGTACGTTTCTGGTATAATCTTCATCATATACGTTTCTGGTCTAACCTTCATCAGGTACGTTTCTATAATAACCTTTATGCGGTACGTTTCCGGTATAACCCTCATCAGGTACGTTTCTGGTATAACCTTCATCAGGTACGTTTCTGGTATAACTTTCATCATGTACGTTTCTGGTATAACCTTCATCAGGTACGTTTCTGGTATAACCTTCATCAGGTACGTTTCTGGTATGCTTCTGGTATAACCTTCATCAGGTACGTTTCTGGTATCACCTTCATCAGGTACGTTTCTGGTATAACCTTCATCAGGTATGCTTCTGGTATAACCTTCATCAGGTACGTTTCTGGTATAACCTTCATCAGGTACGTTTCTGGTATAACCTTCATCAGGTACGTTTCTGGTAAAACCTTCATGTACGTTTCTTGTATAACCTTCATCAGGTACGTTTCTGGTATAACCTTCATCAGGTACGTTTCTGGTATAACCTGCATCAGGTACGTTTCTTGTATAACCTTCATCGGGTATGATTCTGGTAGAACCTTCATCAGGTACGTTTCTGGTAGAACCTTCATCAGGTATGTTTCTGGTATAACCTTCAGCAGGTACGTTTCTGGTATAACCTTCATCAGGTACGTTTCTCGTATAACCTTCATCAGGTACGTTTCTGGTATAACCTTCATCAGCTACGTTTCTGGTATAACCTTCATCAGGTACGTTTCTGGTATAACCTTCATCAGGTACGTTTCTGGTATAACCTTCATCAGGTACGTTTCTGGTATAATCTTTATCAGGTACGTTTCTGGAATAGCCTTCCTCGGGTACGTTTCTGGTATAACCTTCATCAGGTACGTTTCTGGTATAATCTTCATCAGGTACGTTTCTGGTATAGCCTTAATCAGGTACGTTTCTGATAAAACCTTCATCATGTATGTTTCTGGTATAACCTTCATCAGGTACGTTTCTGGTATAGCCTTCATCAAGTAAGTTTCTGGCATAACCTGCATCAGGTACGTTTCTGGTATAACCTTCATCAGGTACGATTCTGGTAGAACCTTCATCAGGTACGTTTCTGGTATAACCTTAATCAGGTACGTTTCTGGTATAACCTTAATCAGGTACGTTTCTGGTAGAACCTTCATCAGGTACGTTTCTGGTATAACCTTCATCAGGTACGTTTCTGGTATAACCTTCATCAGGTACGTTTCTGGTATAACCTTTATCAGGTACGTTTCTGGTATAACCTTCATCAGGTACGTTTCTCGTATAACCTTCATCATGTACGTTTCTGGTATAACCTTCATCAGCTACGTTTCTGGTATAACCTTCATCAGGTAACTTTCTGGTATAATCTTCATCAGGTACGTTTCTGGTATAACCTTCATCAGGTACGTTTCTGGTATAGAACCTTCATCAGGTACGTTTCTGGTAGAACCTTCATCAGGTACGTATCTGATATAACCTTCATCAGATACGTTTCTGGTCTAACCTTCATTAGATACGTTTCTGATTTAACCTTCATCAGGTACGTTTCTGGTATAACCTTCATCAGGTACGATTCTGGTATAACCTTCATCAGGTACGTTTCTGGTAGAACCTTCATCAGGTACGTTTTTGGTAGAACCTTCATCAGGTACACTAAAAATCGAAAGATTAGAAATCCAAATGATATTATCATACTTCATATATTAATAACGATAAATAGATTAATTTGATTGGACAATGGGTAAAAATCAGAACACGTGATCACACTGGACAAAAATCATATTCCTTGAAATAAATATCATATTCCACCCCTTCGGAAGCCTCGCGGGTTTTCCCGCCAGAATTACCGTTCTTTGACAGGAAAACGTCAGAGGCACTCGGAACACATCACTTGCAAGCGACCGTTTCAATGTTGTTGTGGATGTGGTTTTTAAATATCTAAGACAACGTTCCAATGGACTTAAAATATGTTTGCCAGCAGTATTTTACATGTATGTGTTTTCTTGGTTTCATTCGATATAATAAAACATTTATAGCATGCGGGTTCAGGAAATATGAAAATGTATTCATATTTCCCTCACCAGTATGCAATAAATGTATATTATTATACCTCATATATTAATAACCATAAATAGATTAATTTGATTGAACAATGGGTAAAAATCAGAACACGCGATCACACAGGACAAAAATCATATTCCGTGAAATAAATATCATATTCCACCCCTTCGGAAGCCTCGCGGGTTTTCCCGCCAGAGTTACCGTTCTTTGACAGGAAAATGTTAGAGGCACTCGGAACGCATCACTTGCAAGCGACCGTTGCAATATGAAAATTTATTCACCCACGAGTATCATATACACCTCGGTCGTTGCCCTCGGGAAATATGATACTCTTGGGTGAATAAATTTTCATATTTCCCTCACCAGCATGCAATAAATGTATATTATTTACAAAAGTATTATTACAAGAAAATATCGCCGTAGCCTTAATAATTGCAAATCCATGTAGGATTTTCTTTCTCTAAGAAATTGTAAGTGAGTATCATCGGTATTCCTGACTCTACGGTATTTATATGAAGTAAAATAATAAATTTACCAAAAGAAAAATCAATAAGAAAGAAGTATTTTTTTTAATTCTTTAGATATTTTTTTGGTCTATTTTCAGTCTTGATTTGCATTTATTGTTTAACATATTGAACTATTCTAGGAGAACGTTATGTAGATATAAAGTTTATCACTTAAGCAACGTGTTAAAATATTCCAAACAAACCGTCCCTTAGGAATAACATCGGTATTATATTGTTAGTTGATAAATTCACTATCTTATTGGATTTGTTTCTCTATTACATCAGCAATGCAATGTAGATTTTTCCAATATCACAGGAGGATACATATATGCTATTATCCACCGAGATCTTATTGTTAAATGTTAATATTGCTCTTAAACCTATTCAAGAATGAAATGTAGGACTATAGTAATGTTCATAGTTTTACGTACGTCATTCTTGTCACTTGAGTTCGTAATGTATTTGAGTGATGTCATCAAATGTGTTCATTATGATTGTCTCCTTGGTGGACATTTCTTTTAACGACACAGTCACATCATGAAAATAAGATTTAAATAGTGATGGTCCACAATTCCACCAATATCAATAAAACTAACCTCCACCTCTCACCTGAAATCATTGAACACAAAACTAACCACAATATATGACTTTGGAAATTCAGTTCTGGCTTGAGAGAGGCACAGACATGGGGACGAGTTAAATCAGTGAGTGGGTATTTGGATCGCCAACGCCAATGCAGATATAAAGAACAGAATAAAATAAACTACCTGCACAGATTCGCTTCCAATCAAGCCCAACCATTATCACAAAAAAGAATGACAACAAACAAATATTAGGCAGAATGTGATTAAATGTTAAACGGTCCTATCATATCTACGGAGCCGGTTTGTAAATACTATTGGAAAATCAGTAATACAAGATCTTGCTTAATTAGTAATCCGAGAAAGAACAAAACCAAATCTTTTCGACTGCCTTCATGACCGTGATTGGATGCTAGATTGAGTGACATCTATGTCTATAATCAATGGTTATCACCACTAATGTCAATGAGTTATCCGCCAATGGCCATATGTGATCGATATGTGGTAATGTTTATTAGTGGCTGATATGAGGCTCATATACGTTTTCCTCTTTCAAAGCTGAACGACATGACATATCGCTGAATGTGACAATAAACTCACACAGTTTACACGTTATCAACAGTAATGAAGACGGTGTGTGATCATGTACATCTATTAAATAGTAATAGTAATGGTAGTTTTTTACCAACAGATTCTACCTTCCTAGCAGATAGTCAATGCACTGACCTTGCTAGTGCACTGCTCATGTTTATGTTGACATTTTTGTGATAGTATGTTTTTTCTCAGTAGAAGAGAATGTGTGTAGGTTTTTTTAATTGTTTGTTGTTTTTCCGGTGAGGAGAGTTGATATCTCATTAACCCGTTTAACCCCGCCACTGTTTTGTTCATGTCCCAAGATAGGATCTGGATGTTAAGCGTAGTTGATATCCCATTAACAGGTAGAACCTCACCATCATTTAGTTCATTCCCCGAGCAAGGTCCCGGATTTCCAATATCAAATGTTCAATGATTTGAGGTGAGAGGTTGTTGCTCGTATTGTAGATATCGATGAAATTGTTGATCATCGCTGTTTATACTTTCTTTTCATAAAAGCTTAATCATAACTGCATTGGCATTTGTGGTACATGGATGTTTTGCCGTTGACCTCGGTCAGGTCACGCCACCTCGAGTCACAGGCCTCGGGAACACATTTCCTGCTATTGACCTTACAAAGAGTAATTAATTGCATAGTGATGACCGTTTCAGACGTTATCCCATATTTCACCTCTTAGTTGTGACAATCTAGTCATCCGGTTGTAGATCTAACACCAGTGCTAATATTTGAGCTATTATTTATTATTTCCAATTTATAACCTTTTCTTGCCATGATCACTGCTCACTTGGTGATATATAACAATCAGTCAATCTAGTGTTGTTACATCTTTATCTTTGATTACAAAAACATAATAATTGTGTACCATGTCCTCATATTCCAATGAACATTTAGTAAATTAAACATGATGTAGCTACGGGCGTAGTTTGTATTTTGTCTATTACCTGTTCGTTTCTAGCATGTCTTTGCTATCCGATGTTACCGACCGCATCATGTCAATTAAGAGGGGATGTTTGAGCCAGTAAAACTAATTTAGCCACACCACTTTATTTTTACTAACGTGTCGGTATCAAGCCATGACAGTCAGCGGTCACATACATGTATATGTGTGTTAAGGGTGTAGAATTTGTCGCTTTGTTTGTACGATTTTTCGGTTAGATTTTAGAATTGTCTCGACAGTATAGTAGTTTTCCATTTTATCGCTATATTTGGTTCAAAAAGAAATGTATATAGACGTGTGGAATTCTTTCCTTAACAACGGGTTTTAGCTCTGGGTAATCGGTTCCTTCTAAATGGCAATTATTACGATCATACAATTAACATATACAACTGTATAGTTAAACTATGACGCTGTTCTTTGTTCTTGCGTCATTAAAACTTACTGTTTAATATGTAAAGATTCCTTATTTAATTACCTTCGCTGTTATAATGGTGATGTTTCATACTATTATCGACTTCCTATTGCTGACACAGCTAAAATTTAGACATTTTTTTCGATTGTAACGCTCTGTTGTTCGCAATGTACATTAGATGCCTTTAAGATAAATGAATGATTCTTATTGGTTTTTTCTCGACAAATCATTTATGTCAATACCTAGTGTTTTGGATGGCTTATTAGAAGACGAATTTTGCAATCCAATGCCCTCGTATTCCAAGACGGGCAGTGAGTGCTAATAAAGGAAGGTAACCATTATAGTCGATTAGACAATTGTCGTTATTTGTGAAACCGTCTGTAAAAAAAACGATTTTCTTGTACATTTCTTTCGAAACTTACAATTTTGCATTGTAAGCAAAGACTTGACAGCTTTCGGTTCTATCGCTTAAGTGTGTAGAAAGTGTTGATCATAAAGGTTCGAGGGCTTATTTTCTTACTGATTACAAATGTATATATTTCATATAAAACGAGAAGCCTACGTATACGGTATGAAAGGAAAGTAAAATTGAATAAACAAACCAACGTACTTTAGTCACCCTTTATCACTCAAAGGGGGGGGGGGGGGGGGGGGAACTTTAAACATTTCGTCAATACAAAGTAAACTATATGTCGGTTGTGTGATAGTTAGGTTAATGACAAGGCGCTGATGGCATATCTAGAAACACTTCTGGTCTGCTATGTCAAGTGTTCTACATTATCGCATTGCTATCCCCTCGCCAACGAAGTTGCGAAGGAATATAGTAACGCTACCGTACGTCCGTCCTTCCGTAACATTCTTGTGACCACTCTAGAATCAACATCCTTCAATGGATTTTGACCACACTTGGTACATACTTAGTCCCTATGAGAATCTGGAACCCTATTGATTTTCAATGTCATAGGTCAAAGGTCAAGGTCACCGGGAAATTTTAACCGCGTTACATCCTTGTGAACACTCTAAAATCAACATCCTTCAATGGATGTTGACCAATCTTGGTACATACTTAGTCCTTATGAGAATCTGGAACCCTATTGATTTTCAATGTCATAGGTCAAAAGTCAAGGTCACCGGGTCAAATATTTAGGCGAGGGAATACGCCGCGCTTTGCGTTGCCCTTGCTACATTTATGTCAATGTCATCTTTGTATTTTGAAATCAGGCCCGATGTATGTCTTAGATTTCGTCTGCAATCATCAAAGTGTTATGTTATTGTGTGTTTTGAAATCATGGAAGAGCTATGCCTTTGATGAGTCAGACGATCATTTCATATATTTAAGATAATGTGTTCCTCATGAATATCGTGTTTTTCATTGTTTTACTTTTACTTGTCTATTGACTTTAATAGAGGGTGGACTATTAGTCGGAACAATCGTCCGTAATAATCACGACCAGTTCACTAGCAAGCTGGAGGTGCTTGCCTAGCTAAAATCGAGGTGCGGACGACATATTGTTTATCAGGAAGGTTTACTATGGTTCCATTAAGATGAGTTTGAAGATACAAAAGGGGTAATTAGAATCCATAAAGCGAAGAAGAACAGACATCACAATGGCCAAAAGAAAAGGGGCAAAAGGACAAACAACGATCTACAAAGCATACACAGAACACTAAAGATCGAGTAACACGAACCTCACTAAAAACCGGGAGTTCTATTAACACTCTCAAATTTAAACCCGATGCTCCATGAATTTCAATACGTATTGTGGTGTTCTTTATGATATCTATGGAAGAACAAGTGCCGTGCTGTTCATAGTCACAGCGCACAAGGCGCTTGCATATCAAGTTCATTGTCTCATTCTTTCCAGTTGAGAGGCGGAATTCGTGTTTTCCGTGTTGCGTTCTGTGGATCTTGTTGATTGTTTTGGGTTTTATTTCAGTTTTGTTATTTTATTTCTCCAGCTTAAGATTTATTTTTGTACTCTGTAATGCTATTTTACACTTTTCAACTCATTTATTTATAATTTGTCTCTATTACATGTGATTCACACACTTATATCAATAGGATTTCTTTAAGAATCTTATCAGAACAAGCTTGTTGAAGTGACATAAATTCTAGTTCTGACCACAAATACTCATATTAACACAACATTCTATATTTATTCGTTGGAGGGTCCTAATTATAAAACATTGTACAATACGGAATCGCTATTATAATCCGGATAAAGTCAAGGCAAATAACATTACAATACAATTCTCGATTTCTCATTAAAAGCAGTAAGTTCGAAAATATGTTTGAAATGGTAAGCTTCAGTTTCTTGTTGCACAGCATCCGTCTTTAAAAAGGACCATAACAAATAGGAAAATCAATCTGATTCAACCCACCATTTCTTTAGAAATGTCTGTACTAAGTCAGGGTCATTACGGTTTTCACAGTTTTCCGGTTGTTGACTGATTTTGTCTGTTTATATAATTATGAGTTTTGACTTTCCCTTTGTAAGATTGTTCGGAGTTCGGTAATTTTGTTATTACCCTTATTCCCAATCACTTCTCATAAATAACTGTTTCTTGTTAAATAATTGAATTGTCAAATTTTAATATTTAGCATGACAAAGCATTTCTTATATGACAACTAACGTGGTACAAAAATAAGTGTCCCTTATAACTACAGAGAAACTAGGATCGCACGAATTTCTAAGACTAGGAATGTCCACAAAAAAATCTCGCTATATATAAACCTTGATAGGACTATCTTCGTTGTATTGATTTTAAAGTTGTTGTATATGTCAGTGAGAGACGCCGACGAAGGGAGCAGTTTCTAGTGTTTCAAATAATATTAATTCATTACATTTTAAACAAGTTATAACAAAATGGCTTTATTGACAAGACTTGCCATATTTTCACTTTTTAAATGTTATGGTAATATTACTATCATAAATGAGTGTTGAATATATCAATATATCCTTCTGCGCTCTGTCTATGTCACGTGATGACTAAAATAGGATTTCAGTTTCCGGTCACTGTCACTCCATGTTACTAAACTGCCACACAATGAGACTTCACTACAGAGTTATCTCACATTAGACGGGTGGAACATCAGAATACCACGTCGGAAAGTTACCGCCATAAATTCATATTAATAATAATGTTTCATAAATCCTGTTAGAATACAACATCAGCATTAACCGAAAACTCGAGAGGAAGTAACATCACTTGTGCGAGATTGGTCATGGTGCCTTCGTGGCAATTGAACTGTTCACACAATGTCCGAATAATATATAAAAGACACAATCTATATATATACTATTGAATTTGTTAAGCAAAAAATAAGGGGTCGACGTGGCCATGATCGTATGGTAGTTGGATTTACACTGATGTTGTGAGTTCGAATTTTGATCAGGGTGAGATGTACAGCGCTATGTGATAAAGTTGATGGGTTTTTCCGGGTCCTCCGATTTCCTCCACCAATAAAGCTGACCGCCACGATATAACTGAAATATTATTGAAAGTGGCGTTAAGCACCATCAAACAAACAAAGAAACACTCCTAATGGGATCGTGTTAATTCAAATGTCCAGTATCTATTATATATAGGGGACCTATGCCATTCTTCATATTCGAAAGTGGGAGAAGGTATAACGGTCGCAAAAGTATATCATACATTTCTTCTGCCTGATGGTCTAAAATAGTTTTTGATAATTTCATAATTCTCCGCATATATTTTGTAATATGAAATCAACCAATTACTTTTAAAATAGTAATTGCATTGCATTTCTAAAAATGAAACCAACTATCTACATTTTAAAATTTGTTATTGCGTTACATGAACGACAGCATAGTTAATTTTCGTTTTTATTCTATTACATAACGACATAATGACAAATACAAACATGCAGTATATTTCATGTACTTTAATTTATATAGCTAACGCATTTGTATTTGCAATTATTCAAATTCGTCTTTATATACGCATCAACATTAGGTTTGAGTAAATGATGTGAAATAGTTCTTATCAGCAAAAACGTGATCTATAGTGCGACTTTTACAGGGATGATAAAAAATATCAAACACATGCAACATTAATTTATAAATGGTTTTCTGTTGAAACGAATAGACCATAATCGAGTTCTTGTATGTTATTGTATCGGTTCGATTTCTAATTTTTAATCAACGGAAATAACGTACCAGATGCATACGTAAACAACAATGACACTGTGTTTATAGGTCATTCACAAGTAACAATATATACATTTTAAGTCTGTCTTTCTGGAACAAGTTATGTATATTCTAGATTTAAAAACGAACAATCGGGAAATTGGACATAATGCAATAGGTCAGTACACGTGTCTCCTAATATACAAAGAAGTACTCTTGTTTGTAATAATCGTCTTTGTGAAAATAATACTCTTGTTGGAAATAATGGTCTTTGTGAAGTTAATGAATTCAATATTGTTTTGAGATATTCCTCATCAGTATATGCTCCAAAGTCTATATTTTGGAGTTCAACATTTTGAGAGTTACAACATGACGCTTCAACTACATCACATTTTATTATATGTTTAGTTTTATACAGTATTATCAAACCATA
The DNA here is from genome assembly GCA_963383655.1 of Bathymodiolus septemdierum. Classification (NCBI taxonomy): domain Eukaryota; kingdom Metazoa; phylum Mollusca; class Bivalvia; order Mytilida; family Modiolidae; genus Bathymodiolus; species Bathymodiolus septemdierum. The sequence goes on from OY726522.1 coordinate 83,274,337, forward strand.
GATTCTCTTCTTGTGATTAATCGTCATATTGCACGGCAGATTTTCATATTGAACTGTATCTGATCTATTTTAGCAGTGGATGAAATCCCGGCTAAATTGTAAAATTTACCAGCCAATCGTTTTCTACATCCGTTGCAATAAGGTCAAACAAACACGTCAGACTAGAATGACACCGAAGTGACACAGAAGTTTTAGAAATGCAGCAGAATGCAAATACGAATTTGTACACACTGAATTAGTACAAGTGTTCTATGATATTAAATGGATCAGCTCAGGTTCTTTTGAATTTGAAAAACAGAAAACAAGCAATCCCTAAAAATAGACCCAGGTACACAAATAAAACTTAGTATGTTAAATGTAATAAAACAATTACAGCACTTCATTTTGTGCAATATGATGTGTTATGGAGCACTGAAAAGCAATATTGACCGCGACCTTTCTCCTTGGTCCATATTGCTTTCCGGTGCTCCATAACACACAATATCGCACTCAATTAAATGCAATACTTGTATAATATTGTTTTTATTTTCCATTGTTGTGCCTACTTTTCCTCTATAAACAAAGTGTTACTCTCACCGAGCATGAAATGTCATAACATTTTCATCAAGTAATATGGAGGTTTTGAGCAAAACGAATTGAAACCTTTGGTTTATACGAATGAATTTTAGAAGAACGTCTTTGCCCGAAGCGCTTTAAAATGGATTTTAATTTATCATTGCATAAAGAAAGATGCAAATAAATATGTTGTGTGACATAATTTTGTTTTCTACTTTTAAAATACAATAGATTTTATGACAACAAATGTTCAGATAGTTCCTATGACAATACTATGGAATAATAAGAGATTACATTTGATCGTTAAATATTTTTTTGGTTCAAGACAAGACCAACAACTAAAAACAAAGCAAAAAATACGAACACACGCATACACAATACAACACTAAAAAGATGAGCAACACGGAACCAACCAAGACTGGGATAACTGAAACTATGTCCTGTATACTTTATAAAAGGAATACAATTTATACGAATTTTACAGTTGTTGTTTGGGAAATAATCAAAATATTGTTCATGTCATTACTCGATGATGATACAAACACAAGTAACTGTTCTATATTTATCTTTCGCTAATTGTAGGCCATTAGCAGTCAATCAGTAGTTCTTACAAAAACTTCCAGAAATTTACAAATAATTCCAACAATAATGTTTTTATGATTGTTTTTTCTTCTTCAGGTAAATCGGATCAAGATGAACCAGTAGGTTAGTATACTAATTATGTTATAGAAATATGTCACTTTCAATATATAAAAACAACATATTAGCCTAGAGACATCCATCATCAAGCCAATGATATCATTATACTGATTATATAGGTTTATAATGTGCTACGAAAATAAATAGTTGTGATGTAACCTGCTGATGACGTTAATAAACGCATTTTTCTCTTCCATAATTCACGTAAAATATTTTTTTTAAGCAAAATTCCTTTACGTTCATGGTATGTTAATAGTATGCTGCAAAGGATGAATTGATTACATTCTAAAGTAGTAAATATCAGTTCGTTTGTCTTTCAATTATCCAATTTTTATAGATCGTATCAATCACGATAATGTTATTCTGATAGCTATTTATAGTTTAACAACTCTCCATACATCTACAGTGGGAGGCACTCAAAAATCGTTGCCCCCAGTCCTCTGATTTCTTCCTCATTACTGTGTTATTATTTTTTTTTAATAAATTGTTGAACTTGCTCTGTTCTCGTTTTGAAGATACATGCAATATTTGCCTCTGGATATTATTCGACCAACTATCAATCAAGTATAAACTATGGAAGTTTGCCTTGTTGATGCTTAATTAGGAGAACAACATTGCCATGAAAAACCATGCACATTTAGCCATGAGTCGTCCTCTTTGATTCATTTGTTCACATTGTTGAAGTTTTCGATGTCCTTCAGAAACTGATATTCCAGCATTCCCCCTTCACTGTGCCACAGGGAGTATTACGAAGATAATTTAGTTCAGCATAACTGGTGACCACCAACGTTATATTTATAAAAAGACTACGATTAATAGACTTATTTGTACACTGGATAATAATTAAACCACCAAAACCTAATTGTCCGATGTTCCACAATACATTGTGCTATTCCTCTGACATTTTAGTTGTTTAGATTCATGTTATTTCTACCCATTAAACATTATTTAGTCAATTACTACCATGCATTGGCATGTTTATCAAATAGACAATTTTCAGCTCTCTTGGACAAATGATCTTGTGATCAGAAGGCCAGGAGATCTTTTCCCGTCACTTGGCGTCAGTCATCTGACTTTTTGACATTTTGATCATCTTCTTGAAACATGCTCAGCCAAATGGAACCAATGTGGCAAGGGTGGTCCTCGGATAGAAAAGATTAAGATTTGCTCAAATTAAATTTAACATTCGTGGGAAGAGCCTATTATATATGAGGCCTAGGGGTGGAAAATAAGTAAATCTCCAAAACAATATCTTCTAGAACCAGAATATTTGCTGTGCATCATCATTGTAATAAATAGATGTAGTATGTACAAACGAAGTTGCATGGTGTATGGAACTCGAGTCCTGAGGGTCTAAAATGTAGCATCGGAAATTATCTTTTTTCTAATTTAAAGAACCAATAATTGAAATACAAGTATAAATGCAATACATCATCATTTGTATACACATATTCATGCTTGCACAAATGAAGATCCTATGATCTGGCGGTCTTAATTCTCAAGCAGCAGTAATAGAACTGTGTCATTCTGAAGAACAAGGAATGTAAATGCAATTGCATTTTGCATGAATAAGCATCATGGAAAGAAGATTAAAATTTAGCCCAACATGACACAGGTTGTATTGAGTTCAAATCCTTGGAGATCAGCATCAACATATGCTGAAATTTGCAGTAGTTCTGTAAGCCTTCTTTATGAAAATAGCGATTCAGGTTCATGTGAGCTTAAAATTATTTGGCTCTGAAATCATTGGAATTTGAGCGTACACGACAAAGGTTATTCCAGAAACACATCGTCGTGCGCATTACATTAAATATCTATGTTTTTATTACTACCACTGGACCAATAGCTGTACTGCTAGACTATTAGTCCCCGATGGTGCTTGTGATGGTCTTTTGTTGATTGTGTTTCTATTCTTTGTTGTACCCCAGTCAAAAATCAATTCAAACTTGCATCCGAGAAAGTCTTTGTAATTTAATTTGTCAACATTTGCTAATGTTCCTACATTATACGTGTATACGTAGGTGTGTCTGAAATCTGTTTTATGTCTGTTAACACCCATGTATGCATAATTAAGAGATAGAACGTCATAGTATATTGTATTATTTACTACGTAAGGACAACGTACTGTATTCCTCGATATGTATATTTCTGGACGTTATCTTCATCTGAAATTGTAATTCTGGTATGTGGTTAACTCCATATACTGTCTTTAACATTATTTTTTTGATGACATTTGCAATATGATCAAGAAAACATGGAATAAACAATTCTATGTAATGTCAATAAAAATACGAGAGTTATAGGGAATTTGTAAATTACATGAACATTTTATATTCGATTTCCAATTATATCTTTGATTCATTAGGACAATATTCGCTTTGGGATCAGAAAAGTCACTGACAATATCATAAGTTATTAACCACAAATGAGAATTGATATTGCTCATGTACATGTCTGGAACCAGTGTATGATATGTCAGTGGTAACTGATGGTACACTAGTGTCGCCATAATTGCCTCTAGCTTTTTAAGTATGGTCATTGTTATTGAATATTCTAGTAGTTCTGTATTATTAAATACCACCAGTGATTGGAAATAAAAACGTAGATATATAATGTAGAGCGCACACCGCGTTTCTGGAATAACCTCCAACGGTATGTTGAAAGGCACAAGATTTGAAACCCAAATAATTTAAAAGTCTTTGAGTGCAAGAAACCCAAAGGGACTAAAGATGGCAGCCATAATAAGCTATTGTCACATATGCATGAGAGAAAAGAACATTAATTCTAGTAATAAGCAAATTATTTAGGAACTGTAAATTTGAATAATATGTATGTTTGTTAAACCGAAGCACCGACTACTGGGTGGGTGGTACCCTCTGGGACTAATAGTTGTACATTGTACTGAAACATCATGTATCCTTATGTTGTCATGTAATTGAATTGTTCCTTATTTGATAATAATGTGGTATCAGATTAAATTTAGCACAATTACAATTAGGTGTTTTTGGGGAATATAGAGACATTTTCTTGTATATAAATTGGAATTTCGTTACCGTGACTGTTCTGTACATTTGAAGATTAATAGTCGTCCATTGACGTAATTCGTCTTTCTAATTTTAAGATCCATCTGACAAGCCGCTACTGAACATGACGAATTAAGTGACTGCACAAGTTTGAAGGGTCAAATTACATAAAACCTATTTGGCTTGTCTGCTTGTTTCCCCTAACTTTCTGTGGCCAAACCTACATCTAAAATCTATATAATGCATTGAAACATGCCTCATATTTTGTACAGTGTCAGTCTCAAAATCAAACCAATGCATGTACATGAAATAAAGGGCAATTATTTGGAGACTATGAAGCAAAAGCACGAACGACAGAGAGTGAATAGAGAATATAATCACTAAAGTGCAAAAGATTGCGCAAGAAACTCTTACACTTACCGGCAATGAAACGAATAATGAGTTAAAATTAGATATTTAATTGTTCCACTTGTTAGCCCACATGACCCAGAAAACACCACGGTTGACGTTGACAAGAACCTGGAGTCCAAAGATTAATAAAGGCTATAATATAGAAAATATCAAAAGCATTATTGTGAAATATAGATAGCACAAAAAAAATGGTTTGTATTCCCGTGTTGTCCAATGGACTGCAATGGGTAAATACTCTTCCTAATAACCAGGAATGAAAATGCAATTACATTTGGAATGAAGCAACATTGTAATATGACGATTACATTGTTTGCCAATAAATGCCCCGGGTTTCTATTGTTTACAAGTCCTGGAGATAGAAAATTAAAATATGATACAATATGCAATTATTAAATAAAACTCTTCTTACCAAATGATGGACAAAGGCTCATGTGAACCTGTAGTCGGATGTGTCGCGAAAAAAAGTTCTAAAGAAATCCCATATGTGGGCATGATCAAAATACCTTTTAAATGAAATTAGGGCTGACTAGACGAGTGATACCCATATGTGTCATTTACTTTTTATTTAATTGTCTACTTAGAATGTCAAAAATTTTCTCGTGTTATAAAAGCATAGCAATCTTATTGTTCTACATCATATCCATTCATCGCTGCTGTTAGTACAGCCTGTCACATATCAACTTTTGAATTCATTGCTTAAAAATCAGAGAAGGTTTGCGTCACTGAAAGGCTCCACTATTATTAGTTTCAACTGCTGTATTAAATTTCGTATTATGCATAACTTGTGGCAAATGTATGAAGGTAAGTAATAGGAGCAAAATCAGATTAGGTTTTACAGAGCGTCAATTGAATGGACGAGTAAAGGTCACGTGAACTTGGAGCCTTATTAGATGACGGTAGATCTTTACATATCAGACGCGAGGGTGCAATTACAGACCTAATTGCAATTAGACTGAAGGAACAAATGATTCCATCACAACATAAATATAGACCCAGAATTGAAGCATATTATTTTTATCACTGATGTTTATTACAAATGTATATGGTCAAACGTTAGTTTTTGTCGTAAATGTTTTAGTTCTTTATGTTGATGTGTTATTTGATCGACATGTCGTTTCATGGAATCATCTATTCATTCGGGGTTATGTTAATCCGAAACTCTGTTAATCTTCTTCCTCTGCCTGTCCTGCATGAAATAGATTACTGAAATGGATTAACTCTTTGGCAAAATCAAGTTATAAAAGGCAAAAAATAAATGCCTTTGATTTCTTGTTAACATTAAAATGTACCAAAAAAGCGTGTAGTGACATACATTGGTAATATAAACGTATGTATGTATTTATTCTAGAATAACCTTAATATGTTACGCTCAAAGTCGAAAGATTGGAAAAGAGTGAATGAGCGACTGATTGTTGTTTAACGCCAACTCAGCAATTTTTCAGCTAAATCATGACGAGAACAAGTTAATTTTCAATGAAATGATGGTGATGTTCGCTTTGTGCAAAACCAACACGCTTTGTTGGGTTTTTATAGTGCTAGCTCACTGAAACAACAGTTCGCGAATAGACATGTCGTCCCACACGGACACGTTGTCCTGATTCCGAGTCAACCAGTATTTGGGCTTTCTCTGTAATGCTGCGTGCTTAGTTGAGAAGCAACACATATCAATTGTATAGTCTTTGATTTGATTCGATCGAGGCTCGAACCCACGAACTACTGAACTCGAGGCGAGCACGCTAACCATTGCACCACCGATACGGTCGATTGGAAAAGAGGTAGGTTGGAATCCAAATAACCCTTTTAACTCCGCCATACTTTTGTGCCTGTCCCAAGCCACGTCTTGAATATCTAACGGCATATGTCGTGATCTTTTAATGCTCAGTGATTTTAGGTGAGAGGTGATTTTATTTTGTCTTGTTGATATTGGTGGATTGTTGGCCATCGCCATCACTGTTTAAACTTTCTTTTCAAAACTGGATACTAATCTCTGCATATTATATGATATGTTTAAAAAAAAAAAAAAAAAATAAAAAAACAAACAAAAAATACCACAAAGTGAGAACAGTTCCAAAATCCAATATAAAAATCATAGAAGCGTGAACAATCGATACCCTTGACACACATACATGACCGCTCACTTTCATTGCTTGACACACATACATGACCGCTCACTTTCATTGCTTGACACACATACATGACCGCTCACTTTCATTTCTTGACACACATACATGACCGCTCACTTTCATTGCTTGAAATTACATACATGACGGCTCACTTTCATTGCTTGACAAGCATACACGACCGCTCACTTTCATTGCTTGACATACATACATGACCGCTCACTTTCATTGCTTGACACACATACATGACCGCTCACTTTCATTGCTTGACACACATACATGACCGCTCACTTTCATTGCTTGACACACATACATGACCGCTCACTTTCATTTCTTGACACACATACATGACCGCTCACTTTCATTGCTTGAAATTACATACATGACGGCTCACTTTCATTGCTTGACAAGCATACACGACCGCTCACTTTCATTGCTTGACATACATACATGACCGCTCACTTTCATTGCTTGACACACATACATGACCGCTCACTTTCATTGCTTGACACACATACATGACGGCTCACTTTCATTGCTTGACACACATACATGACCGCTCACTTTCATTGCTTGACACACATACATGACCGCTCACTTTCATTGCTTGACACACATACATGACGGCTCACTTTCATTGCTTGACACACATACATGACGGCTCACTTTCATTGCTTGACACACATACATGACGGCTCACTTTCATTGCTTGACACGCATACACGACCGCTCACTTTCATTGCTTGACATACATACATGACCGCTCACTTTCATTGCTTGACACACATACATGACCGCTCACTTTCATTGCTTGACACACATACATGACGGCTCACTTTCATTGCCTGACACACATACATGACCGCTCACTTTCATTGCTTGACACACATACATGACGGCTCACTTTCATTGCTTGACACACATACATGACCGCTCACTTTCATTGCTTGACACACATACATGGCCGCTCACTTTCATTGCTTGACAAACATACATGACCGCTCATTTCCATTGCTTGACACATACATGACCGCTCACTTTCATTACTTGACACACATACATGACCGCTCACTTTCATTGCTTGACACACATACATGACCGCTCACTTTCATTGCTTGACGCACATACATGACGGCTGACTTTCATTGCTTGACACATACATGACCGCTCACTTTCATTGCTTGACACACATACATGACGGCTCACTTTCATTGCTTGACACACATACATGACGGCTCACTTTCATTGCTTGACACACATACATGACCGCTCACTTTCATTGCTTGACACACATACATGACGGCTCACTTTCATTGCTTGACACACATACATGACCGCTCACTTTCATTGCTTGACACATATACATGACCGCTCACTTTCATTGCTTGACACACATACATGACGGCTCACTTTCATTGCTTGACACATACATGACGGCTCACTTTCATTGCTTGGCACACATACATGACCGCTCACTTGCATTGCTTGACACATACATGACCACTCACTTTCATTGCTTGACACACATACATGACCGCTCACTTTCATTGCTTGACACACATACATGACCGCTCACTTTCATTGCTTGACACACATACATGACGGCTCACTTTCATTGCTTGACACACATACATGACGCTCACTTTCATTGCTTGACACACATACATGACCGCTCACTTTCATTGCTTGACACACATACATGACCGCTCACTTTCATTGCTTGACACACATACATGACCGCTCACTTTCATTGCTTGACACATACATGACCGCTCACTTTCATTGCTTGGCACACATACATGACCGCCCACTTTCATTGATTGACACACATTCATGACCGCTCACTTTCATTGCTTGACACACATACATGACCGCTCACTTTCATTGCTTGACACACATACATGACGGCTCACTTTCATTGCTTGATACACATACATGACCGCTAACTTTCATTGCTTGACACACATACATGACCGCTCACTTTCATTGCTTGACACACATACATGACGGCTCACTTTCATTGCTTGACACACATACATGACGGCTCACTTTCATTGCTTGACACACATACATGACCGCTCACTTTCATTGCTTGACACACATACATGACGGCTCACTTTCATTGCTTGACACACATACATGACCGCTCACTTTCATTGCTTGACACACATACATGACGGCTCACTTTCATTGCTTGACACACATACATGACCGCTCACTTTCATTGCTTGACACACATACATGACCGCTCACTTTCATTGCTTGACACACATACATGACGGCTCACTTTCATTGCTTGACACATACATGACCGCTCACTTTCATTGCTTGGCACACATACATGACCGCTCACTTTCATTGCTTGACACACATACATGACCGCTCACTTTCATTGCTTGACACACATACATGACCGCTCACTTTCATTGCTTGACACACATACATGACGGCTCACTTTCATTGCTTGACACACATACATGACGGCTCACTTTCATTGCTTGACACACATACGTGACCGCTCACTTTCATTGCTTGACACACATACATGACGGCTCACTTTCATTGCTTGACACACATACATGACGGCTCACTTTCATTGCTTGACACACATACATGACCGCTCACTTTCATTGCTTGACACACATACATGACCGCTCACTTTCATTGCTTGACACACATACATGACCGCTCACTTTCATTGCTTGACACACATACATGACCGCTCACTTTCATTGCTTGACACACATACATGACCGCTCACTTTCATTGCTTGACACACATATATGACGGCTCACTTTCATTGCTTGACACATACATGACCGCTCACTTTCATTGTTTGACACACATACATGACGCTCACTTTCATTGCTTGACACACATACATGACGACTCACTTTCATTGCATGACACACATACATGACCGCTCTCTTTCATTGCTTGACACACATACATGACGGCTTACTTTCATTGCTTGACACACATACATGACGGCTAACTTTCGTTGCTTGACATACATACATGACGGCTCACTTTCATTGCTTGACACATACATGACCGCTCACTTTCATTGCTTGGCACACATGCATGACGGCTCACTTTCATTGCTTGACACATACATGACCGCTCACTTTCATTGCTTGGCACACATACATGACCGCTCACTTTCATTGCTTGACACACATTCATGACCGCTCACTTTCATTGCTTGACACACATACATGACCGCTCACTTTCATTGCTTGACACACATACATGACGGCTCACTTTCATTGCTTGATACACATACATGACCGCTAACTTTCATTGCTTGATACACATACATGACCGCTCACTTTCATTGATTGACACACATTCATGACCGCTCACTTTCATTGCTTGACACACATACATGACCGCTCACTTTCATTGCTTGACACACATACATGACGGCTCACTTTCATTGCTTGATACACATACATGACCGCTAACTTTCATTGCTTGACACACATACATGACGGCTCACTTTCATTGCTTGACACACATACATGACGGCTCACTTTCATTGCTTGACACACATACATGACGGCTCACTTTCATTGCTTGACACACATACATGACCGCTCACTTTCATTGCTTGACACACATACATGACGGCTCACTTTCATTGCTTGACACACATACATGACCGCTCACTTTCATTGCTTGACACACATACATGACGGCTCACTTTCATTGCTTGACACACATACATGACCGCTCACTTTCATTGCTTGACACACATACATGACCGCTCACTTTCATTGCTTGACACACATACATGACGGCTCACTTTCATTGCTTGACACATACATGACCGCTCACTTTCATTGCTTGGCACACATACATGACCGCTCACTTTCATTGCTTGACACACATACATGACCACTCACTTTCATTGCTTGACACATATACATGACCGCTCACTTTCATTGCTTGACACACATACATGACGGCTCACTTTCATTGCTTGACACACATACATGACGGCTCACTTTCATTGCTTGACACACATACATGACCGCTCACTTTCATTGCTTGACACACATACATGACGGCTCACTTTCATTGCTTGACACACATACATGACGGCTCACTTTCATTGCTTGACACACATACATGACCGCTCACTTTCATTGCTTGACACACATACATGACCGCTCACTTTCATTGCTTGACACACATACATGACCGCTCACTTTCATTGCTTGACACACATACATGACCGCTCACTTTCATTGCTTGACACACATACATGACCGCTCACTTTCATTGCTTGACACACATATATGACGGCTCACTTTCATTGCTTGACACATACATGACCGCTCACTTTCATTGTTTGACACACATACATGACGCTCACTTTCATTGCTTGACACACATACATGACGACTCACTTTCATTGCATGACACACATACATGACCGCTCTCTTTCATTGCTTGACACACATACATGACGGCTTACTTTCATTGCTTGACACACATACATGACGGCTAACTTTCGTTGCTTGACATACATACATGACGGCTCACTTTCATTGCTTGACACATACATGACCGCTCACTTTCATTGCTTGGCACACATGCATGACGGCTCACTTTCATTGCTTGACACATACATGACCGCTCACTTTCATTGCTTGGCACACATACATGACCGCTCACTTTCATTGCTTGACACACATTCATGACCGCTCACTTTCATTGCTTGACACACATACATGACCGCTCACTTTCATTGCTTGACACACATACATGACGGCTCACTTTCATTGCTTGATACACATACATGACCGCTAACTTTCATTGCTTGATACACATACATGACCGCTCACTTTCATTGCTTGACACACATACATGACGGCTCACTTTCATTGCTTGACACACATACATGACCGCTCACTTTCATTGCTTGACACACATACATGACGGCTCACTTTCATTGCTTGACACACATACATGACCGCTCACTTTCATTGCTTGACACACATACATGACCGCTCACTTTCATTGTTTGACACACATACATGACCGCTCACTTTCATTGCTTGACACACATACATGACGGCTCACTTTCATTGCTTGACACACATACATGACCGCTCACTTTCATTGCTTGACACACATATATGACGGCTCACTTTCATTGCTTGACACATACATGACCGCTCACTTTCATTGTTTGACACACATACATGACGCTCACTTTCATTGCTTGACACACATACATGACGACTCACTTTCATTGCATGACACACATACATGACCGCTCACTTTCATTGCTTGACACACATACATGACGGCTTACTTTCATTGCTTGACACACATACATGACGGCTAACTTTCGTTGCTTGACATACATACATGACGGCTCACTTTCATTGCTTGACACATACATGACCGCTCACTTTCATTGCTTGGCACACATGCATGACGGCTCACTTTCATTGCTTGACACATACATGACCGCTCACTTTCATTGCTTGGCACACATACATGACCGCTCACTTTCATTGCTTGACACACATTCATGACCGCTCACTTTCATTGCTTGACACACATACATGACCGCTCACTTTCATTGCTTGACACACATACATGACGGCTCACTTTCATTGCTTGATACACATACATGACCGCTAACTTTCATTGCTTGATACACATACATGACCGCTCACTTTCATTGCTTGACACACATACATGACGGCTCACTTTCATTGCTTGACACACATACATGACCGCTCACTTTCATTGCTTGACACACATACATGACGGCTCACTTTCATTGCTTGACACACATACATGACCGCTCACTTTCATTGCTTGACACACATACATGACCGCTCACTTTCATTGTTTGACACACATACATGACCGCTCACTTTCATTGCTTGACACACATACATGACCGCTCACTTTCATTGCTTGACACAGACACTTCAATAAAATAGTAGAGGGGCTTAAACTAGTTTTATCTATACTAAAATATATTGCATATACATTGATGGGAAATTAGGTAAACTAACGTTACTTTATCATTGGTATTAAATGACCACATGTATAAGTTTGAAAAAAAAATAGATAAACCCAACATGAAGTATACAAATAAACATATCATTTGAATATCCCTCGTTCTCCTTGTTTCAATTCACTATATCTTTTCATTCGGACATTATTTGAAGCCATATAATTCCTTTTAAACGTGTACAGAATATAGACCATAACATAATATGTTGTAGTCTTAATGAAAATATTGTTGTAGTTCTTATTAACAATGATTTGTTGTTTTTTCTTTCAGTGCTCTTCAAAACAAATAGGATATCAGGCAATATAAAGATCATCCAGGGACCATTTTCTGTGTATACATCATCATTAAAAGACTCCAAATCGGAGGCCTTTCGTTATTTTTCACATAGTTTACTTTATAAAGTAAGTATGCTGTAGAAATAGTACTACCGATTCGGAAGAAAATTAATTTAACGACACTGATGATGTTCTAATGTAACATATACAATGTAGTTTTATAAAACACAATGAGCGAGTTATCTCCATTAGCCAAACAGCTTGACCCTTATGAATAACGGAAAGAATGGAACACTATTTCAGTTCAAATTAGTTTAGAAATCCACTGTTTCTCTCGCAGCATCATGATTCCTCTAGTTGGACTGTTAAGTCAGAGAATATCATAATCAAGACTGTTATATGAAATACGCGTGAATGTCAATAACATCTTTTATTTAACACAAATTAAATAATTATCAAAAACGTCCATCTAATCTTTTGGTACAAGCTTTCCACCTACAATATAACTGGTATTGAATGGGCATGTCGTGTTGTGTCGTGAAATATCACAGTACGACATCCTTGGTAGGAGTTTCTTACTAAAATGTAATTTACATTATTATCTTCATTTTTTTTCTACATTTTGTAAAACTATTGACAATGCGAATGAAATATAACACATTTTTCAGGAAAATATTTAGTGGTTTTTAGATTTCACCACTCTGAAAAAAAGCATAATAAAAATGAAAACATTAATATTTTTTTATCTACATTAGAAAACAGAAATTTCTTCAATGATTTATTTAAACTGTAGGAGCTATATTCAGTTAATTAATGTCTGAACTTAATTTAGTGTAATCCGTTTTGAGACTTTAGAAATACGATATTGTCTAATGGTTTATATCTTTAAGCGTAGTCTGGTATGTTTCCTGTGTATTCTGTCTAAGTTGTCTTTTAGAGACATTTGTCACACGGACATTTTATCGTCCTTCGGTTTAATTGACAGAAATGGTGTCGAAAGGCATTTAAGTTTTGTGGCGGTGAAGGGCTTATTGTACGGGATTTCAACTGTTTTATTTCATCTTTGATTAGTGATGTTCTATGTCATTTGGAATTAGATATGTTTGTTCTTTTATCTTCTATTCGGGATTGCTCTTTTGCTACAACGGACAGTCAAACATTGCACTTACACGTAAATAAATATAGAACCTCGGACCATGAATAGAATTCAGGAATAATTCATGGAAGCCATAGTGTGTTGTGAGTATTAACATGAATTGATAAGATATTAGCGTGATATCTCGAGTGGAAGCGAGGGATAAAATTTACTAATATCCTGCCAACCCATGTTAAAACTCACAACACATTATTCCTTCCCTGAATTATTTAGATCATAATAGGTCTAATAGTGCAAATACGATAGTAAAGATTGAAGAAAGATGGTAATTTATGCTAACCGATACGAGGAAGGTCGTACACAATTTATGTGATACCAAAGGGGTAACCAGTGTTGTCTTAAGGACTTATGGCGTCATTACTATTCAAGGAAGAGGAGCGAATAAATAAACAAAGATGATCAGGTTTTGTGATTTATTAAATAATGGGCATACAAAAGTCAATCCAGTTGTCAAACTTCAGTTGTACTTCTCTATCTTGGAATACAACAATAGAACACTAACAATTCATATTCCTAAATAACAACAGTTTGCTACAAGAAGTCGTTGGTTGGCTGTTGGTAGGGAACTTTCTCATCATATCCATTGTTTATTCTTTAACTTGTGGAAATTAATAATTGCGGCGATAAACTTATCCCAGTACAATCTGTTTAACTAATTTTTGAATATTTAAGATGATGTGTTATTGTCATGAATACAACTCAAATGCTAAAAGATAAATAGCAATCAGTTAATACCACTCAACTGTTAGCTATGTCCATTTCCCAATATTGCGATTGTTTATTTTTTATTTTGTTTCGACTTGGTACACATTCCGATATAAAACCTGTATATTACAGTCGTACAGACAACGTTTTATATGATTGTTAATCAACATATGTTTATAGGGCCGTATGCATTCCGCAATTATTTGATTTAGTCATCTAATTCGCAGTGCAAATACCCCTTCTAAGATTTTCTAACTGTAATTTATTTTGGCTGTTATTGTATTTTTTGTGTCAGACTCTGTAGAACTTTGTAGGAATTTGAAGGAATGAAACACATATTCAAAGTAGTGTTGTATTAATTTCACATATGTATCAATGTATATACCACCATTTTGCTCCCTTTACTAAATACATATATTATAAGTTCATTTTGTGAAATGAAAAATTATGTTAACTTTCTAAATGGATAAAAACATGTCGGAGATAGAAGATATTGTGCTAGTTAATGATATGAATTTGTGTATCCTCAATGTTATCGTTAACATCCTTTTAATTATTGATACGTTAATCATATATTGTATTAGCACTATCAAGAAACGAACAGGACAATCCCTTTGACTTTGAAAATTGTCTCTTTTATCAGCCATATCATATTGGACATTTGAAGAGTTTGTATGTAATAAAAACGTAAATATCTAATTTAATGAGAACGGCACGTTTAGTGGAAAAACATTCATTAGGTAAGTTCATTGTCAAATGATTAGAAAACTATGATTGACTTCGGAGAATGACCAATGTTTAGGGGGTAATCTCAAAGTTATTATATAAAATGAGGCAAACTTATAATGCTTATATATCCAATACGATTTCCGTGTGAAAATGATGTTTGGTTCGTCGCTCCTATTTGGTTTCAGTTATTATATCTTAGTACTTTTGTATAATGAGTATATTTCAAACTTTATATCTTTACTTTCTGCTTATTTTTCATACGATTGTCATATCGTATACACGATGGTTGCCATACATGTAGCAGCTAGTAGCCCATATCTAAGCACATAGCATTGCCCTCAGTGTTGATGGTTGTAGTTTATATTGTATTACCGGTATCGGATGTACGTTTTCCCTTTTAATTTTGTATTTAGCATTAATAAGAACCAAAAGAGCAATCAAACATGGACAATACAGGGACACAGGCAACAGTAACCATAATACACATAACGAGGATAAGCGACACGAACAAGCAAAAATCGCAATACATCGCAACAAGCTAAAAAGGGAAGCAACACGCACCCTATAGAATCCGGGTACTGATGAAGGGTAAACAGTTACTGTTTCTCATAAGACACTCTATATGTTACTCAAAGTCAAGTACGGTAAACGTCGTATCGGTGGTAGAGGAAAGCAAAATTCTACGTCAAAGAGAAGTGATCCATTGCAATTTGAGAAATGGATATCTCGTAACAGTCAATCAACTCGCAAAATGTAAAGATCAAATATTGATTTGCAGAAGAAGAGTTTGAAGATACCAAACAGTCGTTTGTAAGCATAAGCACAAACAGTTGAAAGTTTAAACAACATACTACAAAGAGTATTTATATTTTAATATAAACAAGTGGTATCATAGGACTACTCTTAGTATTTCCGACTAAATCAGAAACTCCACAAGCATTTACTACCTGTGTATTCGTATGGCATGTGAGATCTGTCTATTAATTATTCTGTGGAATGTGTTCTTAGAACAGGCTATACCTTTAATGCCATATGTTATAAAACACAGGAACTACATAACCTTCGCGAGCACCTGGATCAGTACTGCTCATCTTTTTAGTTTTCCGTGCTGTACGTTTTATTTAGTTTGTCTTCGTTCTGTGTCTTGTGTCCTATCTTATGTCTCTGGATTGTCTAATCCTGATTCTACGATGAGGTTTATAAGTTTTAAACTGCATTTGTCCTGCATTTTTAACATGGATGTCAGTGATCACTAGAATGTGTCCTGAATTCTAACCTGGATGTCAGTGATCACTATAAGGTGTCCTACATTTTAACCTGGATGTCAGTGATCACTAGAATTTGTCCTGAATTTTAACGTGGATGTCAGTGATCACTAGAATTTGTCTTGATATTTCACCTGGATGTCAGTGATCACTAGAATTTGTCTTGAAACTTCACATGGATGTCAGTGATCACTAGAATTTGTCCTGAATTTTAACCTGAATGTCAGTGATCACTGGAATTTGTTCTCAATTTTAACCTGGAAGTCAGTGATCACAGGAATTTGCCTTGAAATTTCACCTGGATGTCAGTGATCACAGGAATTTGCCTTGAAATTTCACCTGGATGTCAGTGATCACTAGAATGTGTCCTGACATTTCATCTGAAGGACAGTGATCACCCGATTTCTGCATAGTTTTACCCTTGATGATAGTGATCACTGAAATGTATACTTCTTTTTACATTTGATTGTAGTAATCATTACAATTTGTTATTTTGATGTATTAAATAGATGCTTACATTGTCAGATGAATAGTGTCGTCATTTAGAACCTTGGCCTTAAGTAATATCAATAAAATTGCAGACGTGGTTTCTTATCTAACAGACGGCTTTTGTAAAGCAATATTAACCATAAAAGAGACATTGCTACCTAATAGCTTATATTTACACGAGGGATAAAAACGATGGCAAGTCAATTGTTATGGGAATCGAAAGGAATTATTGATAAACCGCAATGTCGTTTTCATTTTATTTTCCGCAAAATAAATTTATTTATGTAATTGTGGGTGGAAGAATAATTGTTGTTGAAACCTAATTTGATTTGTATCTGAAACAATATTCTTGCAATGACAATATTAGGTTATAAAGTCAATTGCTACCATACACGGAAATAAATCATTGCTATATACATAAACGTGTCCTTTATTAATAACATTACCTGACAATACGAGCTAGCTAATAGGATAATTTAGTTATACAAATGCAAATATGACTACAATTGATTTGAATGAATCTATAGCAGTTGAAATGTCACGTGGTCAGAAGATACGTGCGTTAATTAATTGATTTGCATGTAGTACGTATGTATGTACATTGATATGCCAGGAAGTAGGAGAACCCACAAATCAAAAAATAATGAGCAGGCAATCTAATTTGTGCTTGTCGTCATGTGATCAGTATTGCGACTATATCCACGACAAAGAAAAAGTCTTCGGTCAAGTCAAATTAATTTTGGTATGGATGGATATATTGATACGAAAAAACTAACAATGATCAATGACCCGTTGTGCTTTGCTAACTTCTATAAAGGGGTACAGAGCAGGACTTATAAAGTCTAAATTAATAAGTTAAATTAATTATTGTTATTTAAGCTACTATGACGTTATACTATCATGTTTGCAGTCTAAGAATCTTCTTCATTCTATTGTTCTCCGAAGTGCTGAAAACTACCCATCTTAACCAACTACAAAGAAAGCGAGGGACAAAACCTGAACAATTACACTATGAAATATTCTGGAGTGAAACATCAGACATTTTTTCAAAATAAACTCACATGTACATAATATAGCCACAGTGACAAATACCCTTTCAGAAAACACATCCTTTCATAAAATAAATGTTAGAGAATACCGAAGAGGCAATCAAAAAAGGAAAATCCAGAGAAACTGTCACCATATAAATAGAAAAAAATTAAAATAACAAAAACCACAACATTATATGTGTTTAACACCACTATTCGCAAACAAACACAAATAACGTAAATAAAACATGCGCGCTCCTACAAACAACTGGAGGTAAAGATGAACCGAAAATAGAGTTTTAGATAATGCACAATATCGCACTTTCCGCTCTACAGATAATGTCCGGCCATTTACATTGTTATAAATAAGGCTGATGACTAGGTTGATAGACTCTATCTAATTGAACGTGACATAAACGACGCCACATATACTGCTAGCTCTGTCAGTGAGGGCTGATTAAAAACGAAAATTTACGACAAAAAGATGATTTCAATTTTCAAATTATGAACTTTCCATTTCTATTTGAAGACATTCCAGCAGCACCTGTATATGGAGTTATATTTATCTTCGTTTACACGACATTCTAGAGCGATCATGATTTCATTGGTTGCTGCTAACAAGGAAGATGCTGCATCAGTCATTCCAAGTAAAGTCGAGTGCAAAGCGAAATACAGGAGTGATAATTAAATATGGGGTCGAAGAATAATATAATATAATATGCTCCTAAAAATGAAAAACGAAAATACCACACAGTCATAGGCATCCATGTCCAATTAAATATTTAATAGAATATATTGTTTAAGAAATAATTTTTGGCATACATAATTTGGTGGAAGCTTAGCATAGATTGGCTGGACTTATCCCGAGTTGTATGCGTAACAGTATAAATACTGGAGTACCATTTGAGGAAAGAGGGTAAATTATCTTTTCGAATGTGGACAATGTTCCATCTTCCATCTTGTCGAATTCCACTTGTAAATGAAATTGGAGTGCTCAAATAAAAAGAGCCTTAAATAAAGAAGAAACAGGAAACACTATCTTCATATCAGATTTTACAGTCGAACAACGAAGAAATAAATTGTACATACAAATGCATAAAAAATCCACTAACCTTCATCTTCCGTGTTTGTTTATAGAAATAAAGATAAGATTATAGATGCTATAAAGTTATTGTCATTTTACATTTTATGGCATTTTGATTTTAGCAACTTAAACAAATGAAATACTCAAAACATCGTAAAATAAATCAGTTACCATATGTCAATATCGCCAGCAGTCCTTCTAAACTACGTCGCCGGAAGATGAGAAGTCGATCGATGGTTATCTTTTGTACTTCTAATATTTTCCGGGATAAATAATTAGAATTATGCATTGAAACAAAGCGATCATAGAAATTATGTGTATAATTTACCCAACAATACGCATGTGCGAAGTAAAATATATCTGGAATTCTATCACAGTGTTATTCATATAGACAACGTCTGACGTCTCTTAGAATTAACTATTCATTAGATAGTTTTAACCAAATGATGCCAACAGTTAGAAAACGCACAAGGACCAGTCCGTTAACCATAATGGACTTCAGACTCTTACGTCTCAAGTTGATTATTTCTTTAATATGTGCCGTTCAATATTCAATGGGATTGTTAGTCTTCTATTTTTAAGCAAATTTAAAGTACCAGTGCACTTTGACCACTGTTTTGAATTTTGTATTAAATTATGTTTTTTTAATCACTGTTAGCAATTGATTATCGTTTATTTAAACGCCCCACCTACGTAGATGTCATGGCATTTTTAGTTTTGTTTGTACTTTGTACGAAAATTGGACTCTCATGATCAGTTGATTACTTTCAGATACAACATTCCTGCTGTTTGTGATGATTTCTTAGCCCTAGACTTGTCTTAACTGCTGTTATTCAAACACCGAACAATTTATTTCGGTTCTATTCTCCTCCTCTATATACATATTTAGTATTCAAACACGTTGATCATGTTGAATAAACAAGCCACCATCGCGTGCTGTAATGATCAAGAATCACGACCAAAGCCCTAGCAACCTATAAAGTGGTATAATTAGAAAGTAGGAGTCAAGTTACTTTCATGTTTTTTGTAATTAGTGAAAGAAATAGCACTTTAGAAACACGTTTTGAATTTCGTTGTTAAACAGTTCAAGTACCATTACGAAGACAGAAATAATTTAATATGTACTTGTAGTGCTTTATATTTACTAAGCGCTTTTCTTTATTGTAATTATGTTTTTCTTTTTCTTTGTGCCATATAAAATTTTACGTTGCCTGATTTTCATTTTGTATATCTTCTGCAAGATATATGGTAGCTGTAAATTCTACTGAATCGATATACATTGTTATCGTCAATATTTCATAGTTTCGATAACGCCTTTATTTTCTTTTAATATAATATTCAGTTAACATTTTGACGAAATTTAGAATTAATTAACATGTTAATATACACATTATTATTTCGAAGTAGGCGATCAGTCATTCGGAAATTTTGTATGAATAATATATACAAATCACAGCTTAGAAAAAGATAGTTGAACAAAGGTCATGAGATTAATATTGAATGTCATTCGAGTTAACTAATGAGTAACATGACATAATTACCGTCCTTATACAGAACACTTGTTCACATTGCACAATATTGCTTCTTAATTATGGTGTAATGCATCGCTAAATACTTCTACATTCACCCCCATAAAAGATCTGACGATTTAGGATAGTGTTTTAAGCATACATGTTTGTTGAGAGTTACTGTTGATTGCTATCTGATTGTAGAGAAGAACGATTGATTTTAAATCACATAATTGTGGTTACGTGTCACATATTCCATAGATTTATGATCATTTATTGGCTTTCTATGAAGTGTTGTTTCTCTGAGCTAAAGCTGTCAAACTCAATATGTTTTAGAAGTTTCCAAATTCCATGGAAGTTTGATTTTATCATGTTGCAGAATTTCCTAAATCCTGATATTCTTCTATTCTAGTACACTCATATCTCTTTATTTTTTGGGCATTTTTGGTTCTGATGTTTGCTTTATTAAACCATAATATATATGTTACAAAAGAAATTACAACAAAATCATCACATATTCTCATAATATGCTTACTAAGCCACGCGCTATCATCCTATACTTTTTTGTCAAAATGTTGAAATTTTGATTTGTTTGGTTTTTATGATGTGTAACGCCACTTTCAACAATATTTCATTTGTAAGAACATAGTTTCTGCTGCCTTGTTTTAAATGCATGGGATATATTGTGAGGTGCGATTTGAGGTTGTCCTATTTAGGGCGAAATATTTTGCTTTTGAAAATTCACTATGCATTGTATTCACATTTACCTGCAAGCTGATCATTTCAAGAAGTTTAAAATACATCTAACTGCTTCAAAGCGAAACTATTTGCCTGCATGTTTGGATTTAAAGCCTGTTTGCTTGGACATTCATTGTGTACGTATATCCTAACTACATTATAAATCTAAAAATCTCACACTTACATGTTTTAATTTTAATTTTGTTTTATAATATATAGAGGTGTATTGCTTTGTCAATTAATTTTTTTTTCTTTTCAGATCAATGCAATATTTCATAGTAGTGTGTATAAATCTGTATATAATTCAACGATCATTAATTCATTCTCGTAAGTATTATCTTCATGTAGTCAAATAATTTAACAGCATGTAAATTGGTGATATCATAGTTTATTATGGTATATAGAAACATACTGTAATTTAGTTAGACGCCCAAGACAGGTGCATCAGGCCATGTGTACGACTGAAACCGTAGATATATATCACGTGATTCAAATGATTTAAAATATTATTTGCATGCCAGTTCCAGCAGTCCTGTTTTTCTAACATATTAGTGCTTACGATGGCCATTCATTGTTGCAGGTCGATAACATAAACATGTTCTGACTGGAAAAAACTAGAATGGAGCTGAAGTGTCACCGCTTTGACGAAACGGATGTTGACGTTTTCTAGCGTAGTCTACAATACAGAAACGATTTCCGATACGAGAATGTACTTTACATAATAATGTTAAAAGGCATGATGACAATTGTTGAATTTTTAAAATTAAAAGATATGCACCATAATGTAATAGTAATTCAGATGTTAGATGTCACATCCCAGGTCTCGAATAAATATATACCAATCGACTGCGGCTCGGAGTACGTACATCCGAAGCCGGGAATCTGATTGAACCTATAATGTAGCATTGTAATATTATGTTCGTTATCTATGCAATTACATTCAGATGTTTAAAATAGTAACAATCGTGTTTGTTAATCTAAATTAATGCGAAAATAGAATATAAGAATACTTAATTTGAGAATAATTTCTAAAAGCTTTTTATTTGTATTTGACGATATCATCTTATTTTATGACAGATAGTATGTCCATACCATTCTTAGAGTCTTAATGTTGTAATTACAATCAGTAATGATCAGCTATTGAACTTTATTTCCATGCATAGTTTATTGAATGGCAAAACAGATACGTAATTTCAGAAGGTTTTTCTTACACATAAAACCCGCATATATTGAATACACTGCGGGATTTAAACACGCAGCAATGGATTCTAAATTCTCCAAAATATTATTACTTATACTTGAATACTTACTTCTAAAATATTATGTCTAAGTTGATAAAATCTTACGATTTTCGCATAGAAAACAATGTTCGGTTTGTATTTACCTCCAGTTGTTTGTAGGAGGGTTTGTCTCTTATTCACATTATTTTGTGTTTCTTTGCGTACAAGAGGGTCCAACACATATTGCATTGTATTTTTGTTTTGTTTTTCTTGTGTACCGTATATTGTCAGTTTCTCTATATTGTCCATTTTTGATTGTCCTTCGGTGTTCTTAAACGTTTACTTAAGACCGTTGAAGGATGTACTGATTTCATTGATGAAATATATCTGTGTTTTGTTCCCATTAGTTTAGACTAATGTACAATAGCCCTTTTCACAAATATTCGTAACTATAGTCCTAACTTTTTCACTTAAGTTCTTTTCACAAAGATTATCTTACGACAAATTTTAATCTTACGACTAAAATTACACTTACGATAAAAATTCATCCTTAGATGCACTCGATACAACATTAAGTGATAAAGTCTGTCAGTGATTTGCGACAGGTCAATGGTTTTCTCTGGCGTTAAACATCATAAACCATCTTCCTTAGCAACCTAGTTTCATTTCCATAAGACAACAAAACATTTTTTTAAATAAAATTATTCTATAAAATATCCCCGATACTAATTTATAAGCAATTTGTTATGCTATGATGTGTTTGTATGTTTATATTGAATGTTTATCTAATATATGAATCGGTCACCAATAACTGCACACAATATGAACGGGTATGATTTTCGTATAGAGGAACATTTCTAATGCATGTAAATTAAAATGATCTATAATAATTATCCTTACTTGGGAGTCCACGCGTGGTTACTTTTGGTAGAAGTATTTTTTAAGGGAGTACATCTGGAGTGTGAAAAAAACCTATTCATATAATTCATTTTATCGGTTATTTGTCAGCAAAATATTTACCCCCTTTTTTCCAATTAATCCCATCCCACATAAAATTAAACGCTTGTTCTTTTACTGATGAAAATTTATCCCGATTTTTCTGAGATAACCAATCAAATTAAGCTGTGTTTATCATCTATCAATCATGAAGACAAATAAATATCCCTGTTATATATTAATATTAATATAACAGAAGAATGTACACAAGTTTATCATACATAATATGTATTGCCAGAGTGTTCGAAGTTGCCAGAAATTGATAAATTATATTACTAATATAAAGGCAAGATCAAAATGATATCATTGGATCCAGAAAATTCCAGTCCTAAAGCTGCTATTCATACAAAACTTTTGTAAGCGGAGTAGATGTCTAGAAGAAAATCCCGTATTCCTGTTTTCGATTGTCGATCGTTCCCAATTTGAAATCTTAAATTAAAAGAATTATCCTGATTTTTTTGGTCATGTAAACGATACACTTTGTTGCATTGAAAAGGTAAATGTACGGAATGCATCGTTATAGACTCTGTTATTAGTCACGCCAAAAAGGAGTAAACACCAATGTCATTTGTAGCGTCTGTTTGTATTAAACCATAGTCATTTCAATAAACATTTATCAATATGTGTAATTAGGTTTGTCATACGGTCAGAGAAAATGCGCTAACGATGGATTGCTCTTATTTTCAAGTCGAAGCGCCAATACATCGTCCATCTTTTTTTTTTTTTTTTTCACTTACGATAAAAGACAAGACCAAAATTCTCTTACGATCACAATTTTACACTTGGGACAGGATAGTTTTACACGTAAAGTTAGGACTATTTTTACACTTAAGATTATCGTAAGTATTTTTGTGAAACTCTTTTTAATCTTAGTTTTACACTTACGACAATTTGTTATCGTAAGAATTTTTGTGAAAAGGGCTACAGATGTATATGTTTCAAAAGTCGTCATGCATTTTGTGTTTGCTTTTCTTAATTTCGCCACATGATGTAAAATACATATAATGTCCATGACAAGCGAATAGAGTTCACCCTTGGCTTAATTTGGTTGAATGTGGTTTAATATTTGTATGTGCTCTCAAATATTTTAAACATTTTGGCTGTTGCATTTCGGAATATGCATTTATTAGATATAAAGTCATTATGGTGCATCATTTCACTAAGAGTGGAGGTTTGGACCCATAAAACTAGTTTATCCCTACCACTTTTTTATTGAAGTGCCTGTATGATTTTGGAATTATGTAGTGCTTTTTGTTTTTCATTGTACATTTTCAATCAACTGGTCATGTAAATATTAAAACATCTGATGAAATAACATTCCTTTAAACATGTCAATCCATGTTTACCAGTTCGGAAGATAAAACGTTTTGCTATGGTTTCGAGTCGTTGGTTATGCTTACTTCGTAGTTTGAACACTCCTCTTTAAGTCCTTGTATCAAAAGATCCCCAGTGAATTAAATACAAAGGTAAGCTTAAATCAAGGAAACGTTCTTTTAATTTGCATTTATGTCTTTCTCAAATTAATTTACTGTTAGCGTTATAAAGGCAACTCAACATGCATGCTAACAGAAATCAATAATTCTCAAAGGGCAATATTTATTTAGAATAAAATGTTATCTTTATATTCATGAATTGTTAAGTCAGGATATGTCTTTCAATTCAGTAATACGTCATTGTAACGACGTCTCAAGCTGTTTTCTGCTGAATTAATTTCATGAATGGTGTAAAAGGAGGAATTCCATTGAGGTGTTGCGTTTTGCTCAGTTGTTTTAATGGTATCTATTATTCTGATTAGACAAATGTTGATTTGTACAGCATTCATCTTAATTTATTCAAGAAATAAGAAAAATAGCATTTGTTTTATCTTGCACTTGTATTATTTGAGCATTGACTGCACAATTGTTTGATATAAATGGTCACTGGTACCGTACCTTATTCATGCGATGATAAGAACCAGTAAATGTATTAGTGCGAACGTCACATGGGACACCAACAAAAAACGATAGAGCGAAGCTTGTTTTGCGTTTTATAGACAATTTGGCAGTTGTTTTGGGGCTTTTTGACATTGCAGAATAAACACAATATACGTGCATTTTCTATTCATAAGTATACCTTTCTCGTTAACATTTCATTCTGCTGATATTTGACCATATATCTGAAAATTTCGAATCAATTATATATATATATATATATATATATATATATATATATATATATATATATATTGTGTCAATATTCACATTTGAGTAACACACAAACGACAGATACAACTGCAGCCATCAGCACGATTAGATTTGATTTGATCTGATTTATGGTGCTTAACGCCACTTTCAGCAATATTTCAACTATATCATGGCGACCAGTTTTAGTGCTGCAGGAAGCCGGAGTACCCGGAGAGAACCACCGGACCATGGGCAAGCAACTGGTATTCTTTATCACTTGCACTGCGAGTCGAGTGCACCTTTTTTGCAATTTACAAAGCGGAGCGCGAACCCACGCCGTATTGGCGATATGCTTGTATGAGTTGTTAGGTAATCTAACTACCTAACTCATCGAGCCATACGGACCCCTGCCATCAGCACGAGATATATTTTCAAGTGAAAGATTTAAACAGGAAACGAATGTACCATTGTTGGCGATATATATCTACGGTTTTATTGAAGCTTGTCTTCATGTTATTCATAATGTCCACAGATTTGACACAACAAACTATATACAACTGTCACACAACACAAAAACAAAATTATGATCCAGGAAAAACAGGACGGTTTATTTGTCTGGTTTATATATACAAACATTTTATGACTTATTAGTCGGTTTATACTGTTTACGACGACAGTGATCCTCAACATCATTAAATTGTGACTACTTTTTGTCTTTACAGATCCGGTAGTGTGATTGTGCATTTTACCATTACATTTAAGTCATCTGTAGATATCACATCATCAACAGCTGAGTCAATTAAGTCATTACTCATCACAAAATTGGATGACAGTGTGTTCTTTATTGATGTAAATGCTGTAAAAATTACACCGTTAGGTGAGTTGTGTGTTCTTCATTGATGTGCATGCTGTAAAGTGTACACAGTAATTTGGGTAAATTGTTCTTCATTGATGTAAATGCTGTAAAAAGTACACCGTTAGGTAAGTTGTGTGTTCTTCATTGATGTGCATGCTGCAACGTGTGCACAGTAATTTGGGTAATTTGTTCTTCATTGAAGTAAATGCTGTAAAAAGTACACCGTTAGGTAAGTTGTGTGTTCTTCATTGATGTGCATGCTGCAACGTGTGCACAGTAATTTGGGTAATTTGTTCTTCATTGATGTAAATGCTGTAAAAAGTACACCGTTAGGTGAGTACATGGTTCTTCATGGGTGTACGTACTGTCAAAGTATATCCCATGAATGTACAAATTGCTTGATGATACGAAAGGGTTAATCAGATGTCTATATCGAAGAAGGACAGACGATGCAATGGCCAAGAAAGGTAATAAACTTAAACAACTGTCGACAAAATACTTCAAAAAAGACTAAAGATTGAACAACACGAACTCCACTAGAACGAGGTGAACTCGAATTCCCCGGAGTGATAAGCAGTTCCTGTTCTATTAGTGGCACTTGTCATGTTGTTCTTGTTAATAAATCAGTGATAGGACATGAAAGTGGAAAGGACGTGATTGTAGTTACGACAAATGCATATTGAATTACATTGTTGGAAAAGTAGTGCCCTGTTTAGATATTGCTGCCAACAATACACCATTAAATAAAAAAAGAGATACGTAAATGCTGTTGAAATAAGGTGTTTAAAATTGTATTGTTAAACAGTTGAAGACATATGTAATATACTTTTGGCCATTGTGTTGTCTGTCCTTCAACTTAAGGATTCTGATTATTGCTTTGGTATCTTCAAACTCTTCTTGGGATCGGGTGGCTCATTGAGTTAGGTAGTTGGATTACCTAACAGCTCATATAAGCATATCACCAATACGGCGCCCGGCTTTGTAAATTACATAAAAGGGTGCACTTGACTCGCAGTCGCAAGTGATAAAGCTTACCAGTTGCTTGCCCATGGTCGGTAGTTCTCTCCAGGTACTCCGGCTTCTTCCACCACTAAAACTGGTCGCCATGATATAGCTGAAATATTGCTGAAAGTGGCGTTAAACATCAAAAGTTAATCAATCAATCAATCAAACTATTCTGATGCACAATTAATCAAACTCATGACATGTCTACTATTTCATCATATATCGTCATGTGGTCGTATCAAATATATAAATGATACCATTACTTGCATATGCTTACCAGTTTGTTACTTAGAAAAAACCTTGGACTGTGTACACGTAATTTAAACTACCAATTAAGGTATACGTCCCAGCATCATGTTAGTTTGTCACCGTTTCAATGAGTGGTATATGTAGATTCATATCTGAGTCGCATGTGGGATTTCTAAAATATATCAATAATATTATATAATAACAGGCTGTATACCTTCACAGCATCAAGCAAAAACAGATTCCTGAAGCTATTATTAAAGCAAAATGCAAATTAGGTGCAGCATGTCAAGAAAATTCACCGATTTGAAATGTCGATAAAAGTTCTTAGACAATATAATTTTATATTTGCCGACAATGTATGCATATTGTCTTTATAGACTTGTACCATCGGTTTCCTATGTATATTTATGCACTTGTAGTAAAATTCCAGAGCCCTTGTTTTGCCTTCTTGTGCATACATGCACTTGTAGACTTACTCTCTCTATATATAAATACAGCTAACAGTAGCAATCAGTCCATCATTTACTGAAATAAAAATGTATCTAAATGCTACAACAAAGAATGAAGATGCATCTCTTTTCACCGAGAGAAAATAGATGAGTTCCATTTTTGCTGACATAAAACAATAACAATCCCCAATAGTTAGCTCACTTAATCTAAATGTGGTCGTTTAATTTTATTTTAGTAACAGTTGAAGTTTTACTTCTCTGCTTAATTGTGATAAATCACACAGAGTCAGAAGTCAAAACGAAAGCACTTTTCAGTGTGAACAATAATGTTTTAAATGGAGTTTTCATCATGATTAAATGTTAAGAGTTATCTGTGAAAACATATTGTACGATCTTCTTTTTAATTGCCTCTTTACTATCTATCAACATGAAGTTAAAACCATGTTATTTATTCCAAAAACATCAACAACGTACATTAATACTAAAAAGCAGGAACAAAATAATGTACCATTTAATGCTGGTAACATTATCTACAAATAAATGTCAGTAGCATATCAAAATTAAGAGAGATCGTAAATTTTCACACTTCGGGCACAAGTCGAACACGCCTTGAAACGAAGTAAGACCAACGCTGTGCATGAAAGAGGGTTGTCTTAGATAGACGGACCACTCGAAATATTGTAACCGGTGTGAAATTTCACTTTATTCAATTTAGAGCGTATTTAATTCCATCTACCATGTTAATTTCGTGTTAATCATGATTGGAAATGAACATTTTTATTTGATTTTGTGAGATTTTTTGTGTTCCTAGTATACTATTTTCCTACTTCCATGATTAATTTATGTCTGTTCCCTCAATTTGTTTTACATTTTGGTTCTGTTCTCATGGTTATATATACATCGATATGTATCATTAAAATTGTATGTCAGCATGAAAGCACATGATTCCAGTCCTCATTTGAAAACGAATTATTTTGACCATATTATGCTTTAATATTATTTATTTCGCTAACTTGGAGTTCTTTTGAATGACAGTAATGGCCTCAATGTTACGTCATATAATTCCCAAAGTGAATAGACTATAATATAATATGAAAACAAATGGAAAATCTGATTGTATCAACAGAATATGATACGAAGGACATTGCTCCATTTAACCTTTAGAGATTTAGTTGTAATGATGGTATTTACGTGATTTACTTATATATTTACTATGCATGGTTTGGCTTTTGCTGTCTTTTGATACCATGTTTACGATTGGCATTTAAACAATGCAGTAAGACAAGCTATTAATTCACCTTTCTCGTCATTCCACCACAGAGCTATACAACTCTATACAAATATTATACAGTAGCTAATTGTGTATGTATTTGAATACAAATCTTTATTCAGTTTCCTAAGCCACTTAAATGACAAATCATCTGATGTAGCAGACAATCAGGAATACATTATCTTTGCTACTATTAAACAGTGAAAGGGAATAAATGGGTTGAAAATTATTGAAAGGCATTGTTTTTAGACGATTTTAAGCAATGTAGCAAAAGATAAATTTTACATTAAGATTGCTGGCCTTTAGTTGCATATGTATGGTGAGGGGTAAACAAAAAAGCGTCAGAACGTAAAGCAATAAGGGAAAACAATCATCCTAAATTAAATTCAAGAGAATCGAAGGCATAATTAAAAAACCTCTTAAGATAAAATCAACGTATTAAAAACCAACAAGATTACAAGGTAATACTAACACAACAATGGCAAAGAAACAGCTACTATTCAAATTTACCGCAGGTTAAGGTAATGAGCATTTCTGAACAACGCTCCCAAGCGAAGCAGAAGAACTCACCACATTGCCTATATTGTCCCATACATGTATTAAAACCAAATATATAGGAATGTTTTAAATGGAACTAGACAAACAAAATGCAATATCAAAACATACAAAGGGAATAACATATCTTATTGAAAGAAGTTTTCAAGAATTGTTCTTGATGCATATTGAAGGAAAAGATGGTGAGTGATTATATTGGCAAACAGTGACACTGTGCATAAACAACTGATATATGACTTCTATATTGCATTGAGGCGTGCTCCCATATAGTAGGTACTAATATGTCGAAGAATAGCCTCATCGAGCTTCATATATTCGTGTGCCCGCATGCCAATCATATTACCGAGACGAGATATAACAATTACATTTTGTCAGGCTTTCTATTGGTTAAGAACATATGACGACGTCATGATGATTACATGACAGAATAGAAATTGAATTTACAATGGTAATATTCAAGCATAATCATTAGTGTCTGTAAAATGAATTTTCACAAATAGTGCATTTGTATTTCGAATGAATTAAGAACACATTTCAAGGCCTATGTGCTACAATATCGCTATGCCATGTAGATATGCTGATAAGTCAAAACTACTGTAAAACATTACATGCTGTGCTAAGTCTGTTCCTGTAGTATTTATATGACAACTGTATATATGTCACTTCTTTATTCCAGGGCCTCCAACTATAACTACAACAGCTTCTCCTGGTGAGTAGCAATTCATACTGTACATAAATCAATATGTATCATATATGTTAATAAGCACGATTAGATAATATTACCAATACAGTCTGCTAATTTTATATATATTGTATACTATTGTACGTAGCCTCCGCCGGAACCTTGGATATCGAAATAAAACCTGCATTGTGTTTTCGTCGCTGTTGAAAAGTACAGACAATGGTGTACTTCTGAGCTATGGTTTAGGGAATGTATATTCATAGAGCGGAGATAACCCAATAATGGGATGCAAAACTTTTTCTCTTGATAACTATTCTCCTAAAAAAAATACACAAACAATAAAAACAAAACAAAACATTGTGCCTGTTCCCATTGCATACTTTAGATTACAGCGTTCTTTATCATATCGATATCCACCCGGTTATATGTGGGGATTAGCATTTACTCACTTGTGGAAAACACCTGCATGACGCATCATTTCACTAAGTGGGAGAGTTGAGCCCACAAACTAGTTTATTACTTTTTATTGAAGTGTTTAAACTAAGCCTAGAAAGTGAGATATGAAACATTTAATAAATACGCTTACTGCAGTCCTTCATCTAACTATCATTGTCGACTGCATGAGTAATAAGCGTGCTCGCCTAGGTTATGCAATACCTGTTATATCCAACCACTATAATATTGCTTTAGTCGCTTCTCTGCTTAGCACACATGCTTAGGTCGAGTAGGGCAAAGACGTGTTTGATCATATGCATTATATTGTGTTCAGGTTTGATTGACGTGTTCACGTATGTATTGTGTATTTATTTAGGGAACCCTATGAAAAATATACATATACTGGTCTACTACCAAGCATCATCATCTCATCATGGCATGCTCTTGTGATTTATAGCTGAAAATTTGCTTAATTGGTGTAACAACAACCAATCATTCACTCATAAACATCGTAAGGTGTTAAATGATGAACAATGCTACCATTAGACGACAAATGTTAGTCTATGAGAAAAACAATTCATTATATTGCACGAGTAATCAAATCAAAGGTCCTAAACAGGATGGCCAAATTCAGCTAAGGTCAGATATGGCTGAGGCAGGAGAACCTTAGTTTTATTAATAATTACATATTTTTTAGAAACTGTAAATTGCAATAATAAGGTGTAAGTCGAACTTTTCTTGGCAAATACACTAAAATGTCAACCACATGAAAGAATGCGAAACAATGTCATAGAAACTCAGAAAATGAGGAAATTTATAGACTTACTTTTTAAGTTTTCAGTACTTATGAAAACGTAGATGCCAAACTCAAAGCGCACGATTCATTATTAGAACTACCTCCATCAATTATGCTCAAAATATAAAGATAACAATCTTTTCAACTGATTTTGTCAGACCCAGAATTATGACGTAACTAATGTCTTAAGACGCCAAATTATGACTAATGTATTCTTTAGGTATTCAGTTTTAACTACATTCTATTATTCTTCAGGTTACTCAAACCAATTGTATCTAAACACTTTTCTTCTTTCAGGTATATGTCACTCTATTACATTACAACAATGCATCAATATGACAGATTATACATTAACTTCCTTCCCGAATTTTGCTGGCCATAAAAATCAACATGAGCTAACACGAGATTTAGCAACGTATATAAGGTTCTTCAATGAATCTTGCTATGCATATGCAACTTCTTTCTTTTGTTCCCTGTTGTCTCCCGAGTGTAAAAATGGACGAAGAATTCCACCTTGTCGCAAGTTTTGTGAAGGTAAGTAACACATTTTATTTGCACTAAGATATAAATACGTAATCAACCCTCTTTGTACGAAAACATATTGCAAAATCTAATTTGCTGAATTGATTATTCCTGGCGTAAGACAAGTTGGAAGATGTCAAAGGGATATTCAGAAGCCGCAAATCGATGAAAGACAGAAAATACAAAGGACAAACGGGAAGTGTCAAAAAAGGACAAACAATGATTCATAATACGCTACAAGGAAACTAAAGATTGAACAACACGAACACCGCAACAAATCAGCTGTTCCGAACGAGTAAACAATTCCTGCTACACTCACTGTTAACATGATGAGTACTGATTTTACTGTTCCTGCTACACTCACTGTTAACATGATGAGTACTGATTTTACAGTTCCTGCTACACTCACTGTTAACATGATGAGTACTGATTTTACTGTTCTTGCTACACTCACTGTTAACATGATGAGTACTGATTTTACTGTTCCTGCTACACTCACTGTTAACATGATGAGTACTGATTTTACAGTTTCTGCTACACTCACTGTTAACATGATGAGTACTGATTTTACAGTTCCTGCTACACTCACTGTTAACATGATGAGTACTGATTTTACTGTTCTTGCTACACTCACTGTTAACATGATGAGTACTGATTTTACTGTTCCTGCTACACTCATTGTTAACATGATGAGTACTGATTTTACAGTTCCTGCTACACTCACTGTTAAAATGATGAGTACTGATTTTACAGTTCCTGCTACACTCACTGTTAACATGATGAGTACTGATTTTACAGTTCCTGCTACACTCACTGTTAACATGATGAGTCTTGATTTTACTGTTTCAATAACAATATTTGTTATCAAATCCTCGTTTCGTCTCAATTGTTCTACTATGGCTTACTTATAATTTGTCGCTAAATTTGACTTTGAGAACATACAATATGTTGAATGTACTTGGGTGCCATTATAATACATCATCATGCGTGTGTTTAAGCTTATTATGTTTCTTGTATGTGCGTAGTCAGTCCTACACTATATCCTTATCGTCACACGTAATAACTAAGCAATAACCCAAAGTGATGTAATATAGGACGTTAGTAATAATAAACAATGTTTCATTTTGCGAATAAACCATATATACAACAGTAGTTTAATATACGAAATCGCATCTGAACAATACAGAAACACTTATTGGGACTGGTACATAATATAAAGACCTCTGTAATGGATATTGTCGTCTTTAATGTCTTTATTTGTGTCAAAATGTAATTGTCTTTTTGTGTCCAACATTTAATTGAGTGTGGAAACTGATATTAGTTTTCACTCTGTCTGGATATAGATCATCGGCATAATATCAGACAATTTGGATACAATCTTCATAGGAGACTAATGTTTACATTAAAAAGTGATGACTTGTAAGCATTCCTTTCACCGATCATTATTGATATTGGACAGAACTGGTGACGTCTTCTCAATACTTTTGATTATATGAATATTTCCATTTTTCATTGTATCTGAGATTAAAGAGAATTTGTGTATTGTGATAGCTTCAATAACATTTCTTATAGGTACGATACAACTGATTTAATGTATAATATCTATATTGTTAATGTACTTTTGTTATTTCATTGATATGTATTAGAGCATTATGAATCTTAAGCAAAAAAAAATAAGTCACGTTCGCGGGCATTACCAATAAATGGTCACAACTCTGGTTCACATTTATGTTAACTTATATTAGGGTGTAATGAATCTTTAGAAAAAAACTAATAAGTTACGTCTGCAGGCATTACCAATAAATGGTCACAACTCTGGTTCACATTTATGTTAACACCAGAAGATGTAGTGTTGCCGAGGTAGAGTACCGCTCAACTGCAGGCTAGGGTTAATTTAACCTTCATGTTAGAGTATGAGTTTATGATCACTGCTGAAGACCCTACTGTGACTGTAAAGTGTAGATAAACATTACAGAATATCTACAATGGACAATCCAGAGAAACTGTCAACAGAAGACGAAGAAAAACGAAACAAAGACATAACACAATATGTGTTGGGCAACACTGTGCGCAAGCAAACACAAATAACGTAATTAAAACACCAACCTTCCTGAAAATAGCAATAAAACTGCTGTTTTGTTACTTTAATTGTGTATACGTGTAATGTTGAATGGTCTCTCATGTTCATCTACATCCATATTCCTACTAAGTAAGAAATGAATGTATGATTATGATAAGGACAGATCCAGTGACAAAAACATATCAAAAAAACCCTCTTGGTTTTTAATAATGTCTAAATATTTTCAAAGGTTAGACAACGTGTTTATAAAGGTCAGTTGCATATTGATTGCGTTCCTTGTGACAGTCATGTAATATGTTGATAGATGTCAGGAATAGTGAATGGTCAGTTTTGAAATATTTATGGTTAAACGTTAACATTGATATGTAGTGAATTCCTATTTTTTACAGATGTAAGAGAAGGTTGTGTTAATCGAACATTCCCAGTCAACTGTGATATTCTTCCTGATTCTACAGATCCTGATGTATGTGCAGCAAATCCATATAAACGTATGTATAGTGTACATCATAGCAACTTATCTTAATGATGGGAAGGATTATATATATATGTGGTCCCTCCTTTGTTGCAAAAAAACCGCGATAGCAACACAGAACGTTTGAGGAATCCAACAAGGTAATCAAAAGCCTTTACTCTAAGGACAGACAACACAAATACCAAAAGTGAAAGCATTTAATTGTACAAACAATGATCTGCAAAGCACTACACTGAGTACTAACGATTGAAGTTACACGAACCGCGCAAAAACTAGTACCCGTTGGTAACACGTATTCGTGAGATAACATAACACAAAAGCCACTGAAATGTGTGATATCTATTTTGATATACATTGTAGCACATTTGCACGAAATAAATGCAACGTCTTATCTTTCGATTTTGAGCGTAGCTGATGAAGGTTATTCCAGAAACGCGTCGTGCGCACTAAATTTGATATATAAGTGTTTATTCGAATTATTTTCAGAAATAGACTATCTGTCTAGCCTTAAAATGGAATCACAAAATGTCAAGCATATTCATCTGTGAAATAAACATTAAGAACATATTAGATTTGGCACATCTCGGGTAAAAATCACTTTGCATGGTACTCAGTAAATTTTGGAATATTATTTATGTACACATTGAAATATTAAAATATTCTTCATTGATGAAGACAGTTTCATACATACAATATGCGTCGTGCAAAACGTTTCAGAGTGTTATATATCAATGGCTTTCTGTATTTTAATATATATACGTATACGTTCTGCTATGCTTACTTTGAAGCTGCCAAGTGTTTTGAATACAAGAATGCTACCTTCGAGAGATGTTGGAAGATGGGTTACGAAAAAACAGCTTTCCCAAACTATGCTGGAAGTATATCTGAAATGGAAGCGTCTTCCTTGGTTAATCTTGTGACAACAATGCAAGATGCTACACAATGCTATAGGCATGCTTCATTATTTGCCTGCTCAGCATTCGTTCCGAAATGTTCAGGAATAGCTATTGTTGGACGTCACACGATACCACCTTGTCGAAGTCTTTGTGAAGGTATATAATCATATTATTATAAGTACAAATGAGAAATAAAATGAAACACAGAAAATATACCACACTCTCGGAACAATTCCAAAATCAAATATCAAAATCGTAGAAAGAGGAAAATATATATCCCTAAAACACAAATATATGATCATTCATTTTCCTGGCTTGTTACAGACAATACATTCTAACACGCATACAAAAGTGTGTTTGTATATTGACGATTGTCTTTGATTTTGTAGCATTTTGTATTAATGTATTCACGATGTGGATCATATGTTGACGGATCATACAATACGTTGAGGAATTCTAAATATAAATAGTTTTTCTTCCAGAACGAAATATTAAATATAACATTTTAAATTTAAAATATGATGTACAAGCATTTACAACAACACTGTCAACAAATATTTGCAACACAGGTTCTATAAAACCTGTAAAGAGAATTAATGATCGTTGATATACATCTCAGAATTCAGATATCTAAGTAACACTTACAAACAACGCTAAGGATGCAGACATACCATGTTCGTTTCTTAGCCTACCATATTGCTCTTTGTTTTTCTGTATCGGGAATGTACGTTTGTATTAAACCATACTCGAAGGACACCATACCTGGAGCAGGATATATTTGCGTTGTCCATGCTCTGGTTTCATTCTCGTTTTTATTCTCTTGTTTAACCTAAAGCAAAATTAAATAGATATAAAACAATGATTGTTAAGAAAGATGTACTTGTTGATTATCAATAAAAATCAATTTTAGTTACTTGTGTCATTTTTTGAAGAAGAATATAAATTTCAAATTATTATAAATGACCTCAATTTCTCCTTTTCTGTATATTCTAATATCTATAAAAATTAATTCGGTTTATATAATTGAATGAATATTTTAGCTACAAGAGCTGGTTGTGAGGTATTTATGGATATATTTACCATGCCATGGCCAAAAGAATTGAACTGTTCCTCTCTGCCAGACAGCAATGATACCTCAGTTTGCATAGGATATATGGAAGCACATGAACCAAAGAAAATTGATGGTAGGTTGCAATTTGGCACTCATCCATAGTTATCGACTTCTGAATCAATTTTCTAGAAAATATGTGGTATCGGTGGTGTAATGGGTAGCGTGCGTGCCTTGAGTGCAAAAGATCATGGGTTCGAACCACGGTTGGGTCAAACCAGAGACTATACAATTGGTATTTACTGCTTCTCCGCTAAGCACATGACATTAAATAGTAAGAACAAAGCCAGGTTGGCTCAGAATATATTTACTGTTTCGGAGTGGAGCGATATGTCTATACGCGGGCTGTTGTTTCAGTGAGGTAGCATTATAATATTCAAACTAAGCGTTTTGGTCTAGAATAAAGCGGACATCATCATCAGCTGAAACGTTGCTGAGTAGTCACTAAACAACACTCATTCACTCACTTTAGACAATATTGTGAAGCCCGATATCTACGAACACCAGAATTTTGAACAAATATTTTGGAATTTATATTTATTTTTAACCAAAGAAATTATCATTAAGTGACAATGAGCTCCGTAAGTAAAGCTTTAAGATTGAGTTATATACTTATCAATTGTGTTTATTGAATGTACTAAATACATTGTAGACATAATCTAAAATTCAAATACAATGCATGGCATTATTAAGCAACATTATTTTAAAATAAATAAATAATTTACAATCTCTTCTTACAAAGACTGTCCTGTAGGAAACCTGCGCTGTGACACGGACGTCTGTATTCCATCATCGTGGGTGTGTGATGGATATCAGGACTGTGGTGACAACGCTGATGAAGGAAACTGTGGTATGTACATACTCTCTGTATTACGTAGTGAACAGTAGGGGTTAGGGTTATGGTGTTTAAGGACACTTTCAACAATATTCAAGTTATACCGTGGCGGTCAGTTTTATTGATGGAGGAACCCACAACGTTAGTAGTGATACGCATTGATTGCATAGGTAGTTTAAAATCCAACTACCATACGACCACGATGACCCCGGTGATAAACAGTAAAGTTGATCTACACAATACAATATCGTCATTTAGA
This sequence comes from Bathymodiolus septemdierum, assembly GCA_963383655.1. NCBI lineage: Eukaryota > Metazoa > Mollusca > Bivalvia > Mytilida > Modiolidae > Bathymodiolus > Bathymodiolus septemdierum. The sequence continues at coordinate 83,313,015 of OY726522.1, forward strand.
TCAAAATGTTATGATCTTACTATGTATGAATGATAATGACTGCTTTTGAAAATGGAATATATTATTATAAAATAAACATTAGAAATGTAGGATTCCAAAACTGGTGTTTGGATTACAGAATTGCTATAATGTGTTTCTAAATCTAATAGTTGAAAAAAGTAATCGAATTACAACAGCATTAAAAATAAGAGGAACGTGTTTATTAAAATTTTGTATATCTACAATTTCAGGTAAACAGTTTTTCATGTACTGGTTAATGTTCATGCCTCTAGTCTAATTTAATCCATTGTTGCACTGTCCTCTGCTTCCATATTTGACGAATATTCGATTTTTTTTAATTTTATTTCAACTTTTTAGACAGGAAAAGCATTTTCTGAAATGGATTGCAGTGCAAATAAAAATATTTAGTTAATAATCTAAAAAAGTAAAAACCCACATGTGTTCATGCGTTGTATTTATTATGTTTACTTTAACAGCGAAATGTTCCGACGGCCAAACAATGTGTGTTCCAGCCTCGGGACAATGCATTGATACAAGTTCTGTGTGTGATGGTATTGGTGACTGTTATCAAAATGTAGATGAATCCGAGTGCGGTAATTATTTATTAATAAGGATACAGATATGTCTCCTCTAAAGTCACATTTAAAGAAGATTTGAGAAGATGTCTTAAATATGTTAGAGGTGAAACGGTATATTATGTAGAAGGTCACTTCTATTATGCATTTCTTGTTGGAAGTCAAATTCATAACGCTTAATTCCGATCAACAGGTGCACTACTTCAACTTGTATTACCTTTCAATTCAATATCTTATCTATTCATTGAAGACATTTTCAATCGTTCTTCAGATTCAAAGAAATATGGTTATTTTCGTATTTCTCATTACTGAATATATGTATGTATTAAAATGAAAAGCAAAAAATTCCACACCGCCAAAATAGGTCTATTATTAAATGGCAACTGTATACATATGTTCCATTAATTGTTCAATTATCTCCCCTGATATATTAATTTCCCACATAAACACCTGAATACAATAACCTTCATGAAACTTTAATCTTTTGTAGGGAAATCGTAAAAGCAAAGGCAAAATCTATACCACTAACATATATATCAATGACCATTCACTCTCCTGGCATGTTACATACACTTCCATATAAAGTGGCGGGGAAACACATATTAATTGCTTATCTGTTTTAAGCAAGTAGAACATTCCGAGCCACTAATCAAACATTAATGCATTACCACAAAATGCAAGTGCAACAATAATGAGGACAACCATATTCTTTAGATTAATCTTGGTATAAGAAGATCGACATAAAAAATGGTTATATATAAAATTATCAGAATATAGTCGTAGATATAACCACGGGGAGAACCCGGGTGGCTCAATGAGTTAGGTAGTTGGATTGCCTAAAAACTCATGCAAGCCTATCACCAATACGGTGTGGGTTCGCGCCCGACTTTGTAAATTACAAAAAAAAGGTGCACTCGACTGGCAGTCGCAAGTGATTAAGTTTACCAGTTGCTTGTCCATGGTCGGTGGTTCTCTCCGGGAACTCCGGCTTCTTGCACAGCTGAAATATTGCTGAAAGTGGCGTTAAAATCAAAAATCAAATCAATCAAATCACAACCATGGCAGAATATGATAGAACAGCCAATGATACTGACGTAAACATCAAACATTATGAATCATATCTTACTATTGTTCCTCCTATAATATTTATTTTTACTGAACATTCGATCAAACATTTAAAATACATTTTAAAAATAAAAACATTGTGTGACAAGCCATTATTTATTCCCGTTGTAGTTAGACTTGGGGCAGAAGGATCCAACTCTGATAAGCTAATGGTAAGAGATGGCATCAATAACCACTGGCAAGAGGTTTGTACTGACAACTGGAATTCTACATTAAGTCGAATAACCTGTCAACAGCTTGGGTACCTGTAAGTACAATTTTTATTTTGTTTATATGCAACTTTTACTTGAATGTCATTCTGGAAAGTACAAATTATATCCTATTAATTCAGCAGAAAGTGTCATATTTTCAGTCAATTGTAAACAGGTGATCAGATGAGTTTGAAGATACCAAGGGATAATCAGAATCCGTAAATCGAAGAAATATAGACAACATACTGAAAAAGAGCAAAAGAACAAACAACAATCTACAAAAGATTACTCATAAAACTAAAGATCGAATAACACGAACCCCATTAAAAAACCGGGCGTGAACTCAGGTGTTCTGAAAGGGTCAGCAGTTCCTGTTCCACTAGTGGCACCCGTTGTGTAAATCAGGTTGTACTTGAAAACTGGTTTACAGATCAATTTACTTCAAAATTTAAAACACCATGAAAACAAATAAATCTAAGTGAAGACAAGTCACGCCTAATGTCTAATTTGAGTAACTTTTATATAAATGAACATCATAATGTAGAGGAATATTTATATTGTTTTTGTTTTTTTTACAAAAACGTTTTATATTAATAAGGGTCACACATGTTTGATTATATATGTAGTTGTCAGGTATAAATAATCAGATTGATTTTTTCCTGTCCTAAAAAAAAACATTGATTCAAACTATTCAGCTGAACATATATCTTGTAATATTTTTATTTAATTCAGAAATGTATCGGCATATGATGAAGTGGATGCTGTACCAGGTCTCAAATCGGCGATAGGTGGCTTCAGAAATGGAACAAATGCCATGGTTATCCAAAGCTATCTTGAAAAATCGTACGTATTATAAATATTGAAAAGTAATCAACCTGATAATACATTTGCACATTTCCGAGTTGATACTAAGATCTACTTTTTTTAGGTTTGTGTGTGAATTACTTCCCTTTAATGCGGACACAAGCATCAATTTCATGCAAAGTTCAACGAACAAATTATGAAATTAAAATATTATTTTAACAACATGTGAATGTATCATTTGCTATATTATTTTGTACAAGATTCAAAAATCTATAAATATTCAGATAATTGTAATCAAATTATTAACCCTTTTAGTTATCCTGCATGAAGCGGTGACACTTTTGTCTTCTATAAGGAAATAGCTCGTAGAGAAAAAATGTTTAAAGAGATATTTAATCGTAGAATCAAATCGATTCTGTGCAAATGGTCTATTACAGTGTTTCATATTTTATATATGAGCATTATTCGACATATACTGAATAACGCATAATTTGTTGTTGCCAAACACCAAAATTATACGAATTATTAAAGTCAGCTAATACCAGAGAGTGTAGCTTTATGATATATTGTATTTTTTGATTACATGAAAACACCAGGTCACGTGAATAAATCATTTTTATAATTCTGCAAAATCACAAGTCCAAACACTAATAATAATAGAACTGATGCAATGTTTATATAAAGATCGAAAAGCCCTTGGAATAAGTCTGCCTCATAATTGGGCTGCTATTTCTGTCAACCAGCTCACTATCAACCTCTAACTCAGACTACAGCTCTAATACAAAACAGAGAACATCATTATATCATCAAATATGATGTTCTCGTCATAATTTTATCATCAAATATGATGTTCTCGTCATAATTTTATCATCAAATATGATGTTCTCGTCATAATTTTATCATCAATTATGATGTTCTCGTCATCATTTAGCTGCTCACTCGGTATTAGGCTTAGGTATAACTGATATGTCATTACATAATGATTGACAAAAACATTATTGCTAAATATATGTTGCTATATAAATTTGTACTATGCTGTCATGGTTACATTGTAATGTTTTGTAGATTTAGTAGTTGTAAGAGCGGAAAAATTGTTAGACTATCCTGTGAAAACACGGGTAAGCTTAATTTATATTATTTATCTCAAAGGTGGACAAAAGGCAGTTAAGATATTGAAGTCACAAGTAATTCAAGACATTGATAAATGGAGTAATGGTTATTGTGCGGTAACTCGTTTGTTTTATGCCTGGTCGGGTTAAACCAATATAGATATTTATTGCATCTCCAAAAAGGATGCAACATTAAGGAGTAAGAGCAAAGACTGGTTGGCTCAGAATCGGAATAATATGTCCGAGTGGAGTGACATGTCTACTAGTATACTGTTGTTTCAGTGAGTTAGCACTCTAAAAATCCAACTAAGCCTGATGGCTTAGTACAAAGCGGACATCATTATCATATCGTCGAATGTAACTTGTTCTATGATAAAGCTAAACTATTGCTCATTTGGCGTTAAGCAACAATCACCCACTCACATACTATTCATTGCCTTTTAGAATTTCATCTATTTTATTGTTAAATGCCTTAATATATACATTGGTTTTGTTGGTGGTTATCCTTCGCCATATATCAGACTTTATATTCTGTAACGCCACTGATATTTAGGCAAAGACATCTTGCAAGTATGTTATGTAGAATATTATGAAATGTGACGGGTTTCTTTCGAGTTGTCATAAGCAAAAGATGATCGCCGAATAACTTTCTTAAGACAATCGTATTGAACTAAAAACTACACAGGAATTTTAAATTGTTTCAGTGTGTGGGACCAGACCTGCTCATTACCCATCCCAACTACGGATAGTTAACGGAGAAAGCGTGGAACCAGGAACATGGCCAACACAGGTGTCATTACATGGTGGTGAAAACGAAGCTTACTATTGTGGCGCTAGTTTGCTGGGTCATAATTGGGTTTTGACGGCAGGACACTGCGTTGGCGGGTAAAACTTTTTTTTGTCTTTGTCAGTTAAGTTTATCATTTTGCTTAATAATAACAGTTAGTTATAATAATATGTGTTCAAAATAAAGATTCATGATGATATTTATTTTCTATATGTAATGTATATACTATAATAAAATGAAAACAAAATACCACACTGTCGGAACATTTCAAAAATCCATTATAAACAGGCAAAATCAATATCATCAACACCTCTAACATCTACATGACTGCTTACTTCCCTGTCTTGGTACATGCACTTCACTAGAAAGTGGATGGGTCAAATACGTTCAAGACTTCTTATAAGGACAGTTCTCTAATTTCAAGTACATGTACATTTGATAATATGGTGCGGTTACTATGTCTACACTTGTATGATAAACAGGTATGTGTCCGGTTGCTACATCTTCTAATTAACTCACCTGATATCAATCTGTGTGTTTATTCTACTTACTGTTTTATATACCTGTTCACATGGAGAACATGACCTATTGTAATCGTCTGTTCCCTTCGGTGTACGTTCGTATCTTCTCTAACACTACCAATCCAAAATCTACGGCAGCCCTAATGGAAGTTATGTCCTTTTATGTTGATCGTGATTATCCACTGTTACAGGAAAATATTTAACAGGACTCAATGGCGAATGCAAAAATATTTTTTCTCAGAATCCACCTCCTGTATTTAACACAATGTACATACATATGAATGAATAATACATTGCTAATTTTTACCTGGTGGACAATACAGACCCAGGTAAGTCTCCTCTTACCACTGATTACTTCTTAAATGATTACAAAAGCCAATGCGATATTCAATAGAGTATATTGACTCTCAAATCAGCTGTCATAACACGAAGATTTATTTTGCAGGAAGACCACTGGCAATGGTATCACTCTAAAGATTGGTGCATCCCGAAGACAGACATACTCAAAATACCTTCAAGTCAGAAGAGCCAAAAATGTATTTGTTAACCCCAACTATAACCCTATCACAGTTGACAATGACATAGCATTGATAGAACTTGATAGACCAGTATACTTTAATGATTTTCTCCGTCCAATCTGTTTACCACAACCAAAGAAGGAAACCCCCGTGGGAACACGATGCTATGCTGTTGGCTGGGGGAAAAGAGTCGCAACAGGTATCATTTTATTATATCTTCGTTGTTTGTATATTTTGCAGTATGTACATCGAACTTATAGAGACAATGTTTCGTAGAATTTAAATATCAAGAAGCATACATATTGATCTTTGTTGAAGACCCAACTCTGAATGTGAAATTCAGTACAGTAATAAAAGAGCTGTGTAATGTTGAATAGTGGCTCATGCTCATTTACACCCATATCCTTTTGCCTAACAAATATGGATTAAGCGTAGGGTGAAAATATGAAAGTATACATTTGATGTTGTTGTGCAAACGTTTTAGATGTGTATATCATTTTTTATTTGTGCAGTATCGTCATGTTCATTGATAATTCAATATCCTGTTTTCTAGACGATTTCTATATATATTAACAAAGACCAATCTATCCGTATTGTGATTTTTGATACTGTTCCATTGATTGGTATTTTCTTTACTCCCACATGGAACACCTCTCTATCTAACCGTACACACGTGGGCTACATCGACTGATGGACAACTAGTCATTGCTTATGACAGACAAATAAATATGGCACGCTTAATAGAATCCTTAGCTAGCCTTTATTAGACGAGCACAGAGTTCACAAATCGGAAGTTATTTTTGAATATCATGTGTTCTGGTAGGATCAGGATTTGCTGTCTTCTTCATGGCACTTGTTGCGCAGTCATGATTCTCAATGCGAGTTAAAGGAATATAGATTCTCAAGTTTATGTCTACTATAAGTTGATACAATAGAAATCATAATTTTGTTACCATATCATTTCCCGAAACATCGATTAAGTACATAAACAACTTTTCAAATCATTTTGATCAGAAGGTATTCACAAAAGAATTTTTGTTAAGATACCAAAGGGGTAATCAGAGGCCGTAAATCGAAGAAGTACAGACAATACAATGAAAAAAAAAGATTAAAGGACAAGAAATGACCTACATAACATTTAACCGATAATTAAAGTTAAAAACGAACCGCACTATTACATATGGGGTAGGGGCAGGTGGTCGGGAAGGGTAAGCAGTTCCTGCTCCACACGGTGATACGTCATAAATGAGGAAATAATCGGATTAGTATTATTATTGCTACAAACGAAATATATCGGTGGACATTTGTGACACAAATATTTTGTAACGGTTAGCTAGGTCACGGTGTAGACAGTCAAACCTCCAAAGTGATGTCATATGATACTATTTTACTACATATAATAGTCTTCTGAAAATAAGACAGTAATGTGATATTATATAGTGGTGATGTGTTAATTAGGTTTATCATGACTTGTGCTTTCTGCACTGCCAATGCCAAAGTCGTTCAAACATTCAAACACATTACTACTACGATATTGGTTATCTAAATGACCATATAATGCATATTAATGCCTTGGTTTGTTACACCTATTTTAATTGTTTCGAGATCGATGTATTTAAATATTTTTTTAAAAACACTACGAATTTCAAGTACTATGCTGAAATTACAATAAAATCGTAGATATCAAATCAGTACGATGCGTTTCTGAAAATAGTTCACATTACTATTTAATGTAATTTCAATATGTCATGCAAACGCTGGCATTTATTAAATAGCACTATAAAGACCAAATATCAATATAAGAGTAATAACAAAATTACCGAACTCCGAGCAATCTTTCAAAGGGAAAGTCAAAACTCATAAGTATATAAACAGACAAAATCAGTCAACAACCGGAAAATTGGGAAAACCGTAATGACCCTGACTTGGTACAGGCATTTCAAAAGAAATGGTGGGTTGAATCAGATTTTACGGCGCCAAACCTCCCGCTTTCATTACGGTTCAACTTGATATATGAATTGTTGAAGATTATATTAATATTTCAGCGAAGGATTATGAAAGATCTCTAAGAGAAGTTACACTAAGTATTGTGAACTGGGACACATGTAATGAAGCAATAGAGAATGCACCTGAAAAGTCAACTTATAAACTAACAGGAAATATGATTTGTGCTGGTGGTGGGACAGACCATGACGCTTGTCAAGTATGTTTGTTGTTTAGAAGTCAGGGAAATAGTACTGTTTTATTTTCGTATCTTGTTCGGTATCAGTTATTTTTTTATTACAGGGCGGGTTCAGGTTGAATTATGTGTTTCATCATTGAATTTTGTCTTCAAAAGATTCAAAATAAGAATTTAGGGTGGCAAATATAAACAAACAATGCGCAAATGTGAATATAAATTGTAAAAAATGAATTTATTTACAATCAAATCAGAATTTTTCTTTTTAACTAAAACAGATCATCAGGCTTAAGTGGAGTCATATACTTTTACTAACAATATTTCAAATAGTACTGTTTACTTTATCTGGTTCTATCAAGTTAAACTTACATAGCCATAGGGACATTCTTTAAGACCGTGATTTTAAATGCCTGTATTTGCAGAAATTGTATTTGCAAAATAAACATACACCAAATTTACATATGTTTCCTGTTATTCCTATAATCTTAAATCAAAAACTCAATGGTGAATATAGTTTATTTTATAATACAGGTGGAATATACGCATGATGCTAAGCATGGTTCGTTTATAAATACATTCTAAATTTAAGATCAAGAAGCATGTATTTATTTTCTCTCTGCAGGGAGATAGTGGAGGGCCTTTGCTATGTCCAAAGAACTTGAAATTAGATACGTGGTATATAGCTGGTGTTGTATCATGGGGAATTGGCTGTGCCATTCCGAATGTACCAGGGGTGTATACAGAAGTACCATTATACCTTGACTGGATCAAGAATGTAACTAAAGGAGAAATTCATTGAAGTTGAACAGCAGTCTTATGATAATGGTATATCACAGATCATACTGTACTAAATCATTGAAGTTGAAAGCGGTCTTTTGTTAACGGTATCGTTATATATTACGAACCAAACTATACCAATATACTGAATATATACATGTAAACCTCAGATTAAATGAGTTCTGTTGATATTTGACTGTTATTATAGCTGATCTCAATAGAATTGTCATACAAATTACACAGCAGGTCGTAATGTGATCCTACATTTAAATAAATCGTGTATATTAGAAGTATATGCTGATTGTCTTTATAAGAATATCTGAAGGAATCGCAACAAATACCACAAATTTATTACCAGTCAGACTAGGTCATGGTAATGATATATTCATATTTTCTGTCAATACAAATACATTTAATCAATAGACAATTCTTGTAACGTGTAAGCATATATATTTATATGGTGTAGAGATTTGAAGTATATGAGTTAACTAATATATTTGTGAATGTTTAGAGATATTCTATGAAGTCTCGTTATTAATTTTTCATGCTTTTTACTATTCTAGATGCTTTGAAATTGCCATATAACACTAAAACACTTCCAATATATAATTGGACGATCATTGAATGCTCAAATGATAAGAATGTTCTTTAAAATCTGGCAATTGGTTATGTCCTGATAAGCTGTATGTCAAATGAGATGTAGAAAGGTCTGGTATATCATTAGGAACGTGTGAGGATAACCAGCGGCACATTGTGTTGTTTATTGAATAGATATCTAAGCATAATGAGATATGTGAACCAACTTTCTTAGTATTATTTCACTTTGAGTCGTGAGACTATTCATTCTAGTTTTCTTGATAGGGCATATCATCAACCTTGATGTCAACACTTATTGAATGATAACATTTAAGACCTTCATATATTTTTTTGCATTATTGATTTGAATAACATCTTTGAGACATCAAAGTGGATCATCTATCATATTGATACCGTGTCCACGTCATATGTATATATATACAGTGGAATCTCATTATCTCGGTCAGAAAAGTCGGGTTTTTTTATTCGGTAACTCGAAGTGAAACCGTGAACCATTTCTTTAAATACCTCCTGTAACTTGAATACTCGGATAAGTCGAAGTAGATTCGTTGGCCCATTCTGATTCATGATATCCAGATTCGATTGTATATGCTGGATGTTTGTGTGAGAGAATCATGCTTTGTAGCTATTCAAGAGCTGTATTTTAATCATGTGTAAATATCAACAATGTTATTTATTGCATATTATATGCTTAATTCCAATAACTGCATTCCCCGTTATGTCATCATGTATAGTTCTTTCTAAAGCTTATATCCCATGTGTATTATACATCCCCTTTCTCAGACAAACATATCATTTATATCATGTACTCTCTTTCTCAAAATGATATTCCGTATGTATTACACAATCATAATCTCCAGTTGATATTCCTTTAGTATTATAAATATCTTTCTAAGAATAATATCCGTATGCAATATACAATATCATTCTCAAATTTATATCTCATGCATATTTGTCTGTCTCAAATTCTTATCCAGTATGTCTGATAAATCTTTTTCAAATCCATGGCCAAAATGTACTATGAAATTTCTTTTTCGAATTGATGCAATTTCTTTCTTAAATTGATGTCCATTAGATATTATACTTCGTTCTCAATATGATTTCCTGTATGTATTATACTTTATCTTTCTCCAATCGATAACCGTATGTGATATTTAATGTCTTTCTCAAAATTGGTAGCCTTTATGTACGGAACAACATCTTTCTTACATTGATAGCCGATATGTAGTATACATGTTTTAACTGATATCCAATATACAGTGTACCACCCTTTCTTAAATGTATGTCCCGTATTCATTATAAAAAAATCTCTTCGAATTCCTCAAATTGATTTCACACATACATTATACAAAAATCTCAAAGTGTTTCGTGTCATCAAATATGATTATAGGTTGTATATATTATACAATGTACATATACATTACCACTATTCTATATTTCTCATGATATATACAGTCACACCTGTATTACAGGGAGATAACTCTTTAAAATCAGTTGAACGTTTTCATCATATGATATTTGTATGCAGATTTCAAGCATCTCGGTGATCAAAACCACAGAGAGAAAAGCTGCTATGTAGCTAGTGAATTTATAGCTCGGAGTCTGTTGGTTGGAATTTGTTAAAATTTTGATATTTATTGCAGTGGATATATTCAAACACACTGCCAAAAAAATAAGAAAATTAAACAAGCAGATCAAATGTTACCTGAAGTGTATGGTACCACCTTAAGAGGTCACCTTTGGGACAAAGAAAATGTGAGCTTATAAGACAGGTGACCTCTTAAAAGAGGCTCAATACATATGCAATATTCTATGACAGGACAAAAAAAGGTGATTTTTAATGCAGGTGACTGCTTAACAGAAGTGACCTGATGGAGAGGTTTGACTGTACTTTTATTTTTGCTATGTTCCTCTAAACATATATATATTTTAGTCATTAGTATTAATTTGTTGACCATTGAATTAATACAAATACAGGTAAATGTCGATCAGGTAGATTCTGTTTTATCATTACTTATATACTTTCATTGTAATAAATTTATTCACTCAAGAGATTCTTTTATACCCGAATGCTATGTTAAATATTTTATGTTATTCCTTCATATTCATTAAACAGACAAATTGTACAATTGTCACTGTTTTTATTGTTCATATTACATATAGAGGGTAGGACTATGGTGTTAAATGCCACTTTCAGCAATATATAGTTATTTCGTGGCGGTCAGTTGTACTGGTGGAGCACACCGGAATACCAAGAGAAAACCACTACCTGTTGCAAGTCACTGATAAAATTGATCACATAATTTTGTATCGAGTACACCTCGCCTGAACGGTATTCGAACTCCCAATGTTAGTGGTGATAGGCACTGATTGCATAGGTAGTCATAAATCGAACTATCATACAATCATGACCTCGACGGTACCTCATATTACATATATGTTGTTGATTAGTTGTCAAGGATTGTGTTTAGTAGTTATTCTATGATGGTTTCGTTCAGATAGGCATGTGTCAATAAAAACGTAGATATCAAATTTAGTGCGCTTGACACGTTTCTGTATTAACCTTCATCAGGTACGCTCAATATCGAAATATTAGAAAGCCAAAAAATTTAAGAGTGTTCGGGAGCAATAAAACCAAAGGATCTAAAACAGGATCGGCTTAGATCACCTATGCATGGGGAGGAGAATCTTAATTTGTCTTCCAAACCACCGCCCATCCTTTGCAGCGGGGATTTTCCAAACATGTCTGTCGAACTACAACCGACTCTTTCGAATAATGATGTTCCATCCATTTCAATAGTTCTGTTCCGACGTTTTTGAATTACACATATCCTTTCCAATAGTCGTGTGTAGACCTTGTCTGTCGACCTACAATCAACCCTTTCCGATGGTTAGTTTCCGACCGTGTCCGTCGAACTGCATTTGTACAACCTACCCTGTCCAATTGTTATTTTCTGATCGTCTCTGTCGAACTACAATTCACTTTTCACATATAATCATTGCGTTTTCTATTCTACACACAATAGTTCCAATTTATTTTGATAATCAGTACAATTTATTCCTTTGCCATTTTTGTATATAAGTATATAAATATAGTTGGTGTACGAAGGCTTTGAAGATACCAAAGGGACAACCAGAATCAGTAAATCGAAGGACAGACAACACAATGGTCAACAGAAAAATGACAGAACAATCAATTACTAGCAAAGCAATACACAGAAAACTAACGATCGAGCAACACGAAGTCTCCCCCTGAACACTGTGAAGAGTGACTATGTTGAACCATTCAAATCAGCTGTTTCAGTTATTACGCATTAGTTCATCATAAATGCTTGTATATAGTTTTATCTTAAAATCTACAATTAAAAAAAAAATATATTTATTATCATTTATTCTTTTTTTTTTTTATTTGTTAATTACAGCGTTTGATGCGCGGTACCTCTAATAATTGACTGAATTTTCAATTAGTTGAAGGCGGTCTCTTATGAAGTAGAATTTCCCGCTCCACTAGCAGCACCCTTGTAAGAATTGCAAGCACTATAGTAGACATTCTTTAGCTTTTGATATGTCTTTTATTTGAAATTGTCATTTGCTATTTCACGCAATTTCTTACAAGCAGTTGTCTTCGGTGGATAAAATGCAACGAATATAATGTTATATATATTTATCGATAATTTGGACATTTTCATGTGTTCTCGCCGAATGATATTGTGATACTGAAAATGATCGATTAGTATAACATCAAGCATATTATGACTTTTTCGATGAAAAGCAGGTATGGCCGTTTTGAAGGTGTCGACATACATCATCACGAGTATCACAACTCGCCCTGTTGGATTCGCTGCGATACTTGTGTTGTTTCTCTCTAAACCTTTAAAACCGCCGTTATTTTTTTCTATGTATAAATCATGACGACTACAAAACATGCCAGTAAAATATTCTGTACAATACAATATAAAATATTGGTTACTGTAACGCAGAGCGTTACAAATGTCCCCCAAACGAGCAATACAAGTACTAGTGGTATGAATGAATAATAGTGTGAGAACATAGCAAGAAATAATTAGAACCCAGTTTTTTACTCTATCATGTCTAAAGTAGGGTTTCTTTGTTATGTTGCCCTACAATGTGCTACAATAAACTAGTAAGCAAAGCAAGGAAAAAATGGCTTCAATTGTCTGTCATCATCTACAACACCAGTAATTGAGATGTTAGAAGACTATATTATTAGCATGAAATCAAATGCAAAAAATGTTTGTCATACACTATTATATTAATAAGCAAATATTAGATAGCTATTTGCATAATAAGTCTGAAAAGATATGATTGTTATTCACCTTTGTGTTAAGTTGAGTGTTTTTGCGGTTTCTATGGCAACGGCAGGCATTTTGAAATGTCCAAGCCTCAAAACCATTTATACACCTGCCATACAACATTTCTAATAAGTTTCATCCAATTCCGAGCACTTTAAATTTTTCACGTTTTTTGTGGCAACGAAATTTCTAAGCCTCAAAATTATGTGTACACATGTCAGACAAAATTTCTGGAAAGTTTCATCCAATTCCGAGCACCATAGCAAACCAACGATGAATATCAATTCGCAACATCATAATCTACTTGGAAACCAAATTTCGCCCAAATCGGAGGATTTTTGTATTTGGCGGGCATTTTGTACCTTGGTTACCATGGCAACGGCCGCCATTTTGAATTTGTTAAACCCCAAAAGCTGCCACATACCATGGTGGATATTCCTACAAATTGGATCATAATATGGTTCCCAAACTATGGATATCAATTCCCAACATCAAAATCTACTTGGAAACCAAATTTCGCCCAAATCGGAGGATTTTTATATTTTGGCGGCCATTTTGGATTCAAAATGGCCACCATAGCAGACCAATGATGAATATCAATTCGCAACATCATAATCCACTTGGAAACCAAATTTCGCCCAAATCGGAGGATTTTTGCATTTGGTGGCCATTTTGTACCTTTGATACCACAGAAGTCCCCAAACGACCCCCATATCAGAATTCGGGCATGTGGATGCAAGTTTCATCATTACCAACCAATTTCTCACTTCAAAATACTCCTATATATCAATTTTCATTGAAATCGGAGACCATTGACAATTCGACGACCAACGATGGATATCAATTCGCAACACCATAATCTACTTGGAAACCAAATTTCGTCCCAATCGGAGGATTTTTTTTATTTTGGCGGTCATTTTGGATTCAAAATGGCCGCCATAGCAAACCAACGATGAATATCAATTCGCAACATCATAATCTACTTGGAAACCAAATTTCGTCCAAATCGGAGGATTTGTGTATTTTGGCAGCCATTTTGGATTCAAACTGGCCGCCATAGCAAACAAAAATGGTCGCGATATGGTGCAGCATGTCTTACTTCCTGTAAATATCAATTTCCATTGAAATCTTTTCATTTTTGAATTTTTAACGATTTTTTTAATTTTTATATTAGCGGCCATTTTGAAAATTCCAAGACCTGAATGCACCTCTTGAGATGGGATCCACCTTCCTGTGAAGTTTAGTAAAGATCGGAATATTAGTCTATGAGGATTTGGTCGGACAAAATCGCGGCGAGAAGAAGAGGAGGAATAATAATAATAATAATAATAATAATAACTAGGTTTGATTGTGTTTGGATGCAAACACAGAAGTTCCCAAACAACCCCCATATCAGAATTCAGGGCACCAACCAATTCCTCACTTCAAAATACTCCTAGATATCAATCTTCATTGAAATCAGACCTTTGACAATTTGACGATTTTGTTGGCAGCCATTTTGAAAATGGTGGCCTCGTAAAAATGACCTTGAATGCAAATTTCATCACCACCAACCAATTCTTCACTTCAAAATACTCCTAGATATCAATTTTCATTGAAATCGGAGACCATTAACAATTTGTAGATTTTGTTGGTGGCCATTTTGGAAACGGTGGCATCGTAAAAATGACCCTGAATGCAATTTTCATTATTACCAATCAATTCCTCACTTCAAAATAACCCTAGATATAAATTTTCATTGAAATCAGAGAACATTGAAATTTTGCCGATTTTATCGGCGGCCATTTTGAAAATGGCGGCCATTCGCTCGCGATCTTTTTTGGTCAGAATATTCTACCAACCCTCCTTAATATGTATGTCAAGTTTTGTGGAAATCCCTTTGGCGGTTTCCGATATAAGTGAGGTCAAAGATTTTGACATACGCTCACGGTTTCCATGGTAACGGCGGCCATTTTGAAAATTCCAAGACCTGAGTGCACCTCTTGAGATAGGTATATACCTTCCTGTGAAGTTTAGTAAAGATCGGATCATTAGTCTCTGAGAATTTGGTCGGACAAGCTCACAGCGAGAAGAAGAAGAAGAAGAGGAAGAATAATAATAATAATAATAATAATAATAATAATAATAATAAGAAACGGTGCAAAAACAATAAGTTCCCAAACTTTGTTTGGGAACTTAACAAGAAACGTGCAAAAACATATAAGTTCCTGGAAACTTAATAAGAAGAAACGGAGCAAACACAATATCACTGTCGTCAAAGAGCTCCGAATGAAAATGTTTGGTCAACATCCGAGATATTTTAAAGAGGTATTTTTAAAGCAGACACGGATAATTATCGTAAGTATTTATAAATATACTGTGTAAATAATGTTTTAAATTATGATGCTTTATGATTGTTATTATTATTAATTTCATTTTTTGCCCAAATATCATTTATTTTTGCAGTGTAACATTAGATTTTTCTATAAGTTATAAGGAATCCGGCTTCAAAATCATTACAATCAACTGAAATATCGCTATATCTTGCATTTACGAATGAATTAAATGTTGCCCAAAAAGAAAAAATATTGATGAATGATTGATTTTACTTAAAAATACTATTTTGTTGATGAAAAGTCAATTAGTAACTAGTTATACCCTAAAACGTGATGTCAACAGATGTTTTTGAAATCCGGCTTGGTCAAAATGTAAACATGTATACAAACCGGTTGGGTCATTTATAAGTAACCGGGTTTGTCAGTATGTAAATACCACTGATCTTATTGTTATTGACCATTATATTGCAATTTAACAATAGTTATGATTAGGAGATATCTCAAAGACGATAAATACTCATCCATAGTATGAATATTCGCCATGGCTGCTAATTTCAGCTACTTTGTACAATAAAAATATTGTTATTTCTATGTTAAATTGCTACTGTCGCGAACACTTGATTTTTTTATGCTTTTTGTGGCACTGACATCACGGTTGGTGCTCAATACTCACTTTAAGTAGCAGTCCAGGCGCATCATTTGAGTAGTGGGAGATTCTTTATATAATGCAATATTTTAATCTTATACTCGTTGATAACGAAGTAAGTCACTCTGTGGAAATAACTTCATGGATACGATATTTAAGTTTCTTCACAGGAAAATGTTTACATTAACATTACAGATAAGCAAATTAACAAAGGCTGTAGTATTGAGTTCCTTTCCGCACGGACGATTTTGGCAGTTTGTATACAAAGAAAATGTTAGGTGTACTCGATTAATGCAACGTTCGTTACAAGTTGTAATACGACAAATGTTCGTGCTTTGCTCACTGAAAATGGTCTGAGCCTATGTTGTTCACCTTTCATTCTTCTTTGAGGAAACTTAATACAAACAGAACCTTCTATAGGTGCTTCCCACCAAAGTTCGGCTCATTTGGCTAAGCAGTTTCAGAAGAAGAGTGTTAGAAATCGGCCAATCAGAAACAACAATTGTCTATGACGATCATGTTTATCAACGGATCGGGATGAAATGTGCAATCTGTATAGAAGAACTTCCATGGTTGCTTCCTACCAAGTTTCGGTTCATTTGGCTAAGCAGTTTGAGAGGAAAATATTTTATAAAATCGGCCAATTAGAAACAAGAATTGTCTGTGGAGACCATGTCTGTTAACGGATCGGGATGAAATGAGCAATCTTCATAGAAGACCTTCCATAGTTGCTTCATACCAAGTTTCACTTCATTTGGTTGAGGCGTTTCAGAGGAGAAGATTAAAATGTGAATAGTTAATGGACGACAGATGACGAACGAAAGACGACGGGCGCCAAGTGATGGTAAAAGCTCGCATTGCCTTCGGCAAGGTGAGCTAACAACAGTCATTGGGTAGATACCTGTATGTCGCTACACTCAGACACATTATTCTGATTCCGAGCCAACCAGTCTTTGCTCTTTCTCCTTAATGCTGCGTTCTTAGCGGAGAAGCAACAAATACCAATTTTATATTCTTTTGTTTGACAAGACCGCAGTTCGTACCCACAATCTATCGTACTTGAGGCGAGCACGCTAACCATTACGCTACCGATGCGGTTCCCTATTTTTATTTCATTTCTATTCTTTTTTTAATCAAAATTTCTTATTGTTCTTCAATATATTATTTGAAAACAAAAAATAATCCAAAACAATAAGAGTTACTTGATATCAATATAAACAGTGAGAGTTCCTACTTTTGTTCAAACACTCTTTGAATATTGCAATAATCCAACTGCATATCAAATAAAGAAAAAGAATTATAAGTTCTATACAAAATCATGACCATTCTGTCGAAGGTGACTTGGCGAATGCCAATTCTGCACAAACCATTTTATATTTCTTTCTTTTAATGTTATACAAAACATCCACATGTAAAATATTTTGACTGTGCTGTTGTTTTTTTTCACAACTTTTATTCATTGAAGACAATTTTTTGTTTTTTCTTTTTATCAATTTGCAAGTCGAACATACCCTTGACAAGTATTATAATGAACCTTAAATCAATTACAAAAAGGAAACATAATTGTGATATTGAGCTGTTTTCGCTATTCTTTCAATTTTTTACATAGACAAAACCGGTTCTACTGAAAAACAATTTTTGGGACCCAACCGGAAAGTAGTGGCTGACAGAGCCGGAACGAATGCATGTAAATAAGCATTGTGTTTTTTACTGTAGTAAGTCTAAAACTATTCATGGTGGCACGCCAGTGCAAACTATCATGTATATAAGCATTACAAAGGGTTTGTGTACTTTAATTACACATATAGACTACTTTTTATAGCTTTATTTGATGATTTCGATCTCATTATTAGCATTTTTCATTGTTTATGTCCATCATTTTATCTATATCTGAGTAATCTATTAAGTTAACCACAGGAACATATAGGTAAAAACAAACAAAAATAATCGACCGAAAACGACATCTGGATTCAAGATATAATAATACTATATGATCATAATACTTACTTTTTGTCGTCGCCTGTATGTCAAATATGCCTAATTGACTTGTACCGGAAGATGACAGATCAATTCCGACCGGAGCTCTTTGACGACAGTGAATATGTCTCCCAAACTTCGATTGGGGGACATAATGAACAAAGAAATAGAAGTATGACTAAATGCTCTGGGTAGTATCTCCTGTCTCATATTACCTTCAGCCATTTATATTTACAGGGGTTTTATATCAGAAACATGCTACAATCAATAGAGCATTTGAAGTGATTACTTAATGTTTGGTGTCATGTTATCTTGGTTGAGTAATTTGGCAGACATTATTCACATCAACTGTGTATGCTCGTGCTTAGAAAAGGACAATCTATTATAAAAAAAATAGTGACGTATGTAATAAATCTAGAAACGCAACTATATATTAAAAGGAGTAAAGAAGAGCTCTCAGAAATATAAAAATTTAATATTTGTATTAACGTTTCCATATGTCTTAACCATGAGAGCAGGCTCCCGGTGTGATAGATACGTCGTCTACGGCCATATCGCTGTGGTAAGAGGATCCTACACGGCCTTCGATTTGGAACTGAAATAGTCAACATTATAGATTATAACATTTAAATATAAATTATACAATATTTATCACTACGACAACAACAATGAAATGGTGTAGCATCAGGATCGTAGGATCCGAGGACAGAGCTGTGGAAGCTATATATTCAAAGTATAAGGGTATGATTTGAATTGTTTTTGTCTTCGTTCTGTTTCTTGTGTGATCAAATGTTGTCCATCATTGATTGTCCCTTCTGTTCCCCTTAACGATCATTTGCAAGACTGTGAAAATAGGTCGGAACTATTTTGGCGTCACAAGATAATATGCATGTCTTGTTCGCCTTGAAAAGATTACCTTAAACATATGCATAGTTCAAACGACAAAAGGATAAGATACATGTTAAACAACTAAGGCAGTCATTCTTCTCCCATAAACTGTCGTTTCATAATTACCAAGCTAAACAGACTTGAGAAATAACAGATCTATACATAAAGTATCCAGTTGAATCACTGAAACGATACAGACGAAACAGAACGGACGGCATATCTGAAGACGAATGTCATTTTCAAAGTGAAAGAAGTTATTCAACATAGTAATTGATCCATCAGCTATACAACATCTATCCAATCCTTTTCAGTACTTTTCTGAATAAAATACGTTTAAATTAAACATCTAGGCAACATACATGTGGAAAATGCAAATCCTTAATAACATCGGGAATGATACCTGTTCGACGTTATATTCCAAAGAAATTCTGTAAGAAGAGTTTGAAGATTCCAAAGAGGTAATCAGAATCCGTATATCGAAGAAGAACAGACAACACAATGGCCAAAAGAAAAAGTACAAACGGACAAACAACGATCTACAAAACATACATATAAAGCTAAAGATCGAATAACACGAACACCCCTAAAAACTGGAAGTGAATTCAGGTGCTCCGGAAAGGTAGCAGTTCCTGCTCCACTAGTGACATCCGTCGTGCTAATCTAGTTACAAACCCGGTGATAAGTCATGAATGAGGAAGGGACCGGGAAGTGCTTTCGACAAGTGGTACATATCCGTGGTCATTTGTGACACAGATATTCCATAACGGTCAACCAAGTCATCATGACTTCAACTTAACTAAGAGGAACCATTGGTTCAGTAGCTTCCTTGTTAGCAGGAACCCTCTAACAAGGAAATCCTGATTGGAACCACAAGCTCTGGCATATCGTATCAACTGAGAGATATATACTCCATATACAGGTGCTGCTGGAACGTTGTTGCATACGAATGGAAAGTTCACAATGGAAAAAGTGAAATCATCTCGTCAAGTTTCGTTCTTATCAATAAGAAATTATTCGACATATTAATTGATCCATCAGATATACAACATCTGGAAACATACATATGAACAACGCAAATCTTTACAAAAATCGGAAATAACACCTGTTTGACGTTATATTCGAAACAACTTCTTTTAGAACATTAATATAACTTTAAGAGTTTGGTAAGTTATATCCAACACGTGATAATGGGTGATATACTGAATAAAATGTACCGTATCGCTCATATTAAGTATGAACATGACCATTGTGCTTTATCATACACAAGAATACTTATATTTACAAAAATAACTGTGCTGTCTTTCAAGTTGATGAGTCCAAGCAAAATATGTCATATTCTAAAAATAATGTTTTGTTCCCTTAAATTTTTCGTTATTACAAAGTCATGTATTCTCATGTTTTCATATAATGAACTGATTTTTTTCCTGTGTAAAAACCACTAACCTGGAAAGGTGTTGAACCTCGCATGTTGATTTGTGCCTGGAAGTGGTTCCATTTATCGCCATGGTCACCATGGAAAGACCTAAGAGTATGTTTATGTCCTCCCACTAGCAGTTCGAAGTACAGATATCCCATTTCGTGTCCGTACATATTGTACCAGGCAGAAAAACAGTAAGTGCCAGTGGTATAAGTTGGTGAGACTATTATAGCATTTTTATTTTTATTTCCACTTGCTTCCAAAAACAGATAATGTCCTAAAACGAATATTTGCATTTAAGTAAAATTTGTTGAGGTCGTCAAAATTGTAAAAAAAAAAACATTTCGTGCAATGCAACGTGAATTTGTAATATTTTTTATGAATACATTCGTGTGGTGAGGAAACATACATGCAATATGAATTGGGGTTTTAGTGATGGAAAAATTAAATCTTTGATACTCACATTTAATATGGATTGTTCTATATAACTATAACTAGCAAACCTAAGTTTCAGTTTGACGAGAGGTCGACTCTTGACTCAATAAACTGAAAAATCAACTACTGTGACTTATGAACGTTCCCTAACTCGCGATATAACCTTCTGACCTCCGCTCAATAAGGTGATATAGGTGTAGAGGTATTAGTATTGTGTATTATATTCACTTTTGGGGGATTTATGTTTTGTTCCTGTTTTTATATGTATATGTGTTATTTGTTTTCAGGGATTTAGGTGCAAAATATTGCAAATATTTTTGACACTAATTATAATGTAATAATGCTGATTTAAACGGAACCCAAACTTTACATTTTTATATCGTATAGGTCAATAAGATATTATTATATAGTACTATTTGCATGCAAAATTGGACAAAGCTCATTTATTGATGCTGATCTCTTCTTATTTAATCAGAACCCAAACTTTACATCTCTATATCGCATAGGTCAATAAGATACCATTATCTAGTACTATTTGCAAGTAAAACTGGACAAATTCGTTTCACAAACCTCCACTATTGCCGTCATGATCCTGATGTGGTCCAGTATTACGACTAGGTGTGCTGCCCTTTCCGGTCCTCCAGTCAATATTGTCATGTGTAGATTGTAGCCATCCGCATAGTCCTCTGTCGAATGTACATGTTGCAGCTTAAAAAAAGAAATATGAAATATACTGGTCGGGGAGTAGTTCTTGCCATTTTTTACGTTTGTTATCCAATATTTTTAAGAAGCAGTCGAGAAACCTTTGTTTCACCCCATTATTATTTTGCATGAACCATAACGATTTACCTACGAAATGAATTTTCATAAAGGAGAGTGTACGCTGATCGGGGATCCATTGTTACGCTGTTGCGATTTTTAACACAAAATGGCCACAACAGAAGCAATTCTCGCCAACTTTCAGAAATATTGTTTTTTGTGAAGCTAAAGCTTCAAAAGGAAAGAAAAACGACATTTTAGAAAATTAAAACCCTTTCTTAAAAAGTTTACCGGTTTTTGTGTTAGTTTGTAGAAATCTCTGATAATTATTCATCGCTGTGTAAAGGCTGTCATGCCATCCCCACGCCGCTCCCCCATTCCGTAAAATACATCCTTTTCAACAGTGGTTTACCTGATAATTTTCATTTTATTGATGAAAAGTAATAAATCCAGTTTTTCTAGAATTAATATTAATATTTTGTCTATGTTTTATGCCCAATGTGATAATATAGGATCCATGTATTAAATTAGCGGTCAATGTAATTGCTGACGTAAACAGTGCATGCGCAGGTGGCCATTTGCATTCACATGGAATCTATTTTTATTCTGCAACCGTGAGTATTTTGGATTGTAGGGATTAGTAATAAAGCAAAGTGTGACACTTTTTTAGAAAGATCTTAAAGATTTGTAGAGATAAATTGGAAATATGGTGTCACTAGATTCTCCGATGATCATTCCATGTGTTTTTCTATTTTAAGAGTACCAACACACGTGACCCCCTGTTGATGTTATGACAGAATGGGGGGGGGTGCATTAGGGTTTATACCCGATTGTAACGATATTTCACAATGAAATTCGATAAAAATGAATACGAAGGATTGGAACGGCGTCCTTTAATGATGGGGAAAAAATCAGACGAAAATTCTAAATGAGACAGTTGGCGAGAATTGCTTCTTTGCGAGAACTACTCCCCGACCGGTATGTATTTAATCCATTATTCTGGTGTTCTTTTCTTAAACGAACTTCTGTCATTATCAAATCTAGACACATGTTCTTTTCAATTTAAAAAAACCAAACTATTGTATAAACAAATTATCATGACAAAATCTACATAAACATCATTGATTTATAATCACTGCTTTCACAGCAGAAATGTTTTTTTAAATGTGAAAAACGGATTTCTCTACGTAATATATATATTCACTTACCACTGTTAGAGATGTGGCCATCTACAACAAAAATATAATAAAATATGAAAATCATCAAATACCGTAACTGAATACGAGAAATAGTTTATTGATGGATTATGTATTGTTGGTAAATAATAAACAAATGATGTGTAACAGACAAATATTATAAAATTACTATTCATTCATTACAAGCTTTAATTATTAAATTACATTCTTTTTATTATTGATAGTCAAAAGGTACAAAATATACGAAAATTTCAAACATATTCGTCACTGTAATTTTTTTTTTTTTTTTTTTATTAATTTCATCTAAGATCACAATTTTCAAACACTTATCTTAAAGTCTGAATTTAATTAAATATGAATCAACAAAAGCAAGCATGTATGTAGTTTTATGTACTTATTTTCAGATAATTGGTGGCAGCACAGTTTCAAGATATACATCATTGGTATTCAAGATTATTACCATGGTAATGTGTTGTTGATGTTCGAAATTATATTTAGAGCTTAAATCGTCAACTCTTACAATTCCTATATTGATAAACTATGCTAAAATATAGAATAAAACTACATTTAGTTCTTCTTTTCTTGGTAAAATAAGTATCAAATCGAACAAGTATTAGCTGTGGAATGCGTGTTTGTACTATTGTCAATATTTAGCATTCTATTTATTCAATAACTAATGAAAACGAGGTATATATATTTGGAGCTGTTTATATGCTTCAACTATATGTGGTAATTTTAACATAGATATTCCGTAAAGGTTGACCAAGTTATGGTGGCGACCTATTGAAGTGATGCCTTCCTTTTAACCACTGGGAGCTTGGTTCAGTAACTTCATTGTTAGCAGTAACCACCTACATTTTGTATCAAGGAAATCATTATATGAATCACAAGCTCTGGAATTTCTTATTAATTGAGATACATATACTGTGATATGCATTTGTTAATTCTTAAATTTTCGATATGTTGTGGATGAAAATGGTATTTCAAAACAAGATTATTAAAAAATATTCTTACGTGGTGTAGTTATGTGGGATATTTGAGGTGTTATGTGACCTCCTGGAGCAACAGTTGTGACAGCTCCACTACCTGGTCTTGGAATACAACCATACAAAATTTGGATCTCTTTGGCATCAATATCACTGAGTCTTACTCTCTGACCGATGGTCACTCCACTCTGCTTTGGTTCAATTGTCATTCTATGTCTGTCGACGGCAAAGGCGTAGGCTGGATAGTGCATTACGGATCCATAGTCATATGGCATGTTCAAATGGTCAATGTATCCTAACTGATATTTATCGAAATTACGTTCATGACCTGTTACAATGAAAAAAATGTGAATCTAATATAACGTTCTCTATGTATATGTTATCATATTGGAACAAAATATATATCTAAATCCGATGCGTTTCTAGAATAACCTTCATCAGATATGCTCAAAGTTCTAGAATAACCTTCATCAGATATGCTCAAAGTTCTAGAATACCCTTCATTAGATACGCTCAAAGTTCTAGAATAACCTTCATCAGATACGCTCAAAGTTCTAGAATAACCTTCATCAGATACGCTCAAAGTTCTAGAATAACCTTCATCTCAGATACTCTCAAAGTCGAAAGATTGGGAAGCCACAATAATGTAAAATATATGTGAGGAAGCAAACTACAGACATAAATAAGATTGTCAAAATCATTTGATTACTAGTACCAAAATCGGTTAAGACATCAATTGAATGGGGGAAAGTAACATTAGCTTTAATAATAACTGTATGACTTAACTGTAAACTCACAGCCAGACATAACAGTTACACAGTTTGATTCTAATAATAACTGTATGACTTAACTGTAAACTCACAGCCAGATATAACAGTTACACAGTTTGATGTTAATAATAACTGTATGACTTAACTGTAAACTCACAGCCAGATATAACAGTTACACAGTTTGATGTTAATAATAACTGTATGACTTAACTGTAAACTCAAAGCCAGATATAACAGTTACACAGTTTGATGTTAATAATAACTGTATGACTTAACTGTAAGCTCACAGCCAGATATAACAGTTACACAGTTTGATGTTAATAATAACTGTATGACTTAACTGTAAACTCACAGCCAGATATAACAGTTACACAGTTTGATGTTAATAATAACTGTATGACTTAACTGTAAACTCACAGCCAGATATAACAGTTACACAGTTTGATGTTAATAATAACTGTATGACTTAACTGTAAACTCACAGCCAGATATAACAGTTACACACTTTGATGTTAATAATAACTGTATGACTTAACTGTAAACTCACAGCCAGATATAACAGTTACACAGTTTGATGTTAATAATATCTGTATGACTTAACTGTAAACTCACAGCCAGATATAACAGTTACACAGTTTGATGTTAATAATAACTGTATGACTTAACTGTAAACTCACAGCCAGATATAACAGTTACACAGTTTGATGTTAATAATAACTGTATGACTTAACTGTAAACTCACAGCCAGATATAACAGTTACACAGTTTGATGTTAATAATAACTGTATGACTTAACTGTAAACTCACAGCCAGATATAACAGTTACACAGTTTGATGTTAATAATAACTGTATGACTTAACTGTAAACTCACAGCCAGATATAACAGTTACACAGTTTGATGTTAATAATAACTGTATGACTTAACTGTAAACTCACAGCCAGATATAACAGTTACACAGTTTGATGTTAATAATAACTGTATGACTTAACTGTAAACTCACAGCCAGATATAACAGTTACACAGTTTGATTCTAATAATAACTGTATGACTTAACTGTAAACTCACAGCCAGATATAACAGTTACACAGTTTGATGTTAATAATAACTGTATGACTTAACTGTAAACTCACAGCCAGATATAACAGTTACACAGTTTGATGTTAATAATAACTGTATGACTTAACTGTAAACTCACAGCCAGATATAACAGTTACACAGTTTGATGTTAATAATAACTGTATGACTTAACTGTAAACTCACAGCCAGATATAACAGTTACACAGTTTGATGTTAATAATAACTGTATGACTTAACTGTAAACTCACAGCCAGATATAACAGTTACACAGTTTGATGTTAATAATAACTGTATGACTTAACTGTAAACTCACAGCCAGATATAACAGTTACACAGTTTGATGTTAATAATAACTGTATGACTTAACTGTAAACTCACAGCCAGATATAACAGTTACACAGTTTGATTCTAATAATAACTGTATGACTTAACTGTAAACTCACAGCCAGATATAACAGTTACACAGTTTGATGTTAATAATAACTGTATGACTTAACTGTAAACTCACAGCCAGATATAACAGTTACACAGTTTGATGTTAATAATAACTGTATGACTTAACTGTAAACTCACAGCCAGATATAACAGTTACACAGTTTGATGTTAATAATAACTGTATGACTTAACTGTAAACTCACAGCCAGATATAACAGTTACACAGTTTGATTCTAATAATAACTGTATGACTTAACTGTAAACTCACAGCCAGATATAACAGTTACACAGTTTGATGTTAATAATAACTGTATGACTTAACTGTAAACTCACAGCCAGATATAACAGTTACACAGTTTGATGTTAATAATAAGTGTATGACTTAACTGTAAACTCACAGCCAGATATAACAGTTACACAGTTTGATGTTAATAATAACTGTATGACTTAACTGTAAACTCACAGCCAGATATAACAGTTACACAGTTTGATGTTAATAATAACTGTATGACTTAACTGTAAACTCACAGCCAGATATAACAGTTACACAGTTTGATGTTAATAATAACTGTATGACTTAACTGTAAACTCACAGCCAGATATAACAGTTACACAGTTTGATTCTAATAATAACTGTATGACTTAACTGTAAACTCACAGCCAGATATAACAGTTACACAGTTTGATGTTAATAATAACTGTATGACTTAACTGTAAACTCACAGCCAGATATAACAGTTACACAGTTTGATGTTAATAATAACTGTATGACTTAACTGTAAACTCACAGCCAGATATAACAGTTACACAGTTTGATGTTAATAATAACTGTATGACTTAACTGTAAACTCACAGCCAGATATAACAGTTACACAGTTTGATGTTAATAATAACTGTATGACTTAACTGTAAACTCACAGCCAGATATAACAGTTACACAGTTTGATGTTAATAATAACTGTATGACTTAACTGTAAACTCACAGCCAGATATAACAGTTACACAGTTTGATGTTAATAATAACTGTATGACTTAACTGTAAACTCACAGCTAGATATATCAGTTACACAGTTTGATGTTAATAATAACTGTATGACTTAACTGTAAACTCACAGCCAGATATAACAGTTACACAGTTTGATGTTAATAATAACTGTATGACTTAACTGTAAACTCACAGCCAGATATAACAGTTACACAGTTTGATGTTAATAATAACTGTATGACTTAACTGTAAACTCACAGCCAGATATAACAGTTACACAGTTTGATGTTAATAATAACTGTATGACTTAACTGTAAACTCACAGCCAGATATAACAGTTACACAGTTTGATGTTAATAATAACTGTATGACTTAACTGTAAACTCACAGCCAGATATAACAGTTACACAGTTTGATGTTAATAATAACTGTATGACTTAACTGTAAACTCAAAGCCAGATATAACAGTTACACAGTTTGATGTTAATAATATCTGTATGACTTAACTGTAAGCTCACAGCCAGATATAACAGTTACACAGTTTGATGTTAATAATAACTGTATGACTTAACTGTAAACTCACAGCCAGATATAACAGTTACACAGTTTGATGTTAATAATAACTGTATGACTTAACTGTAAACTCACAGCCAGATATAACAGTTACACAGTTTGATTCTAATAATATCTGTATGACTTAACTGTAAACTCACAGCCAGATATAACAGTTACACAGTTTGATTCTAATAATATCTGTATGACTTAACTGTAAACTCACAGCCAGATATAACAGTTACACAGTTTGATGTTAATAATAACTGTATGACTTAACTGTAAACTCACAACCAGATATACTGTAAACTCACAGCTAGATATAACAGTTACACAGTTTGATGTTAATAATATCTGTATGACTTAACTGTAAACTCACAGCCAGATATAACAGTTACACAGTTTGATTCTAATAATATCTGTATGACTTAACTGTAAACTCACAGCCAGATATAACAGTTACACAGTTTGATGTTAATAATAACTGTATGACTTAACTGTAAACTCACAGCCAGATATAACAGTTACACAGTTTGATGTTAATAATAACTGTATGACTTAACTGTAAACTCACAGCCAGATATAACAGTTACACAGTTTGATGTTAATAATAACTGTATGACTTAACTGTAAACTCACAGCCAGATATAACAGTTACACAGTTTGATTCTAATAATAACTGTATGACTTAACTGTAAACTCACAGCCAGATATAACAGTTACACAGTTTGATGTTAATAATAACTGTATGACTTAACTGTAAACTCACAGCCAGATATAACAGTTACACAGTTTGATGTTAATAATAACTGTATGACTTAACTGTAAACTCACAACCAGATATACTGTAAACTCACAGCTAGATATAACAGTTACACAGTTTGATGTTAATAATATCTGTATGACTTAACTGTAAACTCACAGCCAGATATAACAGTTACACAGTTTGATGTTAATAATAACTGTATGACTTAACTGTAAACTCACAGCCAGATATAACAGTTACACAGTTTGATGTTAATAATAACTGTATGACTTAACTGTAAACTCACAGCCAGATATAACAGTTACACAGTTTGATTCTAATAATATCTGTATGACTTAACTGTAAACTCACAGCCAGATATAACAGTTACACAGTTTGATGTTAATAATAACTGTATGACTTAACTGTAAACTCACAGCCAGATATAACAGTTACACAGTTTGATGTTAATAATAACTGTATGACTTAACTGTTAACTCACAGCCAGATATAACAGTTACACAGTTTGATGTTAATAATAACTGTATGACTTAACTGTAAACTCACAGCCAGATATAACAGTTACACAGTTTGATGTTAATAATAACTGTATGACTTAACTGTAAACTCACAGCCAGATATAACAGTTACACAGTTTGATGTTAATAATAACTGTATGACTTAACTGTAAACTCACAGCCAGATATAACAGTTACACAGTTTGATGTTAATAATAACTGTATGACTTAACTGTAAACTCACAGCCAGATATAACAGTTACACAGTTTGATGTTAATAATAACTGTATGACTTAACTGTAAACTCACAGCCAGATATAACAGTTACACAGTTTGATGTTAATAATAACTGTATGACTTAACTGTAAACTCACAGCCAGATATAACAGTTACACAGTTTGATGTTAATAATAACTGTATGACTTAACTGTAAACTCACAGCCAGATATAACAGTTACACAGTTTGATTCTAATAATATCTGTATGACTTAACTGTAAACTCACAGCCAGATATAACAGTTACACAGTTTGATTCTAATAATATCTGTATGACTTAACTGTAAACTCACAGCCAGATATAACAGTTACACAGTTTGATGTTAATAATAACTGTATGACTTAACTGTAAACTCACAACCAGATATACTGTAAACTCACAGCTAGATATAACAGTTACACAGTTTGATGTTAATAATATCTGTATGACTTAACTGTAAACTCACAGCCAGATATAACAGTTACACAGTTTGATTCTAATAATATCTGTATGACTTAACTGTAAGCTCACAGCCAGATATAACAGTTACACAGTTTGATGTTAATAATAACTGTATGACTTAACTGTAAACTCACAGCCAGATATAACAGTTACACAGTTTGATGTTAATAATAACTGTATGACTTAACTGTAAACTCACAGCCAGATATAACAGTTACACAGTTTGATGTTAATAATAACTGTATGACTTAACTGTAAACTCACAGCCAGATATAACAGTTACACAGTTTGATTCTAATAATAACTGTATGACTTAACTGTAAACTCACAGCCAGATATAACAGTTACACAGTTTGATGTTAATAATAACTGTATGACTTAACTGTAAACTCACAGCCAGATATAACAGTTACACAGTTTGATGTTAATAATAACTGTATGACTTAACTGTAAACTCACAACCAGATATACTGTAAACTCACAGCTAGATATAACAGTTACACAGTTTGATGTTAATAATATCTGTATGACTTAACTGTAAACTCACAGCCAGATATAACAGTTACACAGTTTGATGTTAATAATAACTGTATGACTTAACTGTAAACTCACAGCCAGATATAACAGTTACACAGTTTGATGTTAATAATAACTGTATGACTTAACTGTAAACTCACAGCCAGATATAACAGTTACACAGTTTGATTCTAATAATATCTGTATGACTTAACTGTAAACTCACAGCCAGATATAACAGTTACACAGTTTGATGTTAATAATAACTGTATGACTTAACTGTAAACTCACAGCCAGATATAACAGTTACACAGTTTGATGTTAATAATAACTGTATGACTTAACTGTTAACTCACAGCCAGATATAACAGTTACACAGTTTGATGTTAATAATAACTGTATGACTTAACTGTAAACTCACAGCCAGATATAACAGTTACACAGTTTGATGTTAATAATAACTGTATGACTTAACTGTAAACTCACAGCCAGATATAACAGTTACACAGTTTGATGTTAATAATAACTGTATGACTTAACTGTAAACTCACAGCCAGATATAACAGTTACACAGTTTGATGTTAATAATAACTGTATGACTTAACTGTAAACTCACAGCCAGATATAACAGTTACACAGTTTGATGTTAATAATAACTGTATGACTTAACTGTAAACTCACAGCCAGATATAACAGTTACACAGTTTGATGTTAATAATAACTGTATGACTTAACTGTAAACTCACAGCCAGATATAACAGTTACACAGTTTGATGTTAATAATAACTGTATGACTTAACTGTAAACTCACAGCCAGATATAACAGTTACACAGTTTGATTCTAATAATATCTGTATGACTTAACTGTAAACTCACAGCCAGATATAACAGTTACACAGTTTGATTCTAATAATATCTGTATGACTTAACTGTAAACTCACAGCCAGATATAACAGTTACACAGTTTGATGTTAATAATAACTGTATGACTTAACTGTAAACTCACAACCAGATATACTGTAAACTCACAGCTAGATATAACAGTTACACAGTTTGATGTTAATAATATCTGTATGACTTAACTGTAAACTCACAGCCAGATATAACAGTTACACAGTTTGATTCTAATAATATCTGTATGACTTAACTGTAAACTCACAGCCAGATATAACAGTTACACAGTTTGATGTTAATAATAACTGTATGACTTAACTGTAAACTCACAGCCAGATATAACAGTTACACAGTTTGATGTTAATAATAACTGTATGACTTAACTGTAAACTCACAGCCAGATATAACAGTTACACAGTTTGATGTTAATAATAACTGTATGACTTAACTGTAAACTCACAGCCAGATATAACAGTTACACAGTTTGATGTTAATAATAACTGTATGACTTAACTGTAAACTCACAGCCAGATATAACAGTTACACAGTTTGATGTTAATAATAACTGTATGACTTAACTGTAAACTCACAGCCAGATATAACAGTTACACAGTTTGATGTTAATAATAACTGTATGACTTAGCTGTAAACTCACAACCAGATATACTGTAAACTCACAGCTAGATATAACAGTTACACAGTTTGATGTTAATAATATCTGTATGACTTAACTGTAAACTCACAGCCAGATATAACAGTTACACAGTTTGATGTTAATAATAACTGTATGACTTAACTGTAAACTCACAGCCAGATATAACAGTTACACAGTTTGATGTTAATAATAACTGTATGACTTCACTGTAAACTCACAGCCAGATATAACAGTTACACAGTTTGATTCTAATAATATCTGTATGACTTAACTGTAAACTCACAGCCAGATATAACAGTTACACAGTTTGATGTTAATAATAACTGTATGACTTAACTGTAAACTCACAGCCAGATATAACAGTTACACAGTTTGATGTTAATAATAACTGTATGACTTAACTGTAAACTCACAGCCAGATATAACAGTTACACAGTTTGATGTTAATAATAACTGTATGACTTAACTGTAAACTCACAGCCAGATATAACAGTTACACAGTTTGATGTTAATAATAACTGTATGACTTAACTGTAAACTCACAGCCAGATATAACAGTTACACAGTTTGATGTTAATAATAACTGTATGACTTAACTGTAAACTCACAGCCAGATATAACAGTTACACAGTTTGATGTTAATAATAACTGTATGACTTAACTGTAAACTCACAGCCAGATATAACAGTTACACAGTTTGATGTTAATAATAACTGTATGACTTAACTGTAAACTCACAGCCAGATATAACAGTTACACAGTTTGATGTTAATAATAACTGTATGACTTAACTGTAAACTCACAGCCAGATATAACAGTTACACAGTTTGATGTTAATAATAACTGTATGACTTAACTGTAAACTCACAGCCAGATATAACAGTTACACAGTTTGATGTTAATAATAACTGTATGACTTAACTGTAAACTCACAGCCAGATATAACAGTTACACAGTTTGATGTTAATAATAACTGTATGACTTAACTGTAAACTCAAAGCCAGATATAACAGTTACACAGTTTGATGTTAATAATATCTGTATGACTTAACTGTAAACTCACAGCCAGATATAACAGTTACACAGTTTGATGTTAATAATAACTGTATGACTTAACTGTAAACTCACAGCCAGATATAACAGTTACACAGTTTGATGTTAATAATAACTGTATGACTTAACTGTAAACTCACAGCCAGATATAACAGTTACACAGTTTGATTCTAATAATATCTGTATGACTTAACTGTAAACTCACAGCCAGATATAACAGTTACACAGTTTGATTCTAATAATATCTGTATGACTTAACTGTAAACTCACAGCCAGATATAACAGTTACACAGTTTGATGTTAATAATAACTGTATGACTTAACTGTAAACTCACAACCAGATATACTGTAAACTCACAGCTAGATATAACAGTTACACAGTTTGATGTTAATAATATCTGTATGACTTAACTGTAAACTCACAGCCAGATATAACAGTTACACAGTTTGATTCTAATAATATCTGTATGACTTAACTGTAAACTCACAGCCAGATATAACAGTTACACAGTTTGATGTTAATAATAACTGTATGACTTAACTGTAAACTCACAGCCAGATATAACAGTTACACAGTTTGATGTTAATAATAACTGTATGACTTAACTGTAAACTCACAGCCAGATATAACAGTTACACAGTTTGATGTTAATAATAACTGTATGACTTAACTGTAAACCCACAGCCAGATATAACAGTTACACAGTTTGATTCTAATAATAACTGTATGACTTAACTGTAAACTCACAGCCAGATATAACAGTTACACAGTTTGATGTTAATAATAACTGTATGACTTAACTGTAAACTCACAGCCAGATATAACAGTTACACAGTTTGATGTTAATAATAACTGTATGACTTAACTGTAAACTCACAACCAGATATACTGTAAACTCACAGCTAGATATAACAGTTACACAGTTTGATGTTAATAATATCTGTATGACTTAACTGTAAACTCACAGCCAGATATAACAGTTACACAGTTTGATGTTAATAATAACTGTATGACTTAACTGTAAACTCACAGCCAGATATAACAGTTACACAGTTTGATGTTAATAATAACTGTATGACTTAACTGTAAACTCACAGCCAGATATAACAGTTACACAGTTTGATTCTAATAATATCTGTATGACTTAACTGTAAACTCACAGCCAGATATAACAGTTACACAGTTTGATGTTAATAATAACTGTATGACTTAACTGTAAACTCACAGCCAGATATAACAGTTACACAGTTTGATGTTAATAATAACTGTATGACTTAACTGTTAAC
This sequence comes from Bathymodiolus septemdierum, assembly GCA_963383655.1. Classification (NCBI taxonomy): domain Eukaryota; kingdom Metazoa; phylum Mollusca; class Bivalvia; order Mytilida; family Modiolidae; genus Bathymodiolus; species Bathymodiolus septemdierum. Next base: position 83,347,337 of record OY726522.1, read on the forward strand.
TCACAGCCAGATATAACAGTTACACAGTTTGATGTTAATAATAACTGTATGACTTAACTGTAAACTCACAGCCAGATATAACAGTTACACAGTTTGATGTTAATAATAACTGTATGACTTAACTGTAAACTCACAGCCAGATATAACAGTTACACAGTTTGATGTTAATAATAACTGTATGACTTAACTGTAAACTCACAGCCAGATATAACAGTTACACAGTTTGATGTTAATAATAACTGTATGACTTAACTGTAAACTCACAGCCAGATATAACAGTTACACAGTTTGATGTTAATAATAACTGTATGACTTAACTGTAAACTCACAGCCAGATATAACAGTTACACAGTTTGATGTTAATAATAACTGTATGACTTAACTGTAAACTCACAGCCAGATATAACAGTTACACAGTTTGATGTTAATAATAACTGTATGACTTAACTGTAAACTCACAGCCAGATATAACAGTTACACAGTTTGATTCTAATAATATCTGTATGACTTAACTGTAAACTCACAGCCAGATATAACAGTTACACAGTTTGATTCTAATAATATCTGTATGACTTAACTGTAAACTCACAGCCAGATATAACAGTTACACAGTTTGATGTTAATAATAACTGTATGACTTAACTGTAAACTCACAACCAGATATACTGTAAACTCACAGCTAGATATAACAGTTACAAAGTTTGATGTTAATAATATCTGTATGACTTAACTGTAAACTCACAGCCAGATATAACAGTTACACAGTTTGATTCTAATAATATCTGTATGACTTAACTGTAAACTCACAGCCAGATATAACAGTTACACAGTTTGATGTTAATAATAACTGTATGACTTAACTGTAAACTCACAGCCAGATATAACAGTTACACAGTTTGATGTTAATAATAACTGTATGACTTAACTGTAAACTCACAGCCAGATATAACAGTTACACAGTTTGATGTTAATAATAACTGTATGACTTAACTGTAAACTCACAGCCAGATATAACAGTTACACAGTTTGATGTTAATAATAACTGTATGACTTAACTGTAAACTCACAGCCAGATATAACAGTTACACAGTTTGATGTTAATAATAACTGTATGACTTAACTGTAAACTCACAGCCAGATATAACAGTTACACAGTTTGATGTTAATAATAACTGTATGACTTAACTGTAAACTCACAACCAGATATACTGTAAACTCACAGCTAGATATAACAGTTACACAGTTTGATGTTAATAATATCTGTATGACTTAACTGTAAACTCACAGCCAGATATAACAGTTACACAGTTTGATGTTAATAATAACTGTATGACTTAACTGTAAACTCACAGCCAGATATAACAGTTACACAGTTTGATGTTAATAATAACTGTATGACTTCACTGTAAACTCACAGCCAGATATAACAGTTACACAGTTTGATTCTAATAATATCTGTATGACTTAACTGTAAACTCACAGCCAGATATAACAGTTACACAGTTTGATGTTAATAATAACTGTATGACTTAACTGTAAACTCACAGCCAGATATAACAGTTACACAGTTTGATGTTAATAATAACTGTATGACTTAACTGTAAACTCACAGCCAGATATAACAGTTACACAGTTTGATGTTAATAATAACTGTATGACTTAACTGTAAACTCACAGCCAGATATAACAGTTACACAGTTTGATGTTAATAATAACTGTATGACTTAACTGTAAACTCACAGCCAGATATAACAGTTACACAGTTTGATGTTAATAATAACTGTATGACTTAACTGTAAACTCACAGCCAGATATAACAGTTACACAGTTTGATGTTAATAATAACTGTATGACTTAACTGTAAACTCACAGCCAGATATAACAGTTACACAGTTTGATGTTAATAATAACTGTATGACTTAACTGTAAACTCACAGCCAGATATAACAGTACACAGTTTGATGTTAATAATAACTGTATGACTTAACTGTAAACTCACAACCAGATATACTGTAAACTCACATCTAGATATAACAGTTACACAGTTTGATGTTAATAATATCTGTATGACTTAACTGTAAACTCACAGCCAGATATAACAGTTACACAGTTTGATGTTAATAATAACTGTATGACTTAACTGTAAACTCACAGCCAGATATAACAGTTACACAGTTTGATGTTAATAATAACTGTATGACTTAACTGTAAACTCACAGCCAGATATAACAGTTACACAGTTTGATTCTAATAATATCTGTATGACTTAACTGTAAACTCACAGCCAGATATAACAGTTACACAGTTTGATGTTAATAATAACTGTATGACTTAACTGTAAACTCACAGCCAGATATAACAGTTACACAGTTTGATGTTAATAATAACTGTATGACGTAACTGTAAACTCACAGCCAGATATAACAGTTACACAGTTTGATGTTAATAATAACTGTATGACTTAACTGTAAACTCACAGCCAGATATAACAGTTACACAGTTTGATGTTAATAATAACTGTATGACTTAACTGTAAACTCACAGCCAGATATAACAGTTACACAGTTTGATGTTAATAATAACTGTATGACTTAACTGTAAACTCACAGCCAGATATAACAGTTACACAGTTTGATGTTAATAATAACTGTATGACTTAACTGTAAACTCACAGCCAGATATAACAGTTACACAGTTTGATGTTAATAATAACTGTATGACTTAACTGTAAACTCACAGCCAGATATAACAGTACACAGTTTGATGTTAATAATAACTGTATGACTTAACTGTAAACTCACAGCCAGATATAACAGTTACACAGTTTGATGTTAATAATAACTGTATGACTTAACTGTAAACTCACAGCCAGATATAACAGTTACACAGTTTGATGTTAATAATATCTGTATGACTTAACTGTAAACTCACAGCCAGATATAACAGTTACACAGTTTGATGTTAATAATAACTGTATGACTTAACTGTAAACTCACAGCCAGATATAACAGTTACACAGTTTGATGTTAATAATAACTGTATGACTTAACTGTAAACTCACAGCCAGATATAACAGTTACACAGTTTGATGTTAATAATAACTGTATGACTTAACTGTAAACTCACAGCCAGATATAACAGTTACACAGTTTGATGTTAATAATAACTGTATGACTTAACTGTAGACTCACAGCCAGATATAACAGTTACACAGTTTGATGTTAATAATAACTGTATGACTTAACTGTAAACTCACAGCCAGATATAACAGTTACACAGTTTGATTCTAATAATATCTGTATGACTTAACTGTAAACTCACAGCCAGATATAACAGTTACACAGTTTGATGTTAATAATATCTGTATGACTTAACTGTAAACTCACAGCCAGATATAACAGTTACACAGTTTGATGTTAATAATAACTGTATGACTGAACTGTAAACTCACAGCCAGATATAACAGTTACACAGTTTGATGTTAATAATAACTGTATGACTTAACTGTAAACTCACAGCCAGATATAACAGTTACACAGTTTGATGTTAATAATAACTGTATGACTTAACTGTAAACTCACAGCCAGATATAACAGTTACACAGTTTGATTCTAATAATATCTGTATGACTTAACTGTAAACTCACAACCAGATATAACAGTTACACAGTTTGATGTTAATAATATCTGTATGACTTAACTGTAAACTCACAGCCAGATATAACAGTTACACAGTTTGATGTTAATAATAACTGTATGACTTAACTGTAAACTCACAGCCAGATATAACAGTTACACAGTTTGATGTTAATAATAACTGTATGACTTAACTGTAAACTCACAGCCAGATATAACAGTTACACAGTTTGATGTTAATAATAACTGTATGACTTAACTGTAAACTCACAGCCAGATATAACAGTTACACAGTTTGATGTTAATAATAACTGTATGACTTAACTGTAAACTCACAACCAGATATACTGTAAACTCACAGCTAGATATAACAGTTACACAGTTAGTTTGATGTTAATAATATCTGTATGACTTAACTGTAAACTCACAGCCAGATATAACAGTTACACAGTTTGATGTTAATAATAACTGTATGACTTAACTGTAAACTCACAGCCAGATATAACAGTTACACAGTTTGATGTTAATAATAACTGTATGACTTAACTGTAAACTCACAGCCAGATATAACAGTTACACAGTTTGATTCTAATAATATCTGTATGACTTAACTGTAAACTCACAGCCAGATATAACAGTTACACAGTTTGATGTTAATAATATCTGTATGACTTAACTGTAAACTCACAGCCAGATATAACAGTTACACAGTTTGATGTTAATAATAACTGTATGACTTAACTGTAAACTCACAGCCAGATATAACAGTTACACAGTTTGATGTTAATAATATCTGTATGACTTAACTGTAAACTCACAGCCAGATATAACAGTTACACAGTTTGATGTTAATAATAACTGTATGACTTAACTGTAAACTCACAGCCAGATATAACACTTACACAGTTTGATGTTAATAATAACTGTATGACTTAACTGTAAACTCACAGCCAGATATAACAGTTACACAGTTTGATGTTAATAATAACTGTATGACTTAACTGTAAACTCACAGCCAGATATAACAGTTACACAGTTTGATGTTAATAATAACTGTATGACTTAACTGTAAACTCACAGCCAGATATAACAGTTACACAGTTTGATGTTAATAATAACTGTATGACTTAACTGTAAACTCACAGCCAGATTTAACAGTTACACAGTTTGATTCTAATAATATCTGTATGACTTAACTGTAAACTCACAGCCAGATATAACAGTTACACAGTTTGATGTTAATAATAACTGTATGACTTAACTGTAAACTCACAGCCAGATATAACAGTTACACAGTTTGATGTTAATAATAACTGTATGACTTAACTGTAAACTCACAGCCAGATATAACAGTTACACAGTTTGATGTTAATAATAACTGTATGACTTAACTGTAAACTCACAGCCAGATATAACAGTTACACAGTTTGATGTTAATAATAACTGTATGACTTAACTGTAAACTCACAGCCAGACATAACAGTTACACAGTTTGATGTTAATAATAACTGTATGACTTAACTGTAAACTCAAAGCCAGATATAACAGTTACACAGTTTGATGTTAATAATAACTGTATGACTTAACTGTAAACTCACAGCCAGATATAACAGTTACACAGTTTGATGTTAATAATAACTGTATGACTTAACTGTAAACTCACAGCCAGATATAACAGTTACACAGTTTGATTCTAATAAAATTCACTACAGGTGAATTGAATGCAGTCATGTATCTCAATGGGGTAGCTTAATTCAACAAAATTTGCTCAGATATTTCTTCAATGCATTAAGGGTTCTTCGTGGTCGTGATCGTATGGCAGTTGGATTTACAACTGCCTATGTAATCAGTGCCTACCACCACTGATGTTGTGATTTCGAATCTCGATCGGGGCGAGGTGTACAACATTATGTGATAAAGTTTTTCCACCCGGTTTCCTCCACCAATGAAACTGACCGCCACGATATAGTTGAAATATTGTTGAAAGTGGCATTAAACGCCATTAAGCAAACAAACAAACAGTAATGCATTAAAATCTAAGCGAATCATTGCTTGCATAAAGGATTTCTTAATTTCATAAAACACACAACTGTACATTGTGAACAAATTGCGAGCAAAAGTATATGTTAACACACGATACATCCACAATTATTCTTCTGCATAACGATTTGTTTCTGGAATTATTTTGTTGATAACATATTCAAGAACCCTTTCGATAATGCTTCAATATGCAAAAAATAAACTCTAACCTTTTTGGATATTGCTCCAGTTAATAGTGACATAGCTGTCTCTGTCAGCTCTACTTTGTTCATGCCAAAAACCTAAAGCGTGGAGGATCTCGTGCATAACTGTTCCTTTACGTAAGCATCCGTTTCCAAGTGTGACGGAAGATCTACGGTTACTATGGTAACCAATTGGAGTGTGGCATCTGAAATTAAATGTTTTAAATAACTTGTAAGCAAAATATACATCAAAGACGCTTTACAATGCCTAGGAGTAATATCATTCTCCTCTCGGGTTGTGTATATTTTGTGTATATTTTGCATTATTGTCCTACAGATGTGTGTCTTCATTACAGTAAATGCACTAAGATTAACACATGTTTTAAATATTTTGGGAGGCAAGGCCTAGCAAGGTTTCGCGCTGGTGCGTACAACCCTTCCGAAATAGACACCAATTAGTTGTGCAGAATGCTTATCTTCATATCTCCTACCAAAAGATCATGTGAGGCTCTTAATAGATCACATAAGCAATCTGTTGTCTGCACATTTAGTTGAGATAAAAACAGCACTTTCGATCCACATGAGCTTTGGTTTACATATTCTGTACGGAATCAATAGAATATTCAGGTATGATGATTATGAAAGAAAAATACTATGAGTCTACATGAGGCATTATAATTGTAAATGCAGTAAATTGGCCACGTGAAACATTCTTTACTTCTATGCATTTCATTAATTAAGGGGTGTGTCGTGGTCGTGGTCGTATGGTATTTCAATTTACACTTACCTGTGCAATAAGTGTATAACACCACTAAAGTGAGTTCGAATCCCGCTCATAGCGAGATGTACTCGAACAAAATTCTGTGATACATTTCGTCAGTGACTTGCGACAGGTCGATTTTTTTCTTCGGGTACTCCGGTTTCCTCCTCCAATAAAACTGATCGCCAGGATATAACATAAATATTGTTGGAAATGGCGTTAAGCACCACATACATAACTCTCCCTAAATTAAACCAATGTTCACATGGCAGTGAATGTAATGCGCACGACGCGTTTCTGTAATAAACGTCTTACTAACAAAATGAAAGCTAAATAATTTAATGTCTTAATTTAAAGTATGAGCAAGTAAGACAAAAGTGCTAAACAGGATATCCAAATTCGGCTAATATTACCTTCGCTTGTGGCAAACATACCTTAGTGTTGATAAATTGCATTATTTAGGAACTATACATTTCAAACAAATGGCAAATCTAAATGATAATGTTAAATCAGTTGTTCACTCACCCACTTCCAAAGGTAAACTGAATGTATGCTCCACCTGATGACGACGAGTGTTGTGGGAAGTCGATACATTTCTTTCCATTTACTTTGGTTTTCTCCATAATTTCATTCATAGCATCATGAAAAACTTGGACGTGAGACGAATACTCTGAAATAATTTAATTAAATTCATTTTAATCTCCAGTGTTAGTTGATTTCTATTTTCTGCAAGCTATTCGCGGTTTACAACACTTTCGACAGTCAGATGTAAAATGAAATAGTATTATGGCTCATAAGCCATAACTTCATACTGACTATTCGGTTAAACATCATGGGTTGGGTTTATTTGGTGTGATACTCTATAGTTTATTTTATGCATCCTTTTGAATTAAGATGAAATACAAATAGCTTTTATGTTTCTTTTCCGTGAAGGATAAGTGCATATTATTTTTGCATCTATGGACATTAATACAACTGCTACAAGTTAAACACTGTAACACTAACACGGAGATCATATCACAAAATCTCTTTCGACCTTAAATGAAAAGCTTTTTGCAAAGAGTTGGCGTAAAATAGTTAATAAATCAACTATAATTACTGTAAAGTCTGATCGCTCCTTCTAAAAATATATTAAGATTTGCACGACTTACTTTGGTGAGTGGCATCGATGGAAAACGGTACAACACCATGTGGCCAGAGCAGTCTGTGGTCTGCTACTGCATTTCTGAGCTATAATGATAGATACAAAACAGATATGTACTTTCATCATATCTACACATAAACATATTAACAAGTATCTATAACATGATATATCTTGTGCTCTCGTACGGTATATATCTATATGCAAAATAACCAAATGATCTCTTACGATCCTTTTGAAATTTTAAGGAAACTCGGGTGTTTTCCTAATCAACACAAAATCTGAAAACTCAAATATCGAGAGAGAACTTATCCTTAAGTGATAGCAATTAGCCGCATACAAACGATGTTCGGTTCGTCTTTACCTTCAGTTGTTTGTAGGGGGGTTCATGTCTCATTATTTGTGCTTGCTTGCATATTGTGGTGTCTAACATCTGTAGTGTTGTATTTTGTTTTTCTTCGTCTTGTGTACCCTATGTCTCTGGATTGTCCATTTTTGATTGCGCCTCCAGTATTCTCTAACGTTTATTTCATTAAACAATGTCGAAAGTAAGTGCTGAAGGCGACACTTTAATTGTTTTCCCTCTCCTAATCTTATACATAAAAATATATTGAAACCCCGTAAGGTGCAACGTTCCGGTGACCATTATCCGACCAATCAAATCCTCGCTTACCAAATATTGAGGTACAATTGTAGTCATGCTTTGTCACTATAATCTATGTGGAAATAGGTACCGATAGAGCATCGAATAATAGTAGTACATCTGTGAGAGGCAACATTTCTTTTTAACATGACCCCCCCCCCCCCCCCCTTACGGAGGTTCGTTAGATCTCATTGCGCGACAAAGAAGAAAATTGGAGCAATTAAGGATTGAATTTTAATAAGAAATGACAAAAAAACTCACATATGGTTCTTCTCCAGGTTCTATCTCAATGTCTCCCTCAAAGAAACCTGTTAAAAATAGAATGCATGATTGTCTAAGGTTCACATTTAAACGGTTAGGTACTCTCGTTGTCAAATACGGAATGCAAACTATATTAAATTTAAGAGTGAAATGGTCCAAGGAAGTGAATATCGATTAGATTTAAAGAATACAATTATTTATGCATCCTTCGAGACATGTTTAAAACGTCACGCTGTTACAGGGTCAGTAAAAAAGATCAAGTAAAATATTAGAACATAATGATTTTCAAATATTTACAGTTTTTAAAAAGTGATGCTTAATACTAGTTGAAATATATTTACCTGATTCTTCCGGGTTCGAATCTGAAAAAATAATCAAAATAATAGTTTTAATAAATATGAAAAAATGATGAATAGTGAGAATTCCATAATCTTATTTAATTTGATAGGAAAATATAAATCATGGACTGATTACTCGTTACTTTATATGTAGAAAGTCAGACATTAATAGAATGCAAGGTGAGTGAGTGTGCGAGTGGTTGCGTTAGTGAATTTATGAGTGAGTGTGTGAGTGGTTGTGTGAGTGAATATGTGAGTGAGTGTGTGAGTGGTTGTGTGAGTGAATATGTGAGTGAGAGTGTGAGTGGTTGTGTGAGTGGTTGTGTGAGTGAATGTATGAGTGAGTGTGTGAGTGGTTGTGTGAGTGAATATGTGAGTGAGTGTGTGAGTGGTTGTGTGAGTGAATATGTGAGTGAGAGTGTGAGTGGTTGTGTGAGTGGTTGTGTGAGTGGTTGTGTGAGTGAATGTATGAGTGAGTGTGTGAGTGATTGTGTGAGTGAATGTATGAGTGTGTGAGTGGTTGTATGAGTGAATATGTGAGTGAGTGTGCGAGTGGTTGTGTGATTAATATGTGAGTGAGTGTGCGAGTGGTTATGTGAGTGAATGTATGAGTGAGTGTGTGAGTGGTTGTGTGAGTGAATGTATGAGTGAGTGTGTGAGTGGTTATGTGAGTGAATATGTGAGTGAGTGTGTGAGTGGTTGTGTGAGTGAGAGTGTGAGTGGTTGTGTGAGTGAATGTATGAGTGAGTGTGTGAGTGGTTGTGTGAGTGAATATGTGAGTGAGTGCGCGAGTGGTTGTGTGAGTGAGTGCTCGAGTGGTTGTGTTAGTAAATATGTGAGTGAGTGTGCGAGTGGTTGTGTGAGTGAATGTATGAGTGAGTGTGCGAGTGGTTGTGTGAGTGAATATGTGAGTGAGTGTGTGTGGTTGTGTGAGTGAATGTATGAGTGAGTGTGTGAGTGGTTGTGTGAGTGAATATGTGAGTGAGTGTGCGAGTGTTTGTGTGAGTGAATGTATGAGTGAGTGTGTGAGTGGTTGTGAGTGAATATGTGAGTGTGCGAGTGGTTGTGTGAGTGAATGTGTAAGTGTGTGAGTGGCTGTGTGAGTGAATATGTGAGTGAGTGTGCGAGTGTTTGTGTGAGTGAATGTATGAGTGAGTGTGTGGGGGGTTGTTTTTTTTAGCTTAAGGTTAGCTATTAGTAAGCTTTATTATGGCGGGAACAAGTTGCCTTTCGACGAGAAGGTGATGATATCCTCTTTGTACTAGATCAACACGCTTCGCATTCTCTGTTCCTACTTCCTGAGTATGTTGATAATCAGAAGATTACAAATTAAACCAGATTAGCTCACAATTACTACTGTTTGATGACAGAATGTCCTCTAGCTAAACCTTAACAATGACATACATCACGTTCTCGTAAATCTGATTACGATATCTGTCACGTTTCTTGTCATAGAAAATAATGTGTAATCATTTCAGGTTAACTACAGCCACATTACGGGATTCCCGCATCGTTCAAATAAGAAAGATTAACCTCTATAAAGTGCAGAGTAGGATCATTTCACGCTCATTTTAGTGCATGGTTGTGGTTTATGGTGTTTGCCTTCACTTTCAACAATATTTCAGTTATATCGTGGCGGTTTTTAGGGTATGTATGAGTTATGCTCATGATTGAATATCCTATTGTGACTATGAAATGTAGCACAGCAATAAAGGCTCTGCTTCTTTACTTCTTAGTATAACTGTATGTAAGGTAGAGAAGTCATCAATATCGGCTGAATCAAAATGACCACCAGTAGCAAGATTATTCTCAACTTCACAACCTATATTTAGTATCCATATATAATTACACCACATACTGTATTTCAACACATATCACATTGCTTGATAATATTTTTGGCTTTAGTTAAAAAAAATAGAAGCTTAAGCTATGGAACATTATCTGATTGCCCCTTTGGTATCTTCAAACTCTTCTTACTAAAAGCTAATATGAAGAGAAATTTGTTAGAAAGTTGTATTTTTGGGGCGACATTGAATAGTTGGAATCTGATTGCACACTTATGTAACATTTAACGATTAAGAATCCCAATTTGAATTTCGTTTCTAAAAGAAAAAACTGAATGATCTTAGCTTTCAACGTGCTCTTTTAAAATACCATGACATTTGGATCAGAAAGTTGTTGAGTTTATCAGTTGGAACAAATAAGAATTATAGCAGTTTGCTTAACGTTTTTTTCTTAGTGCAAATGTGTTTGCTTATTTTATTTTATATATCTTTTCATATCCATAATGTATTTGTTCAGCTTCGATCAATTAGTGAGCACATTACTTTGCTTTCTAGAGAACAATAAAACAAGTCGATTTGTAATATTTGTAATTGGTCTAGACAAAAAAGTTTACTTTCCTTTTTAGATGAATGCGCTCTTAGTAATGACATTTTGCTTTATTAACTATACATTTGGTATCTTTACATGAGCATATACATTAGATAAGAATGACGACCTGGATCTTGACCTGATTCCATAGATATTCACATATAATGATAAGAATTGATCTGGTCTTTGAACGTTTGAATAACAAGTAAATTTTTAGTCAGAATTGATCTAATACGGTATTATAACCCATCGACTTGAATACAAATTAGCGATAATACTGTATTTAATTGTAAATGGAAGAAAGACTGTAATGGACGATGATATATACGAAACACTCCACTGTTTGACACCAAAACCTCCAATACAGAAATAACATGCATGCAAAAATGTATGGTGAAACATATTGAACAATTAATAGGAATATGTCATGTCATATATACATCATTGATACAGGTATCATAGACAGATGTATAGTGACTTAATAAATGTGTTTTCTTCTTCTTGCAATTCAATTTCTTTAGATGACAAAACCATTCATTTGATTCTCTACGTAAACAAAAGTATTTAGGAAAGGTTCGCATTATATATTATTATAACTATTTGTCAATCCCTTCTAGAAACAAAACAAAACAAAGGAAGATAAAGAATAGTTCTATCATATAAGACTGCTACGTTTTCAATCGTTTTTAACTTGATTTTACCCTTTTTTTATTTGGGAAAAATGTTAACTTTCTCCAATCAAAAAAGAAAAATCATAGAAAAAGCTTTACAGGAGTAAGCGATTGGAAAGGTACATAGTTTTATATAAAGAACTGACAAACCACGGTACATCTATTAATATAAAACTGGATATAGGGTATCTATAAATGAAGGGTTTACGAGAACAAGAAACACACAGATAAGACTTGATTGATGCAAACTCAGGTAAGTGGAAATATTGAAGGTATTTGATTATCAAGGTAAATAGGTTAATAGATTATGAACTCACCTTCGTCAACCTGAAGTAATAAGAAAATAATAAACAACAATAATAATAATAATACATACATACATACATACATACATACATACGTAAGTGAACAATGTAAACGAATTTACAACGGACATTTAATTATTGTTTGTTTGCTTTTTTGATGGTGTTTAACGCCACTTTCAACAATATTTCAGTTATATCGTGGCGGCGGTCAGTTTTATTGGTGGAGGAAACCGGCAGACCCGGAGAATACCACCGACCTGTCGCAAGTAACTGACAAACTTTATCACATAATGTTGTACACCTCGCCCTGGTCGAGAAACATCAGTGATAATAGGCACTGATGGCATAGGTAGTTGTAAATCCAACTACAATACGATCACGGCCACGACGGCCCGACATTGAATTACTAAAACATACTTATAATACAATTGCAAAAGTTCAGATCTAAATACTGAGTGAAAACTAAGAAGAGTTTGAAGATACCAAAGAGGTCATCAGAAGCCGTAAATCGAAGAAGGACACAATACAATGGCCAAAAGGACAAACAACGATCTACAAAACATATGCAGAAAACTAAAGATCGAGCGAGACAAACGCACTAGAACCCAGGGGGAACTCATGTGCTCCTGGAGGGTAAACAATTCCTGCTAAATTAGATATAATTAATAATCTAAGGTTCTCGGTAACCTTAGCTGGTGTTGGTTAATCTGTTTATGCCCTTTGGTTTAATTGATACCAAAGACTTTTAAATTATTTAGCTTGCTAATCTTTTGATTGTGAGCATATCTGATGAAGGTTATTCCAGAAACGTGTCGTGTGCACTAACTTTGATGTCTACGTTTTTATTAGACATAAAAATGAAATTGTTTATACAGTGGAATAGTTTTGTTTTAAATGCTGTATGAAAAGAGACCATATACCCTTAATCAGGTGAATTATTTATGAGTGTGGTACGACATAGCAACATATTTTGAACATGAAATCAACAGGCAAATATATGGATGTAAGTATACTTAAAATAATATCTTTTTTGCTTAGGGTAAAAGCAAGAACATAAAGTAAAGTTTAACACACTAAAACATAGTAGTTTGTCACTCTCAATGCTAAAACTTCATAATATGAGAATATACTTTACGAATCCCAGAGCGTACAAAGCACCCTGTAAATATGAACGAAATTATGAAAAAAATTAGTGTTTAATGGATTAAAATATGTTACTCACAGAAACTGGCAGAGCAAACACCAGGGAAACACAAAGAGATAGAGCTACAAACAAGTGCATCTTGTCTACTCCACTAGAGAAAATATCTGAAGGAATTGTGCACGATTTTATGTCTATGATAGGATGACATCACGATAAGACATGATTGTAATGATAGCATGACGAACGTCCTCATTGTCCTAATTTAAATGTCTTGTATAACCAAATCTATACTCTAACTTTCTCATAATGTATTTTCACATATTGAGAATTATCCCGTCACGTGTTGTGTCTGTGATTATATTTTCACGAGTTTATTTCTTGTTGTTATTTCTATGTTTACAAGTTTGATGTTGAACAGATGAGGGGTTTCGTGTCGGTGTAGTTAGGTGTATGGTTGAGCATTACTGTAGTAACTTTTTGTTTTCTAAACAACAGCTAACAGTCTTCTGAGACTGATGATAGCGCTGCTTTGTATAATTTGGAAAAGGGACACATGTTGATGTGTATGTACGTATGGTAGTTTCAGCATGAGTGATGTTTCGGCTATATCATGGTGCAAGCATGTTACATTTCGATGAGATGGTATTCACTTTGTACTAGATTAACACATTTAGCTAGATTTCTTTAATATAAACAACAGTCTACGGCTAGACAAGTCACTCCATTATCCTTATTACTAACCAACCAGTGTTTGTTCTATTCCGTGCAGAGAAGCAACAAATACTAATTTGATAGTCTTCGCTTTGACCCGACTGTGCTTGAACCCACGATCTGCCGCACTCGAAGCGAGTATGTCACCAGTTTCGCCACCGATGCGGTTGAGTGGTCGTTTTCCACCGATGTGGTACCTGAGTGAAGATAATACTGATAAATATGAGTTTTTCCGATTAGCATAATTGAATTTACATAAGAAATCTATGTTTTCAATTCCAATAAGTATGCATCTTCCGTATAGATCATAAACCCTTTCACATTGGACATGTAATTGCACATATATTTTAAGCCATATGTTATTCACTTTATTGCAGTCACAGAAGAGGTGGAGAATGGTATCCTTTGTCTCTTCGCAGAAAACATACAATTATGTTTCAACTAGCCTAGAATTATATAAAATGTATTTGTAGGTATGGTTCTGAGGAGAGGTCTGTACTAAAAACATTTTCAATGTATTATCAAGAGTACAGTCATTTGATAAAGTGTAAGCAAATTCCCAATTTACTAGACGCAGGACCTGCTTACCCTTTGTGAGCACCTCAGTTAATCCACGGTTTTTTAGTGGGGGTCCGTGTTGCTCAACTTTTCAGGGCTTTTTGTGTTGTCCTATTATGTTTCTTTACGTTCTGTATTCCGTGTTACAATTTCCGCATAAAAACGATGTTCGGTTCGTTTTTGCATCTGACAGTTGTTTGTAGGTGGGACCATGTCTTATTTACGCTATTTGCTTACTGTCTTGGCACCGGTGTTCGCGCATCCGGTGAGTTCGCGCATAGGTATTGTACATGTCAAAATTGCAAAATCATTGGAAAAGTTAAGATGGATACTACTGGTAGGTGAGGATTAACTCTAATTATATTAAAAGATATCAAATGTTTTCAAATTTGAGCTTATTTTGAAGGAATAGGTATAAACTTCAATTTCGAAAACTTTCAAAATAAAATCTTTTCTTTATTCATTTTAAGAACCATCCAAAGTATGCATGCGCGATATCACCGGACGTTGCAACATTTGTCAAAAATTGAGGGTTGGTTTGTTTACACTTCATTTTCACTGAAATGTTAAAAATTGTAGCGGGATCCGGATAAAGACCATAAAGATAATACTTCAATGTATTTGAGGATGATTTAAATTAATTCAATAAAATGTTGGTAAGCTGTCAAATTAACCACTGAACCCTTAGGTGGACAAACACACCGGACGGCTCTGTACGTATATTAATGTTCAACACACTGTGTTTTGTTTTTGCTTTGATTTCCTTCGTGTTGTGTACACTATGTTGCCAGTTTCTCTGGATTGTCCATTTTTATTCCCCTTCGGTATTCTCTAACGTTTACTCAACAGATTTTTCTATTTATTTTGAGAATGTATTGGTCTTGTTGTTTTACACAGCTTGATATGTTTCAGATTTAAAAAAATATCTATGGTTGAGTCACACACAGTCAAAAGCCTTGCACTATTTTGAATGAGCCGCTTCCATAATCTCTGAAGGTAGCCGAAAAAACTATTGTAGAACAGGCATCCATTTGTAATTAGATATTTAAATACAATCTCATCCACAGACATTAGTCCATTACCATTTGTTTTAATCATATCATTTACGAAAAAAATCCTGTTTCTTGCCATTTCTCATTTAACACAACTTTTCCATTTATGGTTGGATGTAACCAAATTGTTTGTTGGCAGAGAACATGGATGGCTACAGACACTTCCTCATCCTCTAATAGTGTTGTCCAATTTAGGAAAATATCCCTCTAAAATGGGATACAATTCAGGTTTTTTTCAATCCCGACCCTTTTTAGATCACCACCAAATTTGACAATTTAATTTAAAAAGAGTTGTTTCCATTGAAAGTAGCCATAGTAATAGTTTATGAATCCAATATATTTTCAGTGCATGGCAATAGCTTTCCATGTGTGGTAATTTCAATTCCCCTTCTACATAGTTAGTCATGATAATCTTTCTTTTCTCTTTGTTTCTTTTATTGTTCCAAAGGAATTGAAAGAAAATATTTTTAATGTCTATTAAAGTTTCTTTTGGGGGAATTGGTAAAAGAGACAAAAGAAGCAGAAGAGTTTGAAGACACCACAAACGATAATCGGGGGAGAACAAGTTCTATTCACTGTAATTTTCCCAACATATGACAAATCTCTGTGGATCTATGACTTCAATACAGATTTAAATTTTGTATGGAAATTGTGATTATTCTTATTTGTAGATCCAAGGTCAAATTCAATACCCACGATTTTAGTTAATTCGGTGTTGAATTTGATTAATGCAAATTGCAGAAATGAAAGTTTTTCTTTGATAACCGGATTTTCTCTTTCTTGAGGAAAGTATCTTGAAATGTAATGTGGCAAGCTTTATTGAAACAGCTTGAAAATGATAGTAGTTGTGCTCTGAGAAGGAGATTAAGTCTTTGTTCATCAACGAGCACTTTCATCTCTGTGTAATACATCATCAGAATGTTGTCTTCAGAGTGAGTGAGTGAGTGAGTGAGTGAGTGAGTGAGTGAGTGAGTGAGTGAGTGCGTGCGTGCGTGCGTGCGTGCGTGCGTGAGTGAGTGAGTCCTCTTTTTACGCCAAATGAGCAAATTTTCAGCTATTTCATGGCGAGAACAAGTTACATTTTGATGACATGATAATGCTGATAACCGTTTTGCACAACACACCTAGTTGGATTGTTATTGAGCTATATCATGGAAACAACAGTCCGCAGGTAGACATGTCGCTCTACTAGGACACTTTATTTTGATTCCGAGGCAACCAGTCTTTGCTCGTATTCCTTAAAACTGTGTGCTTAGAGAAGAAGCCACAAATACCAACTTAGTAGCCTGTTGGATTGAGACGAACGCAGCTTGAATCCACTATCTATTGTACTTAAGGGGAGCACGCTATCCATTACACATGGATGTAGGCCAGTTGGTCGTGGAGGAAGACATTATTGTAAAACAAAAGTTTCGTATCGTGAAATCTGCTCGGCCATGCAATAAAGTCGGTCATTTGTTTTGATTTACAATTCTCGCGCAGCACGAGACCGATGACGTCATTCTGTATATTCATAGCGTATATAAACACAGAGGGAATTCTTTGAAACTTCAAAATTACAAGATGAGATTAAAATAGATAAGATTGAATTGAATAAATTTCATGCAAGAAAAAAAGATCCTTTTTACTAATGTCTTTTTTTCCTGATCATTATGCTTGTTAAATATGTTTTAAGCGATGGTGCTTCCCAAGTATTTTTACCTTTCCGGTTTGCTGCTGTAATCGTCATCACAGATCATGACCTTTTCTGGAATGTAGGCCAAGCAAATTGTATTTTAAAAACTTTGAAAATATGATATTCAGATTCCACCATTTTCTAGAAAATGGCTGATTTTACCGGGAAAATACATACAAGTGCTCTCCATTAGTCACAAAATGGCAGATTATTTTGCATTTCCACTGCTGCTTTAATAATAAATATACCCCTTACTTCTTGGTGTAATGAAATGATATTCACAGAGAAGATAGAAAAAGAATTCATTTAACAGAAATAATCAAAATTTATAGCATAATTTGAAGCAGACAGATAGAGATTATCGGGGGGGGGGGGGGGGGGGGGTGAGGGCTGTCATTATTACAAATAGCATCAACAAAACTGTATTGTTACCATTCTGTGATAATTAATGTGATAGAGATAAACAGAAATCAGTCATTAATTGTTTTACAAAAATATGGTAGTATGTAGTCAGTCTAATATATTGCATTGACAAAAACAAAAACACCAAATTCACTGGATTAAATATTTTATTATATGGGTAAGCAAGTTCAATTGTTTGTATCAAATAATTAATTTTTCTCAATTTCAAACTATTTAAAAAAAAAATCTTTTGGAATTCTTCAAACAAAACAATTACAGAGAAAAAGCTAAAATACTGTACTTTCTTAATCTGTCTTACTTTTTAAGTTTGGTTGACCTATGATAAAATCATGTGATTCATTTACTACTGACCGGCCTTATGTCACGTTATACAACGCCATTTACAAAAAGGGTAGTAAACAAATATGGGTCAGTGTGTCATTGTTATTGATCTTTTTTCTATGGAACTTTACACATGTGAGCAAGAATAGATGAGGAACATAATTATAAAGAATAATAGAATCTAACACCTGTCATCGGTGTTTGATTATTTTTCTTACACAGACATCCCCCCAATTTTTTTGCGGTGAAATTCTGTTAGGATGTGTGTTATTCGGTCACATATCATGAAATGAATATATTTGGCAATGAACAAGCACGTCACCTTTTAATAGAACAATTTGACTAGGTAAATCCATATAATCATATTCTTATCGCAATTTCCCTGACCTACATTTGACTTGTATTTATTTATATGTACTGTGTAGTGTGTATATTCGAAGACGACCGCATCACAACCATCAATGAAATAATACGCAATGTGAAAGAAACACCAAATCACGAACGCTTCAAATTGTAATAATATTTAAAATTCGACTTTCATATCACAATAAATATAACAATAAGGGTAATAACAAAATTACCGAACTCCGAGCAATCTTACAAAGGGAAAGTCAAAACTTATAAGTATATAAACAGACAAAATAAAGAAAACGTTTGTTTTTAAACGAACAAATCAACACAAATACTGTTATTAGAAATGTATGCAGGAAATCGATAAGTGTCAGTTATCATGAAAATCATACGCAAACACGTTGCAAACAAATGACACAACATTAAGAGTTTTAAAAGATAGATTAGACTTTGGCTACCGTTATATTTTGTAAAGCACATTTTATTTTAATCACATATACAAACAATATTAACAAAGGATCACAAGCAGAGTTATGGCGACGATTACTTTTGGCGGGTAACAGGGCGTGTAGCTTGTCTTACACCCCCATGTGTAAGACATATAGAATCTAACACCGGCAAAAGTGCAAGATAGGGAAATCTCCGACACCCGAGGGTAAGATTTCAATCGTTCGCTGACGAGGCTCGCTGAGTGAGCGAACGATTGAAATCTTACCCGAGGGTGTCGGAGATTTCCCTATCTTGCACTTTTTGCCGGTGTTTGATTTTATTTCTCACTTGTATCAGTAGTTGTGTATTGCTTGACAGCTATGTACTTTTAGCAGACGATCATGTAAACAATGTGAGTTATATCCCCTTCATGTCAATACAAAAAAGTAGTTCCGTATTTTTGTGTATTGCGTGAAGGTTATTATGTAATACTATGACTGATTTATAGGATTTGCATGTTTATAAAAGATTGAAAACTTATATACAGTGAATTGTTTATTTTAAAAAGGAAAGGCATGGAGAATTGGGGGGGGGCGCAGTTGACACAAACAGTACAGCATGCATTTGCCTGTATAACGCACGTGATTTTTTGTCTTGCACTAGTGCAAGATAAGAAAATCTCACAGCGCTAAGAATAGGAACTGGTCTGTCTCAAAAGTAAGAAAGAAAAATCTTTTCCCGTGAAAATTGAGAACTACTTTATCCTATGTGTAAGAAAAAATGTTTACTTTTCAAACATGAAAAAAATAATCAAACATTGTCCAATGACTGGCCGACTTATTGTCACACGGGGATATATATTGTACATGTATAATTCTCTGTAATGAGTAGAATTCACGACTTAGAAAAATTGTATGGAATTTTAATTTTAGATAGATCTATATATTCTTCTGTTCCAGATCTTAATAATTTTGCAATGTTCATATACAATTCTAAATCAAATTGTTACACACTGTTCTTATACTTTTACTATTACTCTATCCTTATAAAATCCTGGTGGTCTTAAATGAATAAATCAAAGATTCCACCGTTTTCATTCCACCTTTCTGATCTTTTTTTTATAACAACACTTTTTATTTCGTCTTATAGACAATAAACTAATGAACAAATAACACTGAGCAATAAATTACGCATACTAAAAACGTTGCGATATAAGGAAGTAATTCATAACTAGTACAAAGTATTACTACATACAGTCAAACCTGTCTTATGCAACCCTCCAAGGGAACAGTGAAATATGGTCACATAAGACAGGAGGTCGCTTAACACAGGTTTAATTGATATGAAATGCACTGTGAAGGGAAATAAAATTAAGGTCACATAATATACAATTATAGTCTTTTGTTGAGGTCAATACGAGTTTTTATGGACCTTAAAAACGATATTCACCGAAGCCTGAGGTGAATACTGATTTCTAAGGTCCATAAAAACTCGTATTGACCGATGCAAAAGACTGTAATTGTTTTATTACATTAAGATGAAAAGTGAAAGTGAAACCAAGTCAATATGAAATTAATCACTTCATTATGATGTCATACATAGTTTAATGGAAAACGAAAGTGAAACCAAGTCAATACGAGTTTTAATCAAACAATATAAAATTTTACGGAATGTCAGGTAGCAGCATGATAGCCAATACAATTGTTTAAATAAAATCATTATGTAATAATACAAGTTATTGCTTAATATAGGTGGTCACTAAAGCAGGTTTTACTGTACTTTGATATCATTAAGTCCTATTTAGTCCTATCTGGTCCTGCCATCGTCCTATCTAGCCCTGTCAAGTCCTATCTACTCCTGTCAAGTCCTATCTACTCCTGTCAAGTCCTATCTGGTCCTGCCATCGTCCTATCTACTCCTGTCAAGTCCTATCTACTCCTGTCAAGTTCTAGCTGGTCCTGCCATCGTCCTATCTACTCCTGTCAAGTCCTATCTAGTCCTGCCATCGTCCTATATAGTCCTGTCAAGTCCTATCTACTCCTATCAAGTCCTATCTGGTCCTGCCATCGTCCTATCTACTCCTGTCAAGTCCTATCTACTCCTGTCAAGTCCTATCTGGTCCTGCCATCGTCCTATCTACTCCTGTCAAGTCCTATCTACTCCTGTCAAGTCCTATCTACTCCTGTCAAGTCTTATCTACTCCTGTCAAGTCCTATCTGGTCCTGCCATCGTCCTATCTAGTCCTGTCAAGTCCTATCTACTCCTGTCAAGTCCTATCTAGTCCTGTCAAGTCTTATCTACTCCTGTCAAGTCCTATCTGGTCCTGCCATCGTCCTATCTAGTCCTGTCAAGTCCTATCTACTCCTGTCAAGTCCTATCTGGTCCTGCCATCGTCCTATCTACTCCTGTCAAGTCTTATCTACTCCTGTCAAGTCCTATCTGGTCCTGCCATCGTCCTATCTACTCCTGTCAAGTCCTATCTGGTCCTGTCAAGTCCTATCTAGTCCTGTCAAGTCTTATCTACTCCTGTCAAGTCCTATCTGGTCCTGCCATCGTCCTATCTAGTCCTGTCAAGTCCTATCTACTCCTGTCAAGTCCTATCTGGTCCTACCATCGTCATATCTACTCCTGTCAAGTTCTATCTGGTCCTGCCATCGTCCTATCTAGTCCTGTCAAGTCCTATCTACTCCTGTCAAGTCCTATCTGGTCCTGCCATCGTCCTATCTAGTCCTGTCAAGTCCTATCTACTCCTGTCAAGTCCTGTCTAGTCCTGCCATGATCATATCTAGTCCTGTCAAGTCATATCTAGTCCTGTCATGGTCATATCTAGTCCTGCCATAATCCTATCTAGTCCTGTCAAGTTCTATCAAATCCTGTCATGGTCCTATTTTTCCAATTACACAAAAGTAATTTTATTTTTACTCTCAAAATTTCCTAGAATAATACATTCAAACGTATCTAACACATTAAGTAAAATTTGTTGTTAAACAACATTATTAAGAAAAAACTGCTGGAACGTGATAATCTGGGTCATGAGTCACTAATCGGGCGGCTGTATCGAGAAACAGATACGGTGTTGAAAAAACTGTTGATACTCATAAAATATTGATAAATGCAATAAAATGTTATGTTTGTCTTCAAGAAATATGATAGACAAAACCAAGTGTGAAGTTTTATGACGAAATATCTCCGATTTCTATGTAAATTTACGAGTTGAAGTGGGTAAAACACCCACAGGTAAATTTAGCGATGTAATTTTATCTTGGACAAGAAAAATGAGCGTCCTGATTGGATGATCGATGACTCCGCATGGTATAAAGATGCATGTAAAAGAAATCTATGTTATATTTATTCATTTGTTAGATTCTGGAATATTGTTGATCATTGGACAAGGAAAAAGGGAAAAAGACGGGGGGGGGGGGTGAATTTTATTTGTGAATTTTACAGTTAAATAAATGTTATGTATCGACAGTTTAAAGAGAAAAATAAAAATTTGTTGCGACTAAAGCTTAAATCAGCATTAAAAATTGAACAAATATCAGTGGTTTTGTAAATGAGATTTATTTTAAATAGAAAATCTGAATTTATTATTTATTAGTTTATTATTAATGATACAATTCTATATCCCTTGGGAGGGGGAGGGGGACTATGATGAAAATGTGCTTCCCATAACAAATAACATTTTGAACACAGCACATCTGCATCTCTGCTTGTAATCCGCTTGACTTGACATTCTGGAAAGATGGAAGTTGATGATAATTGTGTGGTTTAATAAAACATGAAAACAACTTCAATCAATCAATTAATCAATCAATAAAACAATCAATCAATCAATCAAAAGGTATTGAAAAAAAAACAATATCATCCAAAGTTTATTTCCACCAACAAAGATCTAAATTTAAAATGTTATGCTCCTATGAGTGACATTGAAAACAATAACTCTAAGTAAAGTAAAGGTTAGTTAGAGTAAATACTGACTGTATTTCAAAATGTTATTCCTACTGTTAAGCAATGTCTTCAGAGTTTCAAAGCAAAGCTACTTTCAACAATATTTCAGTTATATTATTGAGGTCAGTTTTATTGGTTGGGGAAAGTGGAGTATACAGAGAATACGACTGACTGGTGCAGGTGGCTTAGAAACTTTATCATATAAATTTGCATCGAGCATATCTCGCAATGGGTTGGGTTATGGGAGGGGTTGCAATGGAACTCGCCACTTGAGCGGATAAGAAATGATTGCATATGTTGATGTAAGTCCAACTGCTATACGATCACGGCTAACAACACATCCCTTCTTTCGGCAACACCACATACCACAGGGTCAGGGCTTCCAAGAGAAATTTTGCAAGGCGGAACAAAACTACTTTGGGGCCCCGTGGACAGGCTGAGACTTCTCTCAAAATTGAGGATTTGAGGACCAATAAAGCCAATAGTAATGGCCTTCCTGGTTACAATGTAAATGTGAGTGATGATAAACGACTAAAATGCAGAAGTCTAAGTGAATTTTACATAATTATTTTTCGAAATAAACACAAATAGTTGGAAATACCAAAAAAAAAAGACAAAAATCAAAATAAAACGTCTATGGCGAAGGTGTTGGGGCCCTTCAGAGATTCACGGGCCCTTATTGGGTCTCCGGGCCCCGGACCGATGTACCGGCTGAACTCCCCTCTCATATGCCCTGCACAGGGTACGGTAACAATTATAGTACGAAATGACCCAGACCATATCTATAGTATTGTTATAACAACATATTAAGAATAAACTGGTAGAACGTGCTAAAGTGTGTCACGGGTCACTGTGAGTAACATGTGTAGTCACGTGACTTGTCTCATTGGTAATCGGGAAACAGATACGGTGTTGAAAAAACTGTTGATACTCATAAAATATTGATAGATGCAATAACATTTTATGTTTGTCTGCAAGAAATATGATAGACAAAACCATGTGTGAAGATTTATGACGAAATATCTCCGATTTCTATGTAAATTTACGAGTTGAATTGGGGAAACACCCACAGGTAATTTTAGCGATGTATTTTAACTTGGACAAGAATAATGAGCGTCCTGATTTGATGACCGATTTAAAACACACTGACTCCGCCTGGTTTAGCAAGGTTACTCAGGTCAATAGTTTATAAATATATCTGTATCGAGAAACAGATACGGTGTTGAAAAAAACTGTTGATACTCATAAGATATTGATAAATGCAATAACATGTTATGTTTGTCTTCAAGAAATATGAGAGACAAAACCATATGTGAAGTTTTATGACGAAATATCTCCGATTTCTATGTACATTTACGAGTTGAATTGGGGAAACACCCACAGGTAATTTTAGCGATGTATTTTTTTATCTTGGACAAGAATAATGAGCGTCCTGATTGGATGACCGATTTAAAACACACTGACTCCGCATGGTTTAGCAAAGTTACTCAGGTCAATAGTTTATAAATTGTATATCCCTTGGGAGGGGGGCTATGATGAAAATTTGAAGAAAAAAAACACAGGACCGGACTTTAAGCAAAAATAAAAATCCAGGATTAGGTTTTAATTAAAAAAATCCAGTACCCCTATGTCTATGAATGTTTTTTTAAGTTAATAATATAAAATATTGACATCCACACTTGCCTTTTGGACAGCACTTTTCTGTGTCCACACTTGTAGTATAATATATATATATATATATTCATAGATGTGGGTCATTTCGTGCGATGATTGTCATGACCCAAATACCTAGATATATTCTCATATCTTTTTTCTGTATTTCGAAATAATCCCGTGATAGTATCTTGAAATGTGCATCATTCTTTTGTACAAGGGTCAGTAATAACAATCATCGCATGAAATTACCCTAATCCGCGGCTAACAATCGTCGAACGAAATGACCCAAGTCCCTATACACACTCTTACCACAGTGTATGCATGTGTCCCTATTAGCAGCCGGTTTATGATTTCTTCTTGACTTTGCCAGATAAAGATTGCAAACGAATGGACCGGATAATTATTCAATAACAACTAACTGAATTCTTTTTTTTATCGAATGTGTTGCCACCAATTGTCAGAATCGTCGTACAGTCGTGTCCTCGGTGTAGCAATTATGTACCTTGTAACATTGGACCCGTTGTATACTTGCCACGACTTAAACTACATAACATATTACTCCATGATATTGTAGGTATGTAACACTGGTAAATCTAATAGACAGTTTACAACATTCTTGATATATTTATTTACTTGGAAATTCAAAAGTTATAATGGCGATTATATCCATTTTGTCGAATTATCTAAATGACAATAAACTTTCATTGTCTATATTTTTGAATTACGTCAACACAATTTGTTTTATTTTATCCTCCCAAACATATATTAACAAAAAACGCAAAAGAGAGCAAACATTTTGGTGGAATTATTAACTAAGTTTTCTCTTCATAAACAAAAACAACCACAGCAGAATATATTTCTCTAACACGACCACTCAACCATATCTCGGTGGTGTAATGGTTGCCGTTCTCGCCTCGAGTATGACTGACCGTGAGTACGAGCTCGGTCCAGTTAAAAAGATGACTATGGAATTAGTATTTGTTGCTTCTCCACAAGGAGTGAAATCAATCACTGGTTGGCTCGTAATTATGATAATAGGGTTAATGTCTCCGCAAGGATTGTTGTTTCTATATAAAACAAAAACCTAGCTTAGCATGTAAGTCTAGTACAAAACAGATATTATCATCAACTGATCGAAATGTAACTTGCTCTCTCCATGGCATAGCTGCAAATTAACCCACGTCGCTTTAAGCAACCATTGCCAACTCTGAAACGAATATCAACACATGCATATCGATATTAAATGTGCCTGATTTTCAAAATGATACAAAGCAGCCTTGTTATCTGTTTCAGATGACTTTAGCTATAGTTTGGAAAACAAAGAGTTAACACAATAATGATCAACAATATACACAACTACCCCAACACGAATCCACTCATCTGTCCAACATCAAACTCTTAACCATAGAACAACCACAAGTAAATCGGTGAAAATCTAATTACAGACACAACACGTGAAATTTGTGAACCCGTATATCCTATTTTGGGGACAATATGTGAAAATACATTATGAGAGGGTCATACTATCATTATAAACATGTCTTATCTTAAAAATCATCCTATAAAAACTCAAAATCGTGCCGAATTCCTTCAGATATTTTCTCTAGTGGAGTAGACAAGATGCACTTGTTTCTAGCTCTATCTCTTTGTGTTTCGCTGGAGATTGCTGTACCAGTGCCATCTAAAACAGAGTCTAGGTACGACCATGAACAAGTTGTATTCTTAATGAAGACTACTTATCAGAATATTTTAATATAAATAGAGGTTTACGCCAAATAAATCCTGTCGTTTTATTTTAAATGTGGAAATATAAAGTGCAACACTTAAAATGACTCATGGATTAAATTCAATGACCTTGAATAGTTAGCAAGTCAGTATGCTAATGGTAAAATGCTTACATTAGAGGATGATCCAGTGTATTTGAAAAGATGTCTATAAATATTTGATTCATTTGGAGATTTTGTGGTGTAAAAGCCAACTTGGACAAAACACAAGATGAATGGCTTCTGTGTGTGGTTGTGGCATTGAATACTTACCTCGTCGTCATTTACTTTGAAATAATTCCAAAATAACTGGAATCTTGGATATTGTATTTGACACTGGTTCTCCAAATTAGTACCAAATATAATAACAATTTCTATACAAAGTTTTCAAAAAATCAAATCCGTATTGAATTCTCATGGATCACCAGAGATTTGTCATATGTTGGGAACAATTACAGTGTACCCCCGATTACCGGTTTAGTGTCTTCAAATTCTTCTTCTTTCTCTTTTACCAATTCCCCCAAAATGAACATTAATAGACATTCAAAATATTTTCTTTCAATTTCTTTGGAACAATAAATGAGACAAAGACAAAAGAAAGATTATCATGACTAATAATGAAAAAGGGGAGTTGAAATTACCACATATTGAAAGCTATTGCTGTGCACTGTAAAAAATATATTGGATTCATAAACTATTGCTATGACCATTTTCAATGGAAACTCTTTATAAATAAATTTAAGAAAAAACGATCGGAATTGAAAACAAATTTCAATTTTATCCATTGTAGAGGGATGTTTTCCTAACTAGAACAAAAATATTAGAGGATGAGGAAGTGACTGATGCCTTCCATGTCCTCTGCCAACAAACCATTTAGTTAAATCCAACCATATCAATAAATGGAAAAGTTGTGTTAAGTGAGGAATGTCAAGAACGGGGATTTGTTTTCATAAATGATATAATGAATACAAATGGTAATGGACTAATGTCTGTGGATGAGCTTGACTTGAAATATCTAATTGCAAATACATGCATGTTCTACAATAGTTTTTTCGGCTACCTTCGGAGATTATGGAAACGGCTCATTCAAAATAGTGCAAGGCTTTTGTCTTTGACTGGCTCAAACATAGAATATTTTTTAATTAGAAATTATATCAAGCTGTGTAAAACCTCAAGACCAATATTTTCTCAAAATAAACGTGAAAATATTTTCAATAAACGTTAGAGAATACCGATTGGGCAATTAAAAATGGAAAAAAAAACAAAGCAAAAACACAACACAATGTTTGTTGGACACCACTCTACACAAACAAATACAGACAACGTAAATAAGACATGATCCATCCTATCAACAACTGTAGGCAATGACGAACCGAGCATCGCTATTATGCGGAAATCGCAACACGGAATGCAGAACGTAACGACACATAATAGGACAACACAAAAAACTATATAGATGAGCAACTCGGATCCCAACCAAAAAACCGGAGGTGAGTTCAGGTGCTCACGATGTGTAAATAGTTCATGCTTCTAGTAAATTTGGAATTTGCTTACACTTTATCAAATGACTGTACTCTTGATAATACATTGGAAATGTTTTTAGTACAGACTTCTCCTCATAACCATACCTACAAATACATTTTTATATAATTGTAGGCTAGTTGAAACTGAATTGTGTGCTTTTTGCGAAGAGACTAGGGAGACCATTCCGCACCTCTTCTGTGATTGCAATAAAGTTAATAGCATATGGCCTACAATATATGGGCAATTAAATGTCAAATGTGGAAAGGTTTCTGATCTATACGGAAGATGCATACTTCTTGGAATTAAAAACATAGATCTCTTATATAAATAAAATTTTGCTAATCGACAAATATCATATTTATTCCTGTAAATTAAAACAAAAGTAGTACCTTCTTTCTCATGAGTATTATCTTCGCTCAGGTACAAATATAAATTAGAAATGTATTCTCATCAATGCAGACAGAGAGGTCTAGGTTGATAGCGTGAAATATTACTTTTCCTGGGTGAGGACTATGCAACGACATTGAGATTGAGGGTAAATGTTGGTGTGTTATATTCTATATATATTTTGGGAGGTGTTTGTTTGTACTTGTTGTTTTTTGCTTTGGGTTGTATTTTGTTTTTTGTTGTTGTTTTTCTTTTTCTTTTATTTCTTTGTTTTGTTGTGTTGTGTTTTTTATTGTTTTTTTGTTTGTTTTTTGTTGGTTTGTTCGTTTGTTTGTGTGGTTCATCGTGTTTTTATTTTGCTTGGTTTAACATGTTTTATTGTTTTATTTTGTTTGGGTTTTTTTTTGCTTCGTTGTTTTTTGTTTTTGTTTTGTTTTTTTGTGTGGTTTTTTTTGTTTGGTTCATCATATTTTCTCGTCCTGTGTACCATATGTTTCCAGTTTCTCTGGATTGTCCATGTTCGATTGCCCTTTCTGTATTATTATTTAACCTACATTGTTGATGAATCGCAAAGTTAAAAAAAAATACAGAAAACCGTTTGCAGAATCAAGCAATGTACTTGTATATTTATTATGCAGGCATAAACATGTTGAATGTAATTTGTAAAATTTAGCAACCATGAAAAGTAAAATTACATCAACAAAATATATGTCCATATTTCTTAGCCATGAGCACATCGTCCTGGTGTAACAGATACATCGTCTATAGCCATGTCGCTGTGATAAGAGGGTCCAACACGACCTTCGATTTGGAACTGAAATAGACAATATTATAGATTACAAAATTGTCATAAATCTCTCAATGTATTACCATAGTTACAACACAAATGACAAAGTGTATTTTGGTAGCATTTTACTGCAACAATTATTTTAATTGGTATATGTAGGATATATCCCAGTTTATCTGGTGCTTTCCTTATTCATGACCTATCCCCGGATTTTTTAAAAGTGTAATAATAGAATAGGCATACCTTGTTCGTCATGAAAGGGAGTCATCTTGCGAGTGTGGTAAGGGTAATGATCTTACTGACAATCAACGAATATATTCTCTGTAACAACGATTCCGCGAAATCATTCTATCCCGAGTAGACTTGGGAAATATCATATGTATGCGCAAGGTATTAACAAAACAAGTGGAATCACTGCAACGATACAGAATACAAACATGGACGTAGTTGATACGTCAGATGTACAACACTTACACACTTAAACGTTAGAGAAATCCGAAGGGGCAATCAAGAATGGACATTCCAGAGACACTGAACACGTTGGCCACACAGGACAAAGACAAACAAAACAAAACACAACACGACAAACCAAAAAAGATTAGCAATACTACCCTACCAAAATCTGAGGGTGAACCCTACTACTCGCGAAGGGTAAGCAGTTCCTCCCACTTAGAAAGCACCCACAATGTTACTCATGTAGTCCAGATGTATTTGACACCACTATGTGCAAACGAACACAAATAAGATAATAAAGACATGAGCCCTCCTACACTACCAATAACTGGGGGCAAAGACGAACCTTATAATGAGGAAACATTAACTGATATCACAACACGAAACTAAGAACGTTAAGATACAAACATTTTGGACAATGCGAATTCTTACCAAAATCATAATTCATGCTTGTTCAACGTTATATTCCAAAAGCATTCATATCGAACATTTATTTACATCTAAGATTATGGTAAATGGTCTCCGATACGTCTGTTTATTAGACCTTTGTCAGAATATTCTTGCGAAGTGTGGGGCAATTGTTTACAGACGGACAACGACAGACTAGAAAAATTACAACTAGAAGCAGAACGTATTGTTACTGGGTTAACTGCGTATTCGAGTAGGGATCCTTTGTATCAAGAAACGGGATGGGAAAAATTATCAAGTAGATGGGAACGCAAAAAGCTATGCTTAATGTATAATATGTACCATGGACACGCCCCATCTTATCTGTGTGACTTATTACCCCCTCTGGTTCGTGCTGTTACCAACTACCCTTGTTCGAAACAGAAATGACTACACTGTCCCAAGATATCGCTTATCGTTATATCAATCTTCGTTCATCCCGTCTGTCATAAATCTTTGGAACAGTCTAGACAATGACACCAGAAATACCAGACCATTTGATTAATTTAAGATTAACCTTAAAAGTAAAGTTCTACTTGCTAAAATTCAGGGTCGTTTCTTAGTTGGGGATAGACGACATAATATTTTATAAGCAAGATTACGTCGTAGTTGTAGCTCGCTCAGGTATGATCTATTTCGATCCAATATAATAACAGATTCGATATGTGTTTGTGGATTTACCAGGGAGGCCGCTTCCCACTTTCTCTTGAATTGTCGCTTGTATATCGAACAGAGGACAGTTCTCTTTAATTTTTTGTACCACCATAATTTTCGGAGAGATATTATAACTTTACTATTTGGAGACTCAAAAAAACCAAGCCTAAAATATGTTGTTATCGAAAGCAGTACATACATTCATTAAGAACAGTAGGCGATTCACTGAAGGAACATACCCCCCCCCCCCCCCTCCCCATTTTACTTATCTGTTATCGTTTAATTTTGCTATACCATAAATGATTATACACTTATTATCCGTCATGCTCTCTGTCAGACCTATGTTTGTATGATACTGGAAAGAACTTCATATAAGTTGTAAAACTTGTGTTTAATCCTATTGTATATAAAATATGCTTAAATCAATACGTCTGTTTTTCCCTTGGCGATGTATTGAATAAGGTGTACCATATCATCCATTGGTAGGGTGAACATAAGGATTATTATTTATCATACCATGAATTGACTGAATTTAATTTTTGAAGTCTAATTGCTGGATGAAAACACTTACCTGGAAAGGTGTTGAATTTCGCATGTTAATGTGTTTCTGGTAGTGGATCCATTTATCTCCATGGTTACTATGGATAGATCTAAGAGTATGCTTATGTCCTCCCTTAATAATCTTGAAGTAAAGATAACCCATTTCGCGCCCAAACATATTGTACCAGGCCGAAAAACAGTATGTGCCACCAGCATACGTTGGTGAGACTAGTATAGCAGTTTTATTTGTATTTTTACTTGCTTCCAAATACAGATAATGTCCTGAAACGATATTTGAATCACAATCTACAAGTACAATTTATTGATGTCATCGATGTAATGTGATAAAACGATTAACGTTTGAAAATCGAGCAACACGAACCCCATTAAAAACCCGGGATGAATTCAGATTTTCCGGAAGGATGAGCAGCTCCTGATTCACTAATAGCATCCGTCGTGTTACTCTAGTTACAAACCCGGTGACAAGTCATGAATGAGGACATTACCGGAAAGTGTTGACGATAATAGGAACATATCTGTAGTCATTTGTGACACAGACATTTCGTAACGGCTAACCAATTCATGGTGGTGACGGTAAGACGTTCGAAGTCATGACTTCAACTTAACCAATATGAATCATTGGTTCCGTAGCTTCCTTGTTAGCAGCAACCCTCTATCAAGCAAATCCTGATAGGAACCACAAACTCTGGAATATCGTATCAACTGAGAGATATATACTCCATATGCAGGTGATGCTGGAATGTTGCTATATATAAATGGAAAGTTCACAATGGGAAAATTGAAATCATATCTATTGTCGGAATGTTTCGTTCTTCACCAACCCTCACTGTCAATTGGGGGGTGTAGGTCAAGATATGAAGTAGACCTAGTTGTATATGTGACAAAGCCATTTTTTAATGAGTTAGTGATTAAATTCATGAGGTGAGGTAATGTACAAGACGTTCAGAATCGGGATTTTAATGACGAAAGAAGGCATAATGTGTCATTCAAATTTAATCCAAACTTACAGTACAGGTCAATAAGATAATGTTGTATCTTACCATTATCGTGTAACTACGAAGTTGCTATAGCGAAAATTGGATGTACAAACCTCCAATATTGCTACTATGATCGGTATGAGGTCCAGTATGACGACTAGGTGTAATGCCCTGGCCGGTACTCCAGTCAATATCGTCTTGTGTAGACTGCAACCATCCACACAGTCCACTGTCGAATGTACATGTGGCTGCATTCAAGTAAGACAGAAAATAATTATGGAATGTGCATATTTAAAGAATCGGTTAATCTGGTGTTCTTTGCTTAAAACAAACTTTTGTTCTATCAATTTTAGATATAAGTTCTTTTATTTAAAAGAGATAAACAGTGAATTAAAAATATTATGGTCAAAGCTGATTAAACATTGCTTTCACAAAATAAATGGGTTTTCTCTGTATCATGGAAAATGGAATTCTCTAAATATAATATATGTACTTACCATTGCTAGAGATGTTCCCATCTACAACATAAATAAAATAAAATATGAAAGTCATTGAATACCGTAACTGAACTCGAGGAATTTTTTATTGATGGATCCGATGAAACAGCGACAGCAGTGCAACAGAGAAAAAATATTTACGATCATGAAATTAATTAAAAGTTTTGATATATCATAGTCAAGAGTTTCAAAATACTATTGTTAATATCTTTTATTTCATATCAATTCTAAGTTCGACTTTTTCAATGGTGTAGACATGGTCATGTGCCATGCATTAATCTGAGTTAATGACCGCTCGCAGTTTGAGAGTTGCGTCCCTTTCTTAAACCCAACGGAGATAG
Organism: Bathymodiolus septemdierum; assembly: GCA_963383655.1. NCBI lineage: Eukaryota > Metazoa > Mollusca > Bivalvia > Mytilida > Modiolidae > Bathymodiolus > Bathymodiolus septemdierum. Next base: position 83,380,345 of record OY726522.1, read on the forward strand.
TGCAGTTGTCAATGTAAATCAACATGGAGGATGGTACGTAGAAAGTCTTATTTCCTTCAATGAAATACAAGTAATAGTTATATATTTATAGGGTATTATTGTGATAGACAGACTGCCTTGGGACAATAGTATTGACGTCAACACTGATAATGCCCTCGCCTGCGCCTCAGGCATTATCAATGTTTCAGTCAACACTAATTCCCTATACATAGATATTATATAAGTGTTCTATATATTCTGATAAACATATAATGTAAAGAGATGCAATATTTGAGCTTTTTTTATGTAACAAACAGGTTTTAGTTTTACTACGCCAATGTGCCAAGGATGGAAAATGTGCCTGCAAGACGTGCTAAGACAGCATTCAATAATAATATCACATACAATGTATCTATACACAGAGAGAAAACAGCGTCTGAGTTTCGTATATGTTCCACGCATTGTGATTGAATGAAAGACACTCGAAATTATCATGGAAACAGGGCAAATTATTCTCATATCAGGATACATATAATGTGCAGTTAAAACATGGATTATTCTCATGACGACAAATAAAATATACACAACATAAGACATTACAAGAATATCCATATATCTTATACATAACACGCTAAGTTGCACAAAGCAACTTTTAAGAAGAAGTGGATTCGTAAAAGATAAACTTTAATCTTTGCTTCGATACCATTTGGTAAAACTATGTAATTAATTTTGACATATTATATTATATTCAGTAAAGATATTTAATATTTTAAGTATATTTTAAATCATTTGAACGTACTTGATGAAGGTTATTCTAAACAAAGGTGTCGTGTGCACTAAATTAGCTATCTACGTTTTTATTAACTGTTTTGATACCATAAAGTGTCGAATTGCTTCAGTCATGCTATCTTCATTCATTAAATCTTAAAATTTCAATATGTTATGTATAAATATGGTATTTTAAAACAAGATTATACAAGATATACTTACGTGCTGTAGTTTTGTTGGATATTTGAGGTGTTACATGTCCTCCGAATGGATTAGCAGTTGTGACAATGCCTTTATCTGGTCTTGGTATGCAACCATACAGAATTTGGATTTTTTTCACATCGATATCACTGAGTCTTTTTCTTTGACCGAGGGTTATTCCTCTCTGCTTTGGTTCAATTGTCATTACATCTCTGTCAATGGCAAAGGCGTATGCCTCATAGTGCATTACGGATCTGTAGTCATATGGCATGTTCAAATTATCGAAAACATGTTTTCTGAAATTACTTGCCTTGCCTGTTTGAAAAACAAATATCAATGAACTGGAACGTTCTATTCTAGTTATGTGGTTTATCTTAATGTAAACTCATAATCATGTTCAACCATCACGCACTATTGTTCGTAGGTTGCTACTGTTTTACTACACGGTGAGTTGTTTTCCCAGACATATTTCGAAACTGTAATTTAAGTAAATAATATATCTTCTCATGTTTCTTTGATACGTTAATGTTTTTTGTTAACTTACAGTGCCCATCACCATATAACGGAAAAGTTGTTGCAAGTGGCGTTAAACACCATAACTTTTACCCTTCGCTTCCAGTATTATTACAACTTAAAATCAAATATAACAAGATTTGAAAATGACATCTTTATACTGTATAGAAGATGTATTAATTAACAGTGTTGTGTTTGTTTTACTAGCGGGTTGTCTTCTTTGTTGTATATTTAACTGCAGTCTCTCTAGCCTTTGTAAAATGACAAACCATGGCTCACATAAATTATGTAAATGGTAAGCTTTTACCTTTCTTAATATTGTTCCAGTGAATAGTAACGTAACTGTCTCTATCAGCTCTACTTTGTTCATGCCCAAAACCTAAAGAGTGGAGGATCTCGTGCATAACTGTTCCTTTACCCAAGCAGCCTTTACCAAGGGAGACGGAAGCTCTATGATTACTATGGTAACCAACTGGAGAATGGCACCTGGAATTAAACGTATTAATGAATTCGCAAAAGACACAAAATATATATCACAAACAATCCGGTTGTGTATATTTTGTGGGTAATTGTATTATAATCCTACAGATGTGTGTCTTAAGTGTAGTAAATACACTAATACGGACATGTATTTGAGAAGCAACACTTAGTGTCCTATCTAAGGTGTACAATCCCTCAACAAAACAAGATTTAATATCCTATTTGAGGTGTAAAATTCTTCCACAATACAAGATTTAGTGTCCTATCTGAGTTGTACAATCCCTCAACAATACAAGACTCGGTGTCCTATCTGATGTGTACAATCCCTCAACAATACAAGACTTAGTGTCCATCTGATGTGTACAATCCCTCAACAATACAAGACGTAGTGTCCTATCTGAAGTGTACAATCCCTCAACAATACAAGACGTAGTGTCCTATCTGAGATGTACAATCCCTCAACAATACAAGACGTAGTGTCCTATCTGAAGTGTACAATCCCTCAACAATACAAGACTCGGTGTCCTATCTGAGGTGTACAATCCCTCAACAATACAAGACTTAGTGTCCTATCTGAGGTGTACAATCCCTCAATAATACAAGATTTAGTGTCCTATCTGAGGTGTACAATCCCTCAACAATACAAGACTTAGTGTCCTATCTGAGGTGTACAATCCCTCAACAATACAAGACTTGGTGTCCTATCTGAGGTGTACAATCCCTCAACAATACAAGACTTGGTGTCCTATCTGAGGTGTACAATCCCTCAAAAATACAAGACTTGGTGTCCTATCTGAGGTGTACAATTGCTCAACAATACAAGACTCGGTGTCCTATCTGAGGTGTACAATTGCTCAACAATACAAGACTCTGTGTCCTATCTGAGGTGTACAATTGCTCAACAATACAAGACGTAGTGTCCTATCTGAGGTGTACAATCCCTCAACAATACAAGACTTGGTGTCCTATCTGAGGTGTACAATTGCTCAACAATACAAGACTTGGTGTCCTATCTGAGGTGTACAATCCCTCAACAATACAAGACTTGGTGTCCTATCTAAGGTGTACAATCCCTCAAAAATACAAGACTTGGTGTCCTATCTGAGGTGTACAATTGCTCAACAATACAAGACGTAGTGCCCTATCTGAGGTGTACAATCCCTCAACAATACAAGACTTGGTGTCCTATCTGAGGTGTACAATCCCTCAACAATACAAGACTTAGTGTCCTATCTGAGGTGTACAATTCCTCAACAATACAAAACTTAGTGTCCTATCTGAGGTGTACAATCCCTCAACAATACAAGACTTGGTGTCCTATCTGAGGTGTACAATCCCTCAACAATACAAGACTTGGTGTCCTATCTGAGGTGTACAATCCCTCAACAATACAAGACTTGGTGTCCTATCTGAGGTGTACAATCCCTCAACAATACAAGACTTAGTGTCCTATCTGAGGTGTACAATCCCTCAACAATACAAGACTTAATGTCCTATCTGAGGTGTACAATTCCTCAACAATACAAGACTTAGTGTCCTATCTGAGGTGTACAATCCCTCAACAATACAAGACTTGGTGTCCTATCTGAGGTGTACAATCCCTCAACAATACAAGACTTGGTGTCCTATCTGAGGTGTACAATCCCTCAACAATATAAGACTTGGTGTCCTATCTGAGGTGTACAATCCCTCAACAATACAAGACTTGGTGCCCTATTTGAGGTGTACAATCTCTCAACAATACAAGACTTGGTGTCCTATCTGAGGTGTACAATCCCTCAAAAATACAAGACTTGGTGTCCTATCTGAGGTGTACAATCCCTCCAATACAAGACTTGGTGCCCTATCTGAGGTGTACAATCCCTCAAAAATACAAGACTTAGTGTCCTATCTGAGGTGTAAAATCCCTCAACAATACAAGACTTAGTGTCCTATCTGAGATGTACAATCCCTCAACAATACAAGACTTAGTGTCCTATCTGAGGTGTACAATCCCTCAACAATACAAGACTTGGTGTCCTATCTGAGGTGTACAATACCTCAACAATACAAGACTTAGTTTCCTATCTGAGGTGTACAATTCCTCAACAATACAAAACTTAGTGTCCTATCTGAGGTGTACAATCCCTCAACAATACAAGACTTGGTGTCCTATCTGAGGTGTACAATCCCTCAACAATACAAGACTTGGTGTCCTATCTGAGGTGTACAATCCCTCAACAATACAAGACTTGGTGTCCTATCTGAGGTGTACAATCCCTCAACAATACAAGACTTAGTGTCCTATCTGAGGTGTACAATCCCTCAACAATACAAGACTTAGTGTCCTATCTGAGGTGTACAATTCCTCAACAATACAAGACTTAGTGTCCTATCTGAGGTGTACAATTCCTCAACAATACAAGACTTGGTGTCCTATCTGATGTGTACAATCCCTCAACAATACAAGACTTGGTGTCCTATCTGAGGTGTACAATCCCTCAACAATACAAGACTTGGTGCCCTATCTGAGGTGTACAATCTCTCAACAATACAAGACTTGGTGTCCTATCTGAGGTGTACAATCCCTCAAAAATACAAGACTTGGTGTCCTATCTGAGGTGTACAATCCCTCCAATACAAGACTTGGTGCCCTATCTGAGGTGTACAATCCCTCAACAATACAAGACTTAGTGTCCTATCTGAGGTGTACATACCTTCCACAATGGAAGATAATAGCAGTACACGAAGCACATGAGGTATTGTTAGCAGATTATATACTGGTTCAATACCGGTATACCAATATGGTGATTATAAAGGCAGATAAAAACGAGGATATATAGGAGATGTTATAAGTGAAGAATAGTGTCGTCATTACAAAAAAAAATGCCTTCCTTCAGTGTATTTAATGAAATATGTCAGTAACAAAATGGTAACATAGAAGGATTACATATTATAATGTTCCTATGTGTGTTAATGGTTGAGGTAAACCTACATGATATTGGTAAGACAGTTTATCACTCACCCTGTTCCATTTGTAAACTGAATGTATGCTCCACTTGACGAATTGTGAGGTTGGAAGTCGATACATTTCTTTCCATTCACTTTGGTTATGTTCATAATTTCATTCATAGCATCGTGGAAAACTTGAACGTGACGAGCATTCTCTGAAATAATTTAATTAAAATCATTTTAGGCCACAGTGGTAGTTCCAGGCTTCTATGTTTGCAAACGATTCGAAGTTCTTGATATTTTGAACCGTCAGGTGTAACTTGAATTAGCCATATATCTTCATTAATAATTTGGTTATATTGTGAACTGAGACGGAGAACATGCACCCTTGATGATCCCTTTTGCATGAAGGATTATTAGATTCTTCTGATTATCTCTTTTGTATATTCAAACTTTTCCTTGTTAATGAATTAATCTGTCGACTGCTAATGACAATGTAATTCATTTGTATACTAAATACTAATACTGCTTAAAAGTGCTGCCACGTCTCATCGAAAATCAGTGTATGCGTACTGTTGGTATGCTCTAAGCTGGATTGGTACAAGACATTGTCGCTAGACATTTTGGTGTTCATCGCAACATTTTTGAGGCGTTTTAGACAATCTGGCAACACTAGGGACCGTCAACGTTCAGGTTGTCCACGTGTGACGTCACGTCAGCAAGATAACCACATACGGCTCTCACATCTGCGAGATCGATTCCAGACCTCAAGTCTCATTGAAAGAAGCATCCCCGGATTACAGCCAATGAGCTCTAGAACATTGAACAGTCCGCAATAGACTTCGTGATTGTCACATCAGGTCACGACGTCCAGCAATCCGTCCAATTTTGCTGCCTAGGCACCATGCAGCTAGATTGACGTGGTGTAAACGTCATTTGAGATTCAGAAGAAAGGAGTTTGCCAATATCCGATTCACAGAAGACCCTTTTCCACTTAGACAACCGTACTGGCCGATCCCTAATTTACCGCCTCGTAGGAGAACGCTATGCAGACGATTGCGCTATTCAACGTCGTTTGGCAGTCTTAAGGTGTGTGGAGGCATAACAGAACGTAGCAGGACACCATTAGTTGTTGTCTGACCGGAATACGCTATCGGGATGAAATTGTTCAGTTATTCGGTTCATCCAAGCTCAGGCCAACAACGTGACATTCCAGCAGGACAACGTTAGACCACATGTTGCGCGTGTTGTACGTGACTACCTGACACAGCAGAATGTTGATGTGTTACCATGGCCAGCGGTTTCATCTGATCTTTCACCCATTGAGCACGTCTGGGGTGAAATGGAACTACGGTTACGTCATCTACAAAATCAGTCAGTGACGTTAGCGGAAATGGGTCCGGCATTAATCTGTATCTGGAACAATATCCCACAAGTATTTGTTAACGCATTGATTAGACCAATGCGTCGCCGTTGCCAAGCCTGCACCAATGCACATTTTCAGGGACCCTTTGATAACAACTACAGGGTGAATCTACTATGTTTTAGGGATAATAATGGTTTAGAGAGTTACATGCTGTTCGCAATCTCATGTAAAGGATTTGACCATTTTGAGTTCCTGATACTAATAAATCAAGTTCTTTATACATTTTGACTTTTAATAGGATTTGAGAGATGACGGAGACCTGCTATATCTTATTGACGTGTGTTCGCTGTTCTATAATTTTACAGTAGAGGGTAGACAATTATCATAGTGCAAAGTTATCCTTGTACGTACTGGGGGAGAGGGAAATTACGGTCTGTCTAGTGTTGTAGTCATGACTATTTTGCTCTAAGCTTAAATGAATGGGTTTAAAATATAAACAAAGAAAAAAGTTAAGCACTCCCATGTTTTTTTTAAATGACAAATGATACAAGCATCACGAGATTACTGACCAGAAAATCTCAAGAACGCAATGGTGACCTGTTAGGACATTACATTGGCTGTAAGAAACCACAACAACAATTAAGAAAAATGTTAATTTAATGAATATTTAATCACAATATCACAAGGCCAGTTTTTACAGTAAAACATGTCCATTTTAAGTATTGACCTTCACAGTTCAAAAAGCACGATAAGATTGTCATTTCACTTTCAAAACGTCACTTATGAATCACTTGACGACATCTATTGTTCAAAGTTCAGTACCGGGTGTAACCCCCACGTGTTTGGATGACGGCCTCAACCCTGCGTCTCATCCCTCCAGTTAGAAGTCGGATGTCATTTTGTGATAGCTGCTTCCATTCCCGATGCAATGCTTTTTCCAACTGACGAATGTTTTGCACAGGAGGTTCCCGAGCCTGCATACGACGGCCTAACCATTACTGAGCCTCCACCGTAAAGGACAGTTGGCTGGATGTTCCTTGGGGCATAGGCTGTATTCTTGCATCTCCAAACCCTCACCCGACCGTCGGTTAATGAAGCAGAAACCGGCTCTCGTCTGACCAATGGATCTTGCGCTATGTCCTTAAATTCCAACCACGTCGTGATAAGCACCATGTCAAACGTGATCATCGATGTCGGTCTACCAATAGTGGACTTTTAATGACTCTCCTTGACTTAGTCCCGCTGATTTCAGACGGTTTCTAACTGTTCTTATTGACAGACGTCTATTAGGCAGCCAGTGTTGTTTGAGTACGGGACTGGTTGCGAATGGCATCTGTCTAACCAAACGCTGCAATGCCCTGTCGTCACGATCAGATGTTACCCGTGGTCTGCCGGATCTTGGCAAGTCTTGGACATTGTTAGTTTGTGTGTGTTTTCTCACCAGTCGGCTGACTACAGTATAGTGGTCATCTGACGTCCAATAGCTTTGAAGGACATCCCTGTTGTATGCATGCCGATTATTTGCCATCTTTGTGCTTCTGATATTCGTCATCGTACCATGCTTACTGAGAATGAATAACAAAATTTAAACACCGCACTTAAATACCCAAATTCGAAGCGTGATCATACTGAATTTTGAGTAATGCGTGAGAGGCATGGTTCACGTGCATGACTAATCGATATTATACGTAAAGGTCACACCTGTGTGAGCACATCTTTTTAATGGAACATTGTTATAATCAATATAAATATTAGAATCTAAACTTAGTGTAACTTATTATGTTTTAATATATCAGGGGGTGCTTAACTTTTAACTTTGTGTATATATAAATAAATTGAAATACTACTTTCTTAAACCATTCCTTCTTCAAATATATTAACATTTGCATGACTTACTTTGGTGAGCGGCATCGATGGTATACGGTACGACACCATTTGGCCAGAGCCGTTTGTGGTATGTAACTGCATTTCTGTGCTACAATATTAAATATAAAATTATATGTGCACTCGTCACTCGTGATATATATATTTCTTAATCTGAAAATCCAAATAAAAAAAAACTCTTCCAGGTAACAGCAATGTGTATGTACACACCTGTTTTACTTTCGTAAATACTATATAGTTTAATGTATATACTCTTATTCTGTTTAATATCTCTGTACCATTATTTTAAACAGTAAGTTTAAACAGTGATAGTCATCAATTCTAACAACATCAACAAAACGAATACAAGGGTAATAACAAAATTACCGAACTCCGAACAATCTTACAAAGGGAAAGTCAAAACTCATAAGTATATAAACAAACAAAATCAGTCAACAACCGGAAAATTGTGAAAACCGTAATGACCCTGACTTGGTACAGGCATTTCTAAAGAAACAATCACTTCTCATATTAGCTGAACTCACCGAACACACAAAAAGACCACCACATATAACATTGGAAATCCAGGCCTTAGCTTAGGACAGGCACAAATGTGGCGGTGTTAAACCGGATAATGGGATTCCAACCTTCCATTGTTAATTGGCTTGTGAGTATAAAGTTATATTAAGCAGAAACTATCCTCAAGTCTAAACAATTTTACATTTAACATATTTTAAATTGTAAATATCGTCAATTTCAACGATTAATTCAATAATTCTTTAAATGATAATAAAAGAGATCATTAATGAATAAGATTTAAATATTTCTATAATAGAAAAACTTTTTAACTTTCTGAAATTCCAAAGTAATCATGGACGCATACATGAACCTTGAAGTAAAGAATTACCAGATTGGTCAGCACTAATTCTATCGTAAAAGCTGACTGATCTGAGTGTGACCCTTTATGAAGTTTCTTTGGATCTTTATGTGCATCAATTGGATCAATCAAGGATCTAATTTTGAAATGATTTGAAAAACACTTACATATGGTTCCTCTCCAGGTTCTAACTCAATGTCTCCCTCAAAGAAACCTATTACAAAATATAATCAGTATATGTAAATAAACATGATATACTATCCAACATTACCCTTAGAAACAAATTAAAATAGCGCTGTTATTGCTGTTTTCCATATAGCCCGGTGACCAACTACGCAAAAGTCGCATATTAACGGAGTTTAATTTCACTTCATACTATACGGCTAAAAATTGGCATACTTGTAGGAAAATGATTTTACTTTAATTTTAGACTGGTCGTCAAAAAGTCGTATGGTGCAGTTTTCTAAAATTCTATGTATAGTTAGCAAAATTTACTTAAATTTGGACCTCGAGTGGCTAACAGTTTTGCTCCGGTATTTAAAAACTGTATATAAATATTCTTCTTTCGCATTGGATTCCAAGTTTACATATAATGTTTTATTCATTAAGCGAAAAAACTAACACTAAACCTATTATTAAAAAATAATAACAATAACAAATATTGTAAATGGGGTCATTTTGTAGTTTCACCAGATTTTAAATCTGTACAATAATACGCCAGTTGATAAATAGTTAAGTAATTAGTAGAAATTAAGAATATAATCATTACCCTATTTAGTGACACACCTTTTTTCTATCTAAGTTTCTTTAATGGGATTTTATATACCACCCAAAATATAGACTAACAAATCTTTACCTTACTTAATTTTTCGGACCATATTTATCTTGAACTTCGAGGCACCTTATGTTCGATTAATTTACGTTAACTATGGATTGATTTCTTTTGTATTTGTTGATGTGTCTTTGTTCTTTTGACTTTTAAATGTTGTTTGTTTGAATTTGAGGTTGTGGTGATAGTAATTTTTCATTTTTGTTCATTCTAAGAGGCACATTTAGTTATTGAGTTGTAAGTTATTTCAATCGCCATATTCTTAGACTTGGTGGTTTTCACAGTTTGTCTTGTTTCTTATCTTCGATAGGGAAACTTTGGGCCGATGGCGGTCTTCGTGATCTTTTGGTTGATTCTGGCGTGTATGCTGGAAATACAGCTGAGCTTATGTTGGTTGGCAAAGAATTTAACAGGGATGTCAGGGGGTTCACACTTGTATTTGAAGCCATACAAGTTCTGTTTATCGCGACATTCATACACTGGTGTAGAACCTTTGACTACATCGATCAAATACCATCAGCGTTCTGGAATGCGCTGTTTGAATTTCATAGAAGTATCTGTGATCAGACGATTGAAACATCAGTATTACTAACTAAAGTTGAAGAATTGTTTGAAGACCATGTACAGCCTCTAATCGATAAGTTTAGAAAATGGGGATGCGATGCATCACCTATATTCAAATACTGGGATATGTTTCTGGTGGCGGTTCAAATTATGTTGTCAAATGTACGAGCAGAACGGGAGGGTGATTGGTCGGCACATCTGATGTCTTCATAAAAAATGTTGCCCTATTTCTTCATTACTAACCGTACGAATTACTCTAGATGGATGCCTGTATATATACTTGATATGCTCGAACTTCCAGCCGAGATAAAATCAGCTTTAGAAAAAGGCGAGTTTTCCATTAGACAAATATCCGGCAGCTTCAATGGTATTTGGAGTGATATGGGCACTGAAAAAAACCATCATAAAAGATTCGAAGGGCTCAGGTGGTATCGTAGGAATAACGAATCAGAAATCTGCCCTTGCTAGATGGACACTCACTAGACATTTCCTAGCATCATTTATTAGTACAATGAACGACAGGGCAGGTATTGCAAGCACCAGCAATATCTCACATGAAGAAATGAAGCAAACAACTTTGAAGCGAGATGAGGAACAAGTTCAAGCAATAGTAAACCATTTGAGCGAAACCATGACTGACCCCTTTGATATAGAGGACCACCCTCCTTGTCTCATGAATATTTCTACAGGCATGCATGCTACCAGAGAAATACAGGATTATTTGCTGTCTGCTGTCAACGAAGGTGAAAAAAGTGCAGAAACTTTGTTTACAGAGCTCTCTCTGTAGAAATGCAAATCTGGTGAAATCATAACCGGTCATATCAATCCAGAAATTGTTTTCAGACGTACTCTGGTTTTGGCTAATAGCAGAGATGATGTCATGATTGACAACATTCTTTCACATCCTGTAGGGCCTATCCCGATGTCCATGTTCCATGAAGATGGTACAATGAGGAATTCTTGTAAATCAGACCTAGTGAAGCAGTTCGAAAATGAAGTTTCTCCTGTTCTTTCGTTGCCAGATTTTGACCCTTCGTTGACAACTTACATCAGAGATAGCATGACACTAGTTCAGTGCATGGATGCAAAGAAGCATAGAACCTTTGGAGACCTTGCTACCGACTACTGCAGACAGTTTATATCATGCTTTGCAAAAGCACATACAGTAGCAGATGTATTTGACCGGTATGACGTAAAAGACTCCATCAAATCGGCTGAAAGAAAGCGTCGTACCAAAGTGACTGTTCATACAAAGGTGTTCCAAGTCATAGAAGGCAGAAATAATCCTGACTGGAAGAAATTTCTATCTGTCAAAGAAACCAAGCAGGCACTCATAAACTTTTTTGGTGACTTCATTGTCAAATTCAATCAAAGTAACCCATTAGTGCTCGCTGGAAATCTGTATTACATTGCCGATTCATTTGGAAATCCGGAAATTATGAAAGTTGTCTCAGACCAGGAAGTCTTTGATTGTCCTGACTTGTACAGTACTCAGGAAGAGGCGGACACCCGTATGATCCTCCATGCTTTACATGCAGACAAAAGGCTCAAAGAATTGGGAAAGCAAGGCAGGATCATTATCAAAACCTCTGATACAGATGTGATTGTTCTCTGTATTTATTTTGATAAGCAGGTGACAGACAAACACCAGTGAACTGTGGGTCCAAATGGGAAACGTTAGTAGTGTTAAGAACGGTCGTAGGTTTTTACCTATTCATGAACTATGTTCTTCTCTCTCAGAAATCACATGCATAGTTCTTCCTGGCGCACATGCTCTCTCTGGGTGTAACACTACCTCTTCCTTCTTTGGAAATGGCAAAACGTTAGTGTACAAAATACTGAAAGATGCAGCATCAGATTTCCATGATTTAGACAATTTGAGAGATCCCGACAAAGATGCTGCTATGTCATGCTCTTCACGATTTGTAGCTAAGCTTTATGATCAGAAGTTTTTTGCATCCTCCCATCATAGCATTAACAAACTTCGAGTAAAACTTTCTACAGATCAGGATGCAAGTCTGGTTAGATTACCACCTTCCGAAGCGGCGCTTCGTCAGCATATTCTTCGTGCCTCATTCCAGACCAAAGTTTGGCATGCTTCCTGTCTGGCAAAGCCACCTCTGCCTTCACCAATGGAATACGGATGGCGAACTGTCAAGGATTCTTTGCATCCAGTCTACTTTGAAGGAAACATGTCAGCAGAATTTCTCCGTGATCTAGTGTGTTCATGCAAGGGGAAATCGCAATGTAAAAAGTCCTGTGTTTGTGCAGAGCAGAACCTTGCATGTACTGACTTATGTTCTTGCCAAGGATCAGAATCATGTAAAAACGTCCATTCATATACTATGGCAGGAGACGCTTAATGTTTAACATTACGTTTAACATAATCATGTACACTTTTTTTGACGAGGTGTTTCATTGTTCTGCAAAGATCTTGTGTAGAACAGCTCCAATTTCCACATGAAAAAGGCAGTTCCAGTCACTCGTAATGCCTTGTACAGTTGTTTTACCTTATTTGATGCTGATTTATATTCTGTTGATGCATTTTGTTGCATACAAGAAGGTGTGTTTTTGCTTTTAACCCACATATAAGTATGCTTTGTATGAGTTAATGTTGCCAATTGGACATGTACCAACACAAATCTATGTGAGCAAAACTTATATTCCTCATTATAATTTGGCTATTATTTATATTTATTTTCTAGAATACATATTTTTCTATATTTTCTTTTCGCTTGGATAAGTTTTAATGGCTTTACTATCGACAGTTTGGAAAATTACCAGGTTTTTAAGTGAAAACCCTCCCCCTTTTTGTGAAAACACATAAATTTGCATAGAACAATTATTTTTTTATGACATCCGACGTTTTAGATAGAAAATTGAATAAGGAAAACCAAATATACAATTTTTCGTCTTTCTTTAATGAAAAAGGGATTCTAATTGAAATTTGGTATTCAATGAATTTTTGTGTGAAAAATGTTTTTTGACCTTTGACCTTGATTTCTGAAAAACTGCACCATATTTTCTTTTGACGACCAAATTATTTTGAAAGTACGAACATTGCCTAGTCGATTGATGTATGACACAGCCGTATAGTATTCATGACGATTAAATTTTGGAAATGATGTCTCTAGTCACCGGGCTAATAGCATCTTCAACAATTAAAACTATAATGAATGATTGTCTAATGTTCAAATTTAAACGGATATAAACATGTTGTCAAGTATTGTGTACATACTTTATTTAAGAGTGAGATGGTCTAATGACGTGAATATCAATCAAAATGATTGAAGGCTCCTTCGAGACATCTTTGAAACGTTATGGCGTTCAGTTACAGTAAAAATAAAGGGTAAAATAAAAACACATAATAATTTCAAATATTTACAGTTTTTCAAAGTGATACTTTTTTAGTTGCTATATATTTACCTGCTTCTTCTGGTTTTGAATCTGAAAAAAATCAAAATAATAGCTTTTCTTAATTTAATTTTTGTTTTTTAATAGATAAATGCTGAATTTCATAACCTCAATTTGATAGGGCAGTACAAATTATGCACAAATTTGTAATCGTTTCAGCCAAATGACGACTGAGATAAGACATAATTACTAGGCTACTGGTAAAAAAAAAAATAGAAATATTTGCTATTTTGCTATGGAACATTTGCTAGTTAGAATAACAGAAATATTTACTATGGATCAGTTACTGGTCAGAAGGAAAGAGTTCTTACTGGTCAGAAGAATAGATGTCTTTGTTATGTAAGATTTACAAAAGTCTGATATGAAACGAAATTTTAATGTTGCTTTTAAAAACGTATTGCATTAGTGGGGGATCTGATATCACAACAATGTAACATTTAACTATTAAGAATCCGTGCTATGCCAATTTGAATTTCGTTTCTGAAATAAACTGAATGATTTTATTTAGTTGACAAGGTGCTCTTTTGAATTCCATAATATTTGCATCAGAGACGACAATGTTGTTGGGTGCATTATCAGCTGGAACAAAATAATCAAAGATTCTATTAATTTGCTCAACTTCAATTTTTGATCATAGAGATACATTGCAGTTTTTTTCATTTTTTATTTTTGTAATGAAGTTAGAATCATATCTATAATGTGTAAAATTGTTTGAAGCAAATTCTGAATTTCAACTTCGATCAACTAGAGAACACATTATTTTGTTTACTAGAGAACAATGCAACAAATATATTTGTCACTGATCTAGTGAAAACTGTTTTCTGTTTAGATGAATTTGGTCTTATTAATGGTATTTTGTTCTTAATTCCACCTTATATCAGAATGCTGTCTTCTGATTGGTTGATGAAAGGGGTATTTTTTTTTAACAATTCTTCGTTTTTTCAGCTTTTCCACCATTGCCGGGATATTTGCCAAAAAATATCCAGGTACTATAGGAAAATATCCCGCTCGAGACGAAATCCCTTCTTTAAATAGTTTATGACGTCACGTCTCAGTTGAAAATCCAATGATCGAGGTGGTCTGAAGTTCTGAACCTGATTGCATGCCACTGTTTTATTTGTTGTTAAATATTCGGCGGAATTAAACAAATATATCCTGTTAGTGAGGGTTATTTGCGAAAAATACCGGTTTCGAGGACAGTCAAATGTCCCTCGCCGCTACAGCGGGATATTTGCCTCTCCTCTCAACCGGTATTTTCCGCAAATAACCCTCACTAACAGGATATATTTGTATAATAAACTGTCAAATTGGTACATATACATTTAACATACTACATAGAATAACGACTTAAAAGAAAAAGTTTGAAGATACCAAAGAGGTAATCAGAAGCCATAAATCAAAGAAGGACAGACAACACAATAGCCAAATGAAAAACATTGACCTAATTTGACAAAGATTCACATATGTATAATGATAAGAACACATCTTCTATGTCAATGTAAACTTTTAGTCAGGATTAATCTAATTCTATATTATGATCTTGATTTAAACTTAGCGATAAGCTCTATGACGGGTTTGTAACAAGAGAAATACGACGAGTATCACTAGTGGAACATGTATGTTGTTTGACAAAGTAAGGACATCATTCATATATGATTTCATGTAATTATACACGACCGTGGTGAATACAAACATTAAAATCATGTTTTTCTTTTCATTTTCAATCCGGAAAAAATTCTAACGATAACCGACTTATGACTTTTATAAATTGTCGCATTCCGTGATGTAGCTATTAAGGAAAGCTGACAACATTTAATACCGTGTTACTGACCTATTGTACCATTTTACTTGTTTACGTTGCTAAAAATCTAAATGCCATCAAATTGGAAAATGCCAGTAACTTAATAGAATCTGGTGTTAAAGACACCAACAATGAGGGTTTGTGGATTCTTTTTAGATGAATTTGAATGCACACTTCATATTTCTTCTTTTTTTCACGATCGTCCTGAATATAGCTGAAAAATTGTTCGCTGGACGTTAAACACCAATCAATCAATCAATCATCTTTTTTCACGTATAATTGTAAAATCTGATAAGACATTCCCTGTCTATTGATTTATTATGAAACTAATGTAAACACTCCAATTTCTTTTACGATTGAAAACTCTGTTGAATTTGGAAAATGGACCGGCAAACTGCGTCACATGAATTGTGTGCGATCTTACACGCATCATCTTTCTTCAAAGTGTACTATCGTATGTGTATTGTTATTAGAATTGGGATAATTCGTGTAAGCCATAATGTGTTGTTAGTTTTATCATGGGTTGGCACGATACCGCTCAGTATAAACTTCTAATAGTCTGTCAACCTATGTTAACAGCCACAATGCATTATGTCGCCATAAATTATTTCTTAATTAACGACCTTCATCTCAAATCAAAAATCACCCCAACTTATGGCGTAAAAAAAATAGGTCCTGGCCTGAGACAAACACAAATATGTGGCGGAGTTAAAGCTGTTAATGAGATCAACATTATAATTTTTTGATAATTTAATGTTCAACGACAATGCATATTTTATCACAAAACAAAATAAAAAAATATATTTATTTATTACTAGGTATGTTTTGTTTTCAAATTCAAGATAAGAATAAGGTATGAACTTACCTTTGTCAACCTAAAGTAAAGATAAGAATAAGAAGATAATAAACAATAATAATAATAATTATTATACAACATCAAACATTAATTACTTGTCTAGAAGATATGCCTATCATATGTACATACAAAATGCCAACTCCAAATATATAAATGTATGAAAAAAAATTACAATGAACATAATAATAAATGTAGAATCAAGAACAGACAATCCAAGAGAAACCGGAAACACTGGGTACACAAGACATAAGACAAAACACAATATGTGTTGGACACTACCACGCACAAATAATGTAAATAAGACATGAACCCTTCTAGCTACAAACAACGTTTTTATGAGGAAATCGTAACGGACATCACAACACGAACTCAAAGCGCAAAGACACACAATAGGACAACACAACCTAAAAACCAAAAAGATGAGCAACAAGGACCCTTAAATGCTGATTGAAAGCTAAATTATACATAAATCAAATAATGCTTTGAAAACTGTTTTTGGATTCTATGCAGTATGACAACAAATTCTGAACAGGGAATTTACCATCAAATACAAAAATGTTTGTGAATGTAAACGAATTCAGGCAAAAACGGAAAACAAGAAAACATTGTAGTTTCTTACGCACAAAAACAAGAAACTATTGTTGTTTGTCAGGCACAAAAATACGAAACATTGCTAGTATCAGGATGTTTCAGGATTCACACAGCGCACAAACAGTTATGTAATCAAGTACGAAATGATATAAAACACCCCCGTACTTAGTGGGATTCGCGTTACTCGGTCTTTAGTTTTATGTTTAATGTTTTGTATATCGATGTTTATCGTTTGTTCTTTTTCTTTTGGCCATTGTGTTGTCTGTTCGTCTTTGATTGACGGATACTGATTAACCCTTTGGTATTTTCAAACTCTTCATAAAACATTGTTTTCATAGTATTAAAATATGTTACTCACAGAAACAGGTACAGCAAATACCAGAGAAACACAAAGAGACAGAGCAACAAACAAGTACATCTTGTCTTGGCCAATAGAGAAAATATCTGAAGGAATTCGACACGATTTTGAGTTTTTATATGATAATTTTTAAGATAAGACATGAATATAATGATAGCATGACCCTCTAACAATGTATTTTCACATATTGTCCCAAAACTAGGACATAGTTGTTCTATTGCAATGCTTCATAAATATCCCGCCACGTGCGATGTCTGTGATTAGATTTCTACCGGTTGATTTGTTGTTGTCATTTCTGTGCTTACGAGTTGATTTTGGACAGATGAGTGGTGCATGTTGTGTCAGTGTTATGGTGTTTAACGCCACTCCCATTAATATTTCAACTATATATTGGCGGTCAGTTTTATTGGTGGAGGCAACTGGAGTACCTGGAGAAAACCACCGACCTGTCACAATTTACTGACAAACTTTATCACATAATGTTGTACCGAGTACACATCGCCATGAGAGGAATTCGAACGCACAACTTGAGTGGTGATAAGCGTTGATTGCATAGGCAGTTAATCCAACTACCACACGATCACGGCCACGACGACCGCTTTGGGGAATGTAACATAAAAAATTGCACGCACACACACACACACACAGATATATATAAGATTTCGGATATTATCCCCATTTCTACACTTCAAATTTGAAATTTCAAAGCAATAATTCTATCAAGATTAATGTAGACTGATTACTAGATTTACCTGCTGACAATATCATTATACGTCCAGGGGCGGATCCAGGGGGGGGGGGGGGGGGGCGCGCCCCCCTAAAATTGGAAATAATATAATTTTTTGGCGTAAAATCGTGATCTTTCACACGAAATACCCCAAAAATTTTCGCGCCTCCCTCCGCTGGAACACAAAACAGACATGATTGTCAATGATTTCCTCTTTCAGAAATGTCGTTGGGTATATGTAGGGGTGCTAAGTGAATTGTCAATATCTAATTCCTTTATCCACATTGCAAAATTATTAAGATGTGGTAAAGAATTTATAGATCTATTTAAAATTAAATTTCCATAAATATGCTATGCAATGGTTGCTAATTAATGGATTCTACTTATTACCAGAGAGATCGGTCATGTAATTGTTAACGTGCTCACCTCAAGTCGAAGTAGGTTCAAACCAAAAACTATGAACTTGGTATGTGTTGCTTTCCACTAAGCCTGCAGTATTAAGGTAGTACTGAAATGTTGCTGCATATAAATGGAAAGTTCAGTGAGAAAATTGAAATTATCTCTTTTGTCGTAAAGTTTCGTGATTAACCAGCCCTAACTGTCAATTTCGATATGTAGGTCAAGGTATAAAGCAGGCCTAGCTGTATCTGTGGTATCCTATATTTCAAGCTCAATGGGATAGATGCGATCAACAAAATCATCAATCACATGTTTAGCAATACCTGCCTTAAAGAGTATTTCTATATATCAAATCACTGTCAATAAAGAGCAACATTATTTCTTCCATTAATGAATAGTTCATATAAGCTTAACCTGTATATAAAGGACAACTACTCATAAAGAACGCATTTACAGGTTTCATTGAGTGCTCTAGATCTTTATATACAGGTTTGACTGTGTGAAGTGAAAAGACACCATCTATAAAGCGGAACATGCAATTCAAGGATCGGGTAAGCTTCTTTTTTGTTTTTCTTCAGAAGCAACTGTATAAAGTCTATCTCGTACGAATAACGGAACAAGTCGGCGAAAAGAGTTTGTACCCGTATGTCGACTGCCCGTTGAAAAACAATTCCACCAAACATAACAAACTCGGCCATTTTTATGATATCAGTTTCAGAGAACGGCTTGGTAGAATCAGAGTTGTTTTTACAAAATAAGTTTTGTCCCTTCCGAAGACAATGTATTTGTATCTACGTTGGCCATTCCTTTATATGAAACACAGTTGGACTAATTCTTGTAATCTGTCATTTAACTTTGGGTGGGTATTGGTAGCTTAGAGGGTAGAGAAGTCACATGTTATAATGCTATTGCAGGAGGAGAGGGACCTCGATTGTATACAGTATCTTGTAAAACAAACGTAGAACGCCATGTCTAAATGTTGATTGAATATGATTGATATCTGAATTAGACATATAAATCAAATAATCTTACTTTGAAGACTATTTGGGGATTCTATGCAGTACGACAACAAATTCTGGACAAGAAATCAATCACAAAATGTATTTGGATGTAAAAGAATTCATGTGAAAACTGAACATGGAAAACAAGACAACAATGTAGTTTTCAGGCACAAAAACAAGACAACAATGTAGTTTGTCAGGCACAAAAACAAGACAACAATGTAGTTTGTCAGGCACTAAAACAAGACAACAATGTAGTTTGTCAGGCAGAAAAACAAGACAACAATGTAGTTTGTCAGGCACAAAAACAAGACAACAATGTAGTTTGTCAGGCACTAAAACAAGACAACAATGTAGTTTGTCTGGCACTAATACAAGACAACAATGTAGTTTTTCAGGCACAAAAACAAGACAACAATGTGGTTTGTCAGGCACAAAAACAAGACAACAATGTAGTTTGTCAGGCACTAAAACAAGACAACAATGTAGTTTGTCGGGCATAAAAACAAGACAACAATGTAGTTTGTCAGGCACTAATACAAGACAACAATGTAGTTTGTCAGGCACAAAAACAAGACAACAATGTAGTTTGTCAGGCACTAAAACAAGACAACAATGTAGTTTGTCAGGCACTAAAACAAGACAACAATGTAGTTTGTCAAGAAACAAAAACAAGACAACAATGTAGTTTCTCAGGCACAAAAACAAGACAACAATGTAGTTTCTCAGGCACTAAAACAAGACAACAATGTAGTTTGTCAGGCACTAAAACAAGACAACAATATCAGGCACAAACATATCAAAGATTTATAGTATAAAGATGTATTACGAATCTTTCGTAATATGTAAGCGAGTACGAAATGATATAAAACAATGCTTTTTTTAATTGGATTAAAATATGTTACTCACAGAAACTGGCAGAGCAAATACCAGAGAAACACAAAGAGATAGAGCTACAAACAAGTACATTTTGTCTTGGCCAATAGAGAAAATATCTGAAGGAATTCAGAACGATTTTGAGTTTTTATAGGATGTTTTTCAGATAAGACATGACTATAATGATGGCATTACCACCGTAATGTATTTGCACATGTTGTCACCAAAATATCATATATGGACTCTATCATCAAAAATATTCTGTCACGTTTTGTATCTGTGATTAGATTATACCACGGGTTTATTTGTTGTTATTTCTATGTTTACAAGTTGAATGTTGGACAGACGAGTGGTTTCGTGTCGGTGTAGTATATTGTTGACTACTACTGTACTAACTTTCCGGTTTCCAAACAACAGCTAACAGTCATCTGAGACAGACGAGACGGCGCTTCATATCATTTTGTAAACCAAGCATATTTAATTGTTGTGCATATACTGACATGTCGCTCCATTACCACAAAATGACGAGCCAACCAGTGATTACATTTACTTCTAGCGAAGAGGAAGCAAATACCAATTTTATAGTCTTTGCTTTGACCCGATCGAATTCGAACCCATGATCTGTCGCACTCGAGGCTAATATGCTAACCTTTCACCAATGGGATTGATGTGGTTGAGAGGTCGTTTCTTTACTACCGATGCGTTGAGTGGTCGTTTCTCTACCGATACAGTTAAGAGATCCTTTCTCTACCGATTCGGTTGAGTGGTCGTTTTTCTACCGATGCGGTTGAGTGGTCGTTTCTCTACTGATACGATTGAGTGGTCGTTTCTCTGCCGATGCGTTTTGAGTGGTCGTTTCTCTACCGATACGGTCGAGTGGTCGCTTCTCTACCGAAACGGTTACGTGGTCATTTCTCTACAGATGCGGTTGAGTGGTCGTATCTCTACCGATCCGATTGAAAAGTACCCGGATAGAACCATTGACCATGGACAAGTAATTGGTAAACTTTAACACTTGCGATTCGAGTGCACTCTTTTTTGTAATTTGCAAAGCCGGGCGCAAACCCACGCCGTATTGGCGATAGGCTTGTACAAGTTGCTAGGTAATCCAACTACTTAACTCATTGAGCCACCCGGTCTCTTCCTGATCATTAGATTTATCATAAAAGGTTACATACCTATAATAGCATGCGCTAGTGTGTCGTGTCAAGTGCACATCGTCATCGGGTCCCATGTTACAAGGTACACAGAGACCACGTCTGAACGAAGATCAAGACTACGTAATTAATGATGACAAGCATGAATTATTTGGAATAAATGACGTCAGTTGGTTGGTATCGAATATTGATCCGTGTCTTTCCTTTAAAATCTTTATCGGGCAAAATCAAGAAGACATCATAAACCAACTGTTAACCCCCGTCCATTAACAGGCACATATTTAATATATACATTGAAGTTATAACATATGTATACATGTATATGGATTCGGGATGTTTGTTACTGGGTCCTTCGCTCCACGATGGAAAATTCCAATACACTACGAGAAAGTTATTTCACATTACAGAAAAAACTTATAAATATATATATAGGTATTTGGGTCATGACAGTCTTGACACGAAATGACCCAAATCTATATATCTACTATAATAGTATAGATACGGATTTGTGTCATTTCGTTCGATGATTGCTACCGTTCCCCTTGATCTGTAGTCTAGCCGAAAGAAAGAATATGTGGCTGACCAAAGTCTATTCCGAGAGGATGTAGTCGTGGTCATGATCATATGCTAGTTGGATTTATATGCTATCGTTTAAAATCTGATTCAACCCACCATTTCTTTAGAAATGCCTGTACCAAGTCAGGGTCATTACGGTTTTCACAGTTTTCCGGTTGTTGACTGATTTTGTCTGTTTATATACTTATGAGTTTTGACTTTCCCTTTGTAAGAATGTTCGGATTTCGGTAATTTTGTTATTACCCTTATTTACCATTATCTGCCTTTCTGTTCCATCCCATGGCGAGGTGTGGTCGCTACAAATGTTTTACGCTCATGTTTGTCAACGACTTTCAGCAATTTGTGGTATTTTCTGTGTACTACAGTTACTAAATCAATAAAACTGACTTCCAAAAAATTGAAAAATTGTTAAAAGTGGTGTTAAACGACAATAATTATAATCCTTATACTAACTCCCGATCCTCATCAGACGTTGATCACTTGCGTGAGTTAATAAACTAGATGCTCCCAAGAGCCAGTAATCGCTTACCTGGTTTTAAATTTGAGTTCTAATTAAGGTTATTGAAAATGGAAGTGTCACTAATAATTTTGAAAGTTGGCCAACCTAAGATCATTTAATACGATTTATTTTCTCCTAATGTGCATAATCGGTATAAATTTGCTGGAAAAAACGGCAGATATGTTGAACTACACAACGCTATGTAGCTGCAGTTAAAACTTGAGCTCATTTTGACTTGTAATAAAGCAGTAATAGACAAAGAAATTGGTTCAGACTTTATTTAACAAGAGTAACAATAACAGTTATAACAATAGCACACCATTAATGTCAGTAGAGTTCATTCAATCCATAATTTTACATTCCATGTACATCCATCTATTTCAACATTAATGTCTATAATCAATTGTTTTTGTAAACATAATTGTTTATGAACACACAATAATTAAAAAATAAGTTTATGTATCAAACCTTGTTCATGAACCCTTACACTCATTAACCAGCTACTTCCCTGTAACAACGGAGATGACCTCGTAAGTTTATAACTTGTGTCTGATCCATTGTCTGTATTTGCTTGACAATAAAATATGTTTAAAGTAACAATGGTCAGTAAGGGGATTAATCTAAGCTGCTCTAAAATACATGCTTCTGTATTATTTGTAGATTATTATGGTGACAAGCAACATTATAAGTTATTGTGATCATAAACTATTAACATTTTAAGACACTGCATCAATATCATTAATTTCTATCGTGTATATAGTTTTTTTCATATTATGGCAAAATAAGTTTGTTTAATGGTGTTTAACGCCACTTTCAACAATATTTCAGTTACATCGTGGCAGTCAGTTTTATTGTTGGAGAAAACCCAAGGAGCCGCAGAAAACCTGTCACAAGTCACTGACAAACTTTATCACATAATGTTGTACACCTCTCCCTGAGCGGAAGTCGAACCCACAACATCAGTGGTGATAAGCACGGCTTGCATAGGTAGTTGTTAGTGATGGGAATCGGTAACATTTTCAAGATCGATGATCGTTATATCAACATCAACCGATGATCGATCATCGGTGACAATTGCCTGCTAAATGTATTTACTGACTATAATTAATCAAATAGTATAATTGACAAAAGTAAAGATATGAATAAAATTGTATCATTTTATAAACTATAATGTTTCCATTAGTAAACATTAACCTTAAAATAGAACAAAACAAAAGATCGTTTTCCATATGTGTAACACCTGATATAGATAGATAAATAATAGACTAGTCCAAATATGTGTTTGACAAAAGTAAAGATTTGAATAAAATCAAATAATATATTTACAAACTACAATTTTTCCATTTGTAAACATTAACTTAGAACAAAACAAAAGATCGTTTTCCATATGTTTAACACCTGATATAAAATGGACTATTCCGGGAAGTAGATAAATAATAGACTAGTCCAAATATGTGTATTGAGTGAGTGTCAAACGTATGCTTGGACACAATTGCCAGATGTTTGTCAGTATGAGGGGGGGGGGGGGAAACAACCAAAGAACAAAGTTAAGCATATATATTTTTTAGACACTATAGAATCAGAATCGTCCACAAGGTTTAAGAATCGATCATCGGATCGTATGATGACGTTCGACTGATTAGTCGATATTTCCGATGATCGGTACACCACTAGTAGTTGTAAATCCAACTACCATACGATCATGGCCATGACGGCCCCTTAAAAAACAAGACATAGATAGATAGAGACAACCTTGCCTATAATAAAAAATAAAATGTTTTTAATATTATACTATTAGTATTCAATGATCTCACCTCAATCCATGTTAGCTGAATTGTAAAATTACATAGCCATCTTTAACTATGCCTGAATCAATCACAGACCTTTAACTATGCCTGAATCAATCACAAACCTTTAACTATGCCTGAATCAATCACAAACCTTTAACTATGCCTGAATCAATCACAAACCTTTAACTATGCCTAAATCAATCACAAACCTTTAACTATGCCTGAATCAATCACAAACCTTTAACTATGCCTGAATCAATCACAAACCTTTAACTATGCCTGAATCAATCACAAACCTTTAACTATGCCTGAATCAATCACAAACCTTTAACTATGCCTGAATCAATCACAAACCTTTAACTATGCCTGAATCAATCACAAACCTTTAACTATGCCTGAATCAATCACAAACCTTTAACTATGCCTGAATCAATCACAAACCTTTAACTATGCCTGAATCAATCAGAAACAAAACAAAAATAGACCTCCTATGTCATTGCATTTCTTAGATGGCTCATTATCATGTCAATTAACAAAATTATCACATGAGAAAAAATTTAAAAAAACATATCCATATATGGCCATCTGTTATTTTACCCGATTTCTTCATGAGGAAATTTACCTTTGACCAACATAAATGTAATAATTGTTCTACATAACTTATTTATAATATTGAAATGTTAATATCCCAAATTTGATAATGAACACACTTTTAGATTAATATGATACAAAAGAGTGTAAATAAAATGACAGTCTACAGTGAATAACAACACAAACTTAGCATAACTATAGTAATGAAGTACAATAGATAGCTGCTCCATGAACACATGTTACATCCAACTCTAATAGTTGTCAAATCTGAAAAAGTGCCCATCTTGAAAAGGTTTTTATAAATATGGAAAGGCAAAAGTGTAAATCATCAAAATTGATTGTTTTATCAAAGTAAACTTGATTTACTTTATTGGTCATTTGACATAAAACACAATTAATGAATTGTAAATCTGAAATCCTTACATGGAGCATTGATAATCTTAATTGTAGTTCATGGGTCTGTTTATGTGTACAGGGTTTTGCACTGATCCACCTGAATTCTAAATTTAGAACACACAACTTCAATGTCCCATTTAAGGTGGTACCATATACACTACAGGGAGATAACTCTTTAAAATCAGTTGAACGTTTTGATCATATGATATTTGTATGCAGATTTCAAGCATCTCAGTGATCAAAACTACAGAGAGAAAAGCTGCTATGTGGCTAGTGAATTCATAGCTCTGAGTCTGTTGGTTGGAATTTGTTAAAATTTTGATATTTATTACAGTGGATATATTATAACACACTGCTAAAAAAATAAGAAAATTAAACGAGCATATCAAATTTTTCCTGAAGTGTATGGTACCACCTTAATCCCCGTAGTGTTAGTGCCATTCAAATTAGTATGAAACTTTCAGTACTATTAATAACCTCATTCTGTTCCTTTATTAAATGTTTCTGGGGACGGTATTTTTTTCTCTCTCAAAAATTAAATGCGATATTAGGACAACCGCCATATATCTGCAAGTAGATACTTTTATACAAGCATACATAGAGCATGGAATAGTTTTATCAGTGTGATTTAAAACATTCACAATTATTATTCCTTGATAAATGGTAAAATTGTAGTTAGTTTTATCAGAGAAGAAAAAGGCACGAGAATTGATACCCAATGAATATTAGAGGTTCATGTGAGTCTAGCACTCACTCAGCTATAAATCATCCAGTTCTGATTCAATTATCATTAATGTACATGTATATTGTAGGTTCAACGAGATTGGTGGTTTCTTAGAAGATATTCTAATATTTCTCTATTGTTTCTTTTAAACATTTTCGTTGCTGTTTTAGCTCTTCTTTAATTTCAGATCAACATATTGCCTTGGATTTCCTAATACTATTCAAGGAACAATCTTGGGTCCTATGTTAAACAATAGATCTTTTAATGCTGAGCCAGTCACATTATAACAATGCCTCTGGCAGCATACATAATATTGGATTAGCACCAAAGTCACAAGATATCATGAGTATTCATGTAGTTTCCATGGGTCTTGTAGCTTCAGAGGAGATGTTAATGTTTTACGCTGATACTATCAACGAAATGCAAAGTGATGATAATAGCTCACATACTCCTTTAGACAAGGCGAACTAAAAAAATTAATACACAGTAATTTAGTTTTCAGCCAATACATACAGATAAATTATAGTAGAGTTTGCTAAATTTGGTTGATAGCAATCCACATTTTTTAAATCAAAGGTGTAAACAACTGAATTTTTTTTATTCGGTCTTTAATGTCACCATTTTGTTCCATCTTCAACTACTGCTGTTAGAAAAAATTCACAAACAGGCAATTCTGTCATACTTTAATAACAAAGAACAAATTCAGTCTTTAGAACTCATGACAAAGACTGCATAAATTTATCCAGGTTGTATTCACTTTCATACTGGGATTCATCCCAGAGTTCACCAAGGCTTTCTAATACAGACTGCATGCTTTCTTTTTTGCTGGAAGTATCTCCCATAGATGAATCAGCAATATTCTGACCTTTCATCTTTTCATCCAATGAAAACAAGTCTAACAGTTGGTCAGTCCCCATACTTTGTAAGCTTGCGTTCTCTTGGCTAATCACAGTGTTGGCAATAGTCATTTTAAATTTCTGCAGACTGAAAAGGTAGAATTCCTAATTATATCAACAATATAGCAACAAAAAAAAAAAATATTAGACTTTTAAAAACATTATTTTTCAAAAAAAAAAAGGCTAAAGTTATATTTTTCAACTTAAAGGGGCATTATCTGCCAAAACCGTAAATTTTTGTTACCCATAAAAACTATCAGATATGATTGATGCCTTAATAAAACATGTTTCTGTAACTTATAAATGTTATGAAATGTACACGCATTGGTAGAAAACGGTGCAACTGCTCGTGTTTTGAGATCGATCAAGAAATGGATGCCATCTTATTAATTATCGGCATTGTTTACGGAGTTTGCAGAATCGTCATTAAATCAGTACAACAATGCATTTATTTCTTATTTTCTGTGAATCTGCTTTTAGTCTGCGTTAATTACGGACAAACAACCATGCAAGTTTGCAGTTAATAAGCGACAAAATACAAATTATTCGTTTTTACCTGTCACTAGTAAGGTCAGTTGCATACGGAGAAAGCGAGGTCAAATTATTTGCTTGCAAGGAAATAATAAATTGATGGTAATTTTCGTTCTCAAAAGATGAAAAGATGAAAAGCTGCTTAATGTGAAATATTTACCTTTATTTCATCATTTTAAAGCTATTTACCAATTTCCAAAACATAATTTTTTTGGTCAAAATCGTAGCTAATGCCGCTTTAAGATGTAATAATTGAAGTTTCATGAAAAAAATATATTGAAATTTAGTTCATCCCCGGTTTTTAGTGGGGTTCATGTTAATACTTGATCTTTAGCTTTATGTGTATGTTTTGTAGATCGTTGTTTGTCCTTTTGTCCTTTTTCTTTTGGACATTGTGTTGTCTGTTCTTAATTTATTGATTCTGATAACCGGTTTAGTATCTTCAAGCTCTTCTTCACATTTTACAGACAAAAATATAGGAATTTGACACAAAAAGTCAAGTAATATTAAAATAAGTCTATACCATACTTACCCCATTATCTTCTCTTCTAAAGTTCCTCTTGTAATAAGTCTGTAAACATTCACTACTTTCTTTTGGCCTATTCTATGAGCTCTGTCCATGGCCTATATAAAAAAAAAATACACATGTTTATTTCTGTTCTCTGGTCTGATGACTAAAATTATCAAGTTAGTATAGATTACATGGAAATTAGTAAAGAGAGTGCATAAGTACTAGACCAATATACTTAGTTGGATTTTTAGCTGAACTGATCCAACAGTCCATGGGTAGACATGTAATGATGTTGCTCCACTTGGACACATTATCCGGATTCTGAACCAACTTGTCTTTCCTCTTAACTCTTTACTGCTGGAAATTAGTAGAATTGAATTTCCTTATTTTTCAAACTCATGTCATGTAATGGTATATGCCTCAAGTCTCAAAAGATGGATGCATTATGACCATGCCAGACAAATTGATTAGGTTAAAGCTGATCTGATCTATACATAGCCCAATAGGGCATCACCCATCTATGATCCGAGAGGATTTTTTATATTTAGATTGGCAAAATCTTTTTCAGTAACAAATGGAGTTCTTAGGACCTTTAACTCCTCTAACAATTCCAGTTTCTCACAATGCCGTGGTTAAACCATTTCTCATCTTCATTTTAAAAAAACATCTGATAATTTCAAAATTTTAAAAAATAGGTACTAATTGGTTTATTTTTCACAAACCTGGAGATCTTTCATTGGGTTCCAGTCATGTTCCACAAAGATCACTGTATCAGCTCCTGTCAGATTTAATCCTAGTCCACCAACATGAGTCGTCAGGAGGAGAATATCAATCGATGGGTCATTATTAAATCTTCAATTAAAAATAAAATATTAATTAACATTTTTGTAAAAATTAATGGTAAAAGATAGCTAAGTTACAATTGTTTCCCCGAGTGTACTCCCTTGGTGGACTATGGCCCTCCCCATCCCCATTTAGTTCCCATTTTCCTTTCAAATGATCCAAAGTATTTATCATTATAAAGTATGTTTAATTATTAACTAATTATCAAAAACATTTCAACCTTAAATTTGTTGAAAATCTGTGCAATAAATTTCTAATGTTTTCATAAAAAAAATTAAATTAGTAGTATTGTTGTGTGATAAACTTAATCATGATTACCTGTTTACAGTATTATAACTTAATCATGATTATCTGTTTACAATATTATAACTTAATCAGGATTACCTGTTTTCAATATTATGTCTGTTCATTAAAAAAAATAATTACTAGTATTACATTACTGTGTGATAACTTAATCAAACTTACCTGTTTACAATATTATGTCTGTTATTGGCAGGTACACTTCCATCTAACCTGAGGTAAGTCACACTTGGCATGTGTGTTCTACAAAATACAAGTATTGAGTTAGATAATGTACTGTAGTTTAATTCAATACTCAGTGTATTTTGCAATGTAGCTGCTTTTCAAATAGTATTTGTCAAATTATTATCTTATAAATACAATAGGGTGGGCAAATACACAAAAATATTACTTGAACTTCAAGTGATCAAATCCATTAACACATTATCTGACACCATAACATACACAAGTTTATACAGAGGAACTTGTGCAATCTGACACCTGAGTTTCCGACATCCGACAAAAATTTATGGTCCCAAAATATTTCTGTTAACTAAAATAAAACCTGAATATTCCGACTTCTTGTACAATCTGACACATGGCCCTTGTCCCTTATTGTGTCGGATTAGAAAGGTTCCAATGTATAATTAGTTTTAAAAAATTCACTAGACTAATTACACATCTGAAAATATGGTGAGGGGACAATATACAAAATATTATAAGTAACAATTCGAAATTCAGTACATTTGAAAACATTTGATGAAAAATGGAAAATGTAGGAGTGAGAAGTAAAAAAAAATTAATGACATCTTATCTGACTTGTCTAACCCCCCAAAAAAACCATCTCAATGGAATTTTCTTTATAATAAATGATAGCATAAAAAATATTACAGAAAGTCAAATTTTATCAAATTCATGAAAATTAAAATAATATGCAAAGCAGAGGATATTTTTCAGATTAAAAAAAAATCATTGAAAATAAAATCTTTGTATAGCAGGCCTATATGATAACATCCAAAAGAGAGGGTTTGGAAAGGCTAAAAAAAACACAATAAAAAACTCACTTGAGCAGATCATTTTCTACAATTTCCAGCATACTTTTGAGTTGGCAGAAAAGGAGGACTCTATGTTGTCCAACAACTGGTCCTTCACTCATGGCTGCCTGATTTCCACTAAAACTAGATACTCCTATACCACAGTCATTTAATAACTGTCTGCAAGGAAAATAAGAAAATAGTTCATTAGCAAAATACATGTAATAATAGGGGTTAGGGTTATGGTGTTTAACACCACTTTCAAAAATACTTCAGCTATATCACAGCTGTCAGTTTTATTGGTGGAAGAAACCGGAGTACCTGGAGAAAACAATCGACCCGATGCGCAAGTCACTGACAAACTTTATCACATAATGTTGTATCGAGTACATCTAGTCATGAGCCGAATTTGAATTCACAACTTTAATGGTGATAGGCACCACTGATTACATAGGTAGTCGTAAAACCAACTACCAACATACGATCACAACGACAGTCCCTGCAATAATAGGTCACATACATCAATAAAGGTCAAATATATTTAGGTTAAAAATATTGACATTCCACACGAGTGATTAAAAATTTCTAATTCATCTAAAAATAGATGTATACTGGTAAATGGACCACATGAAGTAAAGTAAAATAAAAACTAAATCAATATGTCTTAAATGGGTTTTTTTTCCATATTTTCCTAAAATATCTAATAAAATACCTGGTAAAATATGAATTTTGTCAATTGTTTACTTTTTCTTCCATATTCATATTCAATTCATTTGAGTAGTACACAATAATTATGATAGTTATTGCAACTGGAAACAAAAACAAGCATTGGCCGTAAACCTGCGTTAATACTATGAATATAAAGATCAGTTAAATATCCATCATATTTCATCGAATGCGTTCTCAGTTGTATACTGTATATAAATACTATCGTTTATTGGTTTTGCAAGAATGGAATTCTCATCGCATCAAAACCCAAGATGTGAATTGTGATGAGATGTCCATTTCAAGCACAGCATATCAACAATAGTATGCAGGGGTTTCAAAGTGGGCTGGTACCCGGTACTTTTACCTGCCTGAGATCATGTATAGTACCGGCAGAAATTACTGAACCCCTCAAAATTAGCGGTGGTCAAAACCACAACTGGCACAAGTACGATGGTCGATAGGCTTGTAGAATATTTTTCATAAAAAATTAATGATCACGTCAATTGCTGAATTCTCGCATTCAAATCAAACAACTGCGTCACGACCAAGTTGATGGGATATTCCTTGTTTTAAAAATAACTACCTGTTACCTGTTACCTTAGAATCGTAAATAGCAGTTTGCGCATGCGGTAAATAGATATGTTTTCGCCCCAATATCTTTTCATCCGTGTGTAAAACTCGGACCGGAACAAAGCTGACATCATTTCAAAATAAAAAAATGACCGATTACAAATTATGTTCAAACACAATTTAGTGTAATCTCCAGTAATATAAGTATGATCATTATGTATTATGAATATATGACTACACAATATTTTGTGCGATTTTTTTTATCCATTTAAAACCCAGG
This sequence comes from Bathymodiolus septemdierum, assembly GCA_963383655.1. Classification (NCBI taxonomy): domain Eukaryota; kingdom Metazoa; phylum Mollusca; class Bivalvia; order Mytilida; family Modiolidae; genus Bathymodiolus; species Bathymodiolus septemdierum. The sequence continues at coordinate 83,412,124 of OY726522.1, forward strand.
GTCGAATCATTCTGGGGCGTACTGTCTTGTTGCTTAACTCCGTCCATATTGTTTAACTTCCGGTATAAAAAAATAAAAACCTATGGCTAATTTATTTACATATTTTGACGGGGCCCTACCGCGGTTGTTCACAGAAATGAAAGTGTGCTGAAAAACATTTTTAAAAGGGGGTACGAGGAGATAAGGGATAGAAAATTACTAGAAATCTTGAAAAAGGACCGGACATGGCTCCAATACGAATTACATTGTAATGTCAAAACGCCGACCCCCCTTTTTTTTCCAAAATAATTTAACTTTTGTGATTTAAATGTTAATAAATGTCTTCCCGCGAATCATTTTTGTTCGAACATTTTTTTTTGCACATAAGTCGTGAAAGTAACAATATATATTGTTTTTGTTTAATTATATTTGTATTGATCTATTAAAAAATTATAAATTTTATTAAAGATTGATGATTGCAAATTAAATTTATATGTTTCATCAAGGACGTATTCTATATACGTTCTTGGTTTCATTAATTATGACACTTATATGTCTTGATCCTGCCAACGGTCTTTGATGAGTTTAATTACTGGTAATAAAGTAAAAAAAAACACACAAGCCAAGGTATTGTGAAAAAGAAAAGGACAAAGCCAACAAAAGAATTTTGAGAAGTTTAAGCTTTGATAACAATGGCTTGGTCAAGCCTAGCTGCGGAACCGTAGCTCTTTATGGTCCTTTTTTTTTTTTTTTAAGATATAGCAGACTATCTATGAATAATCTTGGCTGAAGTCTGTAAACTGAAATATTCAATAAAGAAATTGGGGGGGAAAATCCAGGCATTATGCATGGTCTTCACTCTTGGTGAAATCTGAACTCTAAAGTTAATGGGATTTTTCTTTCAAAAACACTTAATGTTTTGCAGTCTCTGAAGTACATTTTTTGGTCCACAAAATGCTAGATTTCAGGAGCTTCCGCCCCCTGGACCCCTTGCGGCCCTCAGCCTATTTTTTTAGGTACCTCCTAAAATTTAAGAAGTACCTCCTATTATAAAAAAACTTTGAAACCCCTGAGTATGTATATAGAGAATTGGTCTTGGCAAGGTCAGTATAACGTCCCATAGTTACACAGAAATCAACAATAGTATGTTTATAGAGGATTGGTCTTGGCAAGGTCAGTATAACATCCCATAGTTACACAGAAATCAACAATAATATGTTTATAGAGGATTGGTCTTGGCAAGGTCAGTATAACGTCCCATAGTTACACAGAAATCAACAATAATATGTTTATAGAGGATTGGTTTTGGTAAGGTCAGTATAACGTCCCATAGTTACACAGAAATCAACAATAGTATGTTTATAGAGCATTGGTCTTGGCAAGGTCAGTATAACGTCCCATAGTTACACAGAAATCAACAATAATATGTTTATAGAGGATTGGTCTTGGCAAGGTCAGTATAACGTCCCATAGTTACACAGAAATCAACAATAGTATGTTTATAGAGGATTGGTCTTGGCAAGGTCAGTATAACGTCCCATAGTTACACAGAAATCAACAATAATATGTTTATAGAGGATTGGTCTTGGCAAGGTCAGTATAACGTCCCATAGTTACACAGAAATCAACAATAATATGTTTATAGAAGATTGGTTTTGGCAAGGTCAGTATAACGTCCCATAGTTACACAGAAATCAACAATAGTATGTTTATAGAGGATTGGTCTTGGCAAGGTCAGTATAACGTCCCATAGTTACACAGAAATCAACGATAATGTTTGTATCATACTTGTTGCTTGCTAATAGATAATATAGATGTTAAGATCAAAGGGAAAATACACAAATCATTGATCAATAAACTTGATGTAAATGACTTACTTGAGAGCCATTAATTTAGGTGTATGTTGTAGATCATGTAGACTTGAATTCTGTTGTTTAAGCTGGGTACTAATCTCTTTATATTTAGGATGACTTGGTGTCAATACCAGTGATGGGTGATTACATACTTTCTTCAAGTACTGTAGGGCCTGTAAAACAAAAGTCAGATAAGTACAGTAGTCTCCCTTTGATAAGACCAGTGTTCAGATAAAGTGAGAGAGCAAAATAATAATAAATTGTCTCCCTGAAGAAAGACCACCTCTAATAAGGCCACTTTTCCATTGCATAAGGGGTGGCATTATAATACAGTACTATTGTAATTTGATAAAGAAGAGCATTGCTAGTCTACAAAAATAACTAAAAGATTTGTCTTCTTTTGTAGATTAATATACAACATTTGTAGATTCATTGAATTACTGATATAATGAAAATCAACACAAAGTGTGCATAAATAATTGCAGATAGAAGAAAATAGTTTGATTGTTTCCAACCTGTCGATGATTCAAATTCCGTAATTAGTTGTGCATAGTAAACATTCATTTATGATCCGCATGCCTTGTTTTGACTTTTATAGATAGTCCCGATTGTAATCGGAAGTGTATAAGCTTTTCTAATTCTTGTGTATAATACTTATTTGGACTACACAAAAAAATCTGAATAAAAAAAGGTGTGTATTATATAAAACATATTACCTGGAATACATGGCCTATGGATGAACTATGTTTCTTTGTATCTTCTTCACCACCTAATGTTGTAACAACATCATCTAAACCTTGTTTAGCTCTAGATTTGGCAAAATCTTCATATAACTGAACCTGAATACATAATAAAGAATAGAATTATAAGTATGTATTGCCACATTGAACAATATATAAATCATTGGTGAAGGAAAATTGCAGAATTCCTAATAAATCTCTGTCCATCTGTAAGTCACAACAAATTTGATTCTGTTAAATTGTATTAAATATACATTGCCATGGGCATCAAGCTTACAAAACTTATGTTGTGATAGGTACTGATTGATAGACAGATGTAAATCAGATTACAATACAATAAGGATGTGGAAGTCCCATTAACAATGAGAATGCTATGTTTATAATTAATAATGATAACATAATAAGCAGGTCCGTATTTAAATCTATGAATGCAACTTACCTGTAACGGGCTCAGATCACAGTAATAATCCTGTATTATGTTCTTACCTGTAACAGGCTAAGATCACAGTAATAATCCTGTATTATGTTCTTACCTGTAGCGGTCTGAGATCACAGTAATAATCCTGTATTATGTTATTACCTGTAGCGGGCTGAGATCACAGTAATAATCCTGTATTATGTTCTTACCTGTAACAGGCTAAGATCACAGTAATAATCCTGTATTATGTTCTTACCTGTAGCGGGCCGAGATCACAGTAATAATCCTGTATTATGTTCTTACCTGTAGCGGGGTGAGATCACAGTAATAATCCTGTATTATGTTATTACCTGTAGCGGGCTGAGATCACAGTAATAATCCTGTATTATGTTCTTACCTGTAACAGGCTAAGATCACAGTAATAATCCTGTATTATGTTCTTACCTGTAGTGGGCTGAGATCACAGTAATAATCCTGTATTATGTTATTACCTGTAGCGGGCTGAGATCACAGTAATAATCCTGTATTATCTTAGGTGGTAGATCTTGTAATACATCCTCTTTTAACCTTCGTAATACAAAAGGTAAAACTTGTCTATGTAGAGATTCCATTGCCAAGGCACCTGTGTAAAACATAAAATATCCCCATAAATACATTTGTACATAGCATTTAATTTCTCATAATAATACATGTAAATATATAGTGTTTATTGCCAGAAGTAAAGAGTATCGCTCAACTGCAGGCCTTGGATGGTTTCCCACTCATTTTTGGGTATGAGCTATGATCATAGTTGAATACCCAATTGTGACTGTGAAATGTAGAACTGCAATCAAAGTGCTGAATCTTTACTATACATTATGCTTAAGTGTAATGTTAGACACTGTCTCATGTTCATTTACATTCCTTTCCTTTCTTATTTATTAATATACAAATGTAGTATGTGCATAAATGTTTCCATTTATCACAATAATAAAATTTTGTCACATTCTAATTTTTGGTAGTTACTTGGGCATTTCCAAAATTTATAGTCCTGTATGGCTCCTCAAAATGACATGCTATCAAATTTGGAAATGGTGAGCAAAAAATACATTACAAACGTAAGATATTTGGTCTTCTTTAGGTTTTCAGTAAGCAATCAGCACTTGATGATTATTGTCATTAATTGGTAAACAAAATGAGTCAGATAAGCATTGCTGAAAATTTATTTGGTTCTATCTGTGTTAAGCATTATATTAATACCTTTTTTAATCTTTTTTTTTAAATGAATGTTAAACTACTCATTATAATGTTCATAATGTTGAAATTCGATCTCCTTTTTGTCTACTGGGTCACTAGTTTAGAGTCTTTACTACTCAGTTACATGATTAATAGCAACAGCTGCCATGTTGATTGGTTGGCAATTCCCTCAGACATAATTTTAAAAGTATACATCCTGATGATTCAAGCCAAATTTGCATTTAATTTAAATCAGTGGTTTCCCAGAAAAGTTTATTTTACTCTGAATGAAGGACAATAGTTGATGCAAATTGATGGCAATTATTTATAATGCTAACAAACCTGCTTCTTGTTCTTTAGATGTACTTTTAGCATCCCTACTTTGTAGAATAGGTTTGCCATATCTGGCTTGAAACTGTTTCTCTGTACCAAGGAATCCAGGCATGAGAAAATCAAACAGGGACCATAAATCTAGGACATTATTCTGTATAGGTGTTCCTGACAAAATCAGTCTGTGGTTACAGGTCAGCTGTTTTACTGCTTTTGATAACTGTATCAAGAAAGACAAAACTTAAAAAATGAAATTCAGCAAAATACTTTGTCATACTAATCTCTGATTTGACCACAGTTTTTGATCTGTATAAAGCAATGGTAATTATCTGTTGAATATGAAATAGTTTTTGTTTTTTGTTTTAGACCAAATAATTTGCTAGTAAACTGATGAAAACAGATTTTCAGATGAAGTAAGTTTTGATATTTACCAAGGATGCCATCCTTTGCATACTTAAACGAATTACAGAAAGAACAAGTAGTTTCTGATTTTTTTTTGCAAATTCAAAAAATTAATCAAATAATTGTTCCCTAAATTTGTATATTGAATTCCTATTATATTTCTGATCAAATATTGTCCTTATCACACCTAGCCCTTTGTTAGGACCATCCAATGATCTATATAAAATGATCTAATACCTTTGTTTTACCATTCTTAATGACATGGCCCTCGTCTAAGATGCAGTAATTCCATTTTATTGACCTGGAAAAAAAGAGAATTAAAATTAATAATGTCAAAACTGAGACCAATATAAAACAATTTTAATGGTACCTCTAAAATACAAACTTGTTACAAAAGCCAGAATACATAAAACTGAATTAACTTCCCTTGTTTACACACACCTTAGCCCTAATAAATCTAAAATAACAATTATTCAATGTTAATAAACTTTAGTACATTTCTAAAATTTAACCTGTAAATAAATTCATATTATAAATATATATGATTTGATATTTGAATGCAATTTACCATAAGAGTCTCTATTTGAAATTTAGTTTTATTTTAAAGATTTCACATTTATTATTTTGCTATTCTTCAACACATTGAAAGATAAAGAAAAACAGCTTACCCAAAGAAATCAACATCATTTCGTACAACATCATACGATGCCACTATCAAATTATGCTTCTTTACTTTCTTTTGTAGTCTGAAAAATATAACATTCATAAAAAAAATTCTCTGTTTGCTAAAGCTTTCTTCTTGTACAATGAATTCATCAGTTTTGTTGTGGAATCAAAATTCAATTTAAAAAGCACATTCTTAAAACTTAAATTTACTCTTAATGTGATGGCTTTACACAAATACTAAATGTATGTTGAATTCAGAGCCTAAGACTTCTAACTCACACAGACTCTCCAACATTCCCTTTCATATTCTTTGATCTTCGTATATGATGCTTCCAAATTGCTCTTCAATGGTTTGTTTTCAAACAATAGGAATTTAATTTTTTTTTCAATTGTCAATATTTGGGTGAGTGAGTGATTGTTGTTTAACACCAATTCAGCAATTTTTAGCTGCATCATGACGAGAACAAGTTAATTCTCAATGAGATGATGATGAAGTCTGCTTTGTAATAAATCAACACGCTTTAAATGAATAGCTGGATTTTTATAGTGCTAGTTCACTAAAACAGAAACAACAGTCTGCAGGTAGACATGTCGCTCCACTCAGACACATTATTCTAATTCCGAGGCAACCTGTCTTTCAGAGTTTGCTATTTCACCTTAATGCTGTGTGCTTAGCTGAGAAGCAACAAAAACAATAGAATTTATCTTTTGACAGGTGAAATAATAATTCTGAAAAACTACAAACCTAGTTCTCTCCCCTGGTGGTCCAGCATACATTAGTGGATTTAAGTATTTCACATCAACAAATTTGTTGACTTCATACACCCAATGTCCTATCAATGTGGGTGGGCAGACAACGATTGAAGGAAGGGGAGCACAATCTGGTGTTTTTGTTTCCTGAAATAGAGAGAAAAATAATTCATACGTTAATATGTAAATATACAACATGCTTGGTCCTAAATTATAAAATTGGTGCATTTCTGTAAATGGTTTTTTGAATCTTTGCATATTCATATAAATCTTCTTAAAAATAGAAACAATTATCATTTATAAGTATATATGTAAATATGCAACGTGCCTGGTCATAAAAATTAAGCTATAAAATTGGTGCATATCTGTAAATATTTTTTTTTCAAGTTTTGTGGATTCATTTATATTTCTTCTTCCGAAAAATAGAAACAATTATCATTTGGAAATGTACCGAAATAACAAGATTTAATTCATTTTATGGAAAGACATGGAGAAAAAAACAATTCTAATGTAGTTGTTTAATATTCCTGGTTTGTGATTTGACAATGCTGTAATTTTCACGGTATCAATTCCACGGTTGAAATAGCACGAGATATTTTTTAGAATTAGGGGTTCAGCTGGAAGGATCTGCCATCTTGGAAACGTGAAATCCTACATGTCATATTTACAACAATACACAAATCAAATTAAAATACCTACCTTGAAAACTTATTTTAGTTAAATTTTATCAAAATTGAAGTGTACAAGAAGCCAAATAACATCTGATCTTTACATCTTAAACTGGAAGTCTTCATATGACGTCATATTGTTTATGTGCCAAAGTCGTCAACAATATTTTGCAGAATTTTAATTTGTGTGATTTTTAGACTCAGGGATATGCAAGAATACATTTTTTATGTTCAGTATTGCATTAGAATGGAGATAACTGTATTGTATTTGAAAATTTCACGGCATCAATTGTCTATTTAATGGTTGAAAATATCCATTTACAGGCTCCACTAACGTGTCGCCAGTAAACTCAATTTGCGACCATCAAATATCCAATTGATGCCGTGAAATTTTCAAATACAATACCATTATCTCCTAATTCTATGATATGTAATATAGAAAAAAGGATGTATTTGCACAGAAAATCTAAGTACAAATGTATCTCTACTAATATGAATTCCTTAAGAGTAGCAGTTAAAAAGTCAAATTGTCTCAGCAAATCTGAAATAGTACATCAAATTTGGCATTTGAAATGTTCTTCAGCTCTGTATGAAGATGAATCATTTAGAAACTTTCTTTAACAATCCCGATTTCATCTTGAAAGTTAAGAGGATAAAACTTCAATGTATTTTGCTTGGCATTTTTGGGTTGGGCTTTTTAGCACAGTTGTGTATCTGACAATTAGATGTTAACTGCTGTAATTTGAGTTGATGGTCATATTATATCAAGATAAGTCATTGCATGTAGTTTAACATAGCTAATTTGTTTAAAGGTTTCTTCTGATAGATATGATAATGGATGTAACATAAAGATAGTTTTTCCAAGTGAACTGAAAATATTTGAAAGAACATAAGTTCAATAAAGATATGGATGATAAAAAATGAAAGAAGGAAACTTTTTCCTGCAAATTTTACATCAGTCAAAAATTAACATTGTTCTCTAGTATGACTACAACATCATATGAAGATTTTATTACTTAACATACCTGGTATTTCTGATCTCTGAGGAAATGATCGCTTGATAAAATACATATAGACTGTAACGTTTTCCCTAATCCCATATCATCACACAATATCCCATGTAAATTGTACTTGTTGAGGAATGCTAACCAATTAACACCATCCTATAGTAACAAAATAAAATATATTATCGATAAAAATAAATTTAGACCATGTTTTATAATTGTTTGATTATTTAATGGGGAAAGATCTTACAAATTTGCAAAAAACAGAAACATTATTAGTAAATACTGTCAAAGTTATTGCAATGAAATCATGGGGACCAGATATTTTACTTAAATGGAGTGTTAAGCTAATAGCTACTATGGAGTATATTTTTTACCCAAGTTATCCATCATGGCATGGATCGAAAGGATGTTTAAAAGGTATACCCCAAAGCTGTATACATTGTAGAGCAGATAAAACTAAATGTATTTCTCTATAATTTTTCAAAGCAGAAAGCTATTTTTACTTCAATGGTGAATGCCATATCTAGATTAATTAAGCCACACAGAATTCTGTGTAGCTTATGGAATCTCAATGCACAAGAAATTTACCTGTTGATATTTCCTGAGTTGTGCATCAACTGGAATGGATATTTTATAATCTTCTAACTTTGAGCTGTCCATTAACTGTTCTAAAAATAGACGTTGTTTTTCCTTCTCTGCTGTCAGGGATGCCTTCATCTCTGGGGGATCAGGGATACCTGCCTGTAAATAAAAACAATTTAAATTGCACATCAAAGGTAATAAGATCACAGTTGTTCTTCTCTTACAAGGCCCTTCTCACCAAAGGCCACCCCTCCTATCAAGCCAGATTTCAGATGCAATGAAATATTAAAGTACTATTAAAGTGCTTCCTTTCATCAAAGATCATACCTCTGATAAGGCCATTTTTTCATTGCAGAAAGAATGGCCTTATAAGACGGAAATTACTGTCATTCTGTCTAGACATTTTGGGGTAAAAAAATCAAAGAAAGTCTTAGCGCATCAACAAGACTTGCATTGTTTAGCAAACAATTCCCTTTTTATATAAACCTTACATATTGAGTACACTGAATGGCATGTTCTGGCCACATTTCATGTAAGCCATATTTGGTAATTGGCCTTTAACTTCTTTAATAGTTTAAGTATACATGTAGATTATGTATAAAGGTGTCCTTTTAAAATGGAATAAGCCAATACTTAAGATTATTCCATTAGATTGAGTGGCAAAACACATCCTTACTTAAATCTTTTAAGTATACAATAATGAAAGCATAGTTGATCTTTGCCTCGACAAGCATGACAAATTAATCAAAGGACATCAAAAGTCTGCCTCATTCAAGAATGGAAGTTTATAGCCCTTACCACCAATGATATAACTGTGAAATGGAAATGAATGGCAGAGTCTGAGCACATTATTCTGTTATCTGATTTTGTCTGTTTATATACTTACGAGTTTTGACTTTCCCTTTGTTAGATTGTTCGGAGTTCGGTAATTTTGTTATTACCCTTATTTACATACAACATATCATGTAGGTAAAATATTCTCACATTCTGGTGTACAACACCAACGTAGTAATAATGTCCTAACACAACTTGAAATCTTGGTCTTTGACTTGTATATTTGATTGACAAATATTGTCTCCATTGTGTAAATATTGTCTCCATCGGTAATTTTGTTATTACCCTTATTATCTACTAATGGAAAATGTGACCTCTAATAGTATCAATATTAACAGTATTAGATAGTAATGTGCTACAATGAGAAAGACCTCATTCTGATTAGACCTCATTTTGATAAAAACAAACAGAAAACTCTTACCTCTAATGGCATTAATCTTAACAGTATTAGATATCAATGTACTACAATGAGGCAGACCTCACTCTTGATCAGACAACATCATTCTGATGAAAACAAACAGAAAATCTTACCTCTAATGGCATTAATCTTATCAGTGTGGCAAAGCAATGTGTGGCCATCAGTCTGACAGCCTCATTCTGATCACTCATTCTACCCAAGATAGGTACTACCAGTAATACTATATAAGGTAGAAGATCCATGCCCATTACTTCTATTACACCTAATTATTGTCAAGGAATTGTCATACAATACAATTAAACCACATACAAATGCTGGGAAAATATAGTGATTAGTTGTGTATAACACTTTCATTGTGATGTTGGGCAAATTGATGACAGTATTTGTAAGATTACTTCACCTTTATTTTGTTTTGAATTTTTTGTTGATAAGCCTGCACCTGGGAAATACAATTCTGTACACCAGATACCATCGGAGCAACAAAGAAGACACCAGATGTAGCGTTTATCCACATAAGTGTACCGTTCAACAGCAGGCTAGGAGCCATTTCAGACTCATTTTAGGATATGAGTTATTCTCATTGTTGAAGACCCTACTCTGACTCGGAAATGTATAACAGCAATAAAAGTGCTGTTCCTTTACCGGTACTTAAATTTGTGCCTAAGTGGAAATTGGATAATCTCTCATGTTTATTTACATCCATATCCTTTCTTACTAATTTGGGAAGAAAATTGAAAGATAAAAAACGACCAAAACCACACGATTAAAAAGTTTACAATAATTATGCCAAAGGTTGATTCAATGTCTTTATCGTAAAAAAGATTCTTGGGTATAACAGTTAATAAATATACCAAGATAGCACACCAATTATTATCTAACTTTGAGGAAATAAAGGGCAATAACCCTTTTTAAAATTTTCTGATCGAAATGCCATATCTGTGATTCTCCATATGGTACTAAGTATGCATGCCAAGTTTTAGGGAATCCCCTTTCAAATGTAGGAGGAGTTGCACATGTAAAGTTTTGTGATGGACAGATGGAAGGAAAGGGTGGGTGGGGATTAGACAAAATACATGTACCAGTAATCAAACTCTATTTCAACTCTGTTCACTGTGAGGTGTACTCGATACAACATTATGTTATAAAGTTTGTCCGTGACTTGAGTCAGGTCGGTGGATTTCTCCGGTTACCTCCACCAATAAAACTGACCGCCACGATATAACTGAAATATTGTTGAAAGTGGTGTTAAACACCATAAACCAACCAACCAACATTTAAAATAAATATTTAATAGCTGTTAACATCAGATAAAATAAAAGGATACAGGCTAAAGCTTCACAAGCACCTTGTCTGTGTTGATCATGTTCCATGTCACCAAGTAATGGCAGGATTTTCTCCATTATAAATGCTATTGTATGAGAAGTCAATATCTGGGACAACATACCAATACCTCTGGCAGATATATGTCTTATGGCAGTGTAAGAATGCTTCAGTCCATTCAAAATGGAGGAGAATTTGTCATTAACCTATTGTAAAATAATAAACATAAGCAGAATATATATCTAGTTCCTTGAACATAAAAAATAAAGTCAAACTTTCTTCAATATTCACTTCTTACAAGATGTTTTTTTCAATACATTATCTGACATATGATAACATTGTTTCTTCCTATCTAACCACAACAGTACAACACAATGTATGTTACTGACAAATTTCACATTCATATTTACTGTAATCGGTACTATGAATTTTTATCAAGAAAATAAATTAGCAAAACTCTACAATACAATAAATCCCATCAGATATCTATTTCTCACCCCTTGGATAAAGTAGACTGGCAATTTAGGTGAAAAAGATTCTTCTATCTTAGCCAGGCTCATGGGTAAGACATACAACATGAGCGTTTTCCATTGCTGAAGTAAATTGTTGATTTATCGATATACATCCATGTCTTGGCAGTATTTTAAATGTATTTCATAATTAAATACAATGTATTTTATAAATACATTCTAAATGCTTTCACAACAGCGATAAATACCTGTAAAAATTTATTTGACATTGGTCAAAGTGAGGTAATTTGTTTATTTATGTTAGTTACTAACAAGGGAGAGCACTCTACTATTTACTCAAAGTAAAGAAACATTGACACAGTAGACAGGGGGGGGGGGGAGAACAAAAATTTCAAACACCGTGAATCTGAGACACCCTTGGGTAAGATTTAAATCGTATCAGATTCGGCAAGCCTCGTCAGTTACGATTTAAGAAGAGTTTGAAGATACCAAAGGGGCAATCAGAATCCGTATATCGAAGAAGAACAGACAACACAATGGCCAAAAGAAAAAGTACAAACAATGATCAACAAAACATACACATAAAACTAAATATCGAGTGATACGAACCCCACTAAAAACTGGGGGTGAACTCAGGTGATCCGGAAGGGTAAGCAGTTCCTGCTCCACTAGTGACACCTGAATCTTTCCCTTGGGTGTCACAGATTTTACAATCTTGCACCTCTCCTGGTGTTAGACCCTATATATTTTAAGCTAAGTAATATGCCAATTTTTAAAGGGCTTATTATTTTCAACAAAAGTGGTTAAATTTTCTTCGCTATATCTCCCAAAAGAAATATAAAGAGCTAGACAATACAGTACATATCTCTATGAAAACAGTATTCCATCAACTCCATCTGTAGTATGGCTATATATCTGGACTAGGTTACACAAACCTCAAATATATTTAAAGGTCAATTAAAACTTAATCAATACTTAAATTTACTTGGAATGTACATGAAATAAATTTACACTTTCGGTATAAATGAGACTTAAATCTAATTGAGATTTGTGCAACCCAGTCCTGATCTCTTTAATATAGAAACAAGTCTTTGCCTCAAAAAAGACATGGACATATAGTTGACAAAAACAAATATTCTATACATATACCTGATCAATGAGACTGGTGTGTAATGATGGTTCTACAGACTATTAAAATTTACCTGATCAATGAGACTGGTGTGTAATGATGGTCCAACAGATTCTATTAATTGTAACGAGTTCACAATTTCCTGAGCTGTTTCTATAGGAATTTCTTCAGTTATATCTGAAAATACACCAGTAATAAGCTACTCCTAAAATCAATTTATTAAGGAACTAAGGGGGACAATTATTACCTCCCTTGTCTTACATGCTCAAAGTATTTACATATAATATTTTCTTTGGTTAACATTTCCAATAGCACCATGTACAAATATATCACTTGTAATGATGCCATTTTTCGTAGTTTAGTAGATAAATTAACATGTTCCTTTGCATAGAAATAGAATTCACTCAACACAGCATCACAATTTTTGATAATTATCAATTGCAAAAACTCTGGAAACATGGCAAAACTAACAAGAAGAACTGTGAGCTAATGTTCACTTATGATACCCCCGCTCTTCGGCAAACAGGAAGTAGGAATCTGACGGGTCAAAAAACGCTTCCCACGATATGAGGTACCTATATGAAGCTTGTGACCAAATATCAGATTTCTGCCATCAATAGTTGCTGAGAAAAATGTGACTAAAAATGGGCATATATAAAATGTATGTTCAATGTGTATAAAAATCAACAAAGTCGGCAAACAGGAAGTAGGAATCTAATGGGTCCAAAAACGCTTCCCACGATATAGGGTACCTATATGAAGCTTGTGACCAAATATCAGATTTCTGCCATCAACAGTTACTGAGAAAAATGTGACGAAAAATATCTTGGATGGACGGACAGAGGTAAAACAGTATACCCCCCTCCCCCTTCGGCGAGCAGGGGTATAATGAAAAAATACAAGGCAACTTCAATAACACTTTTTACTAGAGAGAACAGCAACTGCACGACAAAACTTTTTCGGCTGAATAGCCAAGTAGCAGTGTGAGCCCTATTTTATATATTGAAGTAATAAAATATTTGCAGATGAAACACATCATGTTTTACCTTTTTCTAACATATCAAGTGGATTTGTAATGGTTTGCCACAAGGTCGGTAATTGGGACACCAAATCTACTCCAAATAGTCGGCACATTTTATTGAGAGAAATATCACCACCACGTCTTTGTATCTGGTGCTGCTTCTGTATCTGGAAAAGAAATTTGGATCTCTTATAAGAAAACTATATAGCTTAAGTAAATTTTACAAGGATAGACAGGAGTTATAAGTTGAGTTTTTGAATTGCACAGGATACATTAAATCTGTTTTAAATCTATGACAATGCTTCATTAAAAGAAAATAAATATTCTAATTATCTAATAGTGCTAGTTCACTGAAACAACAGTCCACAGTTAGACATGTCACTCCATTTGGATACATTATCCAGACTTGACTCTAGGCCAACCATTCTTGACTCTAGGCCAACCAGTCTTGACTCTAGGCCATCCAGACTTGACTCTAGGCCAACCAAACTTGACTCTAGACCATCCAGACTTGACTCTAGGCCATCCAGACTTGACTCTAGGCCAACCAGACTTGACTCTAGGCCAACCAGTCTTGACTAGGCCATCCAGACTTGACTCTAGGCCAACCAGACTTGACTCTAGGCCAACCAGACTTGACTCTAGGCCATCCAGACTTGACTCTAGGCCATCCAGACTTGACTTTAGGCCATCCAGACTTGACTCTAGGCCATCCAGACTTGACTGTAGGCCAACCAGACTTGACTTTAGGCCATCCAGACTTGACTCTAGGCCATCCAGACTTGACTCTAGGCCACCCAGACTTGACTCTAGGCCATCCAGACTTGACTGTAGGCCAACCAGTCTTTGTTCTTACATCTAAATGTTGCATGTTTTGCATAGAAGCAACACATACCACTTGCAAAGTAGTCTTTTATTAGACCCAACAGGGATTGAAGCCTGGAGTTACTGCACTCGGTATGAGCATGCTAACCATTACACCACAAAAACAGTGAAACTGATGCCAAACAGATGATTTATAATGAATTCACAGAAACAGATTTATTGATGTTATTTACAGTACATCAATATATATTTAGTAATTCAATAAAAGATCCATCAATATCAAGGTTCCAGACTATTGCTCATGGCAATGTGTACAATATTAAGGTTCCAGACTCTTGCTCATGGCAGTGTGTACAATATTAAGGTTCTAGACTATTGCTCATGGCAGTGTGTACAATATTAAGGTTCCAGGCTATTGCTCATGGCAGTGTGTACAATATTAAGGTTCTAGACTCTTGCTCATGGCAGTGTGTACAATATTAAGGTTCCAGACTCTTGCTCATGGCAGTGTGTACAATATTAAGGTTCCAGACTCTTAAAGTTCTAGACTCTTGCTCATGGCAGTGTGTACAATATTAAGGTTCTAGACTCTTGCTCATGGCAGTGTGTACAATATTAAGGTTCTAGACTCTTGCTCATGGCAGTGTGTACAATATTAAGGTTCCAGACTCTTGCTCATGGCAGTGTGTACAATATTAAGGTTCTAGACTCTTGCTCATGGCAGTGTGTACAATATTAAGCCGGTTCCAGACTCTTGCTTATGGCAGTGTGTACAATACTAAGGTTCTAGACTTTTGCTCATGGCAGTGTGTACAATATTAAGGTTCCAGACTCTTGCTCATGGCAGTGTGTACAATACTAAGGTTCCAGACTTTTGCTCATGGCAGTGTGTACAATATTAAGGTTCCAGACTCTTGCTCATGGCAGTGTGTACAATATTAAGGTTTCAGACTCTTGCTCATGGCAGTGTGTACAATATTAAGGTTCCAGACTCTTGCTCATGGCAGTGTGTACAATATTAAGATTTCAGACTCTTGTTCATGGCAGTGTGTACAATACTAAGGTTCCAGACTCTTGCTCATGGCAGTGTGTACAATATTAAGGTTCCAGACTCTTGCTCATGGCAGTGTGTACAATATTAAGGTTTCAGACTCTTGCTCATGGCAGTGTGTACAATATTAAGGTTCCAGACTCTTGCTCATGGCAGTAAGTACAATATTAAGGTTTCAGACTCTTGTTCATGGCAGAGTGTACAATACTAAGGTTCCAGACTTTTGCTCATGGCAGCAAGTACAATATTAAGGTTCTAGACTCTTGCTCATGGCAGTGTGTACAATACTAAGGTTCAAGACTTTTGCTCATGGCAGTGTGTACAATATTAAGGTTCCAAATTCTTGCTCATGGCAGTGTGTACAATATTAAGGTTCCAGACTCTTGCTCATGGCAGTGTGTACAATATTAAGGTTCCAGATTCTTGCTCATGGCAGTGTGTACAATATTAAGGTTCTATACTCTTGCTCATGGCAGTGTGTACAATATTAAGGTTCTAGACTCTTGCTCATGGCAGTGTGTACAATATTAAGGTTCCAGACTCTTGCTCATGGAGTGTGTACAATATTAAGGTTCTAAACTCTTGCTCATGGCAGTGTGTACAATATTAAGGTTCTAGACTCTTGCTCATGCCAGTGTGTACAACATTAAGGTTCTAGACTCTTGCTCATGGCAGTGTGTACAATATTAAGGTTCCAGACTCTTGCTCATGGCAGTGTGTACAATACTAAGGTTCCAGACTCTTGCTCATGGCAGTGTGTACAATACTAAGGCTCCAGACTTTTGCTCATGGCAGTGTGTACAATATTAAGGTTCCAGACTCTTGCTCATGGCAGTGTGTACAATATTAAGGTTTCAGACTCTTGCTCATGGCAGTGTGTACAATACTAAGGTTCCAGACTTTTGCTCATGGCAGTGTGTACAATATTAAGGTTCCAGACTCTTGCTCATGGCAGTGTGTACAATATTAAGGTTTCAGACTCTTGTTCATGGCAGTGTGTACAATACTAAGGTTCTAGACTCTTGCTCATGGCAGTGTGTACAATACTAAGGTTCCAGACTTTTGCTCATGGCAGTGTGTACAATATTAAGGTTCCAGACTCTTGCTCATGGCAGTGTGTACAATATTAAGGTTTCAGACTCTTGTTCATGGCAGAGTGTACAATACTAAGGTTCCAGACTCTTGCTCATGGCAGTGTGTACAATACTAAGGTTCAAGACTTTTGCTCATGGCAGTGTGTACAATATTAAGGTTCCAAATTCTTGCTCATGGCAGTGTGTACAATATTAAGGTTCCAGACTCTGTCTCATGGCAGTGTGTACAATATTAAGGTTCCAGATTCTTGCTCATGGCAGTGTGTACAATATTAAGGTTCTAGACTCTTGCTCATGTAGTGTGTACAATATTAAGGTTCTAAACTCTTGCTCATGGTAGTGTGTACAATATTAAGGTTCCAGACTCTTGCTCATGGCAGTGTGTACAATATTAAGGTTCTAGATTCTTGCTCATGGCAGTGTGTACAATATTAAGGTTCTAGACTCTTGTTCATGGCAGTGTGTACAACATTAAGGTTCTAGACTCTTGCTCATGGCAGTGTGTACAATATTAAGGTTCCAGACTCTTGCTCATGGCAGTGTGTACAATATTAAGGTTCTAGACTCCTGCTCATGGCAGTGTGTACAATATTAAGGTTCTAGACTCTTGCTCATGGCAGTGTGTACAATATTAAGGTTCTAGACTCTTGCTCATGGCAGTGTGTACAATATTAAGGTTCTAGACTCTTGCTCATGGCAGTGTGTACAATATTAAGGTTTCAGACTCTTGCTCATGGCAGTGTGTACAATATTAAGGTTCTAGACTCTTGCTCATGGCAGTGTGTACAATATTAAGGTTCTAGACTCTTGCTCGTGGCAGTGTGTACAATATTAAGGTTCTAGACTCTTGCTCATGGCAGTGTGTACAATATTAACGTTCCAGATTCTTGCTCATGGCAGTGTGTACAATATTAAGGTTCCAGACTCTTGCTCATGGCAGTGTGTACTAAGCATAGATATGTGTAGAAATTGATTGTCAGTTTCAAAGTCCCTCGATCTATAAAACTGCCTTCATACAAGTAACAATTATATATAGGCGAAATTATAAAAAGACAGCTTAAACAGTGATGGTCAACAATTCCATCATTGCTAACAAAACAAGTAACCACCTCAAAATATTGTTAATCATCGTGAACCAAATTAAATGACCTGTTAACACTGTTAACATCAAAACCAGCTTTGACTATTACAAATAACATATCAGGTTACATAAATCTATGTTACATTATAAATCAGTAATGTTTATACCTCAGCTTTATCTTCTGTTGTATCTGCTGTTGCACTAAGTTCTGTTTTTATACTAGGAGTTTTTCTCAGCCATTTTCTGCTAACTTCTGTTGCCTGAGAATATACATACTGGTGTTAAATGTGACGAGTGGTGAAAATTAACCAAAGGCTCCCAAACTGTATCAGTTATCAGACTTAAAGAGGAAGGTTAAATGTTCCAAATAGAGATCTATGTTTACTTGAGCATAATAGTAATGAACACCCTAGATTTTCAATGGGTATCAAAAAGAACCTAACATTATTATGTCTATTTTGGATTCTAACTATTCAGTGATTTCTACCAAAAAAAAAAACAACAAAAATCCATTAAAGATATGTTAAACATTTTCCATTGCGGTGGCCATCTTATTATTTTTTTAATTAATATGATAATAGGTGTTACCTAACTTGGGATGAAGTCCAATAATTTTGCTTAAACAATAATATGAGACGGGTGCTACCTGTAGTGCCAGCGAAGCACAATCCACATTATCTAATATTTAAATCGTGTAAATCCTTGGGATGATTGAAATAGAAATTTTACTTACTTTTGTGTACTTTTTGGAGTGTACTGTAGTACAATGTAAGGATGCTCTTTCCATCTATTGAAACAGGCACGGCCATGAATGTTCGCGAATCTGAAAATTATCTGCCAATTTCACGCTCATTCAGTGCATCAAAATAGTGTGGGCCGAGATATATTGAGGACGACTTTTTTTTAGGGCTGAGATATATCGGGGACGACTTTTAACATTAATAACCGGAAGTAGTTCCAGATTACTGCGCATCCGATTTTCTGCAGATTGGTTTCCGGTGTATCATTTCCGGTGCATGAAATTTAAGCCATTAGTGATATGGATCTGGAATCACAATATTGCTATTTCTACCATAGTTGGGACTTCGTCCCATATTAATCATAAGATCCTGCACAGTTTGGATTCAAACAGCTAAATAGCTCCTGAGAAGATTTTAAACCATTTTTACACAGTTCTATGTTAAACTAGATTCCATAATAAAGGCTCTTTTAGATTTCTGATCTACACCAAAAGAACAAAAATTGATAAAGAACCAGGTATTGAAAATTCACATAGAGTTTGAGATTATTTATTTTTTTTAGACATTTACCACAGGCTATGTTTCATGATGGCAGTCAAAGTGAAATTTTTCTTCAAGTTCTAAAGACTATGAATTTGCTGTAAATAAGACTTATGTTAAGAGTAATTGATATTTTTAATACAACATAATCAAAATACAACACTCACCTTTTGGTATTTTGTCAAAGTCAAAATTCCTGAGTTCATGGAACATTTAGCTTCAACTCCATCTGAAATTCAATACAAACATATCTGTTTATAAATTGTCAAATAAACCTACATATTGAGGTTAAGAATGGTTGGTGTTTAAATAACATCACTTCAACAATATTTTATATACACGTATATTAAAGACTGTCATTTGTATTGGTAGATTAAGAGTACCAAGAGAAAACTAGGAGTTACAGAGTAGAGATATGTACTCCCTCTGTATCACATTGAAAATCCCTGTTGACTCTGGGAAACCAAAGAAATTAATGTGACAAAAAATAAATATCCCAGAAATAAAAACCAAACAATAACAATCGAATAGCAGATGCATAACTTCAAGTCCAGTAGAATGATATGTGTAAGTTTGGTTGTTTTCTATTAAGTGATTTAGGAGGAATTACAGATTAGACAACGTGTGAAGCAAAAGACGTAGAAGAGGCAAGACGGTCGATCGTGATCCCTGTATATGTCGACTCTGTTTCCAAGGCTACATAATAAAAATGGCCAAAATGGTCCTGTTTTAAAGAATGATTAGTGTTGTTATACCTACCTGAAATATCAGCTTGTGGGTTTTCAACAAGAGGGGTGAATGTTGGATCACAACATAGGAATCCATGTAAATTCTTCACAACCTTTACACTAGGATTGGGTGTCCGTGATAGACATTTCTTTATAAGGTGACAAAGACTTTCAGCTGCCTCTAACTGTAAATATAACAACAAAAAACATGAACCAAAAGACATTTAAGAAATATTATTTTTCTCCAAATAAAATGACTGCAATGTTTTCAATTATAAGTGTACTTTGTTTTGTTTCTGCATGTAATTTCTCTCCTTCACTGCAATTATTCAGCTGTAATGACACTGAGAAAAAAAAAATTAATGAAGAAAGGAAAAAATAAATTCTGGAACATTGCCATAAGAATGTCAAAGATCACTGTCCTTTCACTACTTTGAATAAATCATCGTCTGTCCCTAAAGTAAAATAACAAGAGTTCATTCTTGAATATGATAATCACATTATAATAGATATTTGTGATTCAAATCTATGACTATACTTTTCCAAACAGACCATGCAATTTTTTTACTTTTAAATTTGTAACATTTCCTAAATATACATGTATAGGTATATGGAAAACCATTATTGCACATCTGATTACATTGTAAACTTTTATAATATCCTAATAAAGTGTTGGGGACTTATAGCAAAAGACACAAAACATCTACAATTGAGCAACAGTTCATTTGAGAGAAGAACAAATACAAACCTGGAGATCAATGTTTTCTTCTTTCTTCATACAATCCATTAATGGTCTAACAACTGGGTTCATTTTCTCTGGTAAATAGTTTAATTCTACAACTGCTTTAGATAATGAGCATTGTACCCTGAAATTACATTAAAAAAAAAACTCCAATGTATATATATTTACAAAATTTCTTTGATGCAACAACATTTTGCAAATAACAAAAGAGGCCCGGGTGGCAAAATGAATTAGGTCGTTGGATCTAACAGCTCATACAAGCCTATCACCAATACAGCGTGGGTTCGCGCCCAGCTTTGTAAATTACAAAAAGGGTGCACTCGACTCGCAGCCGCAAGTGATAATGTTTGCCAGTTGCTTGCCCAGGGTCGGTGGTTCTCTCTGGGTACTCCGGCTTCTTTCACCACTAAAACTGGTCGCCATGATATAGCTAAAATACTGCTGAAAGTGGAGTCAAAACACCAAAAATCAAATCAAACCAAATAACAAGAAAGAAAAAAACAACAGTAAACAATATCTTTCAAGAATGAAGTGCAATAATTTATGTTTTATTATTTCTTGTTATACATGTATGTAAAAGTTTGTAAAAAATGAAAACAAATTGTTTTTGCAAACTACAATGTACATTTTTAGAGTAATTTTCAGAAATGTTGTAAAGGTTTGCATAAATCACAAGAAACAAGACAATATAAATATGAAGGCTTAGCAAATCTATATCAAACGACAAAGTCTTTAAAGATCTTTGTTTTTATAGTCCTTTTCTTTCAGTGAATTTCCCATTTACCAACTATTTATACCTGAGAGTGAGAGTTTGTAGTTCCTGTGTTGTGAGATCAACTACTTTCTGTAACTGTTTTCTCCTATCATCAAAAGTTTGTACAGTTTTGGGACGTAAATTGGATTTTAATTCCTCATACACAGAAGTAGTTAAAGTTGAAGCCTGTTCTACTGTTAATATATTACTGAAATATACAATTTGTCATCATTACATTCAGCCTGTACTTAGCAATATCATTAAATTGTGGGCTGTTGTGGTCGTGATCTTATGGTATTTAGTTTTACAACTACCTGTGCAATGAGTGCCTATCACCACTAAAGTCATGAGTTCGAACCACGTTCACGGCGAGGTGTACTAAATACAACAATATGTGATAAAGTTTGTCAGTGATTTGCGACAGATCGGTGGTTTTCTCCAGGTACTGCGGTTTCCTCCACCGATAAAATGACCACCACGAAAACTGAAATATTTTTGAAAGTGGCATTAATCACCATAAATCAAACCATTAAATTGTCATCGGTCAAAACTGAAAATGCTATAAGAAAGACATCAATTTGTAATGTTGGACAACAAGTAAACAATAAAAATTGATAAATGGTCTATGATCGGTATTAAAGACTAAATCGACCAACTATTGGTTACATAATTGGTATATTAAAAGCCTGATGGTTACAAATTTAATTTCATCAACCATTACATCTATATGTTTGACATGCTCAGTAAAACTGGTAATTAAACACTTGGAGTTTGAAAATTATAACATGTAAGAAATAAATCTCACTAAACAGGTGCAAGACCACATTGATTCTAAACCTAGAGTTAATATTCCAGTTTTTTCAGTTCCCCGATTAATTGATTAAGGTATCTTTACTATCGATTACTGGAATCAATACCCCTCAACTAAAAACATTGGTTCTGATCTAGTTTTCATGCATCTGTCATGATTTCCTATATTCCGTTTGCTGTTAAAAGTAACAGAATGATAATTTACTAATCACATGATAATTTAGCCTTTTTCACAGCATACATAACATTCTATATATGTACAGCAGAACAATGTCTAAAATAAAAATTCTTCCAGTAATAACATTTTTTCCAAGTTGCTTTTTCTACTTACCCAGGAGGGAAATATACATCTAAATCTACTCCTTCTTGTTTAAGAGCTGCTATAAAATCTCTACAATCAGACTGCATATGTGTGAATGATACAGCTATCTCATCATAATATAATGACTCACATAAACACTCCATTAACTTTGTCTTTACACTTATTGGACATGTACAGCTCTGTAAAACAGACAGATTAAAAACTTAACGAACACGTACAGCTCTGTAAAACAGACAGAATAAAAACTTAACGGACACGTACAGCTCTGTAAAACAGACAGATTCAAAACTTAATGGACACGTACAGCTCTGTAAAACAGACAGATTCAAAACTTAACGGACACGTACAGCTCTGTAAAACAGACAGATTAAGACATGAATCTAATGGTCGTTCAGGCCTCGACATTAACGTTTGTCCGCTACCAGTGAAAACTGACGTCGGACAAGTAGATCTTGTATCACGGTTGTCCGACGGCACAAGTAAAAAAATGACTGTCCTACCTTTTGAAGGTTATTTTCTATGATAAAAATGTGTTGCTTTGTAATTTTTACAGACATAAACTTCGTGAATAATTATTTTAATGTGCTTAAAAATGTCGGTTTCCACTGAAGTACACTATCGTAATTACAACGGTGAACCAAGAGATTTTCCGAGATTTTACTTGATCTGTATCTTTTCAGCGATTTGATTAAACGACAATTGGAAGTAATTATAATGAAATTGAAATAGATTTGTTTATAGTGTTTCCTTCCCCTATACAATAATTCCCTGGAAACGTAAATACCATGCACATCAGCATGTATCTATGATATCCCCTGATCTTATAAAGAACGGATTCACAACAAGCAGCGGAGCTCGATTCAACCAGAAATGTTAATGCATCTGATGTTAATTTCCATTGAGGGACATTCAGTAGCTGATTTTGATACGCAATCTGCATTCAATAGATGGTGAACAACGACGTTCAAAGCATCCTGTATTCAATCCACATTATGCAATTACCGCTTAGATGGACCTGCTTTTCGAGAACCAAACTTAGAAATTGATGATTATAGACACTCATACCATGATGGCATTGTTTGATACCAATGACTTTATGTCTAAGTGTATGTTAATTTGTTGATTAAAGATGTCAAAATCATAATGTCTGTTAGTATTAATAATGACAGAATGAGATAGTGTTTGTGAGACAATAAACAAAACATTTTACACAAATTGCTGATAATTATTCTCTGATTTTTATCATTTTTATTAATTTTTTTGGACAACTAAAAGAGTCGGACAAGTACTTTTTCTTAGTTAGTTGTCCGAAGGGACAAGTTAAAAATAATGTTAATGTAGAGGTCTGTCGTTCTAATGTTACAATCTGATAGATTATAAACATATTATTATAATACTATTGTACTGTCATAGTCATGATAAAACTCAATGGAGGTAAAATTGCTTAAAAGATAAAAATCCTTTTTTCAGTTTTGTTTGAGTCTTAAACACAATGGATATATACTATGATATACACTGTACATTCACTTATAAAACACACATACACTAAAGGATATATAACTTTGAAATGTTTATATGAAGCAACCATTTCAATCAAAGGACATTATTTTAATTGTATGACTCAGATTAACTCAGGAAAGAGTATTCCCTCACCTGGCTAGCATTAGCCCATTCATAGGTCACCTGACCTACAACAAATCTCTGGACCGCTGACTTATTGTTGAGATGGAATATAAACAGTTTGGCAATAGAATCAACAGGTTTCTCTGCTCCAGGTGGGAAATCAGGTATATCTTTTGATATAAAGTCACATAAAATCCCCAGTAATCTACAAGAATAAACAACAATGGTCAGATTTCTCCTCAATGTCATGTTATATAATATTAGCTACATTGATATCAAAAATAGGAGCCATCGTGGTGGTGATTGTATGGTAGTTGGATATACAACTACCTATGCAATCAGTGCCTATCACCACTAAAGTTGTGAGTTTGAATCCCACTCATGGTGAGGTATACTTGATACAACATTATGTGATAAAGTCTGTCAGTGACTTGCAACAGGACGGTGGATTTCTGTGTATAAGTGTTCATTATTAAATTCATATGCTATATCATATCTTCACACAGCACC